>OU015752.1:9459535-9488910 GCA_907169655.1 Acomys percivali
AAATCTTTTATTTTTTACATATACATTTATATTATTACACGTATATACAGTAAACTAACTACCTATAGCAAGAAGAACCATGACACAATCAGGAACCATACAAATGCCACATTCCAGGTGTCCTGGCTATTTGCATTTGACAGCCTTAAAGAAAACATCTTTCCTATCTTGGTGCATCTAAAATTCTGAATGTAAACATTGTTGATGTTCAGGAAATACTCAAGGGCTTCCTTCTCAATGCTAAAATTACTTCTCATTTCTGACACTAGCTCTGTATTAAAATATAAAATAGTATATTCCTTTAAACATTCTTAAAGAGTCCAGGCCAGTGTGCAAGGGCTTTTTTCTGTTCTCCCATGATTATCTTAACTATAGCAATATAGCCAGTTCTAAACATTTACTAATTAGTTGAGTTTAATCAAGTATGGAGTAGTTTTGTGTAATGTACATTTTAAAATATTCCCAGTTCATTTAAATGGCGATCCTGTGTAAAGAGATTTTATAATTAATCTGGAATGAATACTTCACGAGTAAGATAATCCTTCCACAAAGGTGAATTACAGAGCATCTGCTGTAAGTAAGCATTTCTCCAGAGTCAGATGCACAAGAGGCTCTTAACAATTAGGTTTTGAATCTTGCAAAAATGTGAACCTTTGTTAATTTCATTCCTTGTTATTACTTATTGTGCTACTTTTATTTAATAATATATATGTATTTCTATGTATAGGTATGTATGTACGTGTGTGCATGTATAAATATTTATTTAGTGTATTAGATATGCATGTGTGTTTCTATACATTATATATAAATATACATGTATGTGTATATACCTATATATCCACACACATATATATATATAGCTATAATGACCATATATATGTTTGCATTAGGAAGGCTCTGGTTGCCACTTTTTGGATGTGTCAAACCCTGGATGTACATTTTAACATGTACAGAAAAGAAGAGTTATATTGATTAAAAATTTGCAAGTCAAATTAAAGCTAACATTCTGTCACCATCTGCAACAATAGTGATTTTCATTTGATTAGGCTGCTGGCCAGCCTATAAATCAAGGACAACAGCTGACAAACATGTCGCTTCATTAAGCCATTTGTTTAGAATCAGGAGGTTGGAGGCGTGATTTAACATCGTTAGACCTGATTTGCTTATTAAGAGTCAGTGAGCAGGATCTGGGGCAGTGTTAATGTCATTATAGGGCATTTCTTTCGGCTTTCAAGGCTACTTTCCTCAATGACCAGAAGATACACTATCTTTGGGGGAAAAATGTTTTGTATGCACATAAGCATGTACATGTGTGCAATATACACAGCAGGCTTCTTAGCCTGAATGCCATCTTGGTCCATGCTATTCCTTTTTGAGGGCGTCTTGGCTAGCTTTGACTGTCAACCTGATACAGCTTCGAGGCATCTGAAAGGAGAGCCTCAGCTGAGCAATTGGCCTGTGGGCATATACATCTGGGGAGTTATCCCTTTTTGTTAATTGAGGTCCAGATCACTGTGGGCAAACTATGGTTTGCCGTGATCATGTGGTCCTGACGGTACGAACAGACAGATCAACTGACACCTGTCTACAAGCCATCAAGCAATAACCACTACGGTACTTGCCAGACGTCAGTTCCCTGGTGGGTGTGATGCAGTGTGGACTAGCAATCAGGCCTGCCTTCAAGTTCCTGCCCTCAATAACGAATTGTGCCTTGAAGCTGTAAGCAAAAACCAAACCTTTCTCTCTTAACGTTGCTTTTGGTCAGGGTGGTTTATCACAGAAATAGAATGGATGGACGAGAGTATCAGGGGAGGGGAGCATCCCATACATGCAGGACTTAACAAAGCCCCTTGCTTCTGTCCACTAAATGCCAGCATATCATCAATTGTGAAACTCAAAATCTGGGAAATGACTTGTGGGAAGCAAAGCAATCTTCACATGCCTTATTCAAGCAATTTTTATTTTTGACTGTATTACCAAGATTAACTGGCAGAATTCAAAGGTAATTAATTCAAAGTTAATGAAATAAAGGCAGACCTCATCAGTGTGGATTTGAGCACTTCGTAACAATGTGATCTCAGGCAAGTTCTTTAGTTTCACTGTGCCTCAACTTCCCCATTTATTAAGTGGGAGGATGACAGAAGCAACCACATTTGAGAATTGAAGATCAAGAGTCAACAGTGTAGTGTTTAGGGATCTGCCTGTCTGGCGCATTGCACAGACATGTAACCACTAATAATATAGCTTTTGTTCACTTAAAATATTATGCCTTTTATATCTTTAGTAGAAAAGTACCGAGAATGGAACAGTTGAGTCTTTTCACATATAAATTAAAGCAAAGAGCTTATACCCCAGTACATTTATTGGTAGAAACCTATAATTTTAACACATATCCACATGAAAAGTGAGCTAAGAATCTTGGTATTAGAAGAAATTTTAGCAGATATGGATATGGATTTTTACAAACCTTGGCTACACAACAGGTAATTATAATGTGAGCTGGGCTCTGAATAGGCTGAAAAGCCTGCAGGAGAACAAAAAAGCCCCTGTCTAGAACTTAGAAAACCACCGATTCAGCATCGTACCTGGTGACCGGTGCCACATAGTTGCCAGGGAAAACACCTATCTTGCTGGTGTGCATTGATGTGCCTTTGAACCAGCCATCTTGGCAACGCTCAAACACCAAGAACATTTCTCCTTTCCTCAACTCCAGTTCGTCTTCTTTCCGGGGAGTGTATGGGTATATAGCAACATAGCTAGAACAGAGAAGAAAAAGAATAAAACAGACAAACAAGCAAAAAGCCTCAGGCTAACAGACAAACCCTAAGACCCCCAAACTCCTGCTTTGGTATAAGGTCTTAAGTATCTTCCGCAAAGGTAGACAAGACAGGACGTCGTAAAATCTTCACCCTCAAGTATGGCTGACAAGTCTCCATGGAAAGAGGTTTTGCTGTGTGCTCTTTAAACGCAGGCAGAGGCCTTCCTGATTAAGAGGCCTCCTGGTGTGGGAATGGTTATCTCCCCGAATGATAGCCATGTGTTATGAAAGAATTAATGCAGTTTCCAAGGGCGTCTTACGCTTCAGATTAGGAGCCCACGGGGGGTGGGGGGTGGGGGGGAGGGCGAACTCAGCTCTTCAAATGGCACTTGTTAGACTGGGGAACGAGCCCCAGATGAGGACATATGGCATCAAGTCCCACTGGGAAACACAACATGTTGCCTTCTATGCGTGTCGAACCCACAGGCTTAGGCTGCGCCTGCATTTCTGAGCTCAGTCACGAAGCTGACTGTATTAGGGAAAGTCAAAGGGACAGAAAGTCTAATTCATAGAGAGCACAAAACAGCGGCCCGATGCAAGGTGCCTGTCCACCCAGAGGAACCAGGTGGGCAACTGACCTGTGATCTGCCAGTGCTCTGACCCCTCAGGTGCAGATTAGACACAGAGCACAAGCCTCCTACGAGCAGCAAACTACACAGGGCAATTTGGACCTTTCTGGGTACCTGCTGCTGGGGACTTAGGGCTCTCCGTATGCATACTTATATGCAAGGAGACCTGGTGTGTGCAGAGCACCTTGCTGCTTTTTATGGATCATTCTGCAAGGAGTGAAAACGAAAACAAAAGGGTCACAGAGGAGGCTGTACAAAAGAAAAGCCGTTCTCCATGCAGACAACCTATAAGGGAGAAAACAGAAATTTCCCTAACCTGCAAAAGGCCTTTTCTCAGCAGGAAGGCCACATAACAGGCTCATTCCATTTAACGGTTTTACTAACTATATGGAGGCAGAAGTTTCCAGAGTACAAACCACTTGGTGAGCCCTAAGCCTGTCACTGGTTCATATCGAATGATCTCTGTTGTTTGGGCTTAGATTGAGATGGGCACTTATGCGGTAATAAAAGACACCCTCACTTACACACTGGGGCGAGTCTGAGGCCGTAAATGTGCAATCTGGTCAGTGGATCCTGCCACAGGCCTGGGTCCCATTCCAGCAGCAGCAGCAGCGGCAGCAGCAGCAACAGCAGCAGCACTAGCGCCTGACGGTGTGGAGGCGAGGACAGTGGCAGCCAGGAGAGGGGGCGGGGGAAGAGGAGGGTTCATAGTCTAATATAGGGAAGGGGGGAAAGGGGGGGGGATACAGACATAATATTTATTTATATCTTCTATGGAAGATGTAAGGCAAAGAGAATCAGAAAACCCCAAAACAGACCCCACATACAACAGAACCAGAAAGCATCCTTCTTAAAAGTTTGTTTTAAGCAAACAGGTTAAATAGCCAGTCTTGAGAGGATTGAGAAGAAAAAAAAAAAAAAAAAAATGAAATGACTCTGTAAAAGTTTAAGATGAATAACACTTGAAAGTACACAGTTGGGGCTGAGAGACTGTGAAGTGGTTAAGAGCACGGGTTGCTCTTCTAAGGGATCCAGGCTTGGTTCCCAGCACCCACGTGGCAGCTCACAATCATCTGTAACTCGAGGACCAGGTGACCCAACACCTTCTTCTGGGTCCTGCTGGCATCAGGCACGCACATGGCACACAGATACATGTGGGCAAAACATTCATACACATAGCATCCATAATAATTCATTAAAAATGAAGCACAGATTTGGGCAAGAATTGAGACACCTTTCAAGGGAGCTGCTGTAAGGTCCCTGTTGTTGACTAGAGTTAATTTTACGATGGGTTTTCGTAACCTGAAACCTAAAGTCAACACAGGGCAGAGCATCTCAAGCCATTCCTCCCGCACTCATTTCTTTCGATGCCTGAGCTCAAACAATAGCAAGCCGCCCTCGCAAGGCTATTGTTGCTACCTTTGCTTTGCCTTTCCCCCACTTTGCCAGGTTTTGAAATTTAGGACTATCAAGGCTGGTACTCTTTAAGGCATAAAACAGTGAAAAGCCGCCAGGTCCCTCCTGGGCACATTCTAATGGGGTTTCCTACCCACGGGGCTCCATGTCTTTGAAAATCAATGGAGCAATTGTTACTTTCTGATCCATAGACCCTAGATAATTCTTGGGGGACTGTACACTGAAACTCCTGGGAAAACAGGCACACAAAGCCTGACTGAATCCCTGCCTCGCCCTCCCTGAATCTTTGAACCACCAGAAGTAGAAACAGCATCAAGAAGTGGAGAGACGTAAAGGCTACTAGGAAGCAAAAAACGGCCTCACACACCAGCATGTCAGTGAGCAAGCGCCAGTGGATTCTAAAGCAGAGTTGGAGTCATCCCATTTCAAATGTTTGAAATGAAAATTGAATCCTGTCAACGCTTATCTATTAAGAATATACAACTGTAGACGTTCACATTTCCAGACCTATAACTGTTTTCGTGTGCTTCATTTCATCTTTTTGCTAACGTGGCTTTTGGTGAGGACTTTCCCACACTGCGTCAGGGCACTGAGTGCAGAAGTCAATGCGGCATGGAACTGTTTACGGAGGGGCCAGCCTGGACAAGGGGGCATGTTCCTGAAGTCACCAAGAAGTCACTTAGCACTCTGCACACAAACAGGGGAGCGTTTCGGTCTATCAGGCCTCTGGAGCCAAATGTTCTGAGTGAGGCTTAGAGCCCCTGACCCTTTAAGCAGAGAAGCGTTTTTTTGTTTTTTATTTTGTTTGTTTTTTTTCTGTCTGGCCTTCTTCCAGTGACAGAGCAGAGAGAAATAGAGATAATCCAGGCAAAATAGTGAGAAAATGTGATCTGAGTCAAAGATAATGCCATGACACAAGGTCAGGTCTAACTGCATACAGAGGAATATATGGAGAGACAGGGAAATCGCCACTGGCCACATTGCCACTTCGATCTTTCTAAACCCAGTCTCAAGATAGTGTCTCTATGGAAAGGCAGAAGCCAAATAACATGTGTTCAACAAGGAAATTAAATTTTAAAAAAATTTTAAAAGACCAACTGGGCTAAATTATATCTTAGAAAGAGGGGGAAAAAAAACCCAAAAAAAACAAAAAGCCTCAAACCCCAAAACAAACATCCATCTATGAACCTGATTGGAAAAAAAAAAAAAAGATTTCACATTTTAACAAACTATAAAGAAGAGTCACAGCTTATTATAAAACAGTAGCCAAATGCAGTTGCTTGTGAAAGAAGAGTAAGGCGCTGAGATACGGCAGAAAGGGGGTATTCAGACAGACAGACCCGAAGCTGGTATCTAAGAGAAACACAGTCATCTCTCTCTTTGTGGTTGAGACAGAAGAGATGGTCTTTCATTAACACTGGGTAGAATGGTCCCCCCCCCCCCCCCCGCCTCTCTATCAGTGCCCAGCGAATGTGTTTTAGACTGAGCGAGGTTGCCTGATTAAAATCAGAGCTCTGTATGCTGCTTGGCCCTCTGTGGGCCAGGAAAATGATAGGGCTTTCTGAATGCAGAGCCGTGATACACCAGGATCGCTTTCTAAACAGCCTCAACTGCAGTAATCTGCCGCCCCGCACTGTGCTAAGGGCAGTTTGCTGTCTTGCAAAGACCTCACCTCTCTACAGAAAAGAACCACAGCCTTTCATTCACCTGGACCTGACCTGGAGACCTGCAGATTGTACTGGAGTCTGGGCCAGCCGAGGCACTGGTGATGTGCAACCTCTACCAGCAAAAAAAAAAAAAGAAAAAGAAAAAGAAAAACCCATAACCAAAAAAATCCAAAAAAACCAAACAAACAAACCCCCAAAACAGCCACCTTTGGGTTCCCTGTTATTCATCAAACACAGGGCTCAGATGGCTCGCCTGTGTGAAATGGTCATCTTTTGCCATGTCCGGGTTCTGTGCCCCTAAGCCAGCTGACAGGCCTTGCAGAAACAATGTATTTCAGAGAGGGTGACAGATTTCCACCCTGGCCAATCTCTTGGGGCAGATCCAATATCCTTTTGCTAGAGTGTGCACCCAGGGAGCCGGTGTCTTCTGTCTCAGTTGGAACTGCTGCAGGACAGTAGACATTTTAAGTAAGAAGCTCACAGTGTGTGGGTGCAGGGCTGGGCCTCCCTGGCATGAGGGGGTATTGGGGGATTGTGGTAAGAAAGACACATGACAAGCCTGAGACCCAAGGCTGAGGCCAGCTTACCACTAAAGTACTTTGCACTGGAATTTTAGGCACAAGTTCAAGTGACATCCAAAGGCCCATTTGCTTTCCAATGTCTCTTATGTGTGCCTACCGCATACACCTTACGGAAAATGAATCCTGTGGGCAAATACCATTTAATATCCCACAGCCCATCACTGTTGCTGCCTAAATACCTATTCTTCACTCAAAGTACTCTCAACCCTCCGCATCAGCATCTCTAAACGGTCTTTCCTGGATACAGGATCTCAGCACAAACTGGTCCAAGAGTGAACAGTGCGGGCTGCATGAGAGAGTGCTCCTGGAACACCCACAGTGAAGCCGACCTTAGCTGTATCGCTGTATAGCTTACTGTTTCACATTGAATCTCTAAGAAAGAGGAGAGATTACCAAATACTAGCTAATTGTGTACATGATGTGATGTCTCTATGTTATAATAACTAGGAATGTTGTGTAGTGTTGTTTTCCCTAGTGCACAAAGATCAATAAATGGAAGGCAGTGCTAGGATTTAAAAGGTTTAGGAGCTAGAAACTGACTCTTGTTAAGACTGTGGCTCCTGCTACACAGGTAGAAGGCAGGAGACCCTCGATGAACACTTTGTGATTGAGAAAATGTTCCGCGCTTCTCACTGCTTCTCGGGACAGGACAGTTTGGATCTAGAGGTTTCAATCCCTGAGACGTTAGGGTGCTTTTTCTCTCGCTGGTGTATGGAGGTTCTGAGCTGGACAAAGCGGCTCCTTCCTCTAAGTCCAGCACTGTGGAGGCTGAGCAAAAAAAAGGATCTTGAGTTCAAGGCCAGCCTGGGCTGTATAGTGACTGAGATCAACCTGGGCTACACAGCTCGACCCTGCCCAGAAAACTGAAACAGGAAAAAAAAAATTACACACACACACACACACACACACACACACACACACACACAAACAAACAAACTTTGGCTCATACCCTACCCTTGTGCCTGATTTTCAGCTCTCCTGCTAAAGTCTTCCCTTCCACATCCCTAAACACCAAGGTTCACCGTCTCGGCCTGTGCCCTACTTCTGACACAGTTCCCAGTTCCCGTTGGCAGAAATGGTGTTGACACTGACTATTAACTACACATTGCCTATTCTGAGAGCCAACACCATTTAATACTCGATGATGATGAATACGATGATGATAATGATGATTTTGAGATGAGGTTTCATATAGCCTAGGATGGCCTCAATGTCACTGAGAGTGACCCTGAACTTCTGGTCTGCTTGCCTTCTCACTGATGTAGTCCTGGATTGTAGGTGTGCATCACTAGTTTAATATGTTCCTGGGGATCACACCCAGGCCTTCATGCAATGGGAGGCAGGCAGTCTACCAACTGACTGACATCCACAACTCTAATGTTTCCTCATGCGCGCGAGCGCACGCACGCGCGCACACACACACGTACATACATGAAAATTAAATCTCAGAATCCAGGTACTTGGGAGGTAGAGGCAGAAGGATAAGATGTTCAAGGCTATCTTCAGCTATATGGCGAGTTTAAAGCTAGCCTGGGCTACATGAGATACTATCCCAGAAAGGAAAAAGGAGAGGAGGGAAAAACATTTAAGCAGGGTTTCTATACTTTTAGAACCCAACCTATTCGTGTGCTGCTGTGGGCAGTATTTGACCTTTAGTGACCTGACTGTCCTGTGACACTTTGCAGCTGACACCACAGTGTCAGCAACTACACATCACTCACTCTGTACACTCTCCTGCCCCTGCACCAGAGATGTAGGACTAAGACCTTCATCCTCCTCATCCTAGGAAATGAGTCAACAACAACAACCAACTACTATTAATAGGCGTATGCCTGAACCAGGCAGCTGTGCCATTACTCCTTCCTGTTCGTGATGGAAGAGACCTAACATTCTCACTGTTGTATGCGTGTGAAATGTTGGTGACATATGCTCATAAATAACTTCATTCTGCATAAAATATTTAAGAGTCTCAACTCATGAAAAAAAAAAAAAAAGACTGGAAATAATTTTCATTTCCTATCCCAGGGGTGGTATTTACTTCTTATAAATCCATGCCATGAAAAGCCCATTTTTTTTTTCTTTCTACCAAGCTACATCCTATTGCAATTACTATAGTGAAGTCTCCTGAAATGCTGCAGATTTTATTTTGATTTTTTTTTTTCTTGTTTTTCGAGTCAGGGTTTCTCTGTGAAGCCTTGGCTATTCTGGACTTGCTTTGTAGACCAGGCTGGCCTCGAACTCACATCAATCTGCCTGCCTCTATCTCCTGAGTGCTGGGATTAAATAGGATCCTCTTTGCCACAATTAACCGGTGGTACCATGGGTACGAGGACATGTGCTATTGAGAGTTTTCCACTTAAACCCAACACAAAACCACAGCATTTCTGCCAACCAGAGACTCTGCAATCTACCCATCTCTTAGGATGACAGACAAGCCTGTTCATAAAGAGTTTTTCATTAAATGGAGTTGGCATGCAGTAGACAGTGTTTAATAAATCTCCCTCTCTGGCTTAATATGCAGTGTTTCTTATAAAAATCCTAGGATAAAATGGCTGCATATAAATTAATTTCATATGCTCTCTTGTGGCCTATTCCATTGATTTGCCCTGGAGTCAACCCCCAGCAAAGAACTGGCCATTTACTATATTATAAAAATTTCAGTTCACAAGGGCTAAAACTTGGCCAGCCTTGTATCTTTTACACTAATTAATTTTTCTAAGACCAGAAAAGTCAGTCATCCCCTTCCCCCTTAAGACATGGAGTTAGCGTGCTCCCATGCACACACGGGAGTCATCTGGAACGGAAATACACTGTGGTTGTATGTGTTGGTGGGAAAGAAAAAGGAGTTGCTTCCCTGGAGATTAGAGGGCAGGATGGGTTATGTAATTTGGCTTTAGTGAAACATCCATGGCTAACTGAGTCTTATGGAAACCACATTTAATAAACGGTAACTGAAATTCATCTTTTCCCCAGATGAATCGAGGTCATGTCTCCTTCACTAAGCAGCTGTATTATCAAGGAAGCTATAATCACTCAGGGAGCATTTTAAAAAAAGAAAAAGAAGAAGAGAAAAAAGAAACGCCAACAACTTTGACCTATGAGTAGAAGACACCAGTGACCATCTAAACAAAAGAAGAACATGATTTAGTCTGTGAAAGTCTTCAAAACTGTCTGTGAAGTTTGGCAGTAGTAACCGCAGTTATTTATGCCCCGCCTTGTTTTAAAACTCAGCTTTTAATTAATTATGAAATTATCAAACCAAAATTAATATTAAGTAAAAGGAGACGAGAGGGAAAAGAAGACAATATGGAGTCAATATATTGACTACCATGTTGTGAGGTCCTGGCTACAAATTCTGCTTTAAGAAAGCTAGCAGAGGAAAATACCTTTACAGCAAACATAAAAACCCACATCCTAAAAATAAAGCAGCTGCTTAGAAGCCTCCCTGTGACTGGTACTGGCTGGCCTCTACGGCTTGCTCATCTACTTTCTTTACACAGCCCAGGCCTAGTGCCCATAACAGGCCCTCCTGCATCAATCAATAATCAAGAAAATGCCCCCACAGACATGCCCACAGGCCAATCTTGGGTGTGGGGCGGGGGGGGGGGGGGGGGGGGGGAGATGAACAACCATGAGGTTCTCTCTTCCTACCTGTGTCTAGGTTAGTGCCAAGCTGACAAAAGCCAACTACCATAGATGCTGAAGAGTAGCTTTTCCAAGGTCACATGACAAATAAAAGGCTGAACCAGGCTTGAACCCAAGAGTGTTCCATGCCAGACCTAAAACCCTTCAGGGGAGCACACTGTTTCTCGGAGACACTACTGGTGTGGGTCTAGAGAAAGTGAGGCCAAGATGCAGAGACTGGGCCATCTGACTGAAGGATGATTTCTAGCCTCCTCCTACACAGTGCTGGTCTAGCCTGAAATACCAATAGTCAGAAAGGGTAGCCAAGGAATTGAGTGAGAGAGTTCTCAACGTTTTCTACTTGCTTCCTGCTCAGTGGGTTATGATGTGAGGAAGCAAGGGGGCTGTTTTTCTCTATTACCCAAGGGTATATTTTTCTTGTTTTTCTCCACAGAGTTCTTATTTTTAATATCCATCTCCTTTGCTTGTTATGACTGTCCAGGTCAACACCTCCTGCTCAGATGTCTTTATGCAATTGGTGGTCAGAGTCTATCTGTGGGACACTAAGTTTTTAGAAGAAAAAACAACATTCTGTAGGGCCCTCCCAGAGGAGCAGGGGTCATGAAAGAGTCACTATGAGCTACAGAGGAGAAAAACAAACAAACAAACAAACAAAAAAAACTGGAGAAGAATCCTAAAAGCAAACATTTGGTATCAATTTATTGCGTGAATAAAAATCAAAACACTTAGCCTGGGAAGACCCACGTCTTCACAATGTCCATAAATGTATCTTTAAATAGAATAAGCAGGATTGAGAAACACCCAAAGAAATAAAGGTTAAGCCTTCGGGAAATCAAACTGAACTTCAACAAAATTAAATGTATTTTTCGGAGTTCTCATAGCTTCAGGCCACTGACTGCCACCATTAAAGACTTTGCAGGCTGCTGGCAAGAAACGGTCTTTTTGTGAGATTAGCAGAGATAGCAGATGAAAGGCGAGGCTGATCCCACCTACCAAGCATCCTGTACACTGCAGGTGTTGGCTGGAGTATGCCAGATTATCAAGACTAAACACCTTGAAGAGAAATAAAGACTCAGAAGTGATACTTACTCCAAGGGCAGCTTGGTAGGGGACATCTGGCGGGAATGAGAACGAAGGGCCAGTTGTCACTGGGCTGCTAGGAGGTGGGGTCACAATTAACCCAGTGGTGCTTATATGAACCTGCCAAGGAAAACAACTTATTAAAATGACAGCTGTATTTTTTAAAAATCTCTCTCTCTCTCTCTCTCCCTCCCTCCCCCCACCACTCTGTGTGTGTGTGTGTGTGTACATGTGCCATGGTGCCCTGTGCAGGGCAGAGGGCAATCTCTGATGTTGGGCCTAGCCATCCGCTTCATTTGAGACAGAGACTCTTATTCATTCATAGTTACTTATGCCTGGCAAGTTGACCTGTGAGCTTCTGGGGACTCTCCGGCCTCTGCCCCCTACCTTGCTGTGGGGGAGCATGCTGGAACTATAGATGCACTGTTTCCTGGCTTTATCTGGGTTTCTGTGGATCTGAACTCAGCTCATCACGCTTACACAGCAAGTGCTGTACTGAGCCCATCTCTTCAACCCGAGTCCAACCTATTTAACCCAACAGATTCTCCTGGCAGAAGACACAGAAGCAAGAAATCTGTATATGAACTTATTTGGGGGAAGGAAGAATCCTTTTCACTGTATTCTATCCCAAATTTTCTAATAACTTGGCATGTACCAGATATGCCAGTGACTGCAATTCACTACATACAGAGTGCTGTTGGCTAGCACGTTACATACTACCTCATCTTACATGCTACCATGAATCAGACTGTTTGGACAGTCAGCCAAATGGTTCAATCTCTTTAACTCTCTTAACAATCTCTTAAACTCACAAAGATCCACCTGCCTCTGATCCACGGCATACACCACCACATGGCTAAATCTGTTTTTGTTTGTTTTGTTTTTTGTTTTTGTTTTTTATTTTGTCTGTTATTTTGTTTTTCTGAGACAGGTCTCACTATATATCTCTACATTGCGTCACATTCCCATAAAGACCTTGCTAAGGCCAGCCCTGGCTCCACATTCATCTCTGTGTTGACATGTCAAACGCTTAAGGTATTTTGGTTCTTTCAGGATTGTTCTCTCTTTACTTGTAGCTTTCAGTGAGGGTCAGCAATCAAACCGGAGCAGCCCACGGCAGGTAATTCATTACAGAACCTTAAAGGAACAGAACCGTAACAGAACAATGCCAAGCTAAACTGCTTTCAAGGGGGTCGTCGATGGTGCTTCCCGAGATTAATTTACTACAAAGAAATTGAATTATTTAGGTCATCTCACTGCCTGCAATTACTTGATCAGTTCCACTCAGGTTGTGGGGGCAGATGCAGATGCAGATGCAGAACGCAGGGGGAGCGACTTGACGCTGCAGACTCGGGGAGAGTAGAAACCCTAATAGATGGTATGGCTTTTGCTCTGACAATGGATAGAGGCCGTGCAGTTGGCCAGCACCTTGTTTCCCTATGGGACCACAAACAGGAGTCAGTCTCCTGTACAAGAGAGGGTTAGCGAGGCAGGAAGAGCTGGGGAGAGAGATCAGGAGCAATGGATGGGCTTTCCCGCGAGGACAAGGGCCACAAAAAATGCCCCAGAAACACTTGACATTATGAATCACGCCTCAGGATGTCACAAGCAGAAGCATTATGAGTATGGTTGGGGACAGAGCAAATGTCTTCACGTGCTTTATGGATGTCAGTCATTTATAAATTGACTCTGGATATGCCAGTGAGATCTTTAAGTTGTTGCCTAAAGCACGAGGACACACACTTATCACATGATGGAGAAGTGAGGTCGAAGGTGCCCCATTTCCTAAGTATCATTATACCAGCACTCAACTGCCTCTGCATCTTTATCTATGAGCTCTCATTCAGAAGAGAGGCACAGCGAATACTGACCTGCTGAGGTCTGCTACCTCCTCTTTTCTTTTTTCATTTTTCGAGACAGACTTTCTCTGTATAGCCTTGGCTGCCCATGACTTGCTTTGTAGACTAGGCTGGCCTCGAACTCATAGAGAGCCACCGGCCTCTGCCTCCCTGGGTACTTGGATTAAAGGCATGCGCCCCCGCGCCTGGATTACGTTTTATTTTCTAATAATTGTAACCCAATCAAACCCTAACTAATACATTAAGATGAAAAAAAAAAACAGAATGAAAGAAAATTGAAACTAAAGGTGAGCATGGGTGAGGGGAATGAAGAAATTGTGCTGGTGGCGAAGACAGATTCTGCAAAGGCACTTTCTCCTGGGACAGGCCTGTGTGAAACAGCCTTTCTGCGGCCACTCCCCCCAAGCATTCATCTGCACCGTAAGGCCACTGTACATGCCCATCAAGCAGGTGGCACATGCTCAAAGCATCCTTGTGAGCTAAGGATCCCTCCACTGCACAAGGTGCCCTAGAAAAGTGATGTTTTCTGTAAACCTCAGCGGGAGAACCGGACGGCACTTCGCACATTACCCGTCCTCTGCAAGAAATAACATCTCCCTGAGGCAACACAACACCACCACTAAAAAACAACCAACTATGGGGGAGGATGGTTGAATCGGGGAGCTGTTTCAGGGAAACAGAAAGAGCCTTGTTTCCTTAACTACTCAAATTCAAAGCAAAAAATAGCCTGCACTTTCATAGCCTACGTCCCCAGCTGTGGTGTGGCGATGTCACACTGACACCTGATTGCTGAGTTCTCTATAGAACACACTGCTTAGCTTACCTTCCCTTTTAAGTTTTTCCACTACTAAAAAACTTACAGTCCACTATTTTAAAGCTCTTCCCATTCAGTGTCGCCAGCGTGCTTTACAGCTTGATTCTATGTCAAGAAAACCTCACTGTGCAAGTGTTGGCAGTGTCACAGCCACAACACAAACTCCTTCAAAACCATTTATTTGCTGTCAGTGCGTCTTTACTAAGCCCCTTCTTCAGACCTTTACTCAAAAATCTGTTTCAAAAGCCGGACATGGCACAAGCCTGTAATCCCAGCCCTCAGGGAGGCAGAGGATGGCAGATCTCTGTGAGTTCGAGGTCAGCCAAGTCTACAAAAGGGAGTCTGGGATAGCCAAGGCTACACAGAGAGACCCTGTCTTGAAAAAAAACAAACAAAATTCTGTCTCAAGCCTCCCCAGGCCCTCCTTCTTGGCACTTTGTAGTCTGATCAACAATCTAACTTCATCTCTGTGTAAAACCAAAGTCTGTTTTTCTGAGGCCATATCTCGTTGAACAAGCACTTGAGTGCTAGCTGCTATATGCTATATGCAGTGTTATCAGTGATCAAAATGAAGACCCGCTACCCTTCTTGTACTAATATTATATATCTGTATATAAGATCATATATCTGTATATGTTCTAGCTTTTCCTCATTAAAATCAAAAGTCCTATAACCTTCTCACGTGCAATAAATAAACGAAAGAGAATAATAATAATTTAAAAAAAGCCCAGACTTTCATTCAGAGTAAATACATTTAATTCCTGACATGCTGTGCCAATCCAGAGATGTCAATCCAAATAAATAACAAAAACCACGTATAATAAAATTAGCCAGGAATGCCCAATATTTAGTCTGCAATGCCATACAGAAGCTAACTGAACTATATAAACTTCTTCAGGACCAGGATTATGTATTATTTTTTAACCTTTTTTTTTCCTTTAATGGGAATTTCACTTTTATATTTTAAGGAAAAACAACCCAAAGCTACATTGTGGAAATGATAGGTAAGCCTACAGGGAAATTCTTCTTGCGCTGTCAAGCCACTTCGAACACTGCGCTCTGACCTCCAGGCTGAGCGAAATACAGCTGCTCTCTAAGTAGATAACGACCCAGTCCTTTTCCTATGGGAAATGGCCACAATTAGATCCCACTCATAAGGAAGGTCTGTGTCCTATATATCTCCTTACACACTGTACCCCAGGGTCTAATAATAAAACATTCAACAATCAATTGCCAAACGAATGAGTGAATGTTTGTTTTCAACACACAGATAACACGGGGGGGCCACACTCTATGGCAGTCTAAAGCCTCAATAAATTGGGCAGTCCAAAGTCTTACTGAGTTAAGGAGCCTTTTAAAATTGCATGGTCAACTTATAAACTGAATGTTTCCTTCTATCCTTTTCCCTTCATGCTGTATTATTTGGATGGGAAATCTAAGCACCAAGGTGTGGGGAGCTCCAGAGGTCCTCAGCATCAACTTGAGTACTGTGGGCATGAACAGAACTAAAGTTTATAGCACTGAGAAGTTTTGTAAACGTTGTGAAGTCGGACAGCGGTATTTTACACACTGTGTAGGTTCTAATATCGCCTCTCCGGCCTTAGTTTGGGCATGATACACTCAAGCTAGCGTTTTTCTACTTATAATATTGCTGTGCTTTAATGTGAAATGTCCCCCAGAGGCTCCTGTGTTTGAATACTTGGTCCCCAGTAGGAGGCCCTGTTTGTAAAAGTTATGGCGTTGTTAGGAGACCAGCGCTGGAGGGAATGACTACGGGGAGTGTTGGTCTTGAGGCTTGGTAGCCGAACTCCACCTCCTGTTTAAACTAAGCTTCCTGAGCATGGCTGCAATGTGCCTACTCAGCCTCCTGCTCTCGGCACCACTGTGTTCAGATGTTTTCCCCTTCGCGAGCCGAAGCTCACCCTGCCCCTGTACCTGAGACGGGGCGCTGCAGGAGAGCCCAGACAGTTCGCTGATGCGGGCGGCGGCCGTGGGGTTGCTGGAGCTAATGAGCACTGGAGGACTTATCTCCATGGAGTGGCGGTTCTGGGACGCCTGGGAAGACTTGTTGGCCATGGTGAGGGAGGTGAAGGAGTGTCGCTTCCTGGTGTTCTTCTTGGTGTCGGAGTGCTTTGAGGCAGCGCTGCTCTGCGCTGTCGCCGCGGGGCACTCTGCAGCGGCATCGGCTCCGGGCACGGGAGGTTTATCCCACTCAATCAGCTGCTTGGCAGCCGAGTTAAACTGCAAAAGCAACACAAAGTCAGACCGTTCTCAGGGGTTCCATGACAGTTCCTTCCTCCAAGCATTTTAATGTATAATTCAAAGCTACCGTGTTAGCAGCATTTGCATATGCAAATTACATGTCTTCCATTCGAGATGTCTTCATAATGGGGTCTCGATGCATCCTCGCCACAGGTAGATATCAAGGGAAGAATAGACAGTTCCAATGTGAAACAAAAAGGTAGACACATTTCTAAGAAGTGTGTGTGTGTGTGTGTGTGTGTGTGTGTGTGTGTGTGTGTGTGTAATTTTGGCATTGGCTAGTTAGTAAGGATTTCTGCTCACTGATGAAAGCAGCAATGAAAAGGGTCTCTTACATATTCATCTGACTGAACGGCAGTCTCCAACAACAACCATCAAGTTTGGAACAAGCAAACAAGGAAATAAAGAAGAAAACCATGCAACGCTGAGGTGTGCACGCCCAGACAACTCTCCTTGTCTCGCTCTACATTTCGAGGGAATCTCACAAAAGTTGGTTAAAATCCTCACCAGTTGTTTGTTGTTGTTGTTTGCTTTACTTACCCAGACACTCAACACATGTGTTCAAAACCATAGCAAGGTAAAAGCTGAAATTCTCGTCCAACTGGCATGCTAATTTGGTCTATCTGAGGTCCCAGTGTACAGTGAGTTCATAAGGGCTCCAATGTGTGTGTGTTGGATTGATAAGATCGGCAGGAAAAGAGAGAACATTAGCCTCTTGTTTTCCCTGAGGTAGAACATTCCGGAAAGGCCTCGGTGATAAAAGGCCGCATACATTAGAAACTCCAGTGATGAGAAAGCTGTAATGTCCACAAAAATACTGAGATGAAATACAGGAAACTTAAAACAAACCACACACGTCTGAGAAGTACTGTTAGGAACAAGAGAGGGTTTCTCAACAGGACGCTCAGCCCCGTACGAAAGCTTTACGCAAAGTAACATCACCTACGTCTTTTTTTCTATCCATCTCAATTGTTTAAAAACCATGTCTTCTCGCCCCATTGCTGAGACTCGCCTACTAGGAAAGAGAAGTCCTGCTGGTCAAGATTCAAAGGCAGAATCGATCCTGCTTCCCACAGCCGTAAAGCCGGGTTAACTGTGGCCCGGCAGCCCAGAGCTATGGCTCCCAAAAGACTCAAGGTCGGGTGGACTGCGTTACATAATTTACAGGGCAACCTTTTTTCAAACACAAGCCTTCTTTAGCCTTTGAGAAAGAGCGTTCATGGGAGAAAGCTCCAGAACAGGCAGTCATACCTTACCAACAAGCAGACAAATGGCAGGACGAGGAGGACGGTAAGGATGCGAACAGGATGCACTTAAGGGCAAAAGGGCGTTATGAAAGGGAGACCCGAGCGGAGCACTGCAATGGCGCTTGGCCAGGAGATCCACCCTTTGTAAATCCTACTTTGATTTAGTATCGCTCTCTTCAGAGAGGGGGTACAAGAGAAGCAAACGCCCCCAAAGAAGCGAAGCGATGTAATGTTGGTTATTCTGATTGGAGGCACCTCCCTGAGGGCTCTGGGGAGCTCAACTTCCATGAGCCCCGAGGAGGGGGCAAAGTCCTCTTTCCTACACAGCCCCACAGACTAAAGAGTTGCTTCTCTTTCCATACCAAGCTCAGGACTCATATGAAAGGCAAGACAAGGCAAGGCAGTGCCCCCAGCAAGGCAGGAGCAAGGGAGTCCTGAGGACACGTCTGTGCCCATGACCTCCATCCCTGTATCACAAATCCTCCAAGCAAGAACCCAAACAGCACAACAGAGTCTGAAAAATCAGCTCGGCATGCCTGTTCTGTTGAATAAGAAACAGAGGATGGGGGCTGGAGAGATGCCTCAAAGGTCACGAGCACTGCCTGCTCTTCCAGAGGTCCTGTGCTCAATTCCCAGCAACCACATGGTGCTTCACAACCATCTACAGTGAGGTCTGGTGCCCTCTTCTGGTATGCATGTGTACGTGCAGGCAGAACACTGTATGCATCTTAAATAAGTAAATTGAAAGAAAGGAGGGGATAAACTAGAAATTTCTTTCTCACAGGAGCCAAAATAAAATAAAATAAAATAAAAATAATAAAGGAAACTGATGCATCTATTTGATACCATGGGCTGCATTAGCTGTCCACGTTCTGTTAAATACACCTACTTATATGCTTCGTCTGTACATGTGGGTGGCTACATATGTGTAGGGGTACACGTGTGGAAGTCAGAGAACAACCTGTAGGAGTTGGTTCTAGTCTTCGAACTTGTGGGTCCTGTGATCAAACTGGGGGGGGGGGTCCTCAAGTTTGGTGGCAAAAGCCTCGACCTAGCGAGACTCTTCCCTGACCTCCTGTTTCGAAATACTGCAAGCTATCGCCATAATCTTGTCAGGGTTATACTTAAGCACGCGTTAGTTACAATTAACGCTGTGTTAACGGTGTTGGTTTCCATGTGCTGTGCCCTGATAAATACAAATGTCTTGCTGGCTGCCCATGCAAATGATTCTGAGCCCCTCTCGTGTCTTTTCCCACATCCACCCTCCATGAAACAAGTACAACTCAAGAACACTAAACGCTGAGCAAATTGCTCGATTAAACGCTGAGCAAATTGCTGGATGCTTACTGGATGGAGGAAAAGCGGTCAGAAGGAGTTTATAAACTGACATAAACAACAATGAGGGTGATTTCTGTAATTTCTTACGTCTGGCAGCTTTTGTTTAACAACGTGTATCCCTGTTACTGGACGGAGCAGACGCTCTTTCTTTTTAATTGTGGTAAAAAAAGACCCATTCTGTGTTTAATTCTATACATGTCCATCAATGTTTCTCCCCCCCTACCTTCGTAGGTTTTTGCCTAGGAAGAACAATGCAGCGAGGAATAATCTACATATTGTTTGTCGGGCACAAACCCTGCGTGTAGAATAATATAGTTGTTTGCATAAACATGAATATTCAGGTAGACCCAGCAGCAGAGTATGGTTGAATTAGTAAAGTGCCAAAGGACCACAATTCTAGTGCTGGCACAGCTGTTAGCCAACTCTGTGCCCGAGGCAGCCATTGTCCAGCCACTGATCAGGGCTCCTCACTGATAAGTGAGTAAACACAAGAAAACCAGCAACTCTAATGGCCCTTCAGCTCTCCCACTTTAAAGGGATATAGCTCAATTTCCTGTTTCACTTCAGGTCCTCTAAACAGCCTCCTGTGTTTCCCCTGCACTTTGTTTTTTTACACGCGACAGTAATGTTTGCTAGCCAGATGCCGTCATCCTTTAAAATTACTTTAGATTTTTCTGGAACAGCAGAGGTTGGTATTAATAGCACAACTCCTTGCTTTTGCTTTTTTTTTTTTTTAATTCCAGAGACAATCATAAAGTGAAAAGCATTAGGTAAATCTGGCAGAAAGTTAAAAAGCCTTCTGTTGCGAGTAGAATTTAACATTTGCAGCAACAGGGAGCCAAGGAGCTGACAACTTTAATGGAATTTTGGTAAAATTTAAGAATGTTTGCTTGAGCTCAGTGGGCGTGGGTTTCCTCTGACATTTATCTGGCTGTGACCTTTAAAGTTGAAAGTGCACTCTCAACCTGCAAAACAACCTCGGCGCCCTACAAGACCTTCTTTTCGGCATATGGTAAGGGCCTCACATAAGATTTAGGTTGGACACAAAATAAAACAGTATTCTAGAGCTAAATGGCAGGGCCGAAAGAGACTTCCTGGTCTTACATTTCTCATGACCTTTTACATTTTTTCTATTCTTTTACTAATTTATTTATTTTTCTAGTGCCGGGAATCAAATGCAGAGCCTTTACACAAGGGCACGCCTGTAATCCCAGCACCGGGGAAACAGAGGCTGGCGGATCTCTGTGAGTTCGAGGCCAGCCTGGTATCTACAAAGAGAGTCCAGGACAGCCAAGGCTACACAGAGAAACCCTGTCTTGAAAAACCAGAAACAGACAAACAAAAAAAAATCCTAAGAAATATTAAAATTTATTTGTGTCTGGCTGACTTCTTGGCTAAAGATGGCCTTTTGAAGAACAAGACAGCATTTCCCCACGCCCTCAAAAGAGAAATAGTTTTGATAGTTACTATTTCATAAGAACTTTGATATAAGAGAGTACACCTCTCGTTTTTCAATATTAGCAACACCAACAGTAGGTGTGAAAGGAAACTATTTGAATTTATAATCCACCAGAGTAGAGTCTTACTGAACCTTTTTCTTCCCAAAAACAAATAAAACTTTAAACGTGTATCATAGGAGTAATTAGCCAGCCAGTCCTGACGGCTCACTCCTGTGATCCTGACACTGGGGAAGGAGTGAGCACTGTGGAAGGAGAAATGTCACAGGTTGGAGGCCAGTGCAGGCTATGCACTCATTTCCAAGCTAGCCTACACTACAGACTGAGAGTCCACTCAAAAGGCCAAGAAGGTAAATGACTATCTTTAAAAATGAAGCAAACGGTATAGAATATTATGGGATAAAACATCAAAGCTCCTCAGCCAGCTCCTTCTGCCTCTCTCTTCCCAATCCATTTTCCAGATGCATGTATGGTTAACGATTACAGTAGAACCTTCTAGAGATTTTAAGTAATATTGCCACATATGCATCTACTTTACTGACTTCATTACCACACTCGAACCCAGGTAAAGTACGTTGTTAATTAACAGCACATGAGCATCTTCCCACGCCTATAGGCACAGGCATGGCGTTCCACTATGAGAGGAAATACGATCGCTTGCGGTATTGCTGACATGTTCGTAGCAGCATACGCAGGGGTAAATTCGTACAACTGAAATTGTTACATTATTGTGTACATTTAAAAACTTTTGAAAAAAAATAGTTACACTGAGTCCCTAAGAAGTCTCAATTTTCACCACATTGTTTTCCAAGTATTATCCTTATTAATCATCGATCACATCTCTAGTAGTTGAAAAAAGCTACTTCATATTATCTAATTTGTATGTCTCTTAATGAGATTAGGCAGATCTTTTCTATTTGCATACATTATCCATAGTTCTATTGGGGTTTTGATGTCTTTTTTACAAATTTGAATTATGAATACTTTGTTATACTACTAAAATACTCTTTACTTAATATGCATGAAGTTTTACATGCACTTGTGTACATGTCTAAATTGAAATATTGGTCCATATTAATATTTTATAAATAAGGTCTTATTTTATATTTCAAATACACTGATATTCTCTATGTTAGAAATTCAAATAAATATCATGTTCTCAAACTCTCTTATTCCCATTTTTTGGGCCCAGCTGTTAAAATGTAAATAAATAAATCAGAACTACCCTTTTCAGCCCTCTGATTCAGAAGGGACAGTATAAAGAATATATGCCATTAAGACACTGAAACCAAACTTGAGTTTAGGGGGAGGGGGGCGTGAAGGAGGTACTGTTGGAGAAAAACCACAGGAAGGGCCTTGAATTTCAAGTCAAACGGGTTAGCCTAGTGTCAGGTCTCTGTCCTCACTGGCTGAGTCACTTGTCCTGACTTCAGTCTTCTTCACTGTATAAATAAGGGAGTGCCACTCTTGGGTTATCTCAACACAGAAATGAGTACGGGCTAACGTGTTTTGTAACATGTAAGATCCATTCCAAATAAGTACTATTCTAATGACTCAGAGTCCAATCGTACCATTCAATTACTCTGGTGCCTCAGGCAAGTCACTTTTTCTTGTACAGTCTTCTAGTTTCTCGTATGTAACAGGAAGTTGGATTTAATGAACTATTAAGTTTTACTCCCTAAGTACACCTTTCCTCACCCCAAACACAAATGTCCCCTCGGAATGCTCAACAGGTAGATTCCTGAGTTGGGTCTAGAGACCCTGGGCCATGAGTGACCAGACTCAGAACAAACGGAGACTTGAATCCATTCTGTCAGTTTTTTTTTTTTTTTTTTTTTTTTTTTTTCTTTCTGAGCGACTATTATAAACCAGGCACAGCACTGGATAGGAGAGACAGACAAACCTCCCTGACTCATGAGGAAAAAAGGACTTGGAGAGGAACAGAACAGATTCTTAACACTGACGATAAAACATCCCCATCCATGCGTCTGCAGACTACAGGCAGGTGAGTCAGTAAAGGCCAGACAGACTAAGACTGAGCCATGGACCCATGGCATGACCCGGGAGAGCGTGCGAGCCTTTCCAGAGCAACTGCTTAGCCCTGTCAGCTGACTTTCTGTTAAGGAAAAGAAAGCTAGGTAATGAGCTTCAAGGAAAAGCTCCTAATTCTATACCTGACCAAGCGATTATTAAAAAAAAAAACAACAACAACCATTTGCAGGTCAAGCGTGAAAGGCACCCGGGGTTACATTTGGGTGGTCTCCGATTTAGGAAGGTGGGAAGAAGAAAATAGTGGTTATAGAGGCACGTAAGATCTCAGGCTAACCGAAGACCTTGCTGTGTGTTCCCCACCAAACACCAAACCAACACCCTGGGAGTGGAAAGGGCAATCACTGGTCATAAAAGAGATTACGAAGAGTGGAAGATATTATTCGGGGACAGAAAAAGAGCTAAGAAAAGGAGTTAGTGACAACCAAGGTGGTGATTTCAGACCTGGAGGAGCCAAAAACTACAGAGATAAACAAGCCCAGAGGAGTAGGTGGATCTTTTGGGCATTATGGGAGGGAAAAAAATTAAAAGGAAAGAGGTTAGAGCCACAAGCTGAGTGGAGTGTAATCAAGTAATAGATTTTTCAGGAGAGCCAAAGGCAGGTTACCCTCCTACATTTAGGGGGAGCCAAGGGAAGGAAAATAAGTGGCATGCATAGCAGAAAAGATGAACGAGGTGATCAGATTCCTAGAGGATGAAAGATCTGCAGGAGCCAGCCAGTTAACAGCGGGAGAAGCAGCTCCCAGTCAACCACAGAGGAGCTACAGACAGATGCAAGCTCAGCCCCAAAGCCCAGTTAAGACTTGGGGCGGGGGGGGGGGGGGGTGCTGGCATCCACAGTCCTTAAGCAATACACCTACAGCTAATCACAGTCCTGGGAAGGGAGGCCAATGTGCAACCTGAAGGATGAGATCAGTTGCCGTCTGTGTGTGTTTCCATTGCATATCCACGTACACATCATAAATCGGAAACACCTATTAACCGGGAGGACGCAGTCCAACAATGCAGTTTATTTCCAGAACCTCATCACCAGACAGAAGAACACAGTAGTGGAAATACCTATACCCCAAGAGGTAAAAAGGCATGGAATTGTCGTTAAATTCCAAGTAAAACTCAGTCAATGAGAAATGACATGCAGACAGAAATTCCACGGCAATGTGTACTCAGTTAATAAATCAGTGAGCGAGTATCCACCATGTGCTAGATTCCTACAGTGCGAGGACGCGGAGACGTACAGGGGTGCAGGAGGAAGGGCGATTACAGGAGAGAAGCGAGAGTGGTGAGCACTGAAACAGCACATTTGTCTACAGCTTCTCAGCTCCCAGAGATGCCTCGTGCGGCATGTGTGTGCAAAGCCTAGGATGTGTCCTGACAGGAGGGTTTTATTATAAAAACCTAACTTTGTTTTGCAATACTTAAGAGAGAAAACTTTGCTGGAGCACTCTGCTGCGCTACAGAGAAACGTTTTCTCCCAATTATTTTAACACCAGAACAGTCCTCCTCAAGCCATCTTCTATGCACGACGCACATACACAAATGCACAGGACAGTATAAAGAATCCATTTTGGTCTTCCTCATATGAGATCACATCAAATCTGCCTTGCTTAGGAAAGCCTTAGTTGCCAGCAATACTTAGAATGTACATGACAACAGGACAAATCTATTTTAAAAAACAAATTTAACATATATCAAAATACTATGGCTTGGACTAATTTGTTATCTTTTTGTAAATAACAAAGGCCACCTCAGATTTTGAAGTCGAGTAGTTAATCATTCTGAAAGCAAACTTGCGAGAACCTGGAGTGTTTTCATGTTTTTATGAAAAATAAATACTCTCTCTACACTTAAGCAAAGCTGGACAACGGTAGAAGGCTCATTATCGGGCCGAGTATGGTGGCGCATGCCTTTAACCCCAGCACTCGGGAGGCAGAGGCAAGCAAATCACTGTGAGTTCGAGGCCAGCCTGGTCTACAAAGTTAGTCCAGGACAGTTCGGGCTATACAGAGAAACCCTGTCTCGGGGCTGTTGGGGGGGGTGCACTGGGGGGTTGGGGTGGGGAAAGGAGGCTCGTTATCACATGACCTCTGAAGCAAGTGAGGCAAGAGCCTAGACAACGGACAAGTCACTTGGCGACATCTGGCCATTTCCCCTAAACAAGACACTTGTCTAAAAGTGGTAAAAATAAATACATAAATAAATAAATGTTATAGTTTACCTACTACTTCCTAAGTAGTTACAAACAAAACAAAACAACCCCATTGATTATTGGTACCACAATTAGATGGAGAGGGACAAAACAATGCAATATAGTTAAAACGCAATGATCTAGTTTTCTATGTGACGTAATGAGCCTTATCACCCCTCTTCATGCTTTCTACATTATGATTATATTGTAGGAGTACAATGGCTAAGATAGCCTGGATATCCCTGTATTCTCTAGGGAGTCAGGATAAGGATGAATCCTCCACAACACATTTCTAGAGCCGCACCCCGTGCCGGGGCCTCAGGGTGGTGCAAACTTAGGATTGTGGACAACATGAGGACAGGGGGCTGCTTGGATTGGGTTTCATAGGATGCATTTTTGTTGTGTGGGAGAATTAGAAAGAAAGGCTCCCTAAGAACTAACTGAATCGACTCGGATCTTGAAGAAAAGGTGATTTTTCTACAGGCACATGGACTAAGAAACATCTCGGGGGTGCAAGCCAGTGATTCCAAAGCGTGCCTCTAGAACAAGCAGTATAAACCTGGCTTTCATTCATCCTTGTCCCTGCAGGGGGATGGCCAGGATGAAGAATCTGGGGGATCCTTTGAGGAATCGTGGTGAATATAAGACACAACATTTGGTCATTATCTCAAGGCTCTGATTAAGGCTCGTCAGGAGATCTGCAATTATATGTCCTTCAAAACTGCCCAGGGTGTCACCAATTTTCCATTCATGCAGTGAAAACTCTATCAACATTAGCTGATGTCTCTGGACCCTCCAGTCCTTGAAGGGTCTCCTGAGGGGAAATTCCTGATTAGAAGGAGGGCACTGAGTCATGGGGACCATGTCTGCCCTACGTAAGCTCACCGCCAAACTCAAGATGGAGTCTCTAGCTGCGTCAAATAAGGAACTGTCAGTGGAGCTCGCAGAACAGTGCTCTTGTTTCTACTCGTTTTCCTTCCATCATTTTGGCAGAAAAAAAAAAAAAAAGCAACGTACATGAGGCTGGGACTGTAACAACACCACGGGGTGGTGCCTACGTTGGGGGGGGGGGAAAGCTCCCCAGAGGCAGACTCAAAGCACCCAGACAGTCAGACTTCAGGAAGAAAGAATTGTGCTAAGAGCATAGCAGTTCTCCCTTACTGATTTCCCAACAATCTCTCTAAATTTCACTTGTAAAATTAAGCTGACATCAGAACTGCAATAGAAACATGGATGCTAATCAATGCAACGATTCCCCTTCCAGCCTTCTAACAAGTTCCCTACATTTCTTTACAAACATTGATTATGCTTTTTAATTTTAAAGGGAAAAAACATCAAAAATATAAATGAGAGGAAACTCCTTTTATATACTTCAATCAACTCTTTGATTTTTAGATTAAAGACTATTATTGTGCCCTTCTGCTATTACTATTCTCTAGAGAAAGGCTCTAACAAAATAAATCGTAACAAAGCCAACAATGCCATTCTTAGCTCTTTTGAGGTCACCTTAGCAACGTCAAACTCTGTACTTAAACCTCCACTTCTTACCCTTTGAGTCAAGAACAAAACCCTGGACTCTGCAGAACCAAGCAAGGTCCCACTCTGGAGCCATCCGGGCTGAAACCAGTACATTTGATTTCTTATTGTTAAAGCTGATAGCACAGTGTGTGCCACAGCCAGAAGACCTTACCCCTTTTAACTAAAGTTTCACAACCTTTGGCTAACACTTCCCCAACCCTGCCCCCTACTGGGAATTTTTTTTCTATTTTACAATGGAAATTCCAGATTTAATCTAGCATATTATCAATTACTATTTTAGCCTCGGAAAATTCTAAAGTAGCTTCAATTCTCAGGCCAGTTTGTTTTTGTTTTTTTTCAAATTTTATTTATTATTTTCAGGGTTTTGTTGCTGTTGTTTTTATTTTATTTATTTAAGACAGGGTCTTGCTAGGAGCCCAACCTGGCCTGAAACACCCAACCATCCTGTCTAGACTCTCAAGTGCTGGGGTTAGAAGCATACCTGCCACCACACCTACCCAACTGCAGCCTAGTTACACAAACAAAAACAAAACCTCAACAAGGAGAGTTGTATGAGGTGGCACATATCTGTGAACCTAGGACTGAGACAGGGGGATCACTGCCACTCTGAAGTGAGTTAGGCTAGAGAAGCGAACAAATGATCTCGCTAGGGTCACACACACACCAACCCAATGGCTCCCTGGGCATGTAACACCCTAATGTCACGGCAAGATAAACCTGTACTAAAACATATGCTAGGTAGAGAAAGATAAGAATACTGGCTGAAAAAGTTTATACTAGAAAAAAAAATTATAAACCACTTTGGTTTGGACTTAGAAAGTTTTGCTCTACATTTCTTAAGATTGTCCACTTATACATTAAAGCAGATTTTACTGAGAGGCTGCAGCAAGCAACACTTGATGAAAACCCTGGGAGACAACAGCAAGCCGTAAAGACAACCAAGCACCACTGGGGCTCCCATTCTGATGGGGGAATGGAGTCTTGGTATCAACCACTTGATGGAAAGATGCCAGGCAGAAAAGTGCAGGGAAGGAGTAATGGTGACAATGCTGAGCATGACCACAGGCGCACAAATGGGCCAGGCTCCGCTCTTAAGGCTCTGGGTTTCAACCATGAGAGGACCAGGCCCACAAGTCACACAGAATTACTGGTTGGGACAGCACTTCTATCCTGGCCACCTGGCTCCACATTCCTAGTTTTCCCCTTGGCCAACACCGTATTTGTTTGGAGAAAGCAAAGAGAGAGATGGGAGTGTTTTAGGCATGGGAACAAGAGAAAGTCTGCCAGAAGACTGACATTTGGAAGGTGCTTACAGAATGAGATACAGCCTCCCTTCTGGCAGGAATGGAAACGTGAGGCCACTGTCTCGTAAGCCACTCCCTACCCTACTCTATGCCACCTGCACGTAAGGAATGTGCATCTTCAAATTACATACGACAAAAACACCAAGTAACCAAACAATTTTTTTATTTGTTTAAGAACTTAAGTGGGTGATACTGCAAACAAATGACTGGTCGTCAAAACAAAACATGAAACGCAATAAAAAAAAAAAGTATGGCTCAGTATTAGCCTACCATGCACAGCATGGCTGAGAGAATGCCATAGTTAGCATCATCTTCAACTTTCCTTTCTGCTTGTTAAGAATCATGTCGCCCTTGTCCAAATGACTGCTAAAAACCAAGTGAGTCAGCTAACATCTTCCCATCTCTTTTGCAGACAACTGGTCTATTTGAACAAAGAGAAATAGGGGTTCTTGTTTCTTCCTTCTGACTGCAATCAGCCCTTGACACTCCACATCCTGGAGTGGTGTCTTCAAGAATTCCTTGGGCTTCCATAAGAATCTCTTATCCTTAACTGATTTCCAGCTTGCTTGGGTCAAGGAAGACACTCTCTATATAGAACACAGCATACAACCTCCAAGGTGTGGCCACACAGAGACACGGCAACAGACTGACATGGGAGGAAAGAGATCCAAACAAAAGCATTCTTATAAGAGCTAGACCGGAAGTCCAAAGAATTGACAAGGTCTTACATATCACAGCCTGGCCTCAGACTTGGATTTCTGATCCTCCCGCCTCCTCCTGCTGGGTGCTAAGATGACAGGTGTGTACCATCGTAAGTGGGCTCAACCCCAGACATGTTAGACAAGCACTCTATCTGCTCAGCCTTCAAGTCTGTCTTTGACGATTTTTGTATTTTAATAAGAGGACATTTGCTTGGCAATCAAAATATAGTTGCTACTATCTTAACATTATATTTCAGCGCAAATAGGTAAGCAAATGATTCAAAAGGCGTGCGCGAGTAATCATCCTCAGTAACTCTTCCACCTTACTCACTGAAGCAGAATGTCTCAATCACACCAAGATCTCAGTGATACCACTAGTCTCACTAGCCAGCTTGCTCTGAGGATCTCCACCTTTACCTACGCAACATTTTGCTTGAGTTCTGTGGATTCAAACTCCAGGTCTCAGGCTTGTGCATCAGGTGTTTTAACCACTGAGCCGTCTTCCCAGCTCCTCCAAGAGCATTTCTTACAGCGTCACCTTCCCTCCCCACTCAGTCCTGTCCTTAGTACTCCACTATTCAGCTCTCTTCATAGGTCTTGCCCTGTGACCTCACAGCTGATGCGCTGACACCACAGTTCTAGAATCTAACCTTCCGACCCATCCTGTGTAGACATCTACAATAAGCAAGTTTCCTGAGTATATCTATTACTGATGACAAATGGAGAAACTGGGTGGAGCTGGGGGTGTGATGAGTAGGATGGAGGTGGAGGTGTGATGGAGTGTGATGGAGGTGGGAGTGTGATGGAGTGTGATGGAGGTGGGAGTGTGATGGAGTGTGATGGA
>OU015752.1:9496488-9518188 GCA_907169655.1 Acomys percivali
ACACACACTCACTGTATGACATTGCAAAGAATGTTCCTTCTAGGAAGTGCTCAAGAATTTTGAAATGTGCACTTCTGAAGCACACATTTGTTTTCCGAGTCAAATGCATTCATCTTCTGGCTGCACGGGAGAAATTACAAATTCACTCACATGCACCGTTTAATAGAGGATGGCATTTTAGATGTGGCTGTAGTTCATCTTGACAGGGCTAATGCAAGGCGCTGGAAGCCTGCATGAATTAATTGGAAATCCTATTACAAACTCAGTGACAAATAACTCTATTCACCATTATGGCCCGTTCTCTCCATCCTCCCCCCCCCCCAACACACACACACCTCAATTAGCGCTGTTTGGCCTGCTCTACCCCAGATTCATGCCAGACAAATCCACACACCAAGATTCAGATGTAGCGCTCTTGGAACCCATTTTCAGCTGCTCCTTGAGGAGATCTATAAAGCACAGTGAGGTGCTTTTGTGATATGGTGATGTGAGAACGGAGGGGAATTTATTTCTTTACAGATCATTTCCACACCCCAGTGGCCTAATGGACTTATTAGCTTTGCCACAAAGCGAATCTATTAAGTACTCCTAAAATCATCAAGCATCCTTAATAGAACAAGGAGCAACGGGGAAACCTATTATGATGATGGCGCTATGCATTATGGTTAGCCTGGGGTTACCGGCCCCCATGCAACCAAAACTTCATTAATTCACACTGACTTGCTAAATGTTGACTGCCACGGTTATCTCAGTGATCAATACGCACAGAGAAAGAGCCATAAAGCTTATGGCAGCCGAACCCACGAGCACGCACTGGTGCATCTGGCAGTGTTTTTCTATGGTGTTCTTTTTCAATTACATTCTAAGACACTAAAAAGCCCAGTTTGTGTCAAGTTTCTCAAAAGAAGGTTTCCCACATTAAATAAAGCGAATTCTCTTCTGATTTCAAATCGAGCAAAGTTCAGCGATCTTTAGAAAACCCTATTCCCACACAGACTGCAGATGATTAAGGATAAATGGTTTAACGACTTGGAAGGGCAATAAAAGAACGCATTTCCCTGTAACATCTGAAGGGGAAAGCCAAGACAATTGGTTTGAAAACCCTAGGACTAGTCTTGTGAGTAAAATACGCCCTGGGCCCAGGGAGGCAAGGCCTTCTCATTCATCTCCTGCGAAAGGTCTGAGAGTCGTGTCATCGCCCTGGCCTCTGCCCTCAGCTGCTTGTCTTCTGGAGCCTCACATCAGACCAGACCCCGCCCCTCCTCACCCCCCAGGAACCTCGGGGGCTTAGATTTCACTTGGAGACTTTCACTTGGCTACACATGAAAGGGAGGCTTAAAAGGAGAGAAAGCCAGAGAGAACCCGCACACTGCAGTCTAACCTGGGGTGTGTGAGTCTGTCATCCACGTTCCCAGCTTTCTCAAAAAAGGGGTGGCCACTGAGACAGGCCAAAGATGTAGAACAATTCTTTATCGGCAGCAATTTCAATAAAAACAAGAGTTCTTATTTTGTTTGTTAAGAAGAGCAGGCTGGTGGACCCACTTTACTTTGCAAATGTTTGCTTCTCACACATTTAAGTTGTCTCAGATGTCATTAAAATCCTCACACGCTCTGCACACAAATATTTGTGATGGAATGCTTTCCACCTCCATCTCTGCCCCACCGAGCACATTCCAATCTATCTTGCAAAACGCTCCATGATGAGCCAGCTGAGAGTCCAACAGGTAAATAAAACTCTCGCTGCCAATTTATTTCATGGACTCAAAATGCCAATGCCCCGATATACATGCAAGGCGGCCTCTCTCTAAATTTAGATGCCTTCATGCATTGCTTGCTGTTCCATAAAGCTAAAAAGATTCAGCGACCAACCTACTGAAGACAGAGTCTAGAAGATGCCCTTATAGCGGTAAGGGCTATAAAACGTGACTTCAGCGATAGCCAAATTGGCACTAACTCTGCCTGATTCCGACACAACTTCCAAAAACTTTTCAGAAAGAATTAAGGAACAAAGAAATAGATAGTTACCACACACAGAGAAGCAAGCTACACCATAGATTTAAAAATTATTTTTTAAATTTTTTACTTGGGGATGTATGCATTTGTGCATTGGGTGTGAGTACGTGTGCCATGACAAACATGTAGAGGTCAAAGGGCAGTCTTGTGGCTTTGGTTCTCATCTTTCACCATGTGGGTCCTGGCCGTTGGACTCAGGTTTCTAGCCTTGCACAGCAAGCTCCTTTACCCACTGAGGCACCTCACCAACCCAAAATAATATACTTAATGGTTATTTAAATAAAGCTTTGTTCTCAGGGTGTCTAGGTCAGATCATTAGTCACCTATGATTTGGCTATGAGTTGAACTATTGACTTGATGCCCAAGTAGTTACTACCAGCTAGTTTTGTAAAGTACTGTGGGGAAAGCACTGGCGATCTCAAATCTCTTCTTAGTTCATCTTTTATTTCTTGTTTCCTTTAACGTTTATTCATAAAGAACACTGTGCTACAGGAGTTTTTATTTGCTGACTGTTTCTTAAGTTTCTGAAATCTCACTCAATGAAGCTCCAAATAGCCTAGCCATAACTTAAAACCCACCACGGCTTTGTAAATAACCAGCACTAAAGGGGAAGATTCCCCCTCCACTTACATTTATTTATTTATTTATTTTTAGGGTGCCCAGGAACCAACACAGGGCCTGGTCCATTCCAGGTTAACCCTTCCCCTGCTGAGCCACACCATAACCCTATGTCTATTCATTTGGTGCAAGCTATTGTCAGAGCATCCTTTCCCTTACACAGCTGTTTTCTTTAGCTTTCCCTCAAAGAAAACCTCTCTATCTAACCAGCCATTCTCCTCCATCCCATATCTGGTTCCAATTTTACTCCAACTCAAGAATGTGAGCGGACCCAGGCCAGCCTAAAGGGGCACTGAAACCCCCAGTTTGAAAGCAGAGCTGTAGAAGAAGTGGGTAACAGAACACTGCTTAGCAAAAACAAACAAACAAACAAGCAAGCAAACAAAAAACCAAAGAAACAACCTAATATTTAAGGAACAGGAAACAGCAAAACAAAAATTAAGATGGAGAAGAGAGAAGGAACAAAAATGAAACCACAGTAGCAAGAGCAATTCCCGAAGCACGGTCTTGTCAACACCAACAATGTCTTTACCACAATCTAGGGATGGTTCCCAGTGACCTCTTAAATCAAATTAATGTTCTAAATCATCAGTTTTATGGCCCTCGGTTTGGGTTGACGGTTCCACCTCGTATTTTCTACCCTCAGAAAGCAAAGCAGTTGCTGTCATCACCTCTGGGCTCACACATGCCACTGCTGCACCTCCAGGGGTTCCTGAGAGGAGCTCAGGTCTCCTTCAGCGCCCCCAGGCCTGGTTCCCAGCCAGGTTTGTTCCACTATCTACCTACAGCTGATGATTACACATGGTTTCATTTGCTGGAATCTTTGTCCATCTAGGATGGCTGCTTCTGTTGTTCGGGATGGTATAAAAGCAGCTAGGATCAGAGATCCAGTTCTGGTGTGGGTCCACAGGTGGTCCAGGCACTGTCTCCTTGCCGATTCTCCCCAGCCCATCTGACAGAGGTGCTGTTTTTGTGTGTGTCCAGGCTGCCCCGACTCATATTGTCACAGTATTCATCTCACTCGGCGTAGAACCCATCTCCCCTGGATCAGAGCATCCTGCACTGTGGGACTCTGCATTATTCATCTTGATACCCTGAGAGCCTACAAACCCATCTCCCCTGGATCAGAGCATCCTGCACTGTGGGACTCTGCATTATTCATCTTGATACCCTGAGCGCCTACCTCAGTGTCCTTTTTTTTAAAAAAATCCTTGCCAGGAAAACTAATGACAAAACAAACAAATACTGTTATCCCTAGTGGGCGGAGTGCTAACATGTAGATGGACAAGCGGAAGAAATTCATAGTCAAGGAAAAGCAACTGAGAAGACGGTTGGGTAGATAGATCCACTGGCTTTGTATATATTGTACAATGCACACAGTCATTTACTATGAGTGCCCAGGGTCGGCTGCTGCATGGTCCTTTTGAAGCTATCTTCAGCGCATCCTCTGTGCATGCTGAAATGGGAGAGGCACAGCAATGAGTACTGAAGGAGCAGGAATTCCGCTCGTGGGGTTCTGGGAAAGCCGAGGACCCTCAGAAGCGCTTCAGAGAGACCTAGGACAATGTGAACAAGCCCCGCTAAGCGGCACCCACGTTCTGGACGGGAGCCGTTGTTGAATGCTTGCTGGGAAGCAAACTGCCAGCATCTGAAAAATGTCAAACAAGCTGCATAGCAAACCACAGCAAACAAGTATTTTCCTTACACAATCACCGGGCGGTTATGAGGAAATAGCCCCCTATAGCTGATTTATTGGTTTCTCTCGGATGGCCTTAAAAGGGGAGTGCCCAACTGTCAGATAAAACTCAGAAACAGATCTTACGAATGTCTTTAAGGGAACATAGCAACTGAGAACATAATTCACTGAAGCAAACAAAATGCAGGAAACTCATGTCACTCATTGTCCTGAATGTTCATTTCCTATTTCCCTACGTGCTCAACAACTGTGATAGTGTTTTCTAGAAAGCACAGAAATTTACTGGGGGTTAGAGTCCCCTGCAGTGACTTGAGTTACTAGCTTCAGGATTCAAGGCATGATGGGAAATACTTCCTGGGAAAATGTTGAGTTTCTGCCTATTGGAAAGCAGTTTGGTTCCTGGTAAAGCAAAATGCTCCCTTTCTTGCCCCACACTAAGCATCTCACCTGACTTGGGGCTGAGGGTTAGACAGGTAGGAAGGGCCATGTGCCAGGAGCTCTGTGCATTCTTACAGAAACCTAGATAAGGAAAAGCCAGGAGACTGTGTGGAAGTGGACTGTGCTATGGTAAAGGTCTGAGAAGAATCCAGTCAAACCTGATGACTTGGTTTTGGATTTGTCTCCGTGCTTTCATTTTAGGACCCCGGAGAAAGTATGCCCACATAACTTAAACAATGAATTTTTTTTTTAAATAGTTCAGGGTTTCACAATTAAAACAACATTGTAATAAACCCAAGCACATGTGGTCAATGGACAAAAGTTCCAAGGCAATTTGACTGCAGAAAAGATAAACTTTTCAAAAGATGATTCTAGAACAATTGAGATGGGATAAGACCTGACCGCTATATCTCATACCATATGAAAAGAAAACAAAGCAGAACGATTTGAGATGATTTCCATAATGAAATGTGAGAGTAGAAACATTGACGTTTTCTAGGGGAGAAAGACAGAAAAAAAAAAAAATTAGCCATAAAAAAGCTGATAAACTGGACTCTCTTAAGATTGGAGTTCATCCAAAGATACAATGAACAAAAAATAAAAATGTAAGTGACAGACTGGGAAAATATTTTCAATGATAACATTGAACTAAAAGCTCAATCCAGAAACATTAAAAAAAAAAAAACTATAATTCAACGAGAAGCAAGCCGTTTGCCTTTTTAAAAAAGACAAGACAGGAGTTAGTGAGATGTCTCAGCAGTCAAGAGCTCACACTGCCCTTGCAGAGCACCTGAGTTTGGTTCCCACATCAAGGGAGCTCACAACCACCTTAACCTCCAAGGAGACCCAGTGCCTCTGGCCCTCATGGAATCTGCATGCTGGAGCACATAGCTACATGCATCTACACATGTACACATACATAGTTAAAAATGACAAAAGTAAACGAGCACCCAAACATTCAAAGGGGAAGTTTGCTATGTGGTCAGGATCCAACATCTTGCGTAATAATGGCACCCAAAATAGCACTAAAATGAGTTATTATCTCTCGTCTATTAGACGGATGGAAATTTAAGGATGACTGGGCTACAGCTCAGTGGCAGGGTGCTTGCCCAGTACAGTGAGGCTTCAGCTCTCACTCTCTAGGACCGACAATACCAATAACAACAAAAGGAGTAAATGGATGAACAAAGATCGACATCAGAAAAATAAGAAGAAAAATAAGAAGAAAATAGAATGCCCATATACCGCAGGCGGGGAGCCGGACGCTGTCAAGTTCTTATAAAGATATATGGTTACTCTATATTAACCAATAAGAAACGGAGACATTATGTCCACACAAAGACTTGTAAAAAAAAATGCTCACCGTGGCACTATTTATGTATACCAAATACCAAAGAACATAACCCAAATGTCCGTCAGGATGAGATCACTACCCGACTATAACAGTGAAGGCTGCAGGCGCAGTTCAGTGGTACCACTTGTTTGGGATGCTAGAGTCGCTAAGGTCACAGTCCAGTGAAACCACCAATATAACCAACAAAGTACAAGTCAGCGAAGGTAGCCAACATAAACATTAGGAGATTCTGCTGATGCAGCATACAAGCAAGACAAACCCACTATGGCAGAAGTCAGGATAGAAGGTCCATGTGAGAGGAGAAATGTGTGGGAAGAGGCAGTGGGAAGATTTTCTTTTTCTTTCTTTTTGTTTTGTGGTTTTTTTGTTTTGTTTTGTTTTGTTTTGTTTTGTTTTGTTTTGTTTTGAGACAGGGCTTCTCAGTGTAGCCTTGACTGTCCTAGAACTCACTCTGTAGACCAGGCTGGCCTTGAACTCAGAGACCTGCCTGCCTCTGCCTCCCAAGTGCTGGGATTAAAGGAGTGAGCCACCACGATTGCCTGGGTTGGGAAGATTTTCTAGACTTTACTCTGCATCTTGGTTGGGACATGAGGTACCCAGACCAACACGTAGCAAATGAAATAGAGTGTTCACTTGTGATCCATACTTCACACATGTAAATTTTACTTCAGTTTTTGTTTTTTTTGTGTTTTTTTAAATGAGAAAAGACTCAGAAGCAGCATTTAGGTAAAATAAATCAACAGTGACCTAACACACCAGGCATGCTACCATGCATGAACACAGAGGGAGAAATGTGAAAGTTCACAGTGAATTAGCCATACTGTCCATTAACAGAACGGTAAAGGTGAGAAAACAAGAACTTTAAAGTATGAGATGGGCAGGTCCAAATTTTTGGCTCTGTAATGTGCACTATGACTTTGTACCCTTCAAAGTCCGTGTTTGACAACTGCATAATCAAGTTACAAAGCATAACAAAACAACACCCCCCCCCCCCCGTCTCTCTCTCTCTCACACACACATCTCACAGTGTTCTAAGTAAGTTTATAATTTTGTGTTAGTCCACCTTTAAATACCTACCCTTGGCTACATAGAGGCTGCAGGTTGGACCAACCTGACAAGACGGACACTCTTCCAAAAGGAAAGCTATCTCCAAGCAGTATAGAACACGTAGAATGTCTGCTGTAATCCAACCACACTGAGCACTAAGCGGGCCTCTCCACCCCAAGTCCAACACTTCACTCTGAGTCCCATGAACAAAGGAAGAGAGAACGGCGGCATGCATGGGCACTGGGGACAGATAAAAGATGATAAAAGTACGGGGAAATATTATGATGGACAAGCCGCAGAAGTGAGATGCATTAATAGCACAGCGTTTAGAGTTCAGCTTTCAACACTATGAAAAGGTCTCACGTAAAGCGAGCAAGACCAGTTCACAGACACTAAAGGAAAAATACAGCTTAGACTGATGCATGCATTATTTAAGTTTGTATTAAAGAATTTCCTGACAGGGAGGGCTGTTAAATATTGCAACGGATTATGATAGCTTCTTCACTAGGGACCTATAAAAATAGGACATCTCTCAAGCTTGGCTCTGCCTAAGGGCAAGGAACACATTGTGAGTGTTTTCTAGGAATGCTATGAGCTCTTTAGCAATCAAATTATTTGAGAAAATTATTAATGATATTTTGTCCTATTTCTCTGTGAGAGGTAGACTCTCAAGGATAAGGGTATTGGTTAGGGTTTGTTGTTTTTGTTGTTGCTGCTGCTGCTGCTGCTGCTGCTGCTGCTGCTGCTGCTGCCGCCAACCTGGCCGAGAGCCTCAGTTGAGAAAAACGTCCTCATCAGAACAGCCTGTAAGCAAGTATGTAGGGTATTTGCTTGATTAATGATTGTTGTGGGAGGGCCCAGCCCATGGCGGACTGCTCCACCCCTGGGCAGGTGGTCCTGGGTTGTGCAAGCCATGGAGAACAATCCAGCGAGCCCCATTCATTCCTCCATGGCCTCTGCTTCTGCTTCAGCCCTTGCCTTGGATGACCGACTCCAGCCTGCGGTGTTTTATCACAACAGCAGAAAGTATCTAAGACAAGAAGCGAGGGAGTAAGGTACCGGAGGTCGGCAAGGAGGCACTCAGAAGGAAAACAGACATTGAACTAATGGAAACACAAAATCTGGACAGCCTGGACCCTTCACACTATCCAAATCCGCCGCAGCGCCATTACGACGACGTGGGAGTGCTGTGGTCAGACAGCCATCCTTGGCTTTTTATCTAGTTATTTAAGCTACGAAACAGTCTCACGGGGCGTGCGTATATCACCGTTCCTTCTGTTCAAAGGGGTGTTCCGGCAATTAAATGTGGAGCCTCAGAGCAACGACTGAATCATTATTTTAAAATAATCGCCTCTTAGTTTCAAATAAATTCACTACAGGCACAATAAAATCAATCCCGTGAAATTCCCAATATAGAACCAAGGTCTTTAAAATATAATTAAATCTGTTCATGTAAAAAAAAAAAACAAACCCCAAGCCTCCCAAATCCTATGCATGCATAAGCTTTGCGACTCTGGTTTTTCAAAAAAAGAGTAACAAAAAATGGTAGCTAAATCTCCTCAGGTCTCTCCCAGCTGAGCTCCCTCTGACAACTGTGGGAAATGATTTATGAAAAATACTTTGGAAATATTTCTGAGGTAATAAAATGAATGTTACTTGAACATACTAGCGGCATTTCCCCTCTGCTTCCTCTATGAGGACAGTGGAGGAAAATGCCTCTGGAAGGAAAAAAATTGAGAGTCCACTTGAAACGAACAACTTTCCCAGCAGGAAGATGCACGTGTCATTGGGGCGCCCCTCCAAACCCAGTACTCGAGCAGAAGAATGACAATCGCCTGATGTAAAGCAACGAAGGGAGAAAAGGCTGTAGCCACCACGCTGCTTCTCCGGCTCTCACTGTTCTCGAAACAAGGAGCCAACGAGATACGAACTAGAGATGTTTCCGACCAAAATGAACAGTCTCTATGAACAGATGCCTTCCTCCCACTCTCCTCTCCCCTTCTCTTTCCCTTCTTCCTTGGGTACACATCTTTGAGGTGCAGCGTGGGGAGTTGAAACATGGAGGCCATTCTGCCTTCCCTCTTTCTTTTCCTCCTTTCTGCCTTCCTTCCTCTCCCTCCTCTTCTCTTCTGTTTTTGAGGCAGGGTCATGTTATGTAGTCCAGGTTAGCTTCAAACTTGCCATGTAGTGCAGGCTGGTGATCCTCCTGTCTCGGTCTGCCTGGGGTCTCCTGAGCACTGGCTCTTATGTACTTATCTTTTTAATGTAGCAAAGCGCATAAAACAAAGTGAACTTCTGCGCACATTGAAGGCTACTTTTATTATGAGCTTAGTAGAAATCTCGTGCGACACTCACTTACTGCAGGAGCAGCAGCAGTAAGTAGCAGGAGACGCAGCACACCGCCACGGAGAGCACCCACGCAGTCACTCCCCACTTTAGCTTTTGAGGCACAGGCTCTCCTCTCTCACTGAACCTGATTGGCTGGACTAGCTGACCAACAAACCTCAGGCATCCTCTTGCCTTGCTTCTAAGTGCTGATTTTACAGGTGAATGCAGGCACACCTGGGTACATGCTGGCACACCTGTGTGCTTGATGGCACACCTGGCTTTGCACTTAGGTTCTGGGAATCTGATCTTGGGAGTCCCGCGCTTGCAGAGCAAGAACACTACTGACTTAAACATCTCCCGAGCACCAGGAATATATTTTTGAGCATAGGATAATGACAAGCACAGAGAACACACATACCCACTCGCCTCTGGAAGGCAGGATGCGGTAGGATATGGTGAGAGAGAGAGAGAGAGAGAGAGAGAGAGAGAGAGAGAGAGCAGCACACGCATGTGCTATACAAACAAGTGCTGCTTTAAAACTAACCTGCATCAGGAGAAATAAAGGATGTGCAACTCGAACTCCCGGGGCCACACATTTCAATCAATTACTTTTGAATAAATGCATATGAAGACAACCAAAGACGTAAAGGGTGGTAACCTTTTAACCTCACTTGAGAAACAAAACCCTTTAAAAGCCGACATCCACTGCACTTTACTTCAGTGACACAGCCGACAACAAGCTGCAAAAGAAATTGAGGAGCAGACACCTGTCTGTAAATACTCCCTTTAGTCTCACTCCACACTGCTCCCAACTCTTCCTGATTAGAATACTAGCTACACTAACTAGTCAACTGGCCTCAGTTAAAATCCTGTTACGCCTGCTATTCAGGCCAACCAGAATTGCAACTTTGCTATCCTAAGTAGTAAATAAACACAATACAACCAGAAAAAGAAAAGAAAAGAGAAAAAAATAGGAAAAAGGGACAATAGGGCACAGATTGTCTCTATGATCATGCCCCCTGTTTCTGCGGAGTATGTGATTAGACTAATTGGTACGATGTCACTTCGAGGGCCTAGGTGATCCAGTGTGTGATGCAGTAGCATTGAAGATCTTGGAGCCCCCGGGGGGTTGAGTGTGTTAGCTTTGGAGAGAATAATGAAAGAGCCTAAGTATTTTCCCTCAGTTTCAGAGGGGGTGAGCTCACTGCACTTGTGACCACATGGAAATCACTCGCCATGTCACCTTCAAAAATACCTCCTCTTTATGCAAGTGTAGAGATCAAAATATGATCCTCATTATTTTTGAGGTCGAATTGCGTGTGTGTGTGTGTGTGTGTGTGTGTGTGTGTGTGTGTGTGTGTGCAGGCAGAGAAGCTAGATTCCTCCCTGAACAGAGGCAGCCCAGCTCTGGGACCTGCTTCTTAAGACTCTTGTTAAACACATACTGTCGTTCATAGACCAGAATGGGGCTTAAGCATCTGTATTTCTAGCAGCTGCCAGTCAAGGAAATCCCATTCCTGGGACCACAATTTGACCAGCAAAAGAATCAGTCTCCTCCCCAAACTCCTTTGCTGGGTTTCTTCTCAATGACCTCGGGGCTCCACTTTGAGTCTTTTTACTATCTAAAGCTACTCCTAAGATGATGATCTCACCTAGCTCTGCCTTTGAAAACCATGGGCATAAGCCTTCCCCAGCCGTGGCTACATGCTAGAACCAACTAGGAAGTTTTTGGTTTCCTTCTCCTCTTCTTCTTCCTCTTAAGCATTCGTTTAAAGTTTTCTAAGGCCCCACACCAAATCCATTAAATGAGCATCTCTAGCGTTAGTTAGAAGCCTACACATTTTGAAGAGCTCCTGGTTGACTCCCCACAGACAGAGCTAACTACGACTTGCCCACCTAACTTGCTGGTCCACCTCCTGAGACCTCCCAGATCTGTGTAGGTCTCCTGGACCCTGCCTCTAGGGGAACTGGCATGTTCAAAATCCCCAGAAGTCTCAAACTTAAGATTCAAAAATCTATCCCGAAATCAAATGGTGTGGGACAAAGCTCTCTCCCAGTTTCCACACCTGTCCCAGAAGCATGTGACACAAACCCAAGGTGGCCAGTCACAGTAAGCTTGTCGCCTGTTCTCACCCCACCCCCCATGTAAACAGAGCATGGCAAGTATCCTAATCCTAGCCAATGAAAGGCATTCAACCCCCCAAGCCACGCCCCACAAATTAATGCGCACCAACTATTTCAGTAAAGACCATCTTTAGACTCGCTGTTTATTCTGAGCTGTAACACTAGGGAAAGAAGGGCCGCCTTCTTCCCAAAGAAACCATCCCTGGACCTGAGGACGCGACTGTCAGCCAGGCTGTCATTGTGGTACCACTGCCACCACCACAGGCAGAGTCGCCGGTGGCTTCATGGCCACCATAGAAGCTCGCCCAGTCACCGAGACACCTGCTGTACATCAGCGAGTCAGCGCAAGTCGCCTCAATGCCCATCTGTGGTGGCCAGCTGTCAAGGCTGTTCCTGAGGCAGCCATGTTGTTGACCCAAGTCAGCTTGGGCTCCCACCGCTGCTTCGCTCAGCTCCTGAGCCGGGGGTTCCGGCTGTAGCCTGGTCAGGCCCAAGTGAACTACGATCACCCGCCCCGTCTGTTGCTAAAGCTTGGCTGTGTAGCCAAGAAGCTGTAACAAAACAGCAGTTCTGTTCGCCCAAATGAGGGTGGGCTTCTGCCGCTGTCCAACTAAAAGAGCTGGCGTGCCAAACTACAGCAACTACAGATGTGATCCCAGTCAGCACTTCTCACCTGAGCTCCGAGTGTCTTCCTCACACCTCAATTTATCTCAAGCTAGCAGCATGTCCAAAACAGAGCTCTGGGTTTCCACCTGCCTCCCTACCAGTTTGTCCCGTCCCACCCCCACTCTTTACCTGGCTGCTTTGACAAAGACTAATTTTCTATGCATTCCATGGCCACACCCAATCCTTCGGCAACCCTACTGGCTCTAACTTCTAAACCTACCTCACATCCATCCACATGATACCTCCCTCCCCCGTTGCTCCCACCCTCACTCAGCGCTTCCAGGTTGTCACTCTGGCCCCGCCCCGTCAGTCTCAAAGTGACTTTCCATTCTCTTAAAAGTCAAACAAGCCCCCCCACCACCATGGGTCTTTTTGCTTTCTGCCCCAAAGCCCTGTTTACTACAATTAAATATGCCCACAGCCCCAGTCTAGGACTCCATAGCCTCTAGACTACAGCGACCTTTAAACTACTAATCACATGTTGGCTCCAGAGCCTAGAACAAAAACAGCAGAAGGAAGTTATTACGCAAGGCTCAAGCTCATTTTCAGTGTCAGAGCCGAGGAATTTCTCTAATCAGGAGCTGCCAATCAACATGGAGACCAGCTAAGCACCTAGCAGTGTGCTGCCGAAGGGGAACTCTGGGGTCACCCTGTCCTCTCAGTATCACTCTTTAGCACTTTATTTCTCCTTCCTCGCTCAACAACACTTCAAACCCAGAGCAAAGAATGCTTAATGGTGATTTTTTTTTCCCCAGCTCTTTTGAAGGTATAGTGGTAGCTACATCTGAAAGGATTATAAACCATCTTTCAGTACAACACTTTTGTACGATACAGTTATTATAAAAAAACAATTACAGGGCATTATACTCTTGCTGTCAGCTGCACACACCGCTGCCTGCGAGACACAAATGCATTCATTTTTACGGTCCTACTTATCACCGTGTCCTCCAGTTTCAAATTCCTTTCGACGACACGTATCTCTTCCTAACACCCTCGGCTTGTACAGTAGAGGATCTTTATAAACGCCCACTTGCAACAAAGGAAACCTCTTTTATCCTCTCAGATATAAACTAACCAGAAGCCAAGACATGTGAGAGCAGAAACAAAGCTAGTACAATAGTAAGGACTGAAGTGTGGGCAGCAGATGAAGTCCTGATTGAATATATATTGTTCAATTGAACACTGCCATACCAAGGATGCTAATGCCTCATCCCCATGGGCGTAGCGAGGCCTTAGCCTGCCGACTGCAGATTCTGACAGTGTGTCCAGAAAACACCAACAGCTTCCTCCTCCCAGATGACAACAGCCAGAGAACGCACCCCCACAGCCTCCCACTATGACATTAGCTAAATGCATCTCTTTGTTTATCTGTACCGATAAACCTGCCTCCTCAACTCAGATGTACAACACAAACATGCTGAGTTTTCTAGTCTGCTGGTACACCTCCATAAGAGCACACAGTCCACGCGACCCCAACCCTTTTATGTGTCAGTGTCTCTGTCGTTTCTTCATTCCCTCATCATCTTAGTCAGCTGAATCTATAAAGCTGTGTGGGTTGTGGCACTGAAGGATGCCCACACTGACTCAAATAAACATACTTTGTAAGCGCTACAAAAGTGCATCAAATGGCCTAGAAAGAACATTTACCACCCATTTTCTGTGTCCACGTCACTTAAGACAGTAGCCTGGTAGAAGTTATTTTCTGAGTTAGTGTTGCAATTAACACCTTTAAACTATGTCAACTGCCTGAGTCACTCATTTTTAAGTAAGCTAAATAGTTACTCAAATGTTTTCATGTCTTTATATTTTTAACTTTATTTACATATATGTAAGTGAGTTTCCATAAAATTTAGTGATTAAATAGGAAATATTTTTCTTGTATGTAGTTAACAAATACACTTCAGGTGACATTGTTATATATTTGTATATATAATGAGAGGAGAGAGAGAGAGAGAGGGAGAGGGGGATAAAGATAAAAGTGCTAGTACTTTAATTTTTACAGGCAAGATCCTTGAGACTTTGGGTTTTTTTTTTTCTCAGAGACTATGTGTGGAGGGCTGAGGTGACAGCTTAGTCAGCAAACTGCATGCTACATGGGCACTGAGGACCTGAGTTTGTACATATTCACACACATACTCATGCCTGTGGGAAGGAAGGTAGGAAGGAAGGAAGATGTATCTATGGACGGATGGATGGTCAGTCTGGGCCTTTCCTTAAAGTAATAGGGACTTAGAGTTGGAAGAGACTTAAAGGATTATTTAGCCATATTTCCTCACACTGGGAGAAGGAAGCAAATTGACTGTCCACAGTTGAACACAGCTAACTGGCAGTGAAGCTGAGACAGGGGTCTAGACTTGGGTAAAAGGCTCTAAAAATCAGGCCCTGATGTAGCCCTGATGTAGTTAAGAAGGGACCCAGAGCAAGTTAGGGAAAGTGTAACCTGGGGTTTATGGTGCTAAAACAAATGTTTTATTCCTTTCTCACCTGAATGTATAGAGAAACCAGTTGAACCAGACCCAGATTGTGTGTGTGTGTGTGTGTGTGTGTGTGTGTGTGTGTGTGTGTGTATGTGTGTGTGTACTAGCACACATGGTATTACAGACTATGCCTGGCCAGACTATTCTCTTATGTCTCCGACTTTCTCTATCACATCCCTCTTTCCTTTAGACACACAGCACAAAAAAAAAAAAAAAAAATCATTAAAATGTTGGCTGTATTCTTGAAAATTATTCTCTTAGCATATAAGATTATATTAATAGCTTAATATTTGTATTAAACATGAGAAGTTCTTGGGAAAATGTATTCTACAATAGGCCCTACACAAAGGTTTTTAGTAACACATATGACCCCCCCCAAACCATCCATCTCCCAGTCTCCAGAACCTGAGTCTTTTACTCTACACGGCAGAAGGGGCTTTGCATAGGGAATGGGTATACTGGATTATTGTGGTGCACTTAATGAAATCACAGGGGCTCTAAAGCCAGAACATCCCCCACCCAGTCCTGAGTGGAGGATGTGATTACGAAAGCGTGTGCAAACGGAGGCAACCCTGCTGGCTCTGAAGATGGGAGACGAGGACCATCAACCAGACAAGGGGTGGTGTTCTTCCCGAGAGCCACCAGAATGGGCCGCGCCATCCTGCCTGCCTGCACCCTGATTCTGCCTCAGGAAGACCTGCGTCAGATGTCTGATCTAACCCTAAGTGAATCAATGCATTTTGAGGCCGCACAGCTAATTGAAATTCATTTCAGAAGCAAGAGGAAACGATTACCACTGCCCCCCTTCTTTCCCCCAATCCCCCACCCCCACCCCCCGCACTAGCCACCAGCCACCATTCTCATCTGGCCAGTCTGAGGTACAGGGCCATATGGAAGAAATCTAGCCATGTGCTTCTGAGGACCCTTCCCACCGTCTTCAGCTTATATGAGGGTAACTTTAGAATAGTGCCCAGCTTGACAACAGAAAAGGAGGCTCTTGAAAGCCTGACAAAGACAACAGTGCACACACTTTGAACAACTTAAATCGTACTGTTTACTTTAGCAATATTCTTTGAACTACATGTGCTTCCAAGGGAAACAAAAATTGACTTTGAATAAATTTTACAGTCTTCTACTTGAAACAGCTGGTTGGAGTTCTCAAAAAGCATCTTGTCAGAATTATGTGTTTTTTTTTTTTTTTCCTAAGACATATTCCACCCACTAAGTCATACCAGAAGCTTTGGTAATCATGGAAGATGGCCTGCATGAACACAGATCCCTCGGAGCTCCATTCTGCAATAAGCTTTATAGAGGAAGGGGCAAATACATCAAATGCCTTATATGTAATTTCGAAGCAACTTACACAGATTGTATCATCTCCATGGCATGGGAGGGGAAAGCTAGACACATAGTTATAACAATGAACAATAAAGCCAGCGCCTCCCCCCCCCCAACCCTGTGACAGCAAATCAACAAGACACAACCCAAGGTTTAATAGATTCCTTCCAGTTCCCAGCAGAATGCGTCACGATCTGGAAAGAGACTTCCCATGAAGACTATAGTATTAAAAAAAAAAAAAAAAAAAAAGGTGGGGGCGTAAAACCAACACAAAGCAAAAAGTTAAGCTGAATACCTACAGAGAAAAAATGTGCCCAAACCAGAGTCTGAGACTCATGTTCCCAGTCTGGTTTATATGAATACGGAGCCTCCACCTCATCCAATTGTTGACATTACGTAATTAGCCAGCTACAATAATAACACTGCAGCTTAACACACGGCCACGACTGGAGGAATTTTAACTACTTTGGTGAATTGCCTGTCACCAGCTACATCTGTGCTGCTCTTCAAAGCAAACGTGGGGAAAGAAAAGAGAGGAATGCTTAGTCTGCAGACTACCACAGAGCAAGAAAGGAAGGCCTGGCTCATCCAGCATTGCGGGTTTGGGGTATCTAGTCCACTCCCGTCTGTTCACTGTTTTTAGTTAGTTAGCTCAGCGTTTGCTTGCTGCCTTAAGTATCTAAGAGCCAGTCAAAGAACTTCCCAGAAGCTGTAAACTAGTGAAAAAGAAAAAAAAAAAAATGTATCAAGGTTATTGTCTGCCAAAAACTCAGATATTTTCAAAGCCATAAACATTAACATACACAAAACCACTTAAGGCAAGCACTTTCAAAGATTTTTATTCTTCTGTTAAAAAAAAACAAAACCCTGTAACCTAAACAAATAAAAGATACTTTTAAAACAACTCCTCAGACAGCTTCGGAACCTATTAACAGCCACAGCATTTGCCAAAGAGAATTTCACCTGCCAGGGCCCTCTCTCTTTCCTTATTCACACAGTCACTCTAGGGACCGGAAAGTGCTATAGTCAAATAAATGACATCTGAAATGCAGCCTAGCCCAGCAGCTCAGGCGAGTCCCAGAACTCTGAATGCTAGACACGGCGCTGGACACTAATGTCTAGACCTGCTTTGGAACATTAGGGAGTTCTTCGCAGTTGTCTGAGGGTACACTCCAAACTACTGAACATGGACGGAAACTCAGAAATGACTTACGTCACTCATTTTACAAAAGAGGTCCCTCCCCTATTGCAATGAAAACACAGAACGCTGGGCCGTGACTATTCCAGGAGCAGCTAGCTCCTCCAGCCTCCCCAGGATATGGGCCAAAGGTTGCTGTCCTGCTCCTCCAAGGCAGCCACACTGAGATTAAGGGCCCCTCTATGGTATGTACCCTGGCTCACTGGAGACCTCCACTGTCTCTCACCCTCACCCTGACACCTCCACTCCAACATCCTTGAGCACGTACTGAGTCTGAACAAACTTTTAAGTCCTCACTTCCAAAGATTAAGAAATAAAATCTTTCTGATCCCCCCCAAGCTATTAAAATCATGGCTGATGATGTGTATCTTCTGACATGGTCCGTCCATATTATGTAGATAATCATCTATTGCAGACCTGTAAGTTTAATGCTGCTTTCCTGTTCAATCTTTAATATGTACCATCTTCTCTGCCCTTTGGGGGGAACTTTGCTACTATTGGCCTTTATGATGGTGCCAGAGGAGAGTGGATATGGAGTCCAATAAGCATGGCCTGTTATTTATCTGCCCACTGCTATGAAACTCCCATTATTATTATTTTTTAAATTATTATTATTATTATTAATTATTATATGTTGTCTGTCTTTCCGCTTTAATCCGGAAAAGACGTATATTTGCTTTATTATTGTACTTTTAGTACCTAGAGCTGTGCCTGGCATACAGCTAGAGTCAAATAATTTTTATTTATGAAATAATTATTATTTATTGAATGGATACATATTTTATGACTGGTATGTTGTGGAGGTTGTGAAATACAGAAAATTGGGGAAAATCTAATCATGTAATTGCCAAATTTATACTAGCTCTCCGTTATTCAATGCAGTCAACTTAATAATCTTGAAGCTGTCTGCACCTTACTCTGTGACTGAAAACACCGTACATTATCTCAGTTGACTTGTCAAAAATAACTGAGTTTTCTACTCAAAGCAAGTAAAACACAATCACAAAAGACAACAAAGATGTACTAAGTAGCTACTGTTATACACAAAAACAATGTTTCCACACAGAGTATAATTAGGTAAGAATATAAAAATAGCCTTTTTTCAATTTGTTCTTAATTTCTCAGTATCACCAAGGAGACTTTAAATTTTCTCACAATATTATGATGGACAGCTGGAGGATACAAAACCAGATTAGCATAAAAGCTAACCTCTAAATTGAAGGAATTTTACTGGTCTCCATTTTGTGACTTCAGATCTGTTTTTACAGGAAATGTTGTTTGTAGACACAAATAGTTGGTTTCACAGTTAATCATTCATTGGCTTCTCCTTCCTTATCTCTTTTCATAGTAGGCTAAATTGCAGAAGGATGTGCAAAGAATAAAGTGCTCAGATGCAAATAGCAATGTACTTAACCGTCCAGATACTAGGACAATTTTAAGTTTTTAAAGATATTATACTACACAGTGTATATGCTAGACAAATAATTACTTTTATCCTAACACATAAAAAACAGTGAGGTAGCTTTAATAGTTTTTAAAGAAAAAATCATATATACAATATACATTATATATATATATACATATATACATACACATATATGTATATACAAGAAACAAGACAGAATACCACTGCAGCTAGAATAATAGAAATAGAGAAAAGGCCCTTTTCTCCACTTCTATAAAATCAGGAAGTTTATGAGGCTGCAAAGATAAAGCTGCCAGACTGTCTCCATCAGTGTGGCTCCCAGGGAGCTTTGTCTGTTTTTATAGCAGTTAAGGGCTGATGTCATTCTTTTTACTTAAATGTGTTACCTGGGCTAAAGCAGTAAGAGGCAGGTGTTGTTAGCACACAGTCCTTGGTGGCTAATGAAAATCCTCTCACAGGAATACTTCGGTGCACAGGAGACGCCAGATCTTGGGCTTCTCCCATCAGCAGGGTGACTGCAACGTGGCAGCCCTACCTCTGAAACCCACTCAAGACAGCCAGTCCGTGCAGACCATCTGCGTTGCCAGAGCGAAATCTCTACTGACTGGCTTCCAGGCACATTCTTTGCTCAATTCTTCTCAAATCTTAAGTCATTTCTAGCTCCCAGGGCAGGGCCAGAGGACATCACACAAGCACGTACCTGAACAGGCCTGACGCTCGTCACTGGAAGACTCTAGGAAACCACACAGGCTCTGAAGTCGGACCTGGGCCAGAAGCTGCCTTGTTCCAATTCATCCCAAGTTACCTCACTTCCCTGAGCCTCCCATGAAGACAGCTATTCAAATGTAATAGTAATAATAATCTGAAGATGACCTCATGACCGTAAGTCCATGGCAACCACTAATACACTCGGAGCCAATGGGAAAGGGATCTCAATTCGAAGACAGGGGAGGCCGGTGGCACAGGTTCCTAGCTTCTTCTGACTTACCCACGGGGGCAAGAGCTGTGTTAGGTTTTGCTCACTGGCTGGCTGTGGGAGATGCCAAATTCAAACCTGTGCTAGGAGATGCAATCTAAATTATTCCTTGAAAAACATCACCGAGGACTAAGGGAGAGTAAGAGCTCTGGGGAGAGCCGTGGGCAAGACTGTACTTGTGGGCGATTATCTCTGAGATAACGGGTTGTTTTTTCTCTGACTCAGATCCTTGGTGTCTCTTTCAAGTAGTGGTACTACAGGACCAGGAGGGGGAAGGCGCCCTTATTCCTGGCATCTTCCAAGTGTGACCTGGAGTTATCCGCTTCTTGGTATGGCATTTCCTTCAATGGGACAAGTGGTTAGCAAGAACGTGCAGACCTCCTCCTTACGTGTCACTAAGGTCACTATCTAAAGGGTTAGCCTTTCCTTTGTCCAATTCAACCCACAAATATTTCATTAGGGCCCCGCCACAGGCCAAGCACCAGGCTGAAACCTTGGGACAAGAATGATGAATAAGCAGATATGGCCTCTGCAGGCCCGAGCCCACACCTGAAGGTGAGCCAGTGGTACACAAGATACAGGGCCGGAGGAAAGGGTAACCCTTGAACACACGCACACATAACATGTGTTTTAATCTCACTGACATCTTTGGCTGAAACAAGAAATGGTACTCGTGGTGAGCATTATTTTTATTTCTAATAGGTAAGTATTTCAATTGTCCCAAGGTGAGTAACAACTTCTTCGTGTCCTTATCTTCAAACTGTAGGCAAAGGAAGAGTTAGAGAGGAGGGGAAAACGGGTCCAGGCTAGAGGCAGAAGACCATACCCCAGCCACAGCCTGACCCAAGGAGGTCCCAACAGCCATAGGAGCTTGAGGGCGTGAAAGTGCCCATTTTAAATGATGTCCTTCATTCGGCCTCCTTTGTCCCCTGAGCCTTCTTCAGTGGTGCCTGCTGTAATAGCAGTTTTGAATAAATGGTGCTTTAAGGAGTGAGAGGCTGGGATGTTTTCCTGCCTGAGGCAACGTGGCAAGAGAAGGGAGGGATCAAAGCTGTAGAGCACTAGACAGGGCCAGGAGGGATTGTAAAGTTAGAGAGACCTCAGAACCGCAGAGCTGAGTTCCCTCACAGAGGCCTTCACCTCAGCACTGTCTGTTGCAACCTCTCTGCCCCAGAAATCCTCAGAAACAACCATGAGGACCCATGTGGGATTGGCAGCACACTTATCGGTAAAGAAAGTGATGTTGGCTTGGAGAGACCACTCAGCCATTAAGAATACTTGAAGCTCTTCCAGAAGACCCAGGTTCGATTCCCCAGCACCCTCATGGTGGCACAATCATCGGAAACTCCAGTCCCATGAGATCTGAGATCTGGTCTCTATGGGCACCTGGCACACATGCAGTGACAGATATACATGCAGGCAAAACACCCATACATTTAAAATAAAATAATAATTTAAGGGAAAAAAACAAGCAAAGTCAGGAAGCAGCACAAGTTGGGAACTGGCAACTTACAGAAACAGTTTAATGTAAGAAATTGGTGACTCCTCCAACAGAAGTGTGATAAGCCATTTTCCAACCAGAAACAAAAATGCTTCAAGTAAAGTGGGGTTTCAAAGTGCATAAACTCACAGCTAAGGATTTATATGGCTCACTTTATTAAAATGATAGTACTTCTCAGGGACTGACTATAAAATAATTGCTTATATCAAATCCTATTTTCTTTCTGATTCCACTATAAATTTTCTTGTTCCTGAAGACGCACAAAACAGTTTATAAATGAAATCATTCTAAGAGGAATTTTGGAAGCAGAGATGGCTCAGTGCGTAACAGTACTTGCTGCCAAGCCTAAATACCCCAGTTCCAACCCTGAAACACAGGTAGACAGGGAAAGAGAAAAAATGAGTTCTTCAAGTTGTTCTCTCATATCCACCATGTCTGTCTGTCCATCCATACACACACACACACACACACACACACACACACACACACACACACACACA
>OU015752.1:9539990-9556062 GCA_907169655.1 Acomys percivali
ATATTGTTTCCTTAAGACAGAATTACTTAAGCTGGGTGTGGTGAGTGCGATGGTTAGTTTATGGTCAGCCTGACAGAGGCTACAGTCACCTGGGCATGCCTGCGATAGATTGTCTTGATTACAGTAATGGATATAAAAAGACCCGTCTTAACTGTGGGAGGGGCCATGATGGACAGGAGATCATTGCTCTCTGCTTCCTGATTGTGGATACAAGGTAACCAGCCACATCAAATTTCTGCTGCTTTGACTTCCTCCCTGTGATGACAGACAGCACCTTGAAATGTGAGCCAAATACACCTTCCTCCCTTAAGGAGCTTTCATCTTGCCATTTTATCACAGAACAAGAAAAGAAATGATGGCAGTGGTGTCTGGCAGCCCGCTCTAAACAAAGTGATCCAAAAAAGAGCCTGCGGGGTTGGAAAGGCAATGCAAATTAGAAAGAAAAAACAGTGGCACGCGCCTTTAATCCTAGCTCTTGGGAGATAGAGACAGGTGGATCTCCATGAGCTCGAAGCCAGCCTGGTCTACAGAGCAAGATCCAGGACAGCCAAGGCTACACAGAGAAACCTTATTTTGAAAAAGAAGAAGGAGAAGGAGAAGGAGAAGAAGGAGAAGAAGGAGAAGAAGGAGAAAAGATCTGGTTGTAAGGCATTTCCTTAATTAATAATTGATGGGGCCCAGCGCATTGTGGGTGGTGGCATCCCTGAGCTGGTGGTCCTGGGTTCTATAACAAAGCAGGCCGAGCAAGCCATGCAAGCCAGTAGGCAGCACCCCTCTGTGGCCTCTGCATCAGCGCCTGCCCCCAGGTTCCTTCCCTGTTTGAACTTCTGTTCTCACTTCATTTGATGATGGACAGTCATGTGGAAGTGTCAGATAAATAAACTCTTTCCTCCCCCAAGTTGCTTTGGTCATGGTGTATCATCACAACAGTAGTGACCCTAACATGTCCTTGAAACCAACACCCTGTAAGAGGTCTCTACGGTCCTGGATTCGTAGGACTCAGCTTTTCAGTCCACTCTCTGAAAGGAACTAAAGCAAACAGCGCCGAGCTGCCTTCTCTAGCAAGAGTGTGAATGAAGGGCTGTCACGTCAGCGCTTGCCTAAGACTCAGAGAAACTCGCACAACTCAAGTGAAGGTCTATACTCTAGAGATGCTTTTCATAACGAAAGTTCAAGATTAGAAGCAGGCATGCACTCGTATGGTTTCTAAGCATTGTAAAATTCGATTTCACCTCATGCAGGCGCCATCTGCCAGATGCCAACCAAACCGGCATAGCGTCTTGCTGGGCTCATCCAAAGCGCCGAACTCACACTATTCCTGACTCTACTGCACAGAGGGGCCTTTTCACTCAAATATTACTACATGTTTTATGCCTTAGTAACCACAATATAAGAAAAATTTGGCATCGAGCCTCATTTTTAACACTGCAAGACAGTAAAGTTAAATAGCATTTAGTACTTTGTTCAGCAGCCTACCGGTGATCCTGTTTAAAAAAAAAAAAAAAAAGACACTAGTTTAGTATTTAAAATCTGCTTTGATACATCAAACTGATGACCCCCTCAGCTAAGCCTTGATGTGGGTAGGCAGGACGGGGATGGGGGGGGGGGTTGGTACCCAGACCTGACCTGGAGCAAATTCAAGGGGAGGGAAAGCAGGCTGGCTTGGAAAGAAAACCGGAGGCCAGAGGTTCAGCCACAGAATTGCCAAGGATGTCTGTTTTCAGAGCTGAGCACAGTGGCACACCCCTGTGATTCCTTCCAGCACTCAGGAGGCAGAGGCAGGAGGAACACATGGTCAAGGCCAGCACCGGCTGAGAGCAAAAGGAAGGAAAACATTGTGGAGGGGGGGGGAGGGTGGAGAGGGATTGGTTTATTTTAAGTTTGTTTCTGTTTTTTCTTTCCCGCACGTCAAGAGAGTGCCATACTTGCTGGGTCTGGTTTGTTTATCATGGCGTCCCCCAGCTCCATCCATTCCCCGGCACATGTCAGGATTTCACGCTCCTTTATGTCTGGCACGACCCATGAGGCTGCTCCCATGATTAAGAAGTCTTCAGTGCCTTGACTCACTTTCCAAGATGCAAGCTAACATTTTTCCCGTGTAATTGAAATTAAAAAAAAAAGAAAGAAAGAAAGAAAGAAAGAAAGAAAGAAAGAAACACTCCAAAACAGAATATCTCTTTACAACGCGGCGTTACCCAATCAGGAGGAATGCATCTAGTCGTTTCAAATGTGCAGACTTGCAAAGCAGCAACTTGACTGTTTCATTCCTTCTAGCCCATCCCAATTCTGCCCCTAGTTAAATAAAGCCCTAAGCAAGGATAGGTTAGGAGGAAACGGGGTGGGGGAAAGGGGACTGCTTTGGCTTGGAAAGAAATTTTAAATGGGTGGAGGCGGTGTTTGTCAACAGGTCTAAGAAACATAAAATAAGGGCAAGTTAAGCCTTGGCAAAATTAAGGGAAGGCGCTAGCAAAAGGCCTGCAATTCAAGGGTAACTAAAAGGAAGGCTAAGGACAGAAAGCTCAGGCTTGAGAGTGGCAGAGAGGCTCTGGCCGGGGCTCTGGCCAGCGTCAGGCACTGTCTAGGACAGAAATGTGGAGCTCAGAAAGATGCATTTTTGGTCCAGTGTGGAGGCAAAATGCCTTTGATCCCAGCACTCGGGAGGCAGAGGCAGAAGGAACTCTGTGAGTTCAAGGCCAGTCCGGTCTACAAAGAGAATTCCAGGATAGCCAGGGCTGTACCAGGAAACCCTGTTCCCCCTAAAATTAATAATAATAATAACAACAACAATAATAACAATAACAATAATAGCTATATATTATTATTGTTGTTGTTATTATTATTATTATTTTATTATTATTATTCCCAGGCTGACAGTGAACTCAAGGTAAGCCTAGTTATCCCGTTTCTCAATTACTAAAAATTAGGAGTCACTGATAAACGTAGGCACAACAGTAGACGAGGTGTCAAGTGACAATCTGACCTCAACAAAGGTCGGAGACTGAAACAGACTCTGGGCCTGCCTCAGACACTGCAGTCCTGAACGTACATAAAATAAAGACAACCACAACTTGTCAGGAGAGGGTCGTTTATGCCGCCTTTATTGTCTCTGTTCAGTTGATGCAGAAAATAACAGATAAATTTAAGACAATATTCAACAAAAATTCCCAAGGCATTTTTTAAAGAGTTCTGGTATTTGACACAGTAAATAGGCTCCAGCTAGCTAAATATGCACCCACGAGAGCCCCTTATTGCCTAACCAATGGCAAATAAAGGAATCACTAATCTATTTTTAAGTTTTGCCTGCAAAAAAAAAGGGGGGAGGGGGGACATCAAAGGATCAAAAATTATCTGCTAAGAAACCTCATATCCTTCCTCTGAAATCTCTAACCAAATATTTGAGGGATGGTGCCGAAGGGCCAACTACTGTTTGTTCTTCTTTGTCTAGTGTTTTCCATTTCCTTCAAGCCTGTTTGTAGGCTGAGGGCCAGTAGACAGCTGTTCTGAATACTCAAAGAGCGCAAATTCCCAAGAACTGTGTGTCCGTGTGCTCCTCTGCTAAAGCCGGCGCGTCATAGCCAGTAAGGGGGGACATCTCCTCACTCGTACCCCCTCTCTTATTGAGCCATCATCAGAATCAATTGCTCGTTGCTCCATAGGAAATCATTGTATTCACACGCATGTCACACTTTTTACACCCAGGTTCTCACTTGGTCTCCCATGGCTAGGATGATACTCCGATAGAAAGGTCCGGATTAACAACCACATGCGAGGCAATTAATTCAAATTATCATGGAGTCATCTAAATTAGGAGACAGAAGGGGTAAAAAGAAGAAGGAGGAGAAGGAGGAGGAGGAGAGACACAGAGAGAGCGAGACAGAGAGAGAGAGAGAGAGAGAGAGAGAGAGAGAGAGAGAGGCAGAGAGACAGAGAGAAAGAGAGACAGAGAGACAGAGAGAGAAGGAACTTTGTGTTTCTTGCCTCAACGAAATTACTTCAAATCAAAGTGAGTCACCTGCCTCTGGCAGGCCCCTTCTTAACCTATGTGCAACTGAGGAAAAAAAGTAACTAATGCAGGAAATTGTTTTGTTATCTGCTGCAAGTGGCTTTGACTATTATAGTAACAAAAACGGAAATTGATGTATTTTTTTTTCCTTCTTTAGTATAAACTTCACGCAGCTAGAAGAAAAATGTCAAGTTGCCCATAGCTAGCTGACTCTTCACAGGAACACTGCTGAAGTATAAATTTCACTTTAAATACATGTCATTCCACACGTTCTGTGATTAAATATTTACATTAGCTTTCCTCAGTCAAAAGTGAATGGGCCAAATGAACTCGATTTGATCCTCTCTCTCCACAGACTAAAATTTCATTTTCCTAGTGTTTCTGGAGCACGTGTTTTGGCAGGGGTGGGTACTGGGGCAGGTACTAGAAGTGGGAAAAGAGGCTTTGTTCCAGGAGAACAGTTACTGTCTGCTTTTTTAGATACTAAAGTAATTCCCAGTCCTGGAAACCTCCCAGCTGTGTGGGTACCTGGGCCTTGAGGGCCAATCAGAGAGGTGTTCGCTCCCTCAGAATCTCCCATCACACAGTTGGCCCACAGTCTCTCCAGTTCACCTTGGTGTGACACAGAGCTGGAACATAAAACTTGTTTGTATGTATTGGCACGTTAAGCACAAAGGGACCTGAAACTATGTGAAATTGTATTTAGAAATGTTCAAGACGCCTCAGTCAGTGAAGCCCTCGGTGTGTAAGCACGAGCTCCGGAAACCACATTTCACAAGGCCGGGGCAAGAGCTTGGAGTTCCACCCAGCACCCAGGAAGTGGAGATAACAGATCCTTGGGCCAGCCTGCCTAGCTTCAAGCAGAAAAACAAGGAGGAGGAGGGCTTCTGAGGACTGACAGCCAAGGCTTCTCCCTCTACCTCCCCCAAGTCCCCCCACCACACACACACACATACACACAAACACACACACACACACACACACACACACACACACACGTGTCCTCCCAAACATACACGTGCACCCTCACACAAAGGCACAAAGTCATTGAAAAGGCCTTGATTGTTGTAAAATTAATGAGACTGGAGGTCAGGCATAGGGTAAATTAGCCTTAAAGGCAAGTTTGGCAGAAAACCAGTTCTGGTTCAGCTTAAGTGTCCCGTCTTTGAATACGCTGTGTTGCAGCAGTTGAAACACAACTTAACTTTAATGGGAAAATGTCTGAAGTAGTTAATCAGAAGCGAGGGTGCATGCTGCATTTGGGGCTGACGCAGCATTCCAAGCTCGCCAGTGAGCAGGGATAAGTAAGCCTCAGAGCACTGAAGGCCCCACCCACACCACACTACCCCCTGCATGAAACCAGGGGCCAGGCAGCCATGATTTTATTCTTTTTGTCATTTTCCTTTCAAGTGGAAGATTCCTAGCACTCCCAGCCTCTGACAACATTTATAAACAGAGGTCTGAGAATCATTTGAACATACCAAAAAAAAAAAAACTTTCCAGCCAACTGTGATAGACAATCAACCAGCTGAGTCCTCGCCCTGCTGACATGGGACTCAAAAAGTGTGAAGAGCCAGCGTCCACAAAACTAAAGCTTGAAATTGTCCAATTTGCCGAGTTTGATCGTCATCAAAGAAAAACACTATATAAATTAGTGTGCAGCATAACCCGTCACACTGACAACAGTTTTGAGAAAACTTAGAAAACATTAACCCAGGCAAGGAAGACCCAGTCAAACGCACGCTTTGGGCTAGAACGCTTTTTATGACAGCATTTCACTGTCGACTATATGCACCAGACTCCTCGCTACATGCCTTAGGTCTACAATTAGAGGGAGCATCTCCTATGCCTTATAATGCAAGAATGCAGCTGTTCAACTATAGATGACATAACACTTCATCTTTTAGCCCCTAAAATTTGTCAAGAATTTTAAGATTCATTCTTCATGAAATAGCTGAATTTTAACCATTCTAAAAAGCCTTTTATTAGGGGACCCAAAGTCACTACATGGTGCACATGGTGAACAGCTACGCTAAACTATAACCTCTTACATAAATGACTAACAGACAGTACTAGTAACACGCCATAAAACACCCCCTCTAAAAGTAAGCCTTCTCCCCTCAGCCATCAGAAAGAAAAAAAAAAAACACCCTCAATAGTTTTCTTTTCTATCATAATAAGCATGGGTATTTGCTATATGATAACAATATACAGTCAGCTCATTGGTCTGGTTGTTAAAGTTGACCTGGTGCCAACCCCAAGGCTAAGCATGCTGTAAGAGCACGGGGGATGTGGCAGTTGTAATATTCTGAAATGATAAATCAACAGTTGCTCTGGGTGTTTGGACAGCGTCCTAGCAGAAACTTAAGATAACTGAATTTAACTCGAAATTAACAGCGCCGGTAGGTAAATACCATAAAATAATAACAAAGTCTGCGCCGATAAAAGTGGAATGGCCACCTGAGGGCAAATTTCAGCCAGTTTTTCTGTTTCCCTTGTTAATCTTTCACCTATCTAAAAACACATTTTACAGTGAAAAGTGAGAAGAAACCCACATTAACAGCTCCCTGTTCTGTGACACGTTAACTCTCGGGGAACTTGTTTATTCCTTCCTGCTCCCAGCCCCACTTAGAATACGTGAGTTCAACTGAGAACACAGTCCAAAAGTGGAGACTTCTCAACTGTCTGGCTAGGAAGCCAATAAACGCCAGCAATGGGCAACCTCTCCATCCTAGGGAGAAACTGTGGAAGGCACACATGGCGCCCGACATGGCGTTCCCAAAGGGAGAGCCTTGCAAACCTCAAATACCCACTATTTTACCTCCGACTTCTCAAAGTAAGTCGCCCCTCCAACAGATAGACTCCCTTTAAGACAACGCCCCTGAGTCTCCTGGCATAAATCTTTACAGGAGCCATTTCTGTGACAGGCCGGTGATGAAAGTCCATCAGTCACCAAGATGAGATAGACACTGAGCTTGACCAGCTCCAGGAAGACAGAAACACAAGCAGGGAGCCGCATCTCCCAACAGAGTGCAGCACGTAGGAGAGGTGTGGAGGATGCTCCAGGAAGTGCTGAGGAGCTAGCTGGCTAGATGGGAGAGAGCAGCCTCAAGACATGGCAGCTCCAAAGGCTCAAGGACATGGATGGCTCTGGAGGGACCATTCCAGATCAGTGACAAAACCCCCAGGGCACACAACAGGAGAGGGCAGGACATGTGGCCGTTCTCTCAACCCGAGAACATCCGCTGGGGTTCTGGTTCTAGATTCGGCAGACACACTGGGAACAGGGCTGTCGACCACTGCTCTCACGGAGGCCGCTTTCCGGCAGTGTCTACATAAAAAAAGCAGACTCATGCATGTACAGATACAGACGGTAATGTCAGATGGCGACAAGTCAATGGTTACTCGAAGAGTGGAGAGGGAATTCTCTACGTGAGCAGTGGGAAGACATCAGCAGGGCATCAAAGGGTTAAGTCAAATGGGGAAAATGATCAAAAGAAAAAGAGCACGTGCAAAGGCCCGGAGGCAGAACATCTTGCTATGTTCTAAGAACAGAAGGCCAATATAGCAAAAAGTATATTTCCAATCAAGGTACCACTGACACTTGGTGCATGATATGATGGTAGGTTTGGTTTGTTGGGGTTTTTGTTGTTTTTGTTGTTGTTCTTTTGTGTTTGTTTGTTTGTTTGCTTGCTTGTTTTTAAGAGTCTTGCTACGTATCCCAGGCTGACCTCAAATGCAGGGTTGCCCTGACCTCGCAAGTGAAGGGGAGTTACATGTGTGCATCCCTGCTCCCCAACCGATGACGTGACTTGGTTCCCATTTAGAGTCACATCCAATAACATCACCTTGAAACAATCAAAGAAATCACCAGGAATTGCCAAACCTTCCCACAAAAGAAGGAACGCCCCCGCTGAGAAAATGTCCTCTCTACGGACTTGCCATAAATAATTGATAGAGTCTTGTTCTGAGAGTCAGAGGGAAGCCACGAGAGAGCTGTAAACAGACAAAATGGCACAGAATCTATGTCTGCAGAACTCTGATGCAAGTTTTATCCTTAAGGCTACATCTGGCTGGTACGGAGCCACACGCTGTGAGTAAGCCCAGGTATTCTGAAGGCTGAGAGGCAGGGAGTGCAATTTTACAGTCATCCTAGGCAATTTAGTAAGACCCCATTAAAGAAGAGAGAAGGAGGGAGAGCAGGAAGAGGAAGAGAAAGGGAAGGAAGAGGAGGAGGAAAGAGAGGAAGTAAAAGAAATCCCATGTACTACATGGAAAACTGACTATATAAAGCTAGCCAGACCTAAGGCTTCTGCAGGAGTCCAGCGGGTCATGATGGCTTGCAGTTGTGTTACGAGAAAGGATGTACTAAGTAGAGCGACTGGGCATCCTTTGAAGAAAGGGCTATTGGGATTCTTCCTAACGTGACTTCACTGGTTAGAGCAGAGTTTTGAAAAATCAGAGATGAGACAGAAATGGGGAACTGTAACCAGATTTCTAGGAGCCTAGAGAACCAGCCCACAGGGATTTGTCTCATGCTACAGAGAACAGGGTGCCAGCAAAGGGCTTTCAGCTTTGTGCATAATGACCCAACAGCCCTGGGGAAGAGAAGGGGGAAAAAAAGGAAACCAACTGAAAGAGAAGACTAGTCACCACATTCCTGTGGGCAAGGAGAGTAAGGAGAGGATTACATCAAAAGGCAGGACAAAAACAAAGGTGCTGGCTGGTGATGGTGGTGCACACGTGTGTGTGTGTGTGTGTGTGTGTGTGTGTGTGTGCGCGCGTGTGCGCGCGTGTGGTTTTTTTCCTTAACTAATTCTTTTCTTTACATATACATTTATATTTTTACACACATATATAAAATAAACTGCATACAGCAAGAAGGACCACGAAACAATCAGGAATTATATAAATTCATAGTGTTTTGGCTATTTGAATTTGGCAACCTTGAAGAAAACATCTTTCCTATCTTGGTGAATCTAAAATTCTGAATGTAAATCAATATCTATCATATCTCATCTCTATCAATTTAAAACATCTATTTAGAACTAAAAACATCTTAACCCCTAAACAACTAAGCTTAATTGTACAATTAAACTTATCTGGTCTTCAACCCCATCAGAGACTTGAGTAAGAATAAAATTAATTACCTGAGTGACCCAGAAGTGCAGATTAGCAGCTTCCCAAGCATTCTGGAGGCAGAGGAAAGTGGATCTCTGAGTTCAAGGCCAGCTTGGTCTACAGGGTGAATTCCAGGACAGCCAGGACTACACAGAGAAACTATCTCAGAAACCAAAAAGGGTACTGATGGCTAATGGCTGGTTGACCCTGAGTCGCCATGCAGAGCAACAGAGGGGAACAGGACCAGAGGCAAAAGTAGACATCTCCGGAAGGGAATCTGAGAACAAAGGCAACGTGACCAGCTTTACACATATACTGGGTATAGGTACTGGTAGGAAAGGGGGGGAGAGATAGAGTCTCTAAAGTCACAAGATTAAAATAGGACATTGCCAAAAAAGGAGACTTAACCAAGGGAAAGCCTTGGGTGTACGACCGGGGAAAAGAGGAAGAAACAAGGCAGTTTCAAGAATGGCACTGAATGCAAGAATATCAAGTGCAGGGGTCGGGGTCGGGGTGGGGGAGCATAAGGAAGACGCAGGCTGAGAAGAAAGGACAGGTTTCATGACTAAGAACAGTCTGCAACTGTCTACATGAATAGTCTCTCCAAGACTCGCTTCCCTGCAAAGCGTTAGGGAAATGAGTCAGAGGGAGGAAACACACACACACACACACACACACACACACACACACACACACACGGGTATACTAGGGCTTGCTTCTCAAAAGGGAAGAGGGAGAGGTGTTCCGCTTGAGCAGGTAGCACAGCTGAGGGAAGGCCGTCGGTCTCTAAGAACGAGAAGAGTTCACCTGCTGAGGTGTGTGGGGAGAAGAAGCCACCGGGAAGGGAGAGTGAAATCTCACAATGGACACAGGTTACCGACAAATGAGGGAAAAAAAAAAAAAAAAAAAAAAAAAACATGAGAAAGGGAGAGAGACTTCCATAGGCGAAGAGATACTTCATCCTTCAGAAGACAAGCAAGACAGTAGCTGCCATGTCCTTCAGAGCCTTCTCTGAAAGATGCAGAGGCCAGGCTGAGGAACGAGGCTATACATAGCAGCGCACTTCCAAAGCCACTTTTAGAAGGAACAGCATTCTGACTAACACCACTGTCGTGACACAAGGGCCGACCGTTGACTCAGAGTCTGTCTCGTCTCTTTTGTTGTGCTCAGCCTGAACGAAGGAGCCGGGTGAGTGAGCAACTCTGGTACGTGAATGAAGAGGAACCTTCTAGACAACACAAAATCACACCTCATGTAAAAAGAGGACATTTTGCTTCTGAAATTAAGTTCAGCTCCCGCTGGGTTTTGTCCTTTGTGATCGCTTGACATTCACAACTCAGCTTCAACTCTGGAAATCAAAACAGTTGTGCTCTTCGCGGTAGCTGCCTGCAGTAGCGAGTGTTTATCCAGGCCGCCGAGGGAACAGCGCCATTCCACAGCAGGGAAAGGCAAAAGAAGTAAAACGCAACGATCTGATGGAGCTTGATTTTCTAAGGGGAGAGACTAGAACCCGCAGACTTGGTAATGAATGAAGTAATCATAGCCCGCACTAACCTCACTTAACTACTCCCTAACCCCCCAGGGGACGAGCACACTAAGAGAGCAAACAACAGGAGCGGCTGCAATTGCCATTAGGTCGGAAGCTCTTTAGATAACTCGCCCCAATGACCCATCCACTTTATGAGTGACCATGGTAGACAAGGAAAGCCTGCCCTTACAAACCTCGCCAAAACTGCCTATGGGGCTATTAGGCTTTCAACCAAGATGAGGCGATGGGATGAATAAATTAAGCTGGCGTTAGTCACTCCCTAATCCTGTCTGTGTTGTGCTACTTCCAATTCCTAAATGCTCTTAAAAGCAGGGGGATGGAATGGGGATCACAGTTCAATTAACATTGGTGGCACACACCTATAAAACCAGCACCCGGGAGCACAAAGCAGGAGGATAGGATGGAAAACCCGAGGCCAGCTTTGGCTATGTAACAAGTTCAAGCCTAGCCTTATCATGTAAGACAGTAAGTAATATATATAATTTATAAATATATGCCTATGTATTTATATGTCTAGTATGTTAGAAATAATATACATTATTGTAATGATGCATATTGATAAAATGAATAATAATTATTATTATAAATAATGCATATTATTTCTAATTGGAAAATGATACCACGGGCCTGGAGATATGGCCCTGTGGTCTAGCATTTGGCTAGTGAATAAAAAGACTCTAAGTTCAATGCCTAGCACCGCAAAAGGGAGAAAAAGAGAAGGCAAAAACAGAGATGATGAAAATACAAATCATTAAACTCTACCATCAATCAATAACCTCTTTCCAAAAAACCTCAATTCCTAGGCACTAAAAAAAAAAAAAAAAAAAACTGAAACGACAAATGAAAAACAAAAGACTATTCCGCATTTCACAGTGAGAAATGTTCCTCTTGAACGGACTGTATTTGTCACCACACACTTTATCTCTGCCTGATAGGTATATGGAAAGATGATTCATGGAGACCATCCATAGACTACAAAAATATGGGGTGTGGGCTTCCTAACTGGTGTCAGGTGGTGCCCAGAATTTACGCCTGTGGCTTGCAAAGGAGCCACAGTAACATGTTCCTTTTAAAATCTGAATTAGCATTTTATATTCTGAAGCAACATTTGGCCAGGGTGGCTGGGATCCCCTGGTGCTCTGGAATATCCATGCATTATTTATTTTACTACACTGCCATATAGGGCTGAGATCACTCTGTGTGTGCCTGGCTCCACCCGTGGGCTGGAAACAACTTTGCCAGCAGACTCTAAATACCTCCCGCTACAGCATGCCGGCACAGGCAAACGGAGCACTTCTCACAGGGCCACCCAAGGTAAGGCGAAGGCCACAGGAGCATTGGAGCGAAGGCGACACACCAGCCCGGTGTTGTGTACACAGAAGTCATTGCATTCCCAAAAGCTTCAGTTCAGGAAAGTTAAAAAAGCAGTATCACAAGAGTGAATAAAAAAGACCCCCCTGATCGTCGAGTCTGCATCCCAAAAGCCTGATCTGAATTTTATTAAGGACTTTAGTTCCTATAAAAAGTTACCTAACACAGGCAGGCTAGCTGGCTCGGCAGGTAAAGGCACTTGCTGCCAAGTATGGTGACTGAGTTCCACGTGGTAGAAGAGAAGTGACTCCTGCAGCTGTCCTCTGACCTGCATACCTGCACTAAGGCACACGCGCACATGCACACACATACACACACACACATGCGCGCGCGCGCACACACACACGCACGCACACAAAGAAATAATAAATAAATAAATAAACAAATAAGTAGTTTTAAATTACACCACATACTTCAACTACTTTCTTCTTTCAGTACTTCGCTATCTTGTATTTGTTGCTGTAATTAGATCACTATTGAATATTATGGGTATCATCTCTAAGGGTTAAAAATCTGCATTAGGCTAGGTATGTGGGCTCTGGGTTCCATTTCCAGCAAGGAGGGTAACAGGGGTGGGATGAAAAACCAAAACTGTGCTGAAAAATGCAGGCATAAGAGTGACTGTCTCCAAGCATAGATGGTCCACACACACACAGCCGTCAAGTGTGCATGCACACTCATTCCCTGTGACGGCTACAACAAACGTCATGTCTTTACACAACACAAATTTATTAACTCGGTGTTTTAGAGGTCAGATTTCCGAAACGGATCCTTGTGAGCTAAAATCAAGATGCTGACAGGGCCACATTCCTTTCTGGAAGCTCTTGGGGAGAGTGAATTTCCTCACCTCTTCCAGCTTCTAGAGGCTGCAATGCAGGCTTTTCACACACCACCATTGTAGCCTTGTCCTCTGCCTCCTTCCACTTAGAAAAACTCCTGTGATTACATTCGACACCTATGCAATCCTAGTTCCTCATGTCAAGGTCAGCCAATTAGCACTCTTAATTCCACTTTCCATACCATAGCATAACACAGCATACCATACCATAGAAAAGCATAGCATAGCATACCATACTATACCATGCCATAGAATACAATAGCATAGCAAACCATACTACACCACACTGTGGCATACCATACCATACCATACCATACCATACCATACCATACCATACCATAGTACCAGACCATGTCATACCATAGCATACGATACTATACCATACCATAGAATACCACAGTATATGATACCATAACATACGATAGCATAGAAAACCATAGCATAGCGTATCATACTATACCATACCAAAGCATAGCATGGAATACCATACTACACCATACGGTGGCATATCAAACCATACCACACCATGTCATACCATAGCATAGCATAGCATAGCCAAGCCTAGCCTAGCATACCATAACATACCCAGCCACATATTCATGGATTCTTCATGCTCACACACAAGTTATTTAGACTTCCTTGTCTTCTAGACTAATTCAGATGAATACTTTCATAGATGTCTTTGGCTCTGCGGTATTACTTTTTTAATGCATCTTTGAAAAAATTCTAGATGTCTCCAAGGGTGCAAAACAGAAATAATTCACCCTGTTTTTAAGAACCACAAAGACCCCATGTACAATCACACTGGGAGACACTCAGTCTTTAAAGGACCTGAGGCTCCTGCCCACAGTTATAATTTATACAGCTATAGGCAGACTGAAATATGGCTACATTTTTGGGTTTTGGTTTTGGTTTTTTCGAGACAAGGTTTCTCTGTAGAGCCTTGGCTGTCCTGGACTCACTTTGTAGACCGGGCTGGCCTTGAACTCACATACATTTTTGTTTTTAATGTCAAAAGACTGAGTTTTCCCAGAATTTCCTAAGGTCTCCATTTGGCTAAACAAAGATATTTGAACTCTGTCATTGTTTTCTAATAAAAATAAATTATAATATTTTAATTCCAACCACATCTATAGGAAAATAACATTATATTTGTAATTTTTCTTCCTTTTCTATTTTCAGAAGAGTCTTACACAGAATGATTGCTTTAATCGATAATTAAATTATTAGGAGCTGGGGAGATGGCTCAGCAGTTGCAGAGCACAAGATTGCAGAGTTATATGGGGCCTCACAATCACCTGTGATTCCTGCTCACCTGTGATTCCCGTTCCAGGGGACCCGACGGCCTCTGCTGGTTTCAGTGGGTACCAGGCATGTCTGTGGTGCACACAGAGGCAGACAAAACGCACACATGAAGTAAAATATATTGTCATACACAACCAAATTCTCTAGTACATTTCTGGCCACTAACTGATCACGGGGACAATTTTCTGACTCTTCAGGAGAGCATCTGAAGGGCCAGAGAAGGGCTAAGCAGGGAAACAAATGCATTTGTTGCCAAACTCGAAGACCTGACGTTGATCCCCAGGATCCCCAGGAACAAACTGGAAAAGTTGTCCCTCTGACCTCCATGGCACGTGTGTGTGTGTGTGCGCGCGCGCAAATAACAACAATAAACTCATAAATTAATGAAGTGTAAATCAGACTACTGGGGCTGCTCAGTGAGCAAAGGTCCCCGCTGCCAAGTCTCACAACTTAAGTTCGATGCCCAGTACCCACGTGGTTGAAGAAGGAGGGAACCAACCCCTCAAAGCTGCCATTTATCCTCCGCACACCACACACACACATACAAATAAATAAATGTAATTAAAAATGGCATCTGAATGTAATCATTCATTCTGTAATATACAACTCTTCGGTTTTTCAAACTGCATTCTTCAAAATACCTGTAAATATGGATTGATGTAGTTCAGTTAAAAAGAAAAGGCTAGTCTGCGGCCACATACATGAAGAGACAGGTCCACCGCGCCTCCCTCTTAGAGGGCCATAAACAGGGAATTCTCTGAGTTATTTACTTACTTACATATTTGTTTGTTTATTTATTTATTTATTGGTTTTTTTCGAGACAGGGTTTCTCTGTATGTAGCCTTGTCTGTCCTGGCCTCCCTTTGTAGACCAGGCTGGCCTTGAACTCACAGCGATCCACCTGCCTCTGCCTAGGCATGTGCCACCACTGCCACCACAGCCACCACCACCCAGTGACTCCTCTGAGTTTAACACCAGTGTCTTCAGGAAGTTTTCCTAGCCCCCTAGGGCAGGTGAGAAGAGAGAAATGACCAGCAAATCCCCACGGAGGATTTCTCACATAAGGAAGCCCTCACAGCTTACTCATCAGGACTGGGAACACAGCCAAGCTCAGCTCAGCCTCTCAGAGTGTAGGGGATAAATAAACAGAAAAGCATTTGCAAATATCAAATGCAGAATCAAAGCCAAATTGCAACTCTGATTAAAATTTACTCTAGACAACACAAATATGAAAAAAGGTCCTGTTGCCTATCTCTCTCTCTCTCTCTCTCTCTCTCTCTCTCTCTCTCTCTCTCTCTCATGCAAAATTCCATAGAGCTTTCAACAGGGCAAGTCTATACAAATTTTACTGTTTATAACTAACTTTGGTCAAAACACTCTTCCTCAGATTAAAGGCCTGGAAGGACCCCACTCACCATACCTAAGCAACAGACTTTTAAAAGGTTGTTTTATGTGTATGAGTGTTTGCATGTATGCACACCACCGGCAGGCATGCCTGTGCCAAGGTCAGAAAGGGACGTCAGATCCCCTGGAACTGGAAATACAGTTAGCTGTGAGCTGCCGGACAGGTGCCACAAAAACAGCAAGTGCTCTTAACCTCTGCGCCATGTCTTCAGCCAACAGGCCCTTCAAACTCTTTCTTCGTGTGCTTAGCAAGCAATGACACTCAACTAAAAGAAATTAAACTTGCCTTTGAAGAGTTAGGAAATCTTTTAAATGACTTTTACTCTGCGTTTTATCCCCCTCTCATAAAATTCTACAAATATTTCAGCCTAAGTTTAAAATTTTTCTCTTTAACCTAAAAAAATTAGCTATTCAAATATTTCCAAATACCCTGATGTGTGTGTGTGTGTGTGTGTGTGTGTGTGTGTGTGTGTGTGTGTGT
>OU015752.1:9556072-9566722 GCA_907169655.1 Acomys percivali
TGTGTGTGTGTGTGTGTGTGTGTGTGTGTGTGTGTGTGTGTGTGTGTGTGAACTGTGGTCTCATGTATTCCAGGCTCGCCTTAAATTATCTATATACTGAAAAATTATTTGAATTTCTGATCCTCCTACCTCCAACTCCCCTTAGAGTGGTGGTCCTCAACCTTCGTAATGCTGAGACCCTTTAGTACAGCCTCTCACATTGTAGGGACTCCCCCCCAGCATAATATTATTTCATTGCTACTTCATAACTATAATTTTTGCTATGTTATGAATCATAATGTACATATCAGATACGGAGAACACCTGATATGCGGTCCCCAAAGGGGTCGCAACCCACAGGGTGAGAACCACTGCCTTCGATGCATGTGACACCCCGCATCCTTTCATTTGGCACTAGGCAAATACTCTGCCTGCCGAGGCACATCACAGCCCAAGTGATGACCTTAAAGACTTACCATCCATAAAGAGAGAAAGGAAGGGGCCAGAGAAATGGCTTGGAGGTTAGGAACGCTGGTGCTCTTACAGACAACCAGCGTTCAGTTACCAGCTCCCAAGGCAGGCGACTCATAACCACCTGTAACTCCGGCTCAAAGCGATCTGATGCCGTTGTCCAGCACCCAGATACTAGTGCTCAAACACAGACACACACATATGTAAAATTTTAAAGTCTTGAAAGAAAATTTAAAAAAAAAAAAAGAAGAAAAAGTCAACAGTTTTTAAGAACGTTACAAGAGAGTTATACTTAAGACAAATAAATAGCCACCGCTGTTCATGGCCAGGACACTGCTAGCCTTATATATACTGCTACAGCAAGAAAGAGGGCAGCGCACGACATCTGGCTGAGAGCACTCCATGACACCGGTGGCCAAGAAGGGCACAGGAAGGACCTGCGGGGCCAGGGAGCACGCCAGTTCAATGGGCGGCTGGGAAACGTGCTAACGTGTATGAACTTGGTTCCACGTTCAAAGGCGGACTTTAAAGGAACTCTTAAAAGAATTAAATGTTCAGATCCACAGTGGACAAAGACCCTGGAACAATACAGAGAACGAATTAACGAAAGGAAAAGCGACAGGTGGTCCAAGCAAGGAGCCTCATGTCTTCACAGTGCCTTCAAAACTCTTCACTTCTTCAGGAACTGTGTGGATGGGGACGGCGGCTCCAAAGGAGATAGCATCTCAACTAGATTCAAACACTTCCCCAAGGTAACATAATAATGAGTGAAAAGGCTGAAATGGACCCTAGAACTGTTGTACTTTCACTCTGCTGGCCCTGACTTGACCAGCCTTTGAGGTTAAAAATAAAGGTCATATTTAGGTCCTAGCATATCCCCCGGGGCAATAAATAAGTAGAGCAAATAAACTGAAGATGACTCGATAACCTTCTGATCCACACAAAATAGTTTATCCTGAGGAACTGTGATTTAGTCCTGAAAATTAGCTGCTACTGGATATTCTCAGCACCCCTTGCCAACCTTAATTCTCAAGAGAGCCAAATATGGGGCTAGAGAGATGTCACAGTGATTAAGAGCACTGGCTGCTGCTCCGAACAACCTGGGTTCAACTCCCAGACCCCACACAGTAGCTAACAACCATGTGTAACTTCAGTCTCAGGTGATCCGTTGCCCTCCTACAGGGCACACATGTTGAACAGACACACATGCTGGCAAAATACCCACATACATAAAAAAAAAAAAATAGAAATAAAAGCCCCCCAAAATAAGGTTCACACCCATCAAATGAGTACGCAGGATTTCAGTTTAGTCCCAAAACTCTGAATATATAATCTACTAACCAGCCACTTGTAAATAAGAAGCCTTCATATGCAGCAATTTCCATTAAAATTGTGGTATAGACAAGCACAGTGAAGTCTGTCTGCAACACGCATACTATAGAAGTCTAAGGCAGGAAAAAAAAATGGTGAGTTCAAGGCTAGCTTGGGCAAAAAAGCAAGACCATTTTATACCAAATCCCATGTGTGGAGCACGTGCACGCATGCACACATACACACATTTTAAAAATTCCAGCTTTCCCTTGGAAGAGTTGGTAAGCGGGGTGTTCTTGCTAATTTAATAATATTTATCTGGAAGCTAGCATATAATATATATAATAAAATAATTACTAATTTTCAAAGAATTATGGTAAAAAAACGATTTAAGGCTTAAAACAATGCGTGCGCTTATTCGGGGCCTTCATGTTTATACCCGGCGATAACTAACATTTAGCGAAGCCTTCCATAGGACGGGCACTTCTAGGCAGTGTTATACCTACTAACTCATCGCATTACAGTTTACTTCCTTTAGCTCAGCAATAAACAAGAGTTCTCGTGAGTCATTAAAAACAAATCTACTTATTTGAGATTGCCTTGGTTGCTGGGCGTCTGGAAAAAGGAAAGTTACACTTTGCCACATGAATTCATTGACTGATTTTCTCCATAGCCTGCAGATAATGAGCAACTTAATCAGCAAAGCACCCCACCCCCAACCCCCATCATGCCCCGGAACCATTATTCTTTCTCATTGTCAGCTCTGCCCTTACAAGCTGACATTTCATTAAGAAAAATAATTGAAAAATCTCGCTTTTAAGTGCATCCGAGGCTCTTCCTTCCCACCCCCACCCCCCACAATTCCTCTCTTTTCCCTCTACCCCAGAGCAATTACAAAACGTTCCCTGTCCCCGTTAGGTATGTCTGCTTCGATAAATGCTATCCTAAGTCAGAAGCCTTAGGAGAAACAGCCCTGTTCTTCCTTCCCTGCCACACTCTGCTATTTCATCTTCTCTCCACTTAGTACGCACACCTACCCGGAGTAAGCAGCGCCCTCTTCTAAATAATTATCAGCAGGGAGTGTCCAGCGAACATCTGCCCCCAGCAAACCCCAGCTGCCCCAACCATGACTGTTAATCAAGAAATTAAGAAAGAGTGCACCCCTGTCATCTAGTAGGTGGGGCCCAGGGATGCCACACTAAGCATTCTGCAATGCACCAAAGGGACCTCTTCCCCTCCTGTCAAGCACCGTATTATGGAGGTGGGAGTGGTGGCGCATGCTTTAACCCCAGGGCAGGGGGATCTCTGTGAGTTCAATATCAGCCCGGTCGAGAGAAAGAGAGAGAGAGAGACAGAGACAGAGACAGAGACAGAGAGACAGAGACAGAGAGACAGAGAGAGACAGAGAGAGAGAATGAGAATATATATCATAATTTTATCATGAAAAGCAAGAACACAAAAATTGTATGGCCTTGGACTCCTAATCCTCCTGATTCTACCTTCCAAATCCTTGAATTTCAGGCATGTTTCACCAAGCCAGGCTCCAAATTCTAAAAATTTAAAAAGAGAACAGTACTTATGCATCATAATCCAGTTTATGTGCACAGGTACCTTTACAGGCCAACTTTGACATCCAACTTTTTTTTTGTTTATAGATATTTTTTTGAAGATGTCACTTCCTTGGTGACATGACAAAATTCATGGTAAAGAAAGAGAACCTTACATTTATTCAATATTCATTATACCCACTGTTTTCATAGCATTGCCCATAAGCTCCATTTTTAACATCTGTCTCACTCCTATCCATAAGATAGGCCCCAATTAAACGAACCATAGCGGTAAATACCTTGCCCACGGTCACATAGCTAAGCCCTGACTCAGTTGACATTTGGGCCAATGCCGAGTAACTGAAGGACCCACGTCCATGGGACTCAGATGGGACTCAACAGTCGAGTTCTTGCAAGCACAACCCTGGGTCCAGTCTTTCATCCCCAGCACAGGAGGAGGAGGAGGAAGAGGAGGAGGAGGAAGGGGAGGAGGAGGAAGGGGACTGAAGGGGAGAGGGATACAGCAATGCTCTTACCCGCTGTGCCACAGTGCCTGCCATACGCCATCATATTAACAATTGCAACCCCAGAGGATGAGCATATTATAGGGGGAATTATTATTAATTCCTTCCGCTGACATTTCATCTGCATCCAATGTGACACAGCTGCTCCCGTTAACACAGGCCTGAGGACACCTGCTGAGTGCAGCCCCTGGGTACCACTCCTGCTTCCCAGCTGCCTGGGTTCCAGTTCCTTTAGGTAGAATTATGGCCTAATAATTTGCTTGAGACAAGAAAATGTGAGAAGTGAAAAAATATAATACTACCAGGTAGACGGAGCCAGCGCTCAGCTGCCAGCACGCCTTTCCTTGATGCCAGTGCTGGGATTAAGCTTCGCCAGCCTGGGTCCTGAGAGAGTAGACTGCCCACAGTGAACAGGGGCTCACGAGACATGGATGATGAGTGAGAATTATGCTTTGTTATAGTAAACCTTCCAGGCCTCAGGGTTGTCCGCTACTGCACCACAATTTAAGGTTATTGTGACTGATAGTTTAACTACGTGCTATGGAACTTTAAACAAGTTCCTTAACCTTCCTGAGTCTGTTTCTGTGCCTTATAAAAGCAGTGACTACCTCATACGGCTGCTGTGAAACTGAAAGAAGCCAGTGTGCACTGCGCAACCCAGAGCGTCGTCACCTGGCAAGCGTGAGCCTGCATGCTTGCACGTCCTCGTGCAAGCTAACGCTCTGCAGCCTCTCTATGGTCACAGGTCTCTACAGTTTGAGGAATGGAATGGATGTGTAAGTACATAAACTCTTCTATCTTGTTTTTATTATTCCAATAATAAAACGACAAATATGGACTAAATGCTAACATACACCTCGTTGGTTAGCACAACGAACTGAATTTAAAATTCCAGGATTATCCTCTGCTGTAAATTGACATGAGAGGAAGGAAAACAATTAATAAAAGCTAAAAGATAGTAGGGAGACGGTTGTATCTAACTGACATAACTTTCACATTTGCCTCATCCCCTGCCAAAAGTGCACAAGTAAACAAGTGCAAATACACAAATACACACACACACACATACACACACACACACACTTGCTTCTCAATGAACAGATTTCATTGCCAGCCAGCTAGAAAGAGACGCAACATAAGGAGCCAAAAAAACCTGGTGCCAACTGGCTGTGTGACACGCACAGTAATGTCTACCCAAAAAGGCAGCCCCTGGCAGCTAGTAAAGCAAAGGCACTAAGCCGAACAGAAGTGATGTGGTGGGGAAAACCAACCCGGAGTGATCCTAGACACACAGGGAGGGAGGGAGGGAGGGAGTGGGATTAAGAGCATTTTCAGAATCATGGAACATATCAAAGGGCATGCACTCTCACAATGGTGATTTCAACAGGTGTTTTCTCACAGAAAATGAGAAGTACAATGAGTTCAAGAGAAGAAATGACAGGGCGTGTCCCCAGTGTGGCTGGCCACACGAACGGCCAGAGTGCAAGAAGACAAGTTTTGAAAGTCTTGAGTCTATGTGATTTTACTGGAGAAAACAAAGACTTTTCTAAATGGAGATGGAAAAGACTATACTTACACCTAAGGAAAGCATCCTACTATGTATGTATGTGTGTGTGTGTGTGTGTGTGTGTGTGTGTGTGTGTGTATATATATATATATATATATATATATATAGAAAGAGAGAGAGAGAGAGAGAGAGAGAGAAAGAGAGAGGAGAGAGAGAGCGCTTTGGAAGGGTTTTAGGTATAGATTTGACATATAAGGCTGTTATAAAAAAAATGGCATCGCCATGTGATTCGTGCAGAGGAACGAGCCAGAAAGAACAGCAAGAGAACACAAGATGGAAACACGGATATGTGGAATGAGACAGAAGAGAGAGCACCCCTTAAAGTGGAAATAAGGGGCCGGGCAGTGGTGGCGCACGCCTTTAATCCCAGCACTCGGGAGGCAAATCGCTGTGAGTTTGAGGCCAGCCTGGTCTACAAAGTGAGACCAGCCCAGCCAAGGCTACACAGAGAGACGCTGTCTCAAAAAACCAAAAATAATAATAATAATGAAGAAGATGGAGAAGAAGAAGAGGAGGAGGAGGAGGAGGAGGAGAAAATAAGAATGGACTTACTCGAGGTCATAGGGTTTAGCAGAAGTCACTTCAGGGAGAAGCTGTCCACCCTGACGCTAAAACTTCCCCTCAGAGGTCCTCTGCACATTGGCTCCCTTATTCTGCCTTCTGCCTGGTCTCTTCGCTACACCGGGAACTGAGCCTGATCCCTTTCCTACGGCAACATCCACATGCAGAAATCTTCCCTAAAGTCCTCATTACCATCCTAGTAAGTGTCAGGCTAAATTTTCCTCTAACATCTCTCCAAGCTTAGTCAGCATGAAGTTGGCAGCTCAGCCAAGCAGGGAAGGCAGGAAGCCACTGGTGCCATGCGCACAGGAGGTGGAGGCAACTCCCACATAGCTCCTGAGAAGCAGCCTGGAATCGTGTTCGTTGACAGGAAAAAGAATGCTGAGACAGGGAACTTCCTCTGAGGGTCCCTGACTCACCATCGCTAGTGTGCGCTGTGGATGCCCTGAGCTACGAGCACAGAACAGATGCTCTGGGCTAACTGGGCGAGCTGCATTCTTACAGGGCTGTCCTCAACTGCAAACTGATCGAGGTGACAGGACTTGGCCAAGATGAGAAGGGACGGTGGGAAGGTCAGGAACTGCCTTGATGGGGCAAGAGCCACTCCCTCTTGAATCTGGCGCGACTTGGCCGACCATAAAGCCAGGGCTTGTGCTTCACACACCATCCAACTGCTAAATAAAAATTACTTGAGGCTTGTCAGATTAGTGGGTGTTCACTTCCACCATGCAAATAGGTCGGCTGCACTCATAAACTGCTGCAAAGGACAATAAAAGTCTTTTATCATTACCATCTTCCTTGCCCGCTCCTGCCCGTGGCCCCTGCCTTCTATTACTTCAGCCACAGCCTCCTCAGCTTGCCTACCCTGTTTTCTTCCTAACCAATTTTTTTTTTAACTACCTGTTCCACTAATTTCAGACATAAAAATTTGACATTTAGAAAACGTCAGAGCTAATTTTGTTTCCTCCTTTAGCTGTGTGCAATCCAGGGGTCAGTTCTCTACAACCCCACAAAAAAATGAGACTTAATTGCTCAGCACCGCCCTCGGTGGGTTCTTCAACATAGCGGAACATGCTGGACACATGTTGCTCACGAGGCTACATAATGGTGCCTCCGTCTTTTTTGTTATCCACCTTCCTCACCAGCTTGGAACGCCTTTCCTTTTCACAGCCATATGTGGACGGATGTTTCTGCCAAGACTGTGCCAACGAGACTGGTTATAAATCCCCCTGCTTCGTAGGAGGGGAGCAGTTTTGTTATCATCATGTATCTTTATTGAAATTTGCTAAAGGCCAAGAACCCAAGCAATGTTCAGGAAGAAACGGCTAATAACGAGAGGTCAATGAAGTGAGTTCTGAACCTCAAGAACTGCTCAGGAATGAAGGGGAAAAAGACATACATGACACAGTCACTGCCACTCAGTCTGTGTACAGATGGATTGTCACTTAAAATAACTCCTCAAAGTGAACTCTTCCCCCCTCCCCCCCCATTTTTGGCAGTGCTAGGGCTCAAACTCTGGATTTCATACATACTAGGTAAGTGTTCTACCACTAACCTATGTCCCCAGCCCCCAAAATTAACTTCCTTTTACCCAAAACTTTTCTGGAAAGCTTAACAAGCAGTCTGGGGCCTCAAACATTGAACCATTTCACCTTCAGCAATGTACCTTTTCAATTATTTCTATATTAATGCAAACGAGTGTACTAGCTTAAAGATTAGGGTAGCCATCCTATTAATTACAATCAATTGCAAAGTAGAACCTAGGACGTAGTCATGAGGAACTTTTCTTTGAAAGAAACTACATGTACGAGACGTACGACACACCAGCATATAGACCCTGGTACGCCCAAGACTGCAGTCTCCAGGCTACAAACACACTACCCTTGGCCAGTTGACCTTTTCAAATTCAACCAAAAATCTCTCAAAATATCTGATAATAAATTCAGATTCAACTATTAAAGGAAGTTTGAGAAATGTTCAACTCTGGACAGATGCTTCTGTGTTTCATGTGGACGGACTTGTTTGTTTGTTTGTTTGTTTGTTTGTTTGTTTCGTAGTTAACAACTGAACAGTTATAGTATACTTGATGTCTTCATATAAGACCATGTCAACTGAACTGATAACCTCCACCACCTCACACAGCCAAGTGTCAAGAAATGATATTTCCTTCAACAGCAAGCCACATATAACACAGTGGTCCCTTGATATGTCACCTGTTGACAGTGCACTCATCTTGGTTTGGGTACGGATGCTCTTCACGTCTGCATGATCAAACCACAGAAGGCCCACCTCCATCACCTCCATCTCCCTCTAATTAAGTCAGCCCGTGACTGTACCTTTTTTTTTTTTTTTCTTTTTTTCTGTCATGATAATGTTTCAGTATTGCTTTCAGGAATTCCCAGTGCTAGCGATGCATAATTGTTAACTAGTCACGTCACTATGCTGCCTTGCCCTACCTTACTCATTCCTTGACTTACACTATTTGTACACAAGCCCATTTCTGCGGAGAGCCACTACACGGTCTAAGTGGCCATCTCCTGGGCACCCTTCTCACTGCCCAGAAGCCTTTGTTAAAGGAGTATAGCCCTTCCTTTTAAAGCCATCTATTCAGAGCTAAGAACACTTAAGTCTGTGCTATTAGTGTTCTACTCCACGTAAAATGGATCCAAAGTTAAATATTAAAACTAACGTGTGCGTGCATTTCTGCTTTAAAAGGGACTTAAAGCTGCGATATGGTGACATACACTTGTTAATTTAGCATTCGGGAGGCTGAGGCAGGAGGATATCAAGTTTGACGACAGCCTTGGCTCCACAGTAAGACCCTCTCATAGAAAACAAAAAGTGGGAGAGAAGGCAAAAGATTAAGATAGATATAATAGATTTTCTTCAACAACATCAACCTCTGGCAGGAATGCAGCAAATGTTGTCATCCCCAGTCCTGCTGTTTCATCTGATTTGGAGAAGGAGGGAGGTTTCTGTTTGTACCTTAAATTGTCATATGCTGAGCTGAAGGCCCGAGGGATGGAGAAGGGTTGAAAGCATCTGAGCAAACAGGATGTGCTTTGGCACAGGCCCACAGCCGACATCTGCACTCCTAAACTCCACCCAAAGCAGTCAGGAAAGAAAGTCAGCCATACATACAATCGTAGACCCAGGCATCAGAAAGGCATCTCTACAAAAGGGAGAATGAGGCTGTTTCTAAAAAGACAAGCAAACAAGCAAGCAAGCACCAAAAGCCAAAGCTGAGATCTTGCAGGGACCCCACATGGATGGCTGAGCCTACAACTCAGTCACTGAGGTGCACTGGCCTTGCTGGGGAGTGGAAGCTGTCTTTGCCCTCAGGAAGCCTTCGAATGCTTGGCAAAGGCAACCTTGGCCTTCCCACTTCTCTAGCCATTCTGGTTGAAATAAAACCATATATACAGACATATATACACACATACACACATACATATATACATATATACATATATACATACACACAATTGTTATTCATTGCAGAGTATTAGATATCAAAGAGATACTTTGGTGAGACTGGAAGGATCTATAAGCTCTTAGCCTTTTTGTATTACAATTTAACACTTTTTCAGGAACCAAAATTATAACAGTACACGATTCTCTTTCACACTTCCATCAAGGGGGTAGTCCGCTGGCTAAAACCCCACTGTAAAGATGAATCTGAGTGTGATTCAAACACAAACATGAAAACTCCCACCACCATCATCCCCAAACCTTGCTTGGGCAATGACTCCTCTACCATCCATCGCCTTTGCAACTTTTACTACCAAAATGGCAAAGACTTGCGACCTTAATCCCCTACATGCACCACAGCTATGAACCATGTGGACATCCCAGAAGTGTTGAGCCTTCACCTCTAGTGAGTCAAAGGGTCCCCTGGAAAATCTGTAAACTGAAGATGTCTAAGTCGCAGTCAGCCCCCAAAAATCAGATCCACCAGGTTGGGGTAGAGAATCAGGGGTGTACATTTTAGCAACATCTAGCGTAGGTCATGACGCCCTTGAGAAATGAACAACCCTTTCATAGGGACTGGCTAAAACCATCCAAGAACACAGGTGTTCATATTATAATTCATAAGAGCAGCAAAATTACAGTTTTGAAGTAGCGACGAAAATCATTTTATGGTTGGGGATCTCTACTGCTTGACGAACTGTATTAAAGGGTCGCAGCATTAGGAAGGTTGAGGACCACCGGCCTAGTGCCTCTGAGACAGGTGGTCCTCAGGCCAGCCCTGGAGTTCAAATAACACTCAACGGAGGCCGCTTCTGAGATGGCTGTCATGTCTTCGAGCCCCTCTCCCATCCTAGGCTTCATTCATTTCATCTCGCAGTTTTCAAACAAAGCCCTCATTAGATTATTGTGTTTCAGAGATACATGTTATTCCCAGGACAGCTATAGAAAAATAACTGTACCAAAAGTCAAGGCATGCCAGAACAGGAGGAAGCTGAAAAGCTGCAGAGTTCTGGGGAATCGTTTAAAATTAGGACGGGCTGAGATCTTGATCGTTCTAGGCTAATTCTCTCATTACCATCTTTAAATAATATTTAACTACTCCCCTGAGTATTAATTTTGTTATCTACATTCTCCAGTTACCTCATTTATGCTAGGAACAGATGCCTGAAATTGAAACTGGCCCTCAACGGCCTTTCGCACTAGATTATAGCAAGCTTGC
>OU015752.1:9566732-9579558 GCA_907169655.1 Acomys percivali
ACACACACACACACACACACACACACACACACACACACACACACTTCATTGTTTTTCTCGCTGCTCTCACACATATTCATTCTAAATTTTATTGTCAGGTCTTTGTCTTTGCCTGCCCTGCACAAACATACAGATGTACATGTACACAGACACACACACACACACACACACACCATTTAAATTTTTTTCCATGTGAATAGTGAACTGTTAGCATTCAGCAGCTTAATTAAAAATCCACAAGCCCCTCCACACAATGGACCAGAGCTGGTTCAGCAAGCACTTCCTGCTGCTTTTTATAAAGCTCCTTCCGGGATGGTTGTTTTGGTTTGGTTTTTTTTCCCCTTTCTTAAGCCACGACACAGATGATCTCTTTCCGACAATGCTAGGACTCCACAATACATCTTTCTGTGGACTCAAGAACACATTATAGCCCAGTGTCAGAGCGCCAATCGATCTCCTACGGGTACGTTAGTAATTTAGGCTCATCGAAGCAAGCTAGCATTTACTCGAAGGGAAGAAACACAAAATCTAGTTAGTGTCTAACCAGCCAAAATGAATGTGGGACTATGTGAGCTGGACTGATATGTAAAGGGAAGAATATAATCAGGCAACACATAAAATAGCATGTTTGCATGTGGAGGGGTATGGGCATGAGTGTGTGGGGGTATGATATGTGTATGTGTGAGTATGAGTGTGTATGTGTGAGTATTAGTGTTCAAGGATGAGTGTAGGAGTGGCCATGAGTATGAGTGTATGTGTGTGTACAGTGTGGGAGGTGGGTATGAGTATGGTTGTTCATATGTAAGTGTGGGAGGTATGTATGTGTTTGAGTGTGCATGTGTATGTGTGTTTGGGGGGTATGAGTGTGGAGCTTGGGCATGAGTGTGAATATATGTGTGTGTGTGTAAATGGCGGTATGAGTGTTTATATGTAAGTATAAGTGTAGAGAGTGGGTATAAGTGTGAGTACATATCGGTGAGTGTAAGTGTGGAGGGTGGGTATGAGTGTGAGTGTGTATGGGTGAGTGTGAGTGTGTATGGGTGAGTGTGAGGATGGATATGAGTATGAGCATGTGGTGGTATGAGTGTGGGGCTTAGGCATGAGTATGAGTGTGTGTGTGTGTGTATGTGTGTGTGTAAGGGTGGGGATGGATATGAGTGTGAGTGTGTGAGTGTAAGTGTGGGGGTGGGTATGAATGTGAGTATAAATGTAGGGGGTGGATGAGTATGCACATGCACATGTGTGTGTGTGTGTGTGTGTGTGTGTATGTAAGAGAGAGAGAGAAATGAAGCACAATGCCATAGCTACAGTGCTGAATGTTTCTAAGCTTCATCAGCAATACTTAATTGATTTTGTGATAAAATTCTGTAAATACCTATAAATTGTACTTTGTGCTATCACTTAGCATTTTATCAATGGGAAACAAATGTGTTCTATGTAAGGAAGTAAAATCAGAAGCCAAAATAGGAGAAATCCATGTGTCAGGGAAAGGTTTGTGAAAAGAGTTGCAGGGGCTGGTGAGATGGCTCAGTGGTTAGGAGCACTTGCTGATCTTGCAGAGGACCTAGGTTTAATTCCCAGTGTTATATGACTGTCATAACAGTGTGTAACTCCAGTTCCAGAGGATCTGATGCTGTGTCTACCTCCATGGGCTCCTAAACAAAACATGGAACACATATATATGTTCAACCGGTACAAACGTATTCCCATAAAATAAAATAAAAAATAAATATATTTTTAAAAGTTGTCTATATATTTCTACAGAACATCGGATGTACAGAAGTAAGTATACCAAGCTAAGTACACCATGTAGCCATTTCACCAAATTGACATGACTAAATCAAATAAGTGCTAAATACTTGCTTCCTTACACACTCAAATCCTAAACTAGCTCAGATTTACTAGAGTTTTCTTAGATCTAACATTAGAGAGAAAGAGAGCAGCTCAGAAGAATTTCCTTCTTAACCACTACATCGCCAGCCCTACAGTAATGCCTCCAAGAAGAAAGTCAACTTGAAACGCCCGACGGACAAATCCTGCAGGAGTTACAACTGTCTGGATGAAGTGTGAACAGAAGGCTCTAACAACTGTGTACACTGGAGTCACCTACATCCTCAAGCATCAAGTCCCTTTTACATCCTTCTACATCCGTTATATTTTGAGAGCACAGAGAGGACTGCCCTTGTTAGACGTCTACAACAGGAATAAACACCATGGCCAAAGGCAAGTTGGGGAAGAAAGAATTTATTTCAGTCTCCAGTTTATTGCCCCTTATGAAGAGAAACCGTGGGGGGGGGGGGCAGGAACCTGGAGGCAGGAACTGAAGCAGAGGCCACAGAGGAGTGCTGCTTGCTGGCTTGCTCCCTATGGCTTGCCCAGTCTGGTTTTTATGCAACCTAGGACCACCTGCCCAAGTGTAACACAGCCCACAGTGGGCTGGGCCCTTCCATGTCAATCATCAGTCAAGGGAACATCCCACTGTGTTGCCCACATGCCAGTCTAATGAAGGCATTTTCTCAGCCAAGGTTCCAAGTCTGTGTCCAACTAACAAAACATTAACCAGCCCAAGGATGTAAGCTTATATTCTTTCAAGACTGTCCTAACCTCTCTAGCAACCTGTTTTCGAGACCTCATGCTCTGACTACTGGGCAGTTCACATCATACCGATAAAGCAATGAGAATAAATCTCTGTTTCTACTAAAAAGACAGCCAGAGATCCGGGACATAAACAGCAAACTCTCTGTGGTAGGTCGGTAATGAAGACTTGAGTCTTGAAACTGCGGGATATCCTATAAAAATCAAAGCGTAATTTGTAAATCATTTTTAATGCTACAGGAAAAGCAAAGGAGGAGCCCTAGGGGAGTATTTGCATGAGACCACCTTCAGCTTCAGCGGATCCTTCCAATAAAACCCAATCTACTGAAAAGAGGCCACACTAGTTCTTAAGGAAGTCTAGGCAAAGTCATCATAAACACTCATGGACAGCCATTTTTCCAAATGCCAACGGCTTATGTCTACACGAAAACCCGTCTGTCTCATCCATTATAAAGCTGCAGTAACTGAAGCCTTGGCGGGTTAAGAAATACCTAACAGTGCCCAGAAGAGAACTTTCTTGGCCCTCCTCAACTGAATGGACTTTCATGAGACAGAGACATGGCTAGGCACAGTGTCACTACAGTTTCTTTCTGAAATTCAAATGACCTCTTAGCATTCAATATAAAAATACAGTATCAGTGTACCAGGCAGCTTACTGCAAATTGGAACATTCATTAGGCAGATATTTCACAGAGAGCTCAGCTTACCCAACATAAGAAAATAAAATCAAAGCTAGGTAGAGGGCATAAAATTTCCCTAGCATATGTTAAAGTTTTCCTCCAGCACCTTCTACAGACACTGTCGCTAGAGTATCTGACTTCTTTAGCAGTATATGCAGCCCTGCCATCTGCATTCTGTCACTTTGTTCTGCTCCACAGACTCTGAAGAGGTCATGCTTAATGGCCAAAAAATTTACTACATGCCTAAAGGAGAAAGGAGAAAAAGATAGGCAGGCCAGCGGGTGTGATTATCTATTTAGGCATGCAACTGTACTTTAAACATAATTAGACTAATTGCCTCCCAATCTTAGCTGATGCATCTACACATGCAATTAATTAGAACTGATTTTTTAAAAACCCGGTTTGGAATCCTTTGTTCCCCTAACTTCCTACAAATTAAATTACCAAGCGACAAATCTAATTTTTCAACTTTTATTTTAAGACAGATACAAATTTACATTAGCTAGGCCTGATCCTTCATTCTAAGTCAACCAGGCAGTGATTATTCTACTCTGAAAGTAAAAGCCCATTCAAGTTATTTCATCTATAAAATAATCCCTTGGTAAAGACGACAGTCTTATAAAAAGTGCTGTAAGAAACTTTGTCCCATAGTTCCTTGTCTGAAACCAGAGCAATGTCGGTCCCAGTCTGTAGGAAAACTCAGAGATGTGTGCTATGAAAACCATCTTTCAGTGCGTGCTTTATGCCTTGGCTCTTCTGCCACAACTCAGAACTAGTGAAGGAACTGTAATAAACAACTTCTGGTTGCAATTTACCAAAGTAAAAAGATACAGGTGATCAGAAAAAGGGTCGTGGCTAAACATGAACGCTCACAGAGTAAAACGGGAGAGGGAAGGAGGGGACAAATTAAAAGTAAAGAGGTTGGAAATGGGGGTCGGGGTTGGAAAGAGGCTAACAGACTTATATACAAGTGCAGAGGGGAATGGGAGGGGCAGACTCAAGAGCTGAGGGAACATCTCTCCAATTAATGTCCACAGAACCCATGAGGTGTGGGATGCTGTCCATGTCAACGTAGGTGGTACCTGGTCCAGGGGAGAGGGTTTATTTAGGAAGCGGCAAGTGAGGGATGCCACAGAGCTCAGACAGGCCTGGATAAAAGGCAAGTCTGAAGGTTCAGACATCACAGACAGAGCCTGAAGAGGGTAAGACAGAGGAATACCAAGCTTGCTGCCCTTGAGTGGTAGATGTCTGAGACCACTACACACGGAGGCGAGAGCTCCTCCCACCCGAACAGTGAGGTCACTTTTGGTGTCCTCCCAAAACTGGTCTACATTGTTTTGGTTGATTGTCCACACTTTGGTTTGAATGGGTTTTTGGGAATTCCAGTGTTCGCAATGAGATGATGGTATTGAGATCGGATGCCTTTAAGAAGTAACTGGATCATAAGCAAGCCTCCCACGCGAGAACTCACTAGGTAGCTTGCCCTTCTGCCTTCTAAGAGGGACCATTTTCTTGGGCAACGTGCTTGGAAGCACAGAGAAGCCCTAACCTGGTAACTAATGCTACCGCTGCCTGGATCTTAAACTTCATGAGCTTCGAGCTATAAGAAATGAGTGCCTGTTCTCTATAACAACCTCAGGCATCTGAACAGCAGAAATCTAACAGGGCACCATAAGAGACCGCACTATGACTCTATTTGAGAAGACCACAAAGTGCACAATCACTATTCATGGAAAAACACAAGCACTTGTTCTTCCTTTGAACACAGATGAGGCAATAATGGAAAGGATAAATTTTCAGTAAAATGTGACTCCCTGGAAAAGAAAGTTGGAGGAAGCATGCGCAGGCTTAAGTGTAGTAAATGGTGGAACATGTGACTGCAGCCATGTTGATGAATGGCTCCATGAAGATATTGAAACAAATTTACATAGAATCTGTACAGGAATGATCATATTGGAAAAGGGAATTCATTCTGGGCATCACCAGGATGCAGACACAGAAAAGGAATCCACCCCCAATGTGGTTGTATTCTTTTACAGAGAGGGAAGAAAGGATATATCCGAAGGCTAATTTGCATCTACACTACACCATTCTCAGAACCAGGCACAAGTCACGACACAGGCGAGATTAATAAGTGTTTCCGCCCACTCCTTAAACAGTTTTAGGAACGGAAAATAATGTCACTTCTCAAGAATATGTTGCTCAGAGAACTTTGCAGAAGTGCATGAAAAGTGTTCCCATCCATGCCCTCAACATCAAGTGCTCTGGGTCGCTGCAGCACACCAATGCCACTAGTAGTGGAAGAGCTGTGCTCATGTCTAGGGATCAAATACAGATGCTGCCATAGCTTGGCTCTGGATTGATGTTGAGTTAAAAAAAAAAAAGAAAAGACATGCTTAAATCATTCCACAATGATCTTTATAAAGCAATGCATAGTGAAATTCCAAATAAGCATATACATGATACTTTAATTTTTAACATGCCGTTCACAGAATCAACACTGACACACATCAGGTCAGGTTTGTTAATTTGATGTGTTCTTAAAGAGCAAACTATGTAGAGGCAACTGACGTTTCAATGCAAAATGCCTACCGATAGACACATTTGTTGGGACATTTCATCCTTAGCTGGTACCCCCATTTTGGAAAGATTTAAAAGAGGCCCTTCTTCCGGCCTACTGTCTACTTCCTGTTCCTAAAATATGAGGAAGTGAGGAGTCACAGCTTTACACTCTGCTCCCCCTGCAAGCAGCCTGTGGCCAAGCCTTCCCCCCCTCCAGGCAGTCTGCATCTCCTCAAACTGAAAGCCAAAACAAGCACTTCTCTTGGAGGAAGGTTCAGTACATCGCATATTCAAATGTACCTAGCAATCTGGTTGCAGTCCTGAGCTGGCATTGTCATTACTATGACGCATCTCCTGTCTCAATCTTGTTTAAACTGTTTTCTGATTGGTTAATAAAGAGCTGTCCAGCCTATAGCTGGGCTAGAGAGTTAAAGTTGGGACTTCCAATCCAGTGAGTGGATCCCAGGTGGGGACCAGAAGGGTCCTCATGAGTGAGTCACCATGAGGACAGGGATAGAGGAGCAGCCGGGTAATGAGCCACTGGCTAGGAAGTAGGCCAACGTCAGGATAAATCAGATTGAGCTAAGAATCTGCCCAGCTATGGTGCTTAAAGCTTACTAAAAAGCTGGGTGTGGTGGTGAACACCTTTAATCCCAGCACTTGGGAGGCAGAGGCAGGCGAATCACTGTGAGTTCGAGGCCAGCCTGGTCTACAAAGTGAGTTCAGGACAGCCAAAGCTACACAGAGAAACCTTGTCTTGAGGAAAAAAAAGAAAAACATAATAGGTCTCTATGTCATTATTTGGAAGGTAGTACACGTATTAGAAAGCCCACAGTTTTACACACTTCCTTCTTAATAGGTATTTATGGTCACGGTAAGAAGCAAAGTACCTTACCCAGCTGCTGACACAGATAAGAACAAACCTGGCCATCATCCTGGCCCTCACAAAAGGGCCATGGTGGGTAACGTAAACACTATAGAGCAAAGTTAAAAGAGTAAGTCTAGAAGGCCGACAGAAATCTGTGGACCTGGTTTTTTGGAAACAGTGGTTGAAACGACCTTTTTGTTAAGTGACAGTTGAGAAGAGACCAAACAGACACAAAAAACAAGCCATGAGAGTCGTCGTAGAGGCGGTTCATTCATGCAGCGGAGCAGAGAGCAAGGCAAAAGGGCCTCGTGGCTTCAGGAACAGGCGGCATGGCTTATAGATGCTATATAAGCTGAAAAGAGGGAAAGGCTCGGCTGTGCTGTTCAAATCTGGTAGGTCACTATACCACGTAGCTTGGTGTTAGTGTGTTAGTGTGATGGGTCACACTAACAGAGGTAGGATGGGAGCTTCTCCAAGATGAAACTGGTGGCACACGCCTGTAGTCCCAGCACCCAGGAGGCTGAGACAAGGAAGATGATCAGTGGAGGCCAGGAATTCAGGCCAAGTTGGGCAACACAGATCCTGTCTCAAAGCATAACATAAAAGACGCAAACAGTACAAGATTAACAAGGAGACCACTCCCATACAGACAGCTTAATCTGGTCTTCATTAAACAGTTTCACTCCTTGGGTGTTATGAGGGACAGGGAGAACTGCATTTAAATTCCCACCGCCTAAGAAATAGAAGTGGCAGCATTAATACACCCCCTGACACAATTCCTCTCCTCGACTTCATTAAATCAGAATAACTGAAAACTATTGTTTCGAATAATCTCCATCAAGCAGCCTTAAAACTCCCGCACATGACAAGATGACCATCTGCCTCCCTTTCATAAAACTACATGAAAGTCATGTCGGAATGAACAGTCCTTTTGTTCTTCCCAAAGCTAGTTGTAAAACAGAGCAGAACTGTCTTTTATTGTCAATTCATGGTTCACAAAGCCTCTGAGGTTGCCTTTGTCCTTCAGAAGCTTTTAATGGACAGGTACATTGAAGCCTCATTTTAGGGACTGGGAGAAGTGGAATGCACTGGGAGCCTCCTCAGGGGGGCCCTCTTTAGGAAAGGGGTGCTATCAGCAGTGCAGGGTGACCTCACCTATAAGGAATGTACTGGCACGACTGGGAACAAAGGTGGTTTCCTTCTTAAGGAAACCCAATCTGTCCCCGAAAGCAGCTTTGTTACTTGTGAATGACTTAGGGTTAGAGTGTCGCCCCAAATAGTTCAGTTCTTTAACCTCTATTTGTTTGATTAATGAAACTCTTTGTGGTGTCTTTCTTGCCTTAATGACAGAAGAAGGAGGAGGAGGAGGAGGAGGAGGAGAAGAAGAAGAAGCCTTGCATAATCATTAATCAAAGCTATGCATTGTTCCTATCACCTTTGATCACAGCTGTCTATGCCAAGTGGGTGCTTACTTACTGGCTGGAGACCATCAGCGGTGGATTATGGGCCAACCAGAGTAAGGAAGGGCTCTGGGGTGCAGCCCAGACACTGGAGCATCATGTGAGATGTGGCAGGCAAAGCAGCTAAATCCCTGCTACTTAAGGGGGACTGCGTGTGCACAGTGCAGAGCCTGTGGGGTCACCAGCTTATAAATTTCCAAAGCAGTGACAGCTATACCAAATCAGCGCATTGGGAAGAGTACACTCAGTGACAGCAAAGCCAGGTAGGTGCAACTTAAAGACGCGGCACTGCTAAAAAAAATACTTCTTGCTTCTTTCAAGACAGAAACACATTCTGTGACATATTCCCTCCAAGGTAGTATGTTAAGAACGTAGTTTCTGGAATCAGATATACAATATTCCATAGAATTCGCTCTTAAACTATTCTCATGATATTACCTGTCAGACTTTACAAGCAGTTGCCCTCTTTATTGTGATAACTGTGTGTGAGCAAAGTGGCACTCATGTAATACGGTGCACATGGGGAAAGCAGAGGACAACTTTTAGGAGTTGGTTCTCCCCTTCAATAGTGCAAGTCCCATCACCCACCAGCCATCTTGCTGGCCCGGTTGCTGTTGACTTCTACCTGAGTAGAATGTGTTATCCACTATATTGCTGCCAACAATATTTAGAAACTGTACAACTATGGGGCTGGAGAGATGGCTCAGCGGTTAAGAGCACTGCTCTTCCAGAGGTCCTGAGTTCAATTCCCAGCAACCACATGGTGGCTCACAACCATTTATAATGTGACCTGATGCCCTCTTCTGGCCTGCAGGTGAACATGCAGGCAGAGCACTGTACACATAATAATAAATAAATAAATCTTAAAAAAAAAAAAAAAAGAAAGAAACTGTACAACTAGAATCAGGCGTGATGGCACACACCTTTAGTCCCAGCACTCAGGGAGGCAAAGGCAGGCAGATTAGAGGCCATCCTGGTCTACAAAGTAAGTCCAGGACAGCAAAGGCTACACAGAAAAACCCTGTCTCAAAAAATCAAAGAGAAAAAATTTAAATTAAAAAAAAAAAAATCAAAGAGAGACAGAGAGAGAGAGAGAGAGAGAGACAGAGAGAGAGAGAGAGATCTCGAATAACATTCAGTTGACTATAACATTAGATTTAGCCATCAAATTATAAATCAATTTTTTGCCTCAATTTATCTTTGAGCTACCTACACTCTAGTCCTTGTCTTGTGATTCCAGTTTGCGTGGTGATAGCACCGAGAAATGCCGGCCTTTCCATCCAGGCGCAAAATGCATTTTGGTGCACTGATATATTCATAACCAGAACACAGAGTTTTCATAGATTTTAAAGTTCAATAAATATGTGTGTGTGTGTATATATATATACACACACATATATGAATAACATAAAGCATGTTGAATAAGTTCTAAACTATCAAGGGCCAACAGTCAACCAACAGAATGAGTGACTGTACCACAGGGACCATCGCACCAAGCCCAGATAGTCACCCCTAATGGCAAGTGCGCCCGGTCCAAATACTAGCCTGATGGTAATCATCTGCACAAAGAATAAAGCTGAACCTGAGAGTATGGGGAGTATATATTATGTGTGTGTGTGTGTGTGTGTGTATACACACACACATACACATGGTGTGAACAGGAGAGCTCGCCTCCTAGCCCAGGAAGAAAGCAAAGTGTAGACTACAAAGAATGAAACTAAGTTCAAAATAAAATAAAGCTAGCAATGCGTGTGGATTTACATAATAAAGAGGCACATAGAACCCCCGACTCAGTCCACACAAAGCTCCTCATTCACAGCTCACCTAGAGATCCCCAGCCTCCTGCTCTCTACAGTTACCGGGGCCTCCTAACAAGCTCCTCTGCCAGCTTGGCCATTCTCTTTCATCTGTAATGAAATGTCAGGTAGATCTGGTGTCACGTGCTTGTCTGTATCAGATGGCTTACTCTCCCGGGAGAACTAATAGTAACTCGAGGTATTTCCTTGCATATAGTTAAACCCAGATACATTAACAATTGCAGAGACTCAGCCTTGCAGGGATCTTCACTCCAGAGGCCCTGCTCCCCCCGCCCAATTCCCCCACCCCAACCCCCATCCTCCACCCCCCACCCCCATCATGTTTCATACCATAGCTGGCTGGCTTCTACTGTGGGAATTGGAAAGGGTCCCTGGGGACTAATTTACTCTTGGAACTGTCCCTTTCTTCCTTCTTTCTGCCTCATTCTCAAGAATGCTAATTTAATTTTGTACGGACATGTTGCCTCTCGTGGGATTTAAGGTGAGGAGGTGCTGTTGCTAAGCACATCATTGCCTTGCTCTTCCACCCACCTGAAGGATTTGCTATCCCCAGGAATGTCTTCGTATATAGTCAGCCTGCATGGAGACAGGCATTTTGCTCACTAGAACATTCTCATTCCAACACAGATGAGCAAAGAAATCATCCAAGGTGTTTTGGTAAAGACCCAAGATGCCTGATGGGTATTTAGGTCTGTTTCCTTTTCCGCTAGGTCCGAATAAGGTTTCTCTAGGGGCCCGGAGACAACGCGTCACATATTTTACTTGTTAAAGGGATTTCAATCCCACTCAGCAGACTTTTCCCCCCTTCTAATAAACTAGGAAAACATGGCTTCTAGACCACCGTGGTGGGTGCAACACACGTTTCAAAGGCCTTCCTCAAGAGAACTGCAATTCAGGATTTGATTACAGCCAGGTTTCATGAGGGCTTATGCAGCCGTTTGGGTAAGACTTTCATAGTTGACTTAAATAACGGAAAAGTCAATGTGGCTAAGCTCACTAAAAATCCATGTGCATGGGGTACCCTGCACTTACGAAGACATGAACTTGCCAAACACATCTTGGGGGCTCTCCCAATTCCAGCAGGAAGTGGTTACTAACTGAATGCCCTTTTTATACTACAGGCTGTAACTCCATGGAAGAGGGCATGCTTAGCATGAACAAAACTCTGAATTCAATCAACCCAGTGCCCTCCCCTCAAATTAAACAACAGAAAAAAAATTAATATGAACACACACACACACACACACAAAATTACTGCTCTGGAGATCCTTACAACTGTAACATAATCAGAGAATAATCTGATGTCAAACGCAGACAGAGGACATGCAACAAGTTCGCTAAGTGCGTTGAATATGTGTTCAAAACTAAGCAGCCAAATAGCTTTAAAAAAAAAAAATCATCAAGAAATAGGCCCATGCCTTTAATCTCAGCACTCAGGAGGCAGAGGCAGACAGATCTCCATGAGTTCGAGGTCAGCCAAGGAAGGCTACAGAGCAAGTTCCAGCACAGGATACACAGAGAAACCCTGTCTGGAGAAAGAAAGAAAGAAAGAGGAAAACAGAAACGTTGGGCTGACATTTTTCTTTTAATTTGTTTTCATCTTTATTTTTTATTTTTATGTGCACACATGTCTTGCCGGCACATGTCTGTGCACCACGTGTACGCAAGCCAGAAGGGAGCACTGGATGCTCCTGAGACTGGTAATGAGCAGCCACGTGGGTGCTGAGGATTGAACTCAGGTCCTCTACAAGTTTAATTAACCAGTGATCTCAACCACTGGGCCATTTCTCCATCCCAGAGTGGCATTTTTCCAAGCTTGCTTGCTAATAGCTGCAAATTGCTGATGCCACCGTAAACATTACAGAAACAGCAGGAGACAGCTTAATTGAAAAGGGGGGTTGGGGTGGGGGCTCGCTTCAGAGATGGTAGAAAATTAAATTTAAGTAAGAGAGAAAAACCTGAGGTCTAGGGGAAAGTATGAATCAGCAACGTGGTGAGGCGTTCTTAAAGGCACATAAAATCGTGCAGCACAGTCGATTGGGTCACGTGATAACCCGGAGCCCTTTTCAGAACTCTATTTACACACTAAGAGCGCTTAGGGGACCTGAACCCCAGAAAGAAGGGGGGCAGGGCGGGCTGGAGAACATCCAAAGGTGCATTACTGAAATGACAAAAGCGGTCAGATCTAAGTCCCCTGGGGACACTAGAGTAAACAGTTACTTAGTGCAAATAAAAGAGGCTAGGGAGGAACTGGGGCTGGACAGTGGCCTGCAAGATCAGGTGACTGGAGCCTCTTTTCCATTAAAATGGGACAGGGCATGGTGGCGCACGCCATTAATCCCAGCACTCACTCAGGAGGCAGAGGCAGGCAGGTCTCTGTGAGTTCGAGGTCAGCCTGGTCTACAAAGTGAGTCTAGGACAGCCAAGGCTACACAGAGAAACCCTGTCTCAAAAGAGCAACAACAACAACAAAAAACAAAAACAAAAACAAAAAACAAAGGGACAGGGGATGAGATAAGATTTCAAAGGCAGGGGTTTATACCAGATACCAAAACAACTTCCTAGCTAGGATGACTGCAAGGCTCTAGGATAAATTATCAACAAGCTTTATAAGACATCCTTTAATTTAAAAGTTGTAAAAATATGGCCGGGCGGTGGTGGCGCACGCCTTTAGTCCCAGCACTCGGGAGGCAGAGGCAGGCAAATCGCTGTGAGTTCGAGGCCAGCCTGGTCTACAATGCTAGTCCAGGATAGTCAAGGCTACACAGAGAAACCCTGTCTCAAAAAACCCCAAAAAGAAAGAAAGAAAGAAAGAAAGAAAGAAAGAAAGAAAGAAAGAAAGAA
>OU015752.1:9579568-9592506 GCA_907169655.1 Acomys percivali
GAAAGAAAGAAAGAAAGAAAGAAAGAAAGAAAGAAAGAAAGAAAGAAGAGAAAAGAAACAAAATTCATCAGAAAAACTATCAGTTATATAAATGCATTGCCTTACATGTGAGTAAGGCCAGGGAAATGCCTGTCACATTAAAAACAAAACAAAACAAAAACAAAAAGCAGCCACTATAGATGAAAGACAAAAGCCATCAAAACATGGGTAAATGGAGAGAGCCCTGACCCAAGAAAGCCTCCACTCCCCACCCACCCATTTACCCTTTTTTTTCTACCCCTGTCTCTCTTTTGATGCTAGACAGAACCTATATATGCTTTCTTGATACTTTGGGCTTCCTTATTCTTTCTAAAACAAAAAACAAAAACCCCTTCCCTGCCACGTGGCTGCCTACTACCATGGGGCTGCCTGTTAAGAGGACAACTCAAACAGCATGCTTGGTTGGTTGGTTTTTTTCCCTTCTCTCTGCGTTTTCCTCTGGGCAGCTGCGAGATTTAAAGTTAGCCTGTCCTGTGGTGTTTTTCTTTTAAACTCTAATAAAAGGGCCCTAGGGCTTCAAAAAGAAAAAAAAAAAAATGAAAGGATAAAATCAGAATTGCATTACAATGCACACTTAGCTTCCCTTACAAAAAGACCCAGAGGCTGCTGGGAAGTGGATCCTGGCTCCCTCCTAACCACTCAGGGGTAAAGGCTTGCCTTCTAGCCTGGGAAGCTCTTGGGAGGTGTACAATGTTGAGAAGGTGAGCCCTAGGGAGAAATGGTCCTTAGCAGGATGCTCTAGAAGCAGTTGCTAGGGCCTAAAAACTTTCCTTTGTTCCCAGGCATGAGGTGAAGGATCCAACCTACCATGCAACCCTTCCATGGTGTACTGTTGCCACCACAGACCTCCAAGCAACAGGCCCATAAGACCATAGAGTGAGGCCTCTGCAACCCTGAGCCAAAATACACCTCTCCTCTTCCTGCCCCATCCTTGGTTTTTTGAGACAGGGTCTTTCTGTGTAGCCTTGACTGTCTTGGACTCACTTTTGTAGACCAGGCTGGCCTTGAACTCACAGCGATCCACCTGCCTCTGCCTCCCAAGTGCTGGGACTAAAGGCATGCGCCACCACTGCCTGGCCACCTCTTCTCTTTTAGGCTTTCTCTCACGCGTTTTGTCACAGTCAGGAGTTGCTGACTAACAAGCATGGCCCTGAGTCTTTTCACTATTAGCCTGAAGTGTTAAGTGCTATGTCTCTTAAACTCTTTGACCTACTTTTACGTTTTACCTACATCACAGGGAATGAGAAAGGGATGGAAGGGGGAAGACGGGGCATGCGAGGATGGCACCCATCAGAAACAGCATAGCAGAGGACGAATTCTGCTAGCCACACCTCACAGGACAAGGGCAAGGAAGAAGTCCCAGTGACACTTTGAGAGCCACTGAAGTTGACAAAATGAGTGTCACACCGCAATCCATGGTACAACAACTAGACTACATATTTACTTAGACTTGTAGTCCTGAACTTCTTCTAAACCGCTTGGGCACCGAAAGGTTAAGCTGGCTGTTTGAAACACTACAAAAAGGTCCGACCGCATTAACGTGGCAAGTGTTAGCAAACTAAACTACCAGGACCGCACACATGCTCAAGTGCAATTTGTTTTACAGTGCAGAGCCATAAGGAACTAAAAGTTCTTTATCTCTAGGAAGATAAAAACGAAAGGTTTTGGTTATTGAGCAAGTACCAGGTCCCAAGAGTTTAAGCTTCTTTACAGTTCTTCAATCAAATGAAGCACACACACACACAGAGGAAGTAAGTTGCCCAAGCACAATGCAAATAACAAGGTCTAGAAGTTCTGCCTGATGCTAACTAAATCCCCTGGTCCCTCCTTTACATCTTCCGCCCACCAAGAAGCAGAGTTCATAAAAAATGAAGCAGAGGAAAAAAAAATCGATCCACAGCATTCTCCGCCCCCCCCCCCCCCTGCAAATATGTCCTTAAGGCTTCTGTGCCCTTGGCATCTCCCTTCCTCCCTTCGTTTCATAAAGGCTCCTCTGTCTCCCAGGCTTGCAGGCCTGACCTCAGCTTGGGTGAACAGATGGCCCTATTTAACCCAGACTCCCCTGGCTTACCCTTTCTGACTTTGCAAAAGTATCAATAGCATCCCTTTGCACTCTCAGAAGTGTCCCACTGCAGATGATGGATTCAATAATCAACGTCACATGACCCTCCCTTCAGAATCACCTCCATTCAGCAACCACATGGACGTCATAGTCTGAGCGCCCCTCCCCCTGGGGTTCCCGTGTCACAAACTTCATCCCAACTGCAACAGCCTATTAGTATGGGATCTAACTGTTGGAACTGCAGAGTGAAATTTTTACATGAGGATACTATTTAGGCAGAACAGAGCTCAGTAGGCATAGGCAGATGAGAATTATATGCCAAACTAGGACTGCCTTCTCTCTCTCTCTCTCTCTCTCTCTCTCTCTCTTTCTCTCCCTCCCTCCCTACAACTCTCCCTCTCTACCCCTCTCCCTCCCTCCCTCCCTCCTAAATGTACAGATAGATTACAAAAAGCTCATCTGAAAGTTTGTGTCGCATGTCGAGTGTGGCTTCTAAGGGGAATTTAGAGGCTTACTACTGCCATCCGTGACTAACCATAAGAGACCCATGTTCCTGATGATTGATGCTGAGATACCAGTTTGTTCTAAATGCTCATACTTATGCAACACACATACACACACACACACACACACACACACACACACACACACACACACACACGTATGTGAAAGTTGACAGGGTACTGTTTAGGAAGAGGACAGGAACCAGTGGGATGGAGAACAAGAGCAGGCCGAAGTATAACCCTGAGTAAATTGCATGCATGAAGACGTCCTGATGGAGCCTATTCCTTTGGGTGCTGCTTAATTTCGTTTGTTTGTCTGTTTTGTCAACTTGCCACAAGCTGAAGTCATCTGGGAAGAGGGAGCATCAGCTGAGAAAATGCTTCCATTAGCTTGGTCTGTAGGCAAGTGGCGGAGGAGGGCATTTTCTTGATTAACGATTGATGTGGGAGGGGCCAGCCCACTGTGGGCGGGGCCACCTCTGGGCAGGCAGTCTTGTGTTGTATAGGAAACAACTGAGCAAGGCAAGAGGAGCAAACCAGTGAGCAGCACCTCTCCACGGCTTCTCCTACAGTTCCTGCCTCCAAGTTCCTGCCTTGAGTTCCCACCCTCACTTCACTTCATGATGGACAGGAAACTGGACTCTATCCTTCCAGGCTTGTCTTGGTCAGTGTTTTATCACAGCAATTAAAAAAAAAAAAAAGCAAACTAGGTCAGTTTATATGCTAGTTGAAAAAAAACACGAAATTAACTAAAAGGTAAACACTCAACTTCAAAAGCAGCTTTTCCCTAGGGCTTATGTTTAAAACCTCAGGGCTACAGGGGAATATCTGGCAAGCCGCCTTTAATGAAAAGCAAGTACCAGCCTAAAGAAGCAAAAACACTGGCCTAAAGCAACAAAGCCAAGTAGTGGAGCCTCAACTCAGGACATCTGCATGCTGAAAGAGCATCTGCAGACACAGGTGACAAAGCAGAGAAGACCTGCCCTGGACTTGAGCCGCTCCATTCCATGGGCTCAGGACCCCCATGGAGCAAAAGAAGAAAACCTGCAGTGAAGGCATCCTCGCTCTCTATGGGAGCCATGCTGCCCAACCATAGTCTCTCCCTCATGACAGACTGGAAGCATGACGCAGAGTCAATGCTTTCTCATACTGCATGTATCAGCTACTTTGTCACATAGACAGAGTCTCAATAGAGGCCCCAAACAAGGAGAATCAATGTTTCTGATGCCATGTCAATTGGGGGAGGAGGGGCTGGGGGTGCTATGTTCCTTTTGTTTTTAGTGTGTGTGTGTGTGTGTGTTATGCTGTTTCTTTTGTTTTGGGGGGGTGTGTTGCACTATGTTTCTTTTGTTTTGTGTGTGTGTGTGTGTGTGTGTGTGTGGTATGCTGTTTCTTTTGTTTTGGGGTGTGTGTGTCTGTGTGTCTGTGGTGTGCTGTTTCTTTTGTTTTGGGGGTGTGTGGCGCTATGTTTCTTTTGTGTGTGTGTGTGTGTGTGTGTGTGTGTGTGTGTGTGTGTGTGTGTCTATCTGGGAGTGCAGGTACACCAAGCCATGGCACAGGAGTGTAGGGCAGAGAACTTCATGGTCCTTGAAATAGGGAATATGACAGTGCCATTAACCAACTTCCATCGCAGCACCATCAGAACACACAACATTGACACCTTCTGTGTCTTCCAATATCCTGGGCTTGTGTTATAAAAAACAGGTAACAAAGAGGGCGCTGATACTGGCAAAATAGGAGCAATTACGTCTGCCAAACATGGTTAGTTAGCCTCAGAGACTCAGGCTCCTCCACTCGAAATGCTGGCAGTACATCAACAGCGGATGTACTTAAAACATGAGTTTATTAAAACAGGGATGAGGGACTTACTAACCAAACGTCACTTAGGACTGGCTGAAGACATGAAAATTTAATAATGCTTGAAATGTAATTTTATGATATATATTAATGTTCAATTAATGTATATAGAAAAACTATGTGCTTATGTTTTTAAAAAAAAAAAGTCTGTAGCCAGCTTGGTCGCACATGCTTGTCATCACAACTGGGATTACAAACTGAAGCAGAGTTCAAGACTGAATGGGGCATCTGAGGCCAGCCCAAGCTGGCTAAACACAACAAAAATGCAAAATATGCAAGATTATTTTTAGCGCTATGTGAATTAAAAGTCCTTTAAGGGATCTAATGTTCAGCTCTCAATGAGTAGCACTCAAACAGACTTCCAGGAAACGTGCACAACTCCATTGCTTCCCAAAAGCCCTGGAGCACATCCCCCGTGACATCCCCTGTGATGGCCGACACTGTGTCAACTTGACAAAACCTAGGATGGTCTGTAAAAAATCGAGATTAGCCTCCAGGCTCGCCTTTAAGAGATTATATAGACAAAGTTAACGGTGGTGGGAAGGCCCACCCTGAATGAATGGGCTGGGACCCTAGCTAGCTACATATAAGCATCCTTCTCTCTCTGCTCCTTGGATGCTGATGCTGTGTGACCAGCTGCCTCGTGTTTCCTGCTTCCATGCAGTCCCAGCCATTGTGGACTGTACCCTCGTGTAAGCCAATGTAATCCTTTCCTTTCTTAAACTGTCTGCGTCCGGCATTTCGTCACAGCAACAAGGCAAGTAACTAATTAATCACTTAAACTAAATATAAACTGAGTGTGGCGGCTCACTCCTGGAATCCTCTGCAGTCTGGGGAAGGAGTGTGAGTGCAAATCCAAGGCCAGCTTGGGGTATTAGCGAGACCTGCCTGCAGCCTACAGACACTGATGCAACCACAGCACAAAGCTGTGGGATTGTCTCAGTGGACTAAGGCCCTGTGATGGCTGTCCTTGGTTGTCAACTTGCCTACATCCGAAACAAACTACAATCCAGAAACGGAGGGCACAACTCTAAGAGATTTTTTTTTTCTTGGCTTGAAGAAGGTGAATCCACTTCTAGTCTTTGAGGAAGGAAGAGACAATTTTTGATGTGGATCTTTTTTTTTTTAATATTTTTTTATTTAATTTTTTAATTTATGTGCATTTGTTAGTGTAGGGGTGTCAGGTCTTGGAGTTACAGACAATTGTGAGCTGCCATGTGGGTGCTGGGAATTGAACCCAGGTCCTTTGGAAGAGCAGGCAGTGCTCTTAACCACTGAGCCATCACTCAGGAAGACACACCTTTAATCTAGACTTCTGTTGGAAGTCTGTATAAGGAAGGATCTAGAAGAAGGACGCTCTGGCTCTTTGCCTGCATGCCCTCACCTTGCTAGCAGGTCCATTCCTTTGCTGGCAGTAGAGCCGACTTCTTTGGGATTCCAATATATACCGCAGGCCAGTCAAGACATCTAGCCTTGTGGACTGAGCAACTACTAAATTCTTGGGTTTTCCATTCACAGCCAGCGATTATTGGATTAGGTGGACTGCAGCCTATAAAGTCATTTCAATTAATTGAATTATATTCAACTGAATGCATACATAAAAATATATTATATATAAGTATGTTATATTATATGTAGTATATATAATTTTACATATGTGGGAGGGGAGAGGAGAGGAGAGGAGAGGAGAGGAGAGGAGAGGAGAGGAGAGGAGAGGAGAGGAGAGGAGAGAGGACCAAGATATGAAATACTCTACAGCAAATTTCTTTTTTCTGCATTACTCTTACTGGGTAGGGACTAGACACTACATTTAATATAATGAAGCCATTTCTGTTCTGTTCATTCATCCCTGAATGATAAATTTTGGATAATAAAAATGCTATAATTCAAAAGTTTTCTTATTTAAAAAAGACCAAGCAAACAAGCAAACAAACAACAAACCTTTAGGGGCCAGTGTTGCAGGATATTTCATCCCATTGTGAACCCAGAGATTGGAACTATAACTGTTTGGTGTGGTTCAGCCCTAACACACACCTTTGATCCAAGAACTTTTTGTTTACTGTAAACAAGTAAGTATGGTGTGGCTCAGCCGCAGCACACACCTTTAATCCAAGAGCTTTCTGTACACAAGATTTAATAAAGTTAACCGTAGGTCAAGAGGCGAAGCAAGAAACAAGCTGACAGGGATTAAAGAGTAGAAAGGACTTTGAGTTGTAGGGTTTTTAAGACATGGGGGATAAGAAGAAGGCGGAGCTTTTAAACTTTGAGCTAGAAAGCTGTTTGGCTTTTCCTCCTGGGCTGTCAGTTGAGCTAGCAAGCTTTAGACTTTGGGTTTTGTTTTGTTTTGTTTTTTGGGTTTTTTGTTGTTGTTGTTGTTGTTTGGTTTTTCCTCCGGGACGTGAGCTGAGGAGGAAGATCAGCTGAGTGCTTTCTCTGGGGTTATCAGCCCAGCATTTGATTGGTAAAATGGAAACATTTAGGATTTCCAATCTTTTTTCCCCCGAGACAGGGTTTCTCTGTGTGTACTGCTGGCTGTCCTGGAATCACTCTGTAGGCCAGGCTAGCCTCGAATTCACAGAGATCCACCTGCCTCTGCCTCCCGAGTGTTAGGAATAAAGGTGTGCGCCACCACCACCCAGCTTGTATTTCCAAACTTTAAAACAACAGGCCAGAGAGATGTTTGAGCAGTTAAGAGCACTGGCTGCTCTCCCAGAGGACCTGGGTTCAATTCTCAGCACCCACGTCAGGTGGCTATCAACTGAGGGCACTCATATCCGCGTTGCATACACATGCAGAACCAAACATATATGCATAAATAAAAGCTTTAAATACATGAATCTTTTAAAAAAAAAAAAAAAGAAAGAAAGAAAGAAAGAAAGAAAGAAACCTGAAGAATTTATTTCCTGAGGCTAACAGGGACATCCCCAAACTGATCTGATGTGACTTTAAAACTCATCTTCACCTCCTGTTGCTCACTTTTCTGCGATGCAAATCAACTACTTAACCGGGACTGTCAACCATCTGAAATGGCAGCGCCTCTCCCTTCCCAGATACCCCTAGGAGCCTACTCACACATCTATCTTTAAAATGACTGTGTTTACAGCAACCCATATGGCAACATTCACAAAGCAACTGTTAGCCACCCTCTTGACTAGGCACTGGCAGGCTCCTATCCTGGGAAGGACCGGGGCTCAGAGGAAGTCCTACTGGCACAGCCGTCGCTGAGCACAGTATTTTTTACCCTACTGATTCCCCACACGCTGTGTTGTTTTATAGGTGAGGCTTGCCCACCGAGTTCCCCACATTGTTTAGCTGCGCCTAGGCCTATTCCTGTTGCTAAGCAAGCCTCACCCCGTCACACTGCTGTGTAGCCGAGGCCTGCCCGCTGCCAGAGAGAGCCTTGCTCTGCCCTATGCTGTGGAGTACAACCTATGGCACGTCTCGTGACGTAATGTGCACGGGGTCACTATATGATTACAGGTCCTTATCAAGACTCCTGCCGCAGGGTGAATTGCAATGCACTCTGCCCTTTGACCTTCCATAAAAAAACCTTTCCACATACTCTTACGGATTTGCTTAAAACCATATTAAGTAACAGACTGGGTGATGAACAAATAAATACACGGAGTCTGCGGCTACACTGGAGGAAAAGCAGTTGGTTTTCCTTGTAGAGGTGAGGGTTAAGAGAAGGGAGAAATGCTTTAGACAAAGAGTGAGGAAGACACCATGGGGGGACCATGGAGGGGACAGAGGCAAGAACTGATGGACTGCCCATGCTGGTGCCTTTAACACCTCTTATTTGACTTCTGAGATTAACTAATTATGGGGGGGGGGGGGAGTGGAGCAATTTGGGTAATATGAACAGGCAAAGCAACTCAAGAGAAACAAGAGCCCTGCCCTCCTCCCTCCCTTCGCCTTCACTGTGGCCTCACCCCCACCCTCCAGCCACCTGCACAGGACCAAGACTGGGACCCAGGGACCGGGTAGCACAGGATGATGGGACACAGAATAGTAAACAAACTGCAGCGTTTTCCCGCCCTCCTCACTGTTTTCTCCCCTTTTCCCTCCTTCAGTCACCCAAAGGAGAATGTTTTGTAAAGCAGCCAGGGGTGACAGTGATAATAAAGTCACATGCAATGATGCTTCAGTCAAGGTCAAGCTGCATATTCCATGGTGGTCCCAGAGGATTATAACAGACGGAGCCTAGTAAAGCTGAAGCTGCCATAAAACCCTAGTGGACATATTACCCGTGTAGCAAGGGTAAAGACCTATGACACTGCCAGTCCTATTTAAAAGCATACTATTACATATAGCATAGAATACGTGATAGTGATAACAAATGACTTCCTGGCTTACGTATTCGGTTTGCTTTTTATCACCACTGTAAAACATGTTTACCAGTGTTGGGGCGATAGCTTGTAAATAAAAGGCCTGCCCTGCAAGCCAGAGGACCTGAATTTAATCTTCAGTACCTATGTTTTAATAGCTAAGCACAGGCTGAGCGGTGGTGGCACACACCTTTAATCTCAACATTCTGGAGGGAGGGGGCTGTTGACGACACGGACACGAAGATGGATCTCTGAATTCGAGGCCAGCCTGGTCTATAGAGCAAGTTCCAGGACAGCCAGGGCTCAGATTAATTAATTAATTAGCAAGCATGATAGTGCATGGTTGTAATCCCAGCACTGGGGCTCACTAGCTAGACTGCCTAACCTACCTGGTGAGTTCCAAGCCAGAGAGAGACCTGGACTCAAAAAAAAAAGATGGTTCCCAGGACCAAGGAATATAATCTAAGGTTGTTCTCTGGCTTCCACACACAGGCATCCTCAATGTGTACATGTGCTTACACGCATGTAGGCATCTACCATGTTTTTTGACTGTACCATCAAAAGTTCTGAATGACTGACCTATATCCCTATGACGTTCCCAATGACAAAGCACACAGCAAGGCATTTCTTAGAATGTATTTCTCATCATTAAAGACATGACTATAAACAGAAAAAATAAAGATTGGCAGAGAATGGATACTCATGCCCCTATTTGGTTAGCTCTACATCTAAACAGTACCACCCATTTATTATTATTGTTGTTGTTGTTGTTGTTATTCAGGTTATTATTATTTTTACTATATTATTATTATTCAGGTTATCACCCCATATGGAAAACTAATACTTAATTGTGTAACAATGCATCCACTTACATAGGCTTTACAATCTTCACAGTACTTTTATCTTAATTTTGCACTTACTCACAAAACAATCTATCAACAGGATAAGAAAGTGTCATCCTTAATTTTTACACATTGTGGGGAAACTGCACCCAAAAAATGGAGTACGCACACATAAAACATTGAGAGAACGCCCCACTAAGGCTCTAGAGAGCATTTGTTTCCTTGGATTCTTCCCCACATACTATCAAACCTTTTTGATTGTGCCCAGTGGGTGAGGCTACAAAGAGTTCTGAAACTCAAAGATGACCCCTATGCTGGTGGGTTCTGGGGGGAAGAGTCACTGCTTTGCACTGTGTGGCCCACAGGTGAGCCCACCAGGCACTTCCAAACCAAGAGCCTTGGATAAGCACAGTGGTCGCAAAGAAAAACAGGAAGTCGTGGCTGTGCAGCTGCGTTGATAAGGATGGGAAAAGAAGTAACCCAGAGAAATGGTGGGAGTACTCGGAATGTATTATATACATGTACAAAAATGTCAAAGATGAAAATTAAAGTGCTTTTATTAATGAGCTTAACTCGGCCTATTGTACCCTCACCACCATGTCCTCCCCTCCCCTGCCTAAGGCAGATCTCTAAGGGTGCTGGACCGTCATACCGAAGAAATGAAGCCAGTTGGTTGCAGTGTTGGGACCAGAGAACACAGCTTGTAACCGCCAAAATACACTACTTCCTTATCCATTTTCACCGTAACTGAGTTTTATTTGGACCTTGATTTCCTTCCTCCCCTTTGCCGCCCCCACGTATGCTCATACTTTTTCCACAATAAAACACTCACAGGTAACTAGCATGCAAACCCCAGCATGTGGCTGGGGAAAGCCTTCCCCAAGAAGGAAAGCAACAAGAAAACCCAAGGAGAATGTGTCCCACATGGTAGGGTACAGGAAGGAAGCATTTGGGGTTATGCCGACCTAAGGTGGAACCCCAGCTCCACCACTGACCATAAGAGAACTCAGACCCATTACTGGAAGTGCTCTGTTTGTCCGTCCTACATGGGTACATGAGAGTTCTGATAAAAAACACCTTCCTATTGGTGACTGGGAAACCATACAGAAAGACAACTTCAACCTGTACAGTTAGTTACATGTGTGACATGCTTCCATTTCTATTCATTCCTTATTCTGGAAGGTGTGGGGTGGTGTAGACTGACTCCGTCGCTTAGGGATACAAAGGCTGGAAGCTCCAATTATCCTCTACATGCCATCGTCTGCCGCTAAACGTCTTGCTGTGTGCCCGTTTTACTTTCAATGTTTAAAACAGAAGGAACGCTAACTCTAGTAATTTTGAGAAGGATGGAGCATGGTAACTCTCGGTGGCATGCTTACATTATGTGCACATCTCTGCGGGACTATTATACACATGTCACTTAATGTACCAGATCTCTGCTCCAACGTGAAAGGACCCCACAGGTAAAGTAAAGGATCTAACAGCTCAACAAGTATTTATGTAAAAGCCCAAACCCATAAGTATAGACATACAAAAGTCTACAAAATGATCTAAAATTATTTATGTGTGTGCATCTGCGTATGCACACTACACACAGACACACACACACACATATACTTAGTAGTACATACTTTCCTAAGGTTGGCGTTTTTAAACAAAATTGTTCTTAGATAACCCATTTTGAAACTTACATTTTCAGTTTTCAAATAGTACGCTCTGCCCCTCACCAGAGAGGTGTTATTAGTCACAAGATAAGTATGATGTAAAAAAAAAATCACACTTTTAAAATTATCAATAATTGAGTCCCCAGGACTCCCTCTCTGCTGCTGTCTTCCACCACACTGAAGATGCCAGAGCGCAGGGCTGCAGGTATGAGGAATAGCTCGGTGATAGAGCACTTTGCAGGGGTGAGGCCCTGGGTTCAACCTACATCATCACCAAAGAGGGAAGGGCACACATCCCGACCTCACCATCACGCTCTAGGAGGAAACCTATATGAATCACCCCATGGATGTCAAAGAGTAAATCAATGCAGGTCAACATCTTCCACAAACATCCACGGGGGAGGGGGTGTCTTACTTCTTCTATTTCCGTTGGGCTGTTCTGAAACATCCTTGTTCAAATAGCCTCCTTAAACACTGGTCTGCGATCAAGTAAGACTTATTATAGATTCTTGCTCCCATCTATGCAAGGACATCAGTTCCTGTGACAGTACTCGGACTGACCACTCCACACACAGGAGTTGTGTGACTGAGCCATCCACAGTCCACTCTGCGATTTTTAATCAGTGACCACTGACCCCAAGCCATCGACAGACAGGATCCATTTTATTCCGCAGCTTGGTGCTTCTGAGTTACAGTGGCTTATCTGCTGACTCCTGTGAATTTGACCAGCCCCCTGCCTCCCACCACAGCCCCATTCACTGATGTTGCTTTTGTCCTAGCATGAACGAGATCACAGCACAGGAGTGCGTTAGAAAGGACTCCACAGACACCTACTGGCTCCTGGGACACCAGACATGGTCTAGGGGCAGCCTTGGCACCTTTCGCATCTACCTAGAGCAAACAACTTGTGTTGCTTTCTCCAAGACCCTCCTGGCTTTGTCATGCAATGCCATAGTCAACAGGATGTCCACAGCGCCCCCACAAACTCAAGTCACAAAGGATGTAAAGAACGGAAGGCAGGAAAGGAATCCTTCTCCCCTCCTGAAGTTTCCTTCCTTCTGTAAAACTATTTGGCACACTGTCGCATAAGCACCAATCTTCTCATGAAATTCCTGCCCTAGATTATGAAATTATACCAGGAGATTGGGCCAGTTGACAGGGTAGAGGGGGCCTGAATAACTTCTCAAGGCTGCTCCGTGGCAGAAATTAAGACATAAATGGGCCCGGTGGGCCACAACAAGTCTCTGTGGGCAACCAGAACTGATTGGATTGGCGGTAGGGCGACAAGTCAGTCACTCAAAGGGCTGACTTTAGAAGTGGGCGCTTGGCCACTGCCACAAACTACCACAGACTGACAGCTTCAATGGAGCAAGGCTGAGATTTGGGAAGATGGTTTTTTTCTCTCATGCTTCTTCTCCACTTAGCTCATGGTCAGCCATCCTCCCCACGTGTCTTCACGTAGTCTCTCCTCTGTGTCTCTATGTGCCTTGACCTCTTCCATTAAGGACACCAATCACACGTGTGGCCTCATTTTCCCTGCCTTCACCACCCCTGTAAGGGTCCTATCCCCTATACAGCCATGTTCCAAGGTCCTTAGAGTTAGTACTTCCCCACACAGAGCCATGTTCCGAGGTACTTAGAGT
>OU015752.1:9601670-9621670 GCA_907169655.1 Acomys percivali
TCCATGGTCATCACATGAATCCATGGTCATCATATGAATCCATGGTCGTACATTGTTCAGATCAAAGTCCCTGGAAATCAAGCACCTTCCATCCGAGGGGAAGAGACAGTGTGACAAGAGAAGCAATGGAGCAGGGAGGGACAAGCAAGCGTCTGTTCCCCTTACAACCTGGGAGGCTTTGAGCAGATACTCGACAAATGTAAACACTCCCCTCCCCGCCCCCCCCCGTGACATAATAATGACGCCTTCTTATCCTCAAAAGACTTCAAAGTCTTTCTATACATATTATCTCATTTATCCTCTGAGCATCCCTCCAAAGCAGCGAGACATATAATTATCCCCACATTTCAGATGGGAAAGGAGGAAGGGAAAGACTGAGAATCTGTTGCCTTTAGTGCCAACAGGAGCCAGACTTGTAAAACCCAAGTCACAAGTGCTCAGATAAACTTCAGTGTAGTGTTTACATGTTTTTACATGCACATACATGAGTCTAGTTGTTTTTCCTCCATCTTTGTTCTTCTTGTTGCTATGATACTGGTTAAAGGGCAGCAGTATTTATCAACTTGTTTGGGAAGCCATTCTTGATTTCTTCCCCCTTTTTGTCTCCCTCTTTCCTTAAAGAAGACTGCTATCATCTCCCCGAACGTATTTTAACATCTGCCCACTGCCCTTTGCCTTATGCCACGGCTTGGATGTGGTATGTTCTCTCCAAAACTCCTGTTGCGGTTTGGTCCTCAATATAACAGCACTGAAGGGCCTTTGACAGATGCTTGGGTCATGACTGAACTAATGACACTCTAATGGGACTGAGATAATTCCTGAAGCAATGAGTGACTTCTCACTCCAGCAGGCTTTGTTACCGTGAGAGTGGGTTGCTGTAAATCAGCCACACCTGGCGCCTCATCCCTTGGAGTATGCTCTTGCCTTTTGCTTTGCACCCATGTTAAGCTGCAACGCAAGACTTACCAGAAACTATGGAGGTTTGGGGTCTCTGTTCCTTCCGTCTAACCTCTGGAAGCATACGCCCAGATAAACCTCGCCTTTATAAAAGCAAGAAGACTTGAGTTCAACCCACCAGAACTCATGCTTACCTTAGTTGATGTTTGGTTTGGTTTGGTAGGTTTTTTTTGAGACAGGGTTTCTCTGTGTGGCCCTGGCTGTCCTGGAACTCACTCTGTAGACCAGGCTGGCCTTGAACTCACAAAGATCCACCTGCCTCTGCCTCCTGAGATTAAAGGTGTGTGCCGCCACCACTTCTGAACCCCTGTTTAACTAGATAGATAGATAGATAGATAGATAGATAGATAGATAGACAGACAGACAGACAGACAGACAGACAGACAGACAGACAGACAGATTAAAGCCATGCATAATGGTGCGTGCTACTAACCCCAGCACTACAGAGGAGAAGATAGAGTCCTGCAGTTTGGTGGCTAGCCAACAACCTGCTTGGTGAGTTCGAGGCCAGTGAGAGATTTCCTCTTAGAAGAGGTGGCCAATGCTTGAAGAGGTTGTCTTCTGGTCTCCGCACAGATACACGTGTGCCCACGCACCAGCACACTAGCACAAGAACCCATGCACATGCCAGTAAAACAAACAAACACAAATCACCTGGTCTCCAGTGTTCTGTTAGGGCAGCAGAAAGTAGCCTAGGGCTCCATTGCACCTTTGTTTCAGCCCCTGCCACCTTTTAGCTCCGGTCCTTCTAAGCAGCCTCTCTGCTCCCATTTCTGTTGTCATGGCTTGCCCTGAATGTAGCGATAACTCAGAGCAAGCTCCAAAAGATGGATAGCATGATGTCACTCCCTTGCTCAGACTCATTTATCTCTTCTAGTCATAAGCAGAATGAGAGCTGAACGTCTTCCATTCACTTGGACCTTATGCCATTGTATTCCACTGCAGCACTCCATTTCTCTTCTTTATAGGAGCTGCTGCTAATCTTTCTGTTCTCTGTTTATTGCCTGCCATTGTCTGAGTGTGAAAGCATCCCCCAAAAGCAGAGGCTGGGTCTCTCTCCTCCACTGTTAGACCTTTGACAGCCAACTCATACTGATTATCAGTAATGCCCAAGTAAGGAGTTAATCCAGTATGGCTATATTTATTGCTATCCTGAGGCTACATATGCATATGTATGTGTGATACATATGTATGTATGAATATATGTGTAGTTTTTCACGGCCCCATAGACAGGAAATCAGACAGGCAATATCCCAAGTTTCATTAAGACTCTTGGTTATAATCTTTCCATCAATAAACAAATGATTCTTCCTCTTACAGTTCCTGGTGAAAATGAAGGAACAATCAAATAAATGTCAGCTCTTTAATACAAACTATAAATGTAATGTCAGTGTGTCTTCATTCTAGGTCTTAATTAACAGTGTAGCCATCTTAGTTCCTTAAACAGGCAAGAGAATTCTGTGATCTTCAGCTTGCTCTTAGTAATGACGCAGAAACCTTTATATTTATTAAAATCTTCAAGCACTATAGCTGGGCAAATACTCAGCTATTCTAACATGGCAATGGCCTGGCCTAATTCCCAGCCAGTTGGCCTGTTATCTGCCAGTTTAGACTCGCCCTAGCACTCTTATCTTTGTCCATGTTCTGATAGGCACCTCCCCCATTCCTCCCTCTCTCTTCCTCCCTCGCTCCCTCTTTTCCTCCTCCCCCCCCCCCAGGCTCAGAAATCCCGCCTTACTCTCTTCTGCCTAGCTATTGGCTGTTCATCTCTTTGGTTGGTTGGTTGGTTGGTTGGTTGGTTGGTTGGTTGGTTTTTAGTTTTTGGGTTTTTTCAAGACAGGATTTCTCTTGTAGTCCTGGCTGTCCAGGAACTCACTTTGTAGACCAGGCTGCCCTCAAACTCACAGAAATCCACCTGCCTCTCTCTTCGGAGTGCTGGAATAAAAGACATGTGCCACCATGCCCGATTATGCTGTTCAGCTCTTTATTTAACCACTCAGAAGGTGCCGGTGAACAGCATTTACAACATACCACAATAATGGAAATTCCAAAGTCCAGACTGCACCGAAATCAGCATTTGAATACACAGTGCACAAACACATCCTCCAACAGTAATAGATTTGGGAGGTTGTTTTCCATTTTTTGTTTTGTGTTTTGAGATGAGATCTTGTTATGTCGCTAGCTAGCCTTGAACTTAAGATCCTCCTGCCTCTATCTCTCAAGTGCTAGGATCAGAGGTGTGTGTCACAGTGTCCACAAATAGCATTATATATATATATATATATATATATATATATATATATATATATATATTTTTTTTTTTTTAGACAGGGTTTCTCTCTGTATAGCCTTAGCTGTCCTGGACTCACTTTGTAGACCAGGCTGGCCTCAAACTCAAGAGATCCGCCTGCCTCTGCCTCCCTGAGTGCTGGGATTACAAACACATGGTTAAATAGCATTAATTTTTACTAAATCCTAGATTCCCTCCCCCCCATAAATTTAATCTCTGTTGATTAAATGACTTTACAGAGTCACTTTCCAAGCTTAAAGTTCCTTCTTTATACAAATGGATCTAATACCTACTTTGAAAGCTTCCTGAGAACGCAGCACATCACCTTTCTCTACATAGTAGGGACTCAATAAAATGTTGGCTTCCTGCCTTTTTCTATGTACCTGACTGTACCTGTTTCTGTAAATTAGAAATCTATTGGATGATATATAAACATTCTTGCCTACGTTAAGAGTTTGTTTCCATCCTAATTGCATTGTGGGAGGGGGCAGGGGTGTCCCTCTTATGTGAAGCTAATTGGCTATGAGGTGCCCTGATCAGCAGGAAACAAGGCTTTTAGAGTTAGGCAAGCCCAGAAAGGCTATTTTGGTCTGCAGAAATGGGAAGGTGATGCCGACTTCACTGTCTGGCAAAAAATCTGAGCAGATGGAGTATTTATAAGCACCAGTTCCCAAGGATTTCAGTTCAGTCGGAAAGGAAGCTGGGCGGGGGAGGGGTAGTGTTGGGGAACATCAGATGAGTAAGCAGGAGGGGGCAGCTGAATGGCTTCTTCTGCCAGCCAGGGTATCTGAAACAGGTCTGAACTTTTGGGGAGCCGTGTTTGCACATAGAATGCCCAGGGAGAGTTGGAGTTCTCAAAACTGACTAATTCTAACCCAGTCAGCCCTCAGGGAGCATTCTTAGGGCTCAACTCAATCAGAATCACTGTGGAACTCATTAAACGTTCCGTTGCTCCAGCTTCATCGCTGGACCAGGTTTAATGTGGGTTAAAGAATCGGGCAATTCTAACGTTGGTCCAGAAGCATCAACAGAGACATAAGGCTGTCCAAGGGAGCTAGGAGCATAAAGGACTACAGCTCTTGGGCTTTGTTGAGAAGAGGGTGAAACCTCGGAGCCAGGACTGGTTTGCCAAGGAAAATAAGAGTAATTGGGTGTTGCTACCTCCTTTGATTTCCAGTCTGCAGCTGTGTGCCTGTCCTCCAGCTTATCTTGTCTTAGTAAGGAAATGTTGAACACGTGTTCGAAGAAACCTTTTCAAGGGAAGCTAGAATATTAGCCTGCCCAGGGAAATACACACTGCTGGCCACAAACTCACGCCAGGACCCTGAAAGTGGGTAGGAGTCACATACATACATCAAGCCTCAGAAAATAATTTTGCTTAATACTATTAAATTACAGTGAAAGCATGTCCCCAATATAATTCCAGTCCCGAGTTTACTCAAAAATAAAATTAACCTTTGTGAGAGAAAAATAATAGGATTTCTTCATTTCTATTAGAACGGAAGATAAATACTTTATCTTTTCAAATTCCATTATCATTTTAAAAGTTTAAACCTTCAAGGAGACTTTGCTTCCAAGAAAATGTCACCTAATTCAAGCAATCGGAGAGAAAGTAGATAAATATCCATCATGTCATCAGTTTTGGGAAATGAAATTTCATAATCTTTCCTGGTAAACTATCTTTTTATATTAAAAAAGGTATTTATCAGCCTTTTTTTCCTGATAAAATTTAAAGATAAATGTAGACCTTCTAAAGCCAGTTAAGTGGGCAGCTTAAAAATGCACACATATGGAGACCATGCCGGATTCCACTAGAGATCCAAAAATTATGAAACAGGTTTATTTCTTTCTTTTTAAAGGCATTTTTGTTTGTTTGTTTGATTGATTGGGGGGGGGATGTGCATGTTCGTGCAGGGGCCCGTTATGGCATCAGATCCCCAGGAGCTGCTGGAACTGGTGTTACAGGGATCTGGGCACTACCTGACATGGGTACCAGATCAAACTCTTCTGAGAGAGCTACAATTTCTCACTTTTTATTTTCTTTTTTGGTTTTCGAGACAGGGTCTCTCTGTGCTCCCTTGGTTGTCCTGGACTCGCTTTGTAGACCAAGCTGGCCTCAAACTCACAGCGATCTGCCTGCCTTTGCCTCTCCATTGCTGGGATTAAAGGCATACGTCACCGCGCCCGGGCTTCGAGCTGTACAGTCTCTTAACCAGTTTTGGGGAAATGTGATGCCGGATCTCACTGTGTCATCCTGGCTGGTCTGGACTCAGCATGTAGGTCCTGCCTAGAAATACCCTTTCCTCTGGCTTCCCAATACTGGGACAAAAGGCGCGTGTGCGTCACACACCCTGGCCCTCTTTCATTTTTGCCTGCTTGTTTTCCTTCCCTTCCTCCCTCCCTCCCTCCCTCCCTTCCTCCTTCTCTCCCTCCCTCCCTCCCTCCCTCCCTCCCTCCCTCCCTTCCTTCCTTCTCTTTCCTTTTTAAAAGATATTATTAGGGGAACGTTGTGGACTTTATCAGTTTACCTACCATGAGTTTCAGGTACAATAAAACAGAAACCTACATTCTATGCTGCCATGAGAAAAACTGGTCTCATCAGAATATTCTGGTTCATTGTAACTAATTTTTCACCTTATGTTTTTCTCGATCCTATACAAAACACGTGGTTATTCACGTAAATAAAAACACAGTGGTCACCACACTGACCATACTGGGCTTAAATCATATTTTGATTTGAAAACTAGCCTGAGTTTGCTGTTATCATTCATCAACCATTGAAATAAAAAAGTCATATTATTTTTCTGTTCTTTGTTCTCCTCAAACAACCTACATTACAAAAATCTACCACCAGAATTTACCTTATTCCTCAAAATTTCTGTTCCGATGAGGCATTTGTTCTCAACTTGTGGCTTGAGACCCCTCAGGGGTCACCTAAGACCATTAGAAAACCCAGATATTTACATTACTATTCATAACAGTAGCAAATTTAGTTGGGAAGTAGCAACAGAAATAACTTAATGGTTGGGGGGTCACCACAACGTGAGGAACTGAAGTAAAGGATTGCAGCATTAAGAAGGCTGAGAACCACTGTTTTAAATATTATACATGCTTTCTTTTTACATTTTTAAAAATTCCTTGTAATAAATGAATCAGAAGAGCATATGAAGTTTAAGAGGGCAATTTGAAAATCATTTCTCAAAGCAGTAAGTATAAATTAAAAAAAATAAAATTTTCATCGTGCTTTATGACACATAAATTAATCTAATGGAATGAATATCTGATAACTTTAATATAAAGCACTCCCTATGTGTATCATATGTAATAAAAATACTGAATACCTCATCAAAAAACATAGTAATGGTTATGATAGTGAATGAAACTTGAGTAGAGCAATATAGAAAATAATGTCCGATGATTTCGCCCAAAAATAATCTCTTTCCATTGTGATTCAAATGAGTGGCTATAGTATTTTGTTTTGTTTCCTTAAAAAAGAACTCAGGATGGTATCAGTCCAGTTGATACTCTTTCTTTGACAAGATTGTGGAAGACTAAAGATCATGATAATGTCCTTGTTTTCTGTGATGCTTTTATGCAAAAATGATGATTTGCATAATTTCCTTTCAGTCTCAATTGAATTTCTAAAGCTATTTTTCAAGCAAACTTCCACACGTCTCCAGTGTACACCATCTGTCTTGCATCTCTCTCTTTCTTCTTTTTATGTTTAAAAATACTACAATTATCTTATAACAGGGGCCGTCAAATCTTTTTACCCCCAAGGATTCTTTTTTTTTTTTTCTTTTGATAAATGAAAAGAAAAAAACCTGTGTATGTTATTATGTATAGCTGTGTGGATGTGGGGTGGAGGTGAGGGGAAGTTTAGGTGTTCAGAGCAGTTATGGCTGAGTTGACATATTGGAGGAAATATGATCAGGTAAGAGCTTTAAAATTAGATTCTTGACTGTGGGAAAATGAGGGAATGTTTAGTCAAAACATTGAGAGAACAGGGGTCCTTATGACAAATAGCTTTGGTAAGGTTTCTGGGGCCCAACATCGGGGAAGCGGGCTAGGGCTTAGGATGGGCCTTGCAGACTGTGCATAGCTGTAAAGCCCATTTGCCACTCGCAAGCAGTTCTTACTGTGAGTTACCAGGAAAGTCAAGCCTTATGTTTACATAGTAAGTGTATACTCAGTAGGAGCCTCTAGGAAATCATGTGACTGCCAAGGAAAAGTTTTATTTAGAAAATATTATTTAGAAAAAAAAAAATCCTGCCAGAAACACTAAAGATGCGTGTTTTGTTGTTAAATTGAAGTTTGCAAAGAAATGCAACCTAGTTAATGTATGTGGCACTCGGAATTTACAACCAATATACTTTACAGCCATTCATGAAAACTTTTTCTTGCAACTCAACTAATTTTCGCAGAGCTCCGATTACTGAGATGTAGTAAGAAATTACAAAACAGGAGAGTTTCGTCTATCCCGAATCTCCAGACAACGGGTCACTCTAGAAAGCCAACTTCTGTTTGGGTAGAACGAAAAGAAGTGTAGAATGTGTCGCTCAGCTCTAAGCAGAAGACATTGGAGGAAGTAGTGTTTACGCAAGACTCTGAGCCATGATTATAAACCCGAGCTATTGTATAAACAGAGCAGTGAAGACTATGGACTCGGGGTTTAAGTCTTGGTGAGAATTTTTACTTTTGTAACTTTGAGAAAATTATTTTAACCTCTGTAAACTTCAGTTCTATTGCATAGAAAGTATAGGTGGTGATTTCTACCACACGGGTTGCAGGGAGGCATAAAAGAAATACTGCACTGGTGATATAAGTGTGTAAAACCATGGCCACGTTAGAGCCCAATAAACTTTTGTCTTAGTGTCAGCACTGATAGGATAATTTTTTCAAGGAAAGATTTTTTTTCTCTTAGTAACACCATATTTTATTGTTCTTGTTTGTTTTCTTTTTGTTCCCCAGACAAAATATCACTATATAGCACTGACTGACTTGGAAAGTTCCATGTGAACCCAGCCAACCAACCTTATAGAGAGCTGCCTGCCTCTGCCTTCCACCTGCTGGGATTAAAGGTTTGCATCATCACCCCTGGCCCCGGATCCCTGTTTTTAAATATTTGTACTTATTATATTTCTTTTCTTTTCTTTTTCTTTTTTGACCCTTTACACAAGGACTAGACGATTTTAACAGCATGAATTTACAAGTGTTATCTGAGAGACCAAGCCCATGAGGTTCCACCCCAGAAATGCCATAATGTCCATAGGCTCAACTATGACTGTTGTTACACTATGCACCATCTCCCATGCACTGATGCACAGGGTCAGAGGGTGAGAGGAACCAGGAGGCAGCGAAGGAGGGTTAACCAAAAAAAAAAAAAAAAAAAAAAAAAAAAAAAAAAAAAGGGAAACGTACCTCTTTGCAAGCCGAGTTAAACATGTAAGTATTTTAAAAGGGTTGTGGAGTAGTGCTGGTGAGATGTCTCAAAAGGTAAAGACACTTGCTGCCAAGCCCAGTAACCTGAGTTAAATCCCTGAGACTCACATAGTGAAAACAGAGAGCTGACTCCCACCAAAGTTGTTCTCTCTGACCTGTTTGTATAAGCAGGCGCACACTAACACATGGGTACAAGACAAATAAATAAAATATAACAATTTAAGAGAAGAGTTAGGAGCTGAGCGTGGTGGCACACTCAGGGAGGCAGAGGCAGGTGGATCTCTGTGAGTTCGAAGCCATCTTAGTCTACAAAATGAGTCTAGGCAGCCAAGACTACACAGAGAAACCCTGTCTTAAAAAACCAAAAGAAGAAAAAGAAAGAAAGAAAAAGAAAAAGAAAAAAAAGAGTTAGAAGAGAGATATCCTGCAATGCTGAATAATACTGGCTCTAGAAACCATTGAATAAAAATCCCAGTGCCAGACATGAGACACCTCCTTATAAATGGCTGGTCAGAGAAGCACCAAAGGCCCACAAAACAATAGAGGCCCGTGCCAATTCTCTTGGTTGCCCATCACAGCTGGGTAATAAGACCCTGTTACTGAAGAAATCAAACACATTAGTTGCAAGATATAAAGACATAAATCTGGGTCTGAGCTAGGTGCTTTCTGCCTGCTTGCAAGCTTTCATAGTGCCAGGGGGTGCTATGCAGGCTGCAAGGGTGGGAGTGGGAAGGGGGGGGAGGGTCACGACTCAACAGTCTTATCCAACTATGAACTCTATGGACTACACTGCCAACCTACCAGGAAGATGTACCCATTGGTACAATAGTGAGACAACTGTTATGGGAGCCACCAATTACTCTCTGATTAGATTTGAGGTCCATAGACCCTAGGAGACAATATACTGCTATTGTTTAGCTAAATGGCACAGACCAAGCAGCTTTCAAAAAACTTTGTTTCATACACATAGAAAAATGCTCCTCGTCATCAATTAAGGAAACTTCTTTTTTTTGCAACAGTGGTAAGTGCAGAGACTCAAGGCTGCACAAGGTCCTGAGAGTAAGTGAGGGATGAATGTTCTTAGTTACCCCCTATATGGCCCAAGGAACATCGTGGAAGAGGAGGCTGAGTGAATATACGAGCTGGAAGACAAGGGGAAGAGCTGTGAAAGGCTATCTTCAGGGCAGGGCACAGCCACTGTGAACACGCTCTCACAGGACCGGCAGGCATCTGCACTGGGCCTGCGCAGGATTGTGCTTGTCAAGAGTCAACCACCGATGAAAGGAGAATTCTTGGAGCCCTACTCCCTCCCTCTCGAACTGCAGGCTAATGAAGGGTTCTGAGGGAGGTGAGGTTATTATCTTCAATCTGTACCCAATGCCGAGCCCACCAGGCTCTAGCGGATAGTTCCAAAGCCGCGGTCACACACACAGCCCCTGGTTAAGATGGGTGGATCGCGAAACAAAACACAAAGAGGTAAATATGGGAAAGGTGTTTGTAGGGAGAAAGGATGAGGCTAGACAGGGATGAGAGGGAGGAAAGAGAGGGTAGCTATTGAGAGTTACCAGAATGTATTACGTACATGCATGAGATCATCCAATGGCAAACCTAATGAGCTAGTAACAATACAATCTATTTTTGTTTTTGTTTTTCGAGACAGGGTTTCTCTGTGTAGCCTTGGATGCACTGGACTCACTTTGTAGACCAGGCTGGCCTCGAACTCACAGCGATCCACCTGCCTCTGCCTCCCAAATGCTGGGATTAAAGGCGTCCACCACCACTGCCAGGCACAATAAAATCTTAACAAACCAGAAAAAACAAGTAAATAAGACAACCTACTTCTGCGCTTGGCATGCTGGCATACACTTTGTCATTCCTGCACTCAGGAAACCGAGTCAGGAGGATCACAGATAGACCAATCTGGACTGACTGCCATAGCAAGACCTTATTGCACAAACACACAACAGCGAGCCAAGCCTGCTCTAAGCCTTTAGGTGTTCTCAACCAGCAGTATCTTCTGGTGCTTAGCTCTTGTGTTAGGAACAGTCCTTCCACATACGCCATCTCTCTCGATTTTGGCATACAGCTCTTCTCCCATGCGTCTGCTCTCCATCCTCACATATTTTTCTTCCAAGCTTGTTAGTTACTTGTCTTGTTTCCAACTGCTGGTTCTCTCAGATTTCAGCTTCTCAGTTGGAGCTTGGCAGTGGATCCGTAGACAATACTTCCCACTGCTTTCACAGTAGTCTTCTTCCTTAATTAGTTTATCCAAGAGGGTAGTCTCAGTGATCAGCTACAAGTTGTGCCTGAAGTGAGGAGATATTAGGGGAAACAGTAAAATGCCATGAAAATGCTTTATTTTCTCTATCTCCGTATAAAGTCTTCCATCCTGACCAATGTGGATTCCTTCTACACTTTCTATGCATTTATGTAAGCATATATATATATATATATTTTTTTTTAAGGAAAAAGATTTTATTGTATCTATTTCTGCATATTTTTCTTTCCCTTTGGATTGGAACAGATACACAAACATTTATATATATATAATATATATATATATATTTCTTTTTGGTTAGCTTAGAGTAATAGTTACATAGTTTTCTGTGGAATAGTTAGATTCCATCCATTATCCTAATAGTTGTCATTTAAATTTTTAATTTTTGCTACTAAAAACAAAGATGAAACAGATATTCTTGTTTTTATTTCCTTATTTAATAAATATGTCCTACAAGGAAGAATTTCTGTGTCAAGATGAATGGTGATTTTTTTTTATGGATAGTGCCAAATTCACACCACAGAATCAAACAGCTTAGCTATGTATCATCTAGCGGGCAAACACCAGTCAACATCCCCCACGTCACCCATGCTGGCTAACATAATTTGGGTAGATGCTTTATGACATTTGATTAATACTTTGAGTTGACTACTACTAAAGTACATTTTTGGAGTCTATTCCTCATTGCAGTTTTCTATTTGAATTTGTTAGCATTTATCTTTAACAAAACATTTTTTGAGCTAAAATATTATCTCTTTATCTGATACCAGCATTTGCTAAAGTTTTTCCTAATTGGTAGGTAGTCTTTTCTGTAATTTCTTAATTAAGTTATTTTGAAATTGTCAAACATACAGAGAAGTTAAAGTTACAATACAGAGAACATGGATTTTTCTTTTTTCCTTTTCTTTTTATGTGCATTGGTGTTTTTGCTTGCATATGTGTCTGTGTGAGGGTATCAGTTGGAGTTACAGACAGCTGTTGGCTACCATGTGGATGCTGGGGATTGAACCCAGGTCCTCTGGAAGAGAAATCAGTACTCTTAATTGCTGAGCCATCTCTCCAGCCCTTGAATTTGTATTTTTCTAAATCAAGTTACTGAGAGTAACATTCACTTATATAGCCATAGGGTCATCATCAAAATTGGGATATTAGGAATGGGCAGACGGTTCCGAGGTTAAGAGAGTTTAGGTTAGCCGGGTGATGGTGGCGCACGTCTTTAATCCCAGCACTCAGGAGGCAGAGGCAGGTGGCTCCCTGTGAGTTCAAGGCCAAGGCTACACAGAGAAACCCTGTCTTGGAAAAAAAAAGAGAGTTTAGGGTTACTGCAAAGAACCTGGGTTTGGCTCCCAGCACCCACATGGCTACTCACAGCCGCCTATTGTGATCCAGGTGTACAGGCGTGCAAATAAAAATTTTAAATCTCTTTGAATTTGGTATACCAGTATTCATATGTTAACACAAGTAAATTTTGCTAGTAATAGTAACACCCAGCAAAACCCTTAGAGCAAAAACCCAGCCTGTGGGGAACCGTGACTTGCTTTCAGAGGGCATGTGCCATCAACGTGGAAGTCAAGTCTCATTCTTGAATTTCTTTTGAAAGCATCAAGAGAAGGTATTTTGTATAATCCGAGTTTGAAAATATTGTATACATGATTTCTGCATTTTCCCTTCATTTTTTTGGGGAGGGGGGACAGGGTTTCTGTGTAGCCCTGGCTGTCCTGGACTCACTTTGTAGACCAGGATGGTCAAGAACTCACAGCAACCCACCTGCCTTTGCATCCCCGAGTGCTGGGATTGTAGGTGTGTACCACCCCGCCCGGCTATTTCTTCATTTTTAAATGAAGAGGAGCCGCAGCAATGATGCAGTGCTGCTGTCACGGCTGGCTGTCTAGTAACACATGACTGGATTTGGTCCTGGTGACTTGTTGGCTTGTGTCACATGACATCTTCCAGTCTTCTTGTGGTGAGGTTATGTTTTTTTCCCTGTGGTTTTTCTTGGGAAATACTTTGAGATTAAGCAAATATCCTTTAATCAAACTTTTCCTTTCTATGCATGTCAGTCAGTGTATACTGATGGTTTTTCATTGCACTGTTGTCTCGATGCTTTGTTTTGCTTCAACTTGACAGAAAGGAACTAAAGAGCAGCAGCACAAATGGGAAAAACACGATATTTGAGTTGGAAAGGGTGAGTTGGGGCTCAGGCAGGGGGAAAAACATTTTTGCTCTATTATTTTCTGTCAGAAACATTTCCCTGTCTTTAGTGGCTTCTGGTAGACCTCATGACCCCGTGTTTTAGATATTATGAAATTTCATCCAATGTGAGACAAACACTCAGTGAGTAACCCAGTCCCCAAGCTTTCCCTTCCTCCCAGCTCAGGTTGGCTTCACCACATTCCAGGAGAGATGAGGTGGGACCCTGCCCTCCCTGCCCAGGCCACCCCACATCGGCCTACTGGGAGGTCTGGACAAAAGACCACCGCAGACTGCTCTCTGTTTTCCTCTTGCCTGTCCTGTGCTTGCTGAGCCTTCCGACACTTTGCTGGGTCTTCATCTGTTCCCTGGGCGTCTTATGTGTGCCAGCTCTATCTGTCCTTGCTGCTTTCTTTGTGGCCTTGCATTTGTTTATATATATATATATATATATATATATATATATATATATATATATATATCTTTATTCTCTCTTCCAATATTTGGCTTGTTTTATTTTGGTGGTGTTCTAACTCCTTAAATTGAATTTTACATCTCTCCATATTCTTTCTAAAAAATTAAAGCATTTACAGCTATGGATTCCCAATAGAGATAATTTGAACTGCATCATGTATGCTTTTTGTATGAAGTGGTCCTCATTATCGCTTTCTGTGAGGTTGGCAATTTTAGGTTCATTTACATTTTAGTGAAAGGCTGCTTTGTATCACTCATTGTAATTTCCAAGTAATTAGATGGCTTTGAGCGGTGTCTCTTTTTGTTGTTTGTTTCTCCATACCCCTCTTCTTCTATGATAGGCTGCTTTCAGGAAATAAGCCCTAGAAAATGTCCAGTTTCAGGACATTCTCCACCGTTAAGTGGAGAAGGGGATCTGACTTTCACACAAACTCTGGTGCCCCATATCGGACCATGTCCCTTGGATGGGGAGGCCTGGTGGCACTCAGAGGAAAGATAATAAATCACCAAGAAGAGACTCGATACCCTATGAGCATATACAGGGGGAGGAGGTCCCCTCAGTCACAGACATAGGGGAAGGGAGTAGACGGGGAGGCGGGAGGGAGGAAAGAAAGGGAGGATACAAGGGATGGGCTAACAATTAAGATGTAATATGAATAAATTAATAAAAAAATAAAATAAAAGAATAAAACACTTTACTTGGAGGAAAAAAAAAAAGAAAATGTCCAGTTTTATAAATTGGCTTATAATATCACTTGAAATTAAAGACAGAACTAGCTTTTTAGATGTGCTTTACTAAAAAGCAATGATGATGATGATGGTATTAATTAATTAATTAATTAATAAAACAAATAAAGAACATGGTAGCAGTTATTGTAATCCCAGCACTGGGGAGGATAAGGCAGGGAGATTGCAAGTTCAAGGCCATCTTGGATTACATAGACATGTCTTAGCAAAGAAAAAAGGGGAGTTATAAAATAGACTATACCATGCATCTTCTAGATGACTTTTTTTGTTGTTGAACTTCTTCTGCACTTTTATTTATTTATTATTATCTGTTTGGTTTTCTAAGACTAAACAAGGTGTGTGAAAATCCCTTATTATAATTGTATTTTTATTTCATTCTCCTACTAGATTTTGCTTTGGACAGTTAGGTCCTTTTGAAAATAATGGGCATGGCCAACATCTGTCACACCACATTTCCCCTTTATCATTATGCGATAGTATTCACCCTGTTTTGTCCAATATTAATGGTGTCTGACTTCACTTCTTTTAGTTTACATTTGCTTGATGGCATCTCTTTACACAACCTCTGAGTTTCAGCCTTTCTTTTTGACGTTGTTTAAAGTGGGTTTCTTTAGTCATGTATGTTTGGGGTTTGACTTTTAAACCATGCTGCCAGTTGTCAGGAGACATTTTCCTGCTGTGCTCTGATTTCTGAGTTGCAGATTGCAATCTGAAGCCAAGCTGAGTCTTTTTCTGTGTAAATAACTGGCTCTTCCTGTCTGAAGACTTGAAATGTGTCTTTGGAATTAGAACACTGTCCTGGAATCTCTAGTGGGTTCATTTTTGGTCCCCACTTCCTTGGAGCTCAAAGAATTCTTTCAACTTGAAGATAAAGTCTTTCTTTGTGAAGATTTTTTTCTTCACCTCTTTGTTTAAATATTCCCTCTCCTCCTTCAATTACTTTTTTTATTTTCATGAAATCCTCGCTCCAACTTCTGGACCTGTCTACTGATGCTCTGATAACTTTCCTTTACTCTTCCCACTATTGTAATTTTATTGTTTTGAAAGATTTCTCTTATTTGATCTTCCAAATATTTTCTTATGACATTTGACATGCTCCCTTTTTATATATCTGCTGTATTTTTAAAATCGAAAGTCATCATGTTGAATTAAAGTGGTTTACCCTTGGTTATGACGAATTTATTTATTTATTGTTTGTTTGTTTGTTTGTTTGTTTTTCAGGACAGGGTTTCTCTATGTAGCCCTGGCTATCACTCTGTAGACCAGGCAGGCCCTGAACTTAGAGATCTGCTGCCTCTGCCTCCTAAGTGCTGTGATTAAAGGCATCCGCCACCACTGCCCAATTTCTTGTTGTTGTTCTTCTTCTTGTTCTTGTTCTTCTTCTTCTTCACATTTCTATCATTTGTTATTGGTGGTGGTTGTATGTATGTCTGCTTCTGCATGTGTATATACAAGAGTGTGGATGTCAAATTGTGGCATCTGCTCTCTCCTGCCACCTTTACAGGAGTCCCAGGAATTAAACTTAAAAGTTGTCAGACTTTTATGTGATGAGCCACCTCACCATCCCGAGGGTTATTTTATTTTATTTTATTTTATTTTATTTTATGTGCATGGGTATTTTTTTCTACAGAACAGGTCATTGGAGTCCCTGGAACTGTAGTTAAAAACATTTGTGAGCTGCCATGTGGGTGCTTGCTGGGATTTGAACTCAGGTCCTTTGAAAGCCCTGAGCCACATCTCCAGCATCCTTTTACTGTTGTTTAGACTGCTGTCTTCTAGCTGTTCTAATTTACCTGTAGCTGTGCATTCTGAGCTACTCTGCTCATTTCCCCCCTTTCTGGAACCTTTGTTTTGTCTGTCTATCTATCTATCTAACTATCTATCTATCTATCTATCTATCTATCTCAGGACTTAGCAGTAGCCACTCCACAACAGGGGACTCTCAGTTGTCTCCAACCCTGCATACAGACTTGAAAAATTCTCATCTAAGCATCTCTGTTCCCCTGTTGATGTTGTTGTTGTTGTTGTTGTTGTTGTTGATCAACAAGGATTAATTTTCTCCCAGCTTCAATGACAAAGATGCTTTAGCTCACATGCTACCTGACCAACCACAACCATGTCACCTGAGCACCAAAAGGACCAGCAGGGCATTCCAGGAAGAACTGAGTCAGGGGTGGGGCTTCCAGTGAAATGTATTACACAGGGAAGGCATAGGGAAAGAATTGTCAATCACTGCTCTGGATTCAAATTGAACCCTCTGTCCTCTCTGACTCCAGGCTAATGCTAGCTGTCTTGAGCTGCCAGGCCACTCTTTCTTTTGCCTATGGCTCCCATGGGTCAAACGCTCTCTAATAAACACACACAGTCCTAACTTTTGCCTCAAGGCGTGTCTTCGACCTTCCACTCTTTCTGGTCTAGAGGACAGATATACCAGGGTGCAAGTCAACTGCATGTTATATTTTCACAGCACCCAAGACTGTAATCTCTTTCACTACCCTCCACAGATCCACACGAGAATGACTTCACAATTACATTGAGTTGGGGCAAAAGTTGTGGTTAAAGAATAGGAAATTCATTTTTATACCTGTAACCGAATAATCTATTGATTAAAGTGGAAAGTGAGCAATCTTAGCAGTTCCAGAACTTCAAGAAACTCCCAAAACTGACTTTCTAAAAGTATTATTTTTATTATTTTTAAGTGTGAGTTCGTGTGTGTGTGTGTGTGTGTGTGTGTGTGTGTGTGTGTGTGTGTGTGTATGGTGTGCCTGTGTGTGCCTGTGTGGGGTATAGGCACATGTATATGGGTATTCATGAAGGCCAGAATAAGGTGCTTCTAAAATTTGAAGTTACAGATAGTCATGAACCACCATGTGGGTCCTGGGGATAGAATCCACATTCCTTGCAAGAACAACAAATGCTCTTTGCCACTGAGCCATCTCGCTGAGGTCTTTCCGTGTTTACAAGGTCTCCCTGTGTAGCCCAGCTGATCCCAAGCTCACAATCTTCCTGCCTCAGCCTCCCTGGTTCTGCATTTACAGGCGTGAACCAGCACACCTAGTTCTCATGTTCCTCTCCTCTGAATATGTCTGTGAAGATGTGCTCAAACCAAGAAGTAAATAAAAGAAGAGAGAACATGTCGAGTCTGAAAATGATTTGTGTCAAACCAAAGAGCCTGGGGTAGAGCAGCTTCAGAGTCCTGGCTGGCCAGCTGACCCAGGGAGGAGGCAGGCCAAGCTGGAGTGCACAGTAGAGCTGCAGGAGAGAGTTTCATAGATTAAATGTCATGTGTGGTGTGGTGGGGTGGGGTGTGGTGGGGGTGAGGGGGTTGGATGGATTCAGGAATATGATAAAAGACATACGACCCAAGCCCTTTAGGCCAGCTTCCAGTTAAGATGTAATCAGACCATCTGGGACTGCTCCCATCAGGCCCTCACTCAGAATGTATCCTATTCGAAGCCAAACTCTGGGTCAAGTTGAAATCAAACGAGTTTCTGAAAGTTGAGCTAGGACCTGTGTAATGGGCTAATCAATAAATTCTGCTCAAATGCAGACATCTTGGGTTTCAGAAGAACTCCTTCAAGGCTTGAGATTCCACATTTGTCCTGTCTCCACTCATTTCAGCTAAAGCAAACCAAACGCAAGCATCCAGTCCAGAGTACAGACATCTTGGCATCACCATTCTATCCTCAGCAACAAACTAAGCAAACGGAATAGTCAAAGAGTCCTTTGAGGGCCATAAGAGGTCACGACAAACCACTCCCCCCAACCATACCACCCCAAATTGGAGAAAGTTTGGAGAACCTCCAAGCTCATACCTCTGCAGGAACTAGGACAGGAAAACCTGGGCTACAGTAGATAAACTGCTGGAAGTTCTACATGAGCAAATCAGAGAGTGAAAAACTCAGAGGAAACTGAGTCCACTCCTGACGCTCACAAAGTTAGCACCCCACAGACCAGAGAAAATCCCCCTCTGCTTCTATAGGGGGCAGGAAATAAATGTTCAATATATCCCACTTGCCGGATTTTTCTTTGCAAGCCTGACTTTGGGAAACATGTCTAGCCAGAGCTCAACTAGCTAGGGTTTTATTAGAGAGTAAGTAGGCCAGGAAATGGAAATACCCAACTCCAACTCTATGTAGCTATCTCATTCCGCCTACAATGTGTATGTGGGCGGGGACCGGGGGCTCCGATTCATGTGAGAAGCCCACAGTTCACAAGACTGGGTCCCAATCACGGAACTGTAGAACACTTTCTATCCCCACACCATACTTTCTCATGACCAATGGCCTGCTAATAGCAGTGCTTTTTACTGAGTACTTATATACTTGTGTGTGTGTGTGTGTGTGTGTGTGTGTGTGTGTGTGTGTGTGTGTGTATAGTATGAGAAAGCAAAGCCATGTTATGAAAAGGCAAAGCAAACATGAAAATCAGTTTCAAATATGCATGAGTGATAGAGTTATCTGACTGAGAGTTTAAAAGAAATACAAATCAGCTGCCTGTGATGGCTCCCAGCTTTAAGCTCAGCATTAGGGAAGCTGAGGCAGGAGGATCACAGTGATCTGGAGACTACTTTGGACTACATAGTATCTTCAAGGTCAGCCTGAAATACAGAGTAAGACTCAAAAGAAAAGATAATAAATAAACGAATAAGCCATTTCTAAATGTTAAGGGACATAATAGACAAAGTAGACTCTCCAAGAATAGATGAGCAATTTAGGCAGAGGCAAGAACTTAGTAAGGTCTAGTCCTAAGAACCAAAAGAAGTACTAGAAATCAAAAGCAATGAAACAAGCAAAGGATGTCTTTGATGGGCTCATTGGTGGACTGAGCAGAGCGAAAAGATAGGGGAGGGAGCACTACAGAGAAAAGCCAACAGGATGGGGGAGGGGGAGCACTACAGAGAAAAGCAGAGCAGAACATTCAAGAGCAGATGCACACTTCAAAGGCTGTGACACACACGGAACAGGAGCACATGAAGAAGAATGCAAGGATCAGAGGACGTGGTTAAGCAGTCACAACTGAAAAATTCCCCCCAATTAATGTCAGACACAAAATTACAGAGCTAGGATGCTCAGAAGGCAGAGAGTGCATAAACCCAAACAAGCAGGACCAGTACGCCTAGCCATGGTGTTTAGGGCTTAGAATACCAGAGATTGTTGTTTGTAATCCTTCAAGAAGCCAGACAGGGAAAGCAGCTCTATTTATAGAGGAGAAAAGGTTAGAATTATGCCTGATGTTTCCTCAGACATCATGAAAGCCAGAAAAGGGTAGGAAAGTGAAATATTGAACGTGTTGACTGAAAAATATTCTGGGGCACAATTCTGTATAGTATGAACCTCTTTAAAAGTAAAAAAAAAAAAAAAAAAAATTGGGCATGGCAGTGCCTGTCTTTAATCCAAGTGCTCAGGAGTTAGAGGTTCACAGAGTCTGTGAGGCCAGACTGATCTACATAGTGAGTTCTAGGAATTCCAGAGCTACAGGGTGAGTCCTTATCTCAAAAATTAAGCATAATAATAATAATAATAATAATAATAATAGAGAAAGCTAGTGTTGTAATGGATGCCTGTGACCCCAGCACTTAGAGGATCAGGTTATCTTTGACTACATAGTAAATTTAAGGCT
>OU015752.1:9624170-9626390 GCA_907169655.1 Acomys percivali
TGCTTAGAGAAAGCTTTATAGAACTGAATACAGACATGATAACAGGAAAGGATCCAAAATCAATCACTGAAGCTTCTGTTTTTAGGAAGCTAAGAAAACAAGTAGCAAATGAAGCCTAAAGTAAAATGAGCAAATAAAAAACAAACATTAATTAGACACCAATGGTATAGAAATCAATAGGGAAAAAAGTAGTTGATGTTCGGAAAAATCTATAAAATCACTAAGCTTCCAACCAGGTTATTTACAAAATGGAAGAGAAAGCACACAGATGACTAAAGATAGCCATGGAAGAGGGGAGAGACATGACTATAGGTGACAGGAACATTAAAAGTACCAAGAAGGCTAGAGAGATGGCTCAGCTATTAAAGCTCACAACCATGTAAATCCAGCTCCAAGGATCTGACACCCTTTCTGCTCTCCTTGAGCACCTGCTAAGATGTGCTCAGGTGTCCCCCACACATGTATACACACTAATACACAGACAAACAAGCAAAGCCAGGTGTAACAGCGTGCACCTACAATCCCAACACAGGAGGCTAAAACAAAGGGTCTGGAGTTTGAGGCTAACCTAAGCCAAATGGGAAGACTCTGGCTCAACAAATGTTGCGAAAAACTCTTTACTAACAAATGGAGCAAATGTGAAAAGACACAGCATGCTAAAAGTCACACAAGAAGAAGAAACAATCTTTTATCTTTTGTTTCTTTTTTAACATCTCAATGGTTATCCCATCCCTTGTATCCTCCCATTCTTCCCTCCCAGTTTCCCCTTATTCCCCTCCCCTATGACTGTGACTGAGGGGGATTTCCTCCCCCTGTATATGCTCATAGGGTATCAAGTCTCTTCTTGGTAACCTGCTGTCCTTCCTCTGAGTGCCACCAGATCTCCCCCTCCAGGGGACATGGTCAAATGTGAGGCACCAGAGTACGTGAGAAAGTCATATCCCACTCTCCACTTAAGTGTGGAGACTGTTCTGACCATTGGCTAGATCTGGGTAGGGGTTTAAAGTTTACTGCCTGTATTGTCCTTGGCTAGTGCCTTAGTTTGAGCGGGACCCCTGGGCCCAAATCTGCCTAACATAATGTTCGACTTGTAGGTTTCTAGGACCCTCTGGATCCTTCTACATTGCTATTCTCCCATGCTTCTCTCACCTAGAGTCCCAATAGGATGTCCTCCCCTCTGTCCCACTTTCCTGGTAAGTGAAAGCTTTCATGGGACATGCCCCTTGGGCTAGAATGCAGATATAAGTGAGTATATACCACTTAGTCTTTCTGCTTCTGGGTTAACTCACTCATTATGATCATTTCTAGCTCAATCCATTTATCCACAAATTTTGGGAATTCCTTGTTTTTAATAGCTGAGTAGTATTCCATAGTGTATATGTATATCTTTTGTTTCTTTCATGCATAGCATTGCTATGTATGCAAGGATGATCTCCATCTTAACTTGTAATCCTCCTTTCCTCAACATCTTCAATGTTGAGATTTCAGATGTGAGTTCCTTTAAAATAGACTCTGCCAGAAGATCTCTATCCACTAAGAAATGAAATAGATTAGCAGCCTTTGAAATGAAATGTCATCCACAACCTGTATGTTGAAAGCTGGATTCTTGGCTAATTAAGAAACTGGGCCCTTCAGAGGAAGTAGGTCAGTTTCAATATGCTTTTGAAGGGCACACTGTCTGCAGCCCTTCCTGTCCCCTGCCTTCCTGGCCACCATCACATAAACATCTTTCTTCTACGCCACTTTCGTCGCCATGATGTGCTTTACCACATGTCCGGAACAATGGAGAAAGCCAGCTACAGACTGCAAGCTCTGACACCATGAGAGCTTTCTTCCTTGTAAGTTGTTTTCTCAGTATTCATCCCATCAGAGAAAAGGGCCTGCCCACTATAGCAGGCCTACAGAACAGAAGGAACAAGCTCATGTGATTTTTTTTTTTCGTGTGTGTATGTGTGTGTGTGTATTGGTGTGAATTCCACCAAACATTTAAGGAAGAGCTATATTAATTCCATAATCCTTTCACAAACAGAAGCAAAGAGATTAATTTCTGGTGGGAGGTAGAAGAAGGAAGATCACGAGTTCCAAGCCAGTCTCCACTGCACAGCGAATGTGAAGCCAGCTTTGGTCATGTGAAACTCTACCTCACTCCCATTTCACGGGGAGAGAGAGAGACAGAGAGAGAGAGAGAGAGAGAGAGAGAGAGAGAGAGAGAGAGAGAGA
>OU015752.1:9626490-9643572 GCA_907169655.1 Acomys percivali
GAGAGAAAAGAAGAAGAAGAAGGAGGAGGAGGAGGAGGAGGGGAAGGCAAGGGAGAGGGGGAGGGGAGAGAGAGGGAGAAGGGGGGGAAGGGAGAGGGAGAAGGAGAGGGAGAAGGAGAGGGAGAGGGAGAGCTAGATTCTTAACTCATTCCATGAGGCGGTTATTATCCTCATGCCAAAAGCAAACAAAGACATTACAAGAAAACTATAGACAAATATCTTTAATAAACATACATGTAAAAACACCACTGAAATATTCACTAATCAGATCCAACAACATCAAAAAATTATGTAGTATAACCAATGTGACTTATCTGAGATTAGTTAAATGCTAGTTTAACATTTAAAAATAAATTAATACAATTTATTACATCAAAAGCATAAGGAAGGAAAACCACATGGTCCTGTCAGCAGATGAAAAAAGAGATATGAAAATAATTCAGAAAATTTTTTTTACCATAGAAACACTCTGAAGGGAGCACAGTCTCACGAGTCTGTAATGCTAGCATTGGGAGGCAGAGATAAGGATCAGCAGTTTAGGTATTCAAGAGCAACTTTGTGCCTGAGACACTGTCTGAGAACAAAAGCAAAACAAAATAACAAGAAAAACCCTCCTGATCACCACAGCCTCTGTAAGTAGGAACAAAGAAGAACATTCTCATTTTGATAAAGAATATCTAAAATGTATAGCTAGCATGGTACTTGATGGTGAGAAATGGGACTCTTTGCAACACTAAGACCAAGAACAACATAAGCACGACTCCACTCAGCGCTGGTCTTCTATATCACAATGGAAATCCTAGCAAGTGCAGTAAGACAAGAAAAAATATCTGAATTCCAGACCAATTGGGGAAAAAACATTTTAACTGTATTGTTTACATATGGCATGATGGTCTTGTAGTATGAGAATTGCCACACACACCACTCGAGCACTAATGTTGAGATATTGATGGTTTGTTTGGACACCTTTTCAATCAGGGTCACAGCAAGGACTCGGGAGCCTAACTGTGTCACCCATCTGTTGTCCAGAGTCACTTATATATATATATAGTCAAAACCTACAATTAGCTCACAGACGGTAGCCGACGGTGAAACAAGATGGTCAGCTCTGACTCAAGTTATTTTGCTAACAGACAGTGCTAATTGGCCTTGAGTTTGATTGGTCCTAAGTGAGATAAGTGAGGCAGTGCTTAGGGTACATCCAAAGTGTAACCAAGTAGGTAGATAACACAAGAGCAGTCAGAGAGTAGCCAAGTGTGTAAATAACAAAGTATGGATCATCTGGTGTAGGTTAACTTGACCCTCTGGCAGAGAATGTTAGTGTCAGCTATGAATAACTACTTCTAGGAAGCAGAGTTGAAAAATTAAAACGTTTGAACTTAATTTGACCTTATAAGTAAAATGGAGGCTGAATAAAACAAGCAGACCTCAACAGTCTCTATATATAACCCTGAAAAAAGTGGTTCTTAAAATCAATTTGGAACTAATAAGAAATTATTGCAAGGTTTCAAGATTCAAAGTTAATATACAAATACCAATCACTTTGTTATATAACAGCAATGAACGAAGTTCGAATAAACTTAATATTATTCATCAGCATCACCTAGTGAAATAGATGGTAATGAAATAAAATCAAACAAAATGTATAAACAAAGTATACCGCGATTTATTTAAGGAATGCACAAAATACTCATTTTAAAATCAAAGATAATTGGAAAGATCTTCCATGTTCATGGATAGGATGGCTCAAAGAATGAGACAATGGAGGAAAATGGCTTTTAAACAAATGGTAATGGTACAACTGAACATCCAACTACACACACACACACACACACACAGAGAGAGAGAGAGAGAGAGAGAGAGAGAGAGAGAGAGAGAGAGCGCAACATAACCCTTATATTCATTCATCATAAAGAATCAATTCAGAATGGATCCCAGACATAAATATAACACAAAAAATCTAGAAAACTCCTAAAATATAGCATAGGAAAATATATTGATTTCGCTGAGTTTGTCAATGATACTTAGATGTAAAATCAAGAACACAATCCATGAAAGAAAGAATTGATCGGCTGAACATTTACAAATCAATTGTAAAATTTCCTGTCCAGTGTAAGACAGTTTCAGGAAGGAAAGTCACAGATTATGAGAAAGTATGTTCAAATGGATCTGAGAACTGCCATGTAAAATGCACAAAGCACTTTCAAAGCTCAGCACTAGGATGACAATGAAGGGACAGCTCAGAAACTAAAAGAACATCTACCTGGCAAGCGACCCTACTTTGAGTCCCATTGCCTACATCAGGTGGTCCACAGTCACCTGTATCTCAAGATTCAGGGACTCTGACACCTTTGGCATCCTTGGGCACCTGCACACACATGCACGTACCCACACAGAGATAAGATAATAAAATCTTAAAAATAATTGTGCAGACTAATCTTAAATGCATAATAGTAACCGAAGGAATAAGTCTGAAAAGTCCATATCTTGTCTTGTGTAACCTGAAGTGTAGGACATTCTGAAAAATGCAAAACCGCTAATATTAAGACAGTGAGAAAACTGCTGGTAGCCAGGGTGAGCAGGAGGAATGTGTACATGAAGAACTGAGGACCATTTGGGCAACGAGCTATTATGACAGACTATTATCATGGATGTATGTTATTATCAAGTTTCCAAAGCCATTGAACATACAAATTCCATGAAGGAGCCCTATTGTAAGCCATGGGTGTCCTGCGGCAGTGAGTGAATACAGGCCGATGACGTCACACACGTACACCACTCTGAGGAGAGATGCTGAGAATGGGGAGGTATGCATGAATGAGGGCAGGGGTAGATGGGAAATCTCTGTACTTTTCATTCAATTTTTGTGTGAACCTAAAATTGGTCTAAAAATAAATTCTATTAAAAACTATATTTGGCTAATGAGGAAAACCCTAATTTGAATATATCCATGTCTCTTGGTGTAAAAGCAAATTAACAGTCCAAATTTTTACTTCCCTTGTTTTTTTATATCTGTGAAATGAAGCTAATGGATTGTGGGGGGGGGCATTAAATGAGATGAGGGTGGGGACAGTCTCTTCAACATGTTCAACACCATTCCAGGGCCAGCCACGGAAATTCATGAAAGACAATGCTTTGTATATTGAAAAGAAATAATCTTAAATATCAAAATGGTAAAGGGAGTAATGTGAACTCATCATTATCACAGAAAGTTATATCAATATACATCTGAAACAGGAAAAGAAAAATAATCCTGTGGCTACTGTAATGGTGCAGCAGCTACAAAAGCCAAGATGTACTTGGTAGCCACTAAAAGAATATGCACACTAAAGAAAAAAATAACTGATTTAGGGCCCAATTTTTTGTTAATGAGGTAATACTTTCCAATAATTTTCCAATAATTTCCAAAAAATGTTTAAAGCAAAGACAATTTACACTTATACAAACACAAACTAAAATACAAACACACACACATACATACACACACACACACACACACACACACACACACACACACGCGCGCGCGCGCGCACTTTTGCAGTCAGACCATGCTGCCGCCTGCTTCTGAGAAGACACAGGGTCCTGCTATCCTATGAGCCTGAGGTCTCTTGGATCATGAGACTGTCCCTGGTGACCTCATCTTGACTCAAAGCCTCTTGTTTGTTTCTGGTTTTTAGACATGCCCTCGGCATAGCTCAAATGCTCGAGAATATTTATCATCCTGTTAATGTTTCCAAAGAGAACAGGATTTGCTGTTCCCTGTGGTCAGAGAGGAGCACAGGCTAGGGGCACTTGTCATCCTCCCTACGGCAGCGATGGGCCACCTGGCATTCCCAGAACCATGCCTTACGAAAAGACAGGATGATGTGTCCTGGCCAGAGAAGGTCCAACCTGGGGTCTTATTGGACCTGTGCTCATCTGGCAGCCTGGGACTTCCTTGTCACAGAGCCTCTGTGTAACGTGATCATTCTCCCTCATTTCTGGACGCTCAGAGCGTGGTATGTGAGAGAACTGAGTGGGGGCAGGAGTTTAACTTTGGAGGGATTCATGAGGGAGCAGAGCCCTCCAACCGGCTTCGATTTTAAGCCTCATTGTAAAACCACAGATTCTTAGGAATCCTCCTTGCTATGTTCAGAGTCTGTGCTCTGTTCCAAGTTTGAATAGCGAGCCTTTGACTGCTTTTCTGTCTCTGATAGCTCTGGAGAGACAGGGGAACAGAAGTCTGGGTCTAAACTCTGTCACTTGCCTGATGGTTCATGTGCATCAAACTTTACACAAGCTGTCCAGAAGGGAGGAGAGAGGTGAGGGGTTAATAGCTAATGAGAGTGGATTTTGGTTTGGAAAGGTGAGAGAATGGATGGTGGGAACGGTTGCCAACAGTGTGGATGTACGGATGCTACTGAGCTGTATGTCCTACGTGGTGACCATAGTCAATTCCATGCTCTGCATGCCAACACTGAAGGGCAAGCAATAAGCATCAGTGTATCTACACACAAAGAGAGAAGAATGCATCTTTATTCTGGTAGTTTTTGTATTAGATGATCAAAGAGATTATAAATATTCCTGTTTGTTCTTGCGATGATAGGCAGGTGTGGTAGTGTGACATCAGACCATCTCAGATGTGAGTGCTGGCTCTGTAGTTACACATACATATATCTTCAAGAAAGTTATCAATTCTCTTTAACCTCAGTTTGCTGATCTTCAAAAGTACAGAATCACATATGTTAACAATTTTAGTGAACTAACAAGGAAAGGGCCCCAAGGTTGATCTGGCAAAGGACAGTCAAGTGGTTCATCTGTGTCCATGGTTTTTCTCTGTCCGATGAAGTAGGACCCCAGTAACTCCTGTCTAAAAGGGTCTTTGCACTATGCCCATGTCACTCCAGGAGTTTCATCTGCTCTGAGGAAAACTCAATCCAATTTAGTATTTATGTCCAAGTTTACCAAAGATATTGTGGGCTCACTTATGAGGCCAGGATGTATGTACATAGCCTTTAGAGAAATATTGACCTCTTGAAAAATGTTTATAGCTTTAGAAGCACCGCATGCCTTCTCTAACAAGACCTACTCCTGTAGCGATAGGCTGACTGCGTGTCAAGTAAGAGTGCTATCATAAGACCAGCCAGAGGGCCTGGAGAGCTAGCTCAGTACGGAAGACTGCTTGCTGCTCTTCTAGAGGCCTGGAGTTCAGTTTCAAGTACCCACATCAGGTGGCTCACAACTCTCTGTAACTCCAGCTCCAAAGGCTCCAATGCAATTCCCTCTTCTAGTCAACGCAGGCACCCACATGCAACACCCCCCAATACACACATCTTTTTATTAAAAAAAAAAAAAAAGACTTGCCAGGAAATGCAGCAATCAATGTAGGAACCATAAATATTCAAAACCAAAATTAGAAATTGGCTCAGCAAATTGATTTCAGAGGGAGAATTATAAGAGTTAGCATTAGAGTTAGAATTAGAATTAGAATTAATTAGGAGAGGAAGAGGGAAGGAAAGAAGGGAAGGAGGGAGAGAGAGAGAGAGAGAGAGAGAGAGAGAGAGAGAGAGAGAGACTCAGGATAGCAACAGAACTGTTTGGTGAGGGTAAAGTGTCTTCAGTCTCATGTTTACTAATTTCGGCCACAGCACTGTGGGAATGCCAGCTCTGGTGATTGTTTTTAAAGAGGCTTGTCTGTCTTTACTATTGAGCAAAGTGAGGTCACTAGGAGCTGTCAACACCAAGAAGAAGGCGTGTTACCATAAGGACGGCTGAGCTGCAGGTGTCCGAGTGGTGTGGAGATGACGCCCCATGAGCTGTGATAAGTGGGATAAGGAAATGAAGTCGATTCAATTGTTCACTTGCTGTGGGGGTTCATCACTATACCAGGCTGCTCACCAACAGACAATCACTCCTGAAGTTTTTCATATCCCTAAGTGGGCAACAGTTGGCCTTTTGCTTTGATTTTTTTTTTTTTTTTTTTTTTTTATCCAGACCAAACTATTTCTGCCTTGCTTTACACAGAGGAACTCTTGGTTTCACAGTATTTTCAACATTTATTTAAAGTATGATTTTTGACATTTATTTAAATAAAAACCTACCACAGATCCAAGGATGTTTCTGACAAAAATAATCAGGATTTGTGCCGTCACTTCTTGTAAATGCACGAAACCCCTCCTCTGGGTCACACACACCCAGGCTCCACTCCACGGCTTCTACATTTGAGTACCATCTTTTCACTCTTTTGTTTCCTAAAGGAGTTAGAAGCAGAGAAGAGCAGCGCCAGGGCCCTTAGCAAAGATGGAATGCCAGCCAGCTGTTACACAGCTGTGCAGAGCCCCAGCACGCTGGGAAGGTTAGGAGAAGGCTAAAGCACCTGGGATTCAGCAGCTCTAGCCTTGAAATCCGACCTCAGTTCAAGTATACTGTACTGAAGGAACACAGGAACACTGGTCTTAGGTCATATCGCATCATGAGTGCTAACGTTCTGATTGTATAGAAAAGGGCTCTTGGTATCACTTCCGTGCAATCTGTTTTGATGTCTATTGTAAAACCAGAAACAGAAAAATCCTATGGAAAGTATCAAACGCTTCGGCGCCGTCTCGTCATACTCGCATTCGGCTCTAGGGAGGCTAACATTTATCTGTACTGGAAGAGTGAGGCGAGGGAGGGAAATAGTTTCAGTGATGTAAAAAAATGTTTTGCATATGTTGTAATTGACCATACATACACAGCCCTATGTTCGCTATATGTATGCATATTTTGTGAGTTTTTGAGAGTAATTTTGGCTAATTATATATTTTTTTTTCTTAAATTCCTAGCTGGAACCTAACTCATTAGAAAAACAAGCATCCACATTGGACCGGATGCTGGCAGCAGCATCACCTAAGTTGGGCCCTTTGGTTTGGTCTGACTCCTGCTAGGTAAGGCCCCGGATTCTGTGAGCTCCAGCTCATGTGAGACATTCACCCTAATGTGAAGTGTGGCTTCCTACTTCAGTAGGAGCAGCTTGGCATTTCCTGCCCGTGTGTCAGGTGACTCTCCACACCCACCCCCTACGCTGAACTCTACCCACCTGTCCAGCAGCTGCCTGCGCGGCCCTTCACCTTTGGCTTTTCCCGGCAGCTATGTGATTAACTGCGAACTTCGCAGAAGCAGGGCCCGCCTTTCTCTCTGTTCCATCAACATCGAATGCAGTATCTGCCACACTATAAATGTGTGTGGCTTCTTCCTGCTCCTGCCCGTGCACCCTGGGTCCCATGCAGCAAACATCCATTCTTGCACCAGCCTTGAAAGTGGCCCCGGCAGTACAGAGGCATCATGCCTGTAAATTCCCATGCAAGTAATATGTTTAGTACTGAGTATTAGGAACAGTTCTGCCCCCCCCCCCCCGCCAGGAAGGTAGGCCACTTCCCCTTTTCCAATAATGAAAGTTGTGGAAATCTCTTCTGTCTCCCCCTCCCTCCCTGTCCTTCCTTCTTCTCAAGACCGTTTGATAACTTTAAACTCAGTCCTCTTTTTACTGAAAATATATTCTTTTCTCACTTAATATATCCTGATTACAGTTTCTGCTCCCTCCACTCCTCCTAGTTCCTCCCACCTCCACTCCGGTCCAGATCTACTCCCTTTCTGCCTCTTGTTAGAAAAGAACAGGCTTCTAAGGGAGAATAATAACAAAGTATCATAAGATAAAACAGGAACTATCACATTGAAATTGGCCACAACAAACCAACAGAAGGAAGAGACCGCAAGAGAAGGGACGAGAATCAGAGACCCACTTATTTATACACTCAGGAATCTCATAAAAGCACTAAGGTGAAAGGCGCGCACGCGCACACACGCGCGCACACACAGAACCTGGCACAGATCTGAGAAGGCCCTGTGCTTGCTGCTTCAGTCTCTGTGAGTTACACGAGCTTCGTTCGTGTTGCTTTAAAGGCCTTATCTTCTTGGTGTCCTCCATTGTGTCTCTGGCTCTCACACTAGTTCTCCATTTTTGCAGAGTTCCCTGAGCTCTGAGCGGAGGGATCTGATGGGGACGTCCCATTTAAGGCACATTGCTCCACGGCTCCCCGCTACCCTTCTCTTTCTGAATCACGTCTGGCTATGGCTCTCTGTATTTGTTGCCATCTGCTGCAGGAGAAGGCTCTCTGATGATGGCTGAATGAGGCACTGACCTATGAGTATAGCACAATATCATCAGGAGTCATTTATCACTACCCTTTTTTTTTTTTTTTAAGACTAGTAGTGTTTAGTTTTACTCTAGGACTTTGGGCTATCTAGTCTTGGGTTCTTGGTCACCCAAGCAGTGTCAAGTATAGGTTCTATCACCTGGAGTGGGCCTTAAGTCAAATCAAATAAATATTGGCTGGTTATTCGTACAGGTTTTTTTTTTTTTCACAAGTTTTCTACCACTATGGCCCTAGCATATCTTGCAGGCAGATCAAAGGGTTTGTGGCTGTGTTTATGTTTCTCTTTTGGTGGCATGTCTTGGCTCATTTTTCAAAAACATAATTATTATATGAAAATTTAGCACACTGTGTGTCTTGGTCTCATTCATTCTCCACTCTCTGCTTCAATGCCCTTACCCCCAGCACATCCCCTTCTCAGTCTCATGTGTACGAGCTATGCACTGAGGCACAGGTAGGCACAAGTAGGTACAAATAGGAACAAAGCCATAGGACAGCAGCTCTCCTTTCCTCCGTAAGTTATCGTTGGCCAACAACTCCCCAGCTAAGCGTGGGGCCACAGTGCCTCCCTCACACCATTCATGGTGGAGCTATTTTTTTGTTCTTGAGGCTTTGTCTTGCTGTTGTTCACAACATGGTCTCACTGTGTAGTTCTGGCCGGCCTGGAACTCATTACATAAAGCAGGCTGGCTTCAACCTCACAGAGACCATGATGGGCGTGGTGGCACATGCCTTTAATGCCAGCATTAGGAAGGCAGAGGCAGGTGGATAGCTGTGAGTTGGAGGCCAGTCTGGTCTACAAAGCAAGTCTAGGACAGCCAACGCTGCACAGAGAAATCCTGTCTCAAAAAAACCAAAACAAAACACAAAAAATCAAACTCACAGAGATCTGCCTGCTTCTACCTAGAGTCCTGGGATTAAAGATGTGTGCCGCCACCCTGTGGGGCTTTAACAGGCTCGGTCCTATATAGGTCTTGTTGTGCAGATAACCGCAGTTGCTGTGAGCTGATATGTACCACAACCATGTCGTGTCCAGGTGACAGTGTTTCACGGCATTTCTGCTCCTGCTCTTACATTCATCCCACCCTTCTTTCAAGATGCTCCCTGAGCCTTAAGGGAAGAAGGATTTAACATATCCACCTACGGCTAAGAACCTGGTCACTTACTCTCAGCCTTGGCTCATTTTTATGTGCATTTTCATTTAAGACTTTTTAAATACTTATATATGGGAGGAGTATATACATGTGAGTACAGGTAGCTTTGGAGGCTGTTGGGTCCCCTGGAGCTGGAGTTACAAGCACTGTGAGCTACCCAGTGTGAGTGCCAGTAAGCGGAATTCAAGTTGTCTGCAAGAACAGAACATTCTTTAGACCACTGGGCTATCTTGCCAGCTCCAACGTGCTAGTTTTTATATCCTTCCTGAAAGAAAATGGAATTTAGAAAACTGCTAAGATGTAAGAACATATCTCCCATCATAGAATGAGGATGGCCTCCAGGCAATGTTATCAACACCGTTAAGATAAGTAATGCACATCTTCACTTCTTACTTGACCTTTACACGATGGCAGTGGAAATAGTTTCCTGTCAAGATGCATGTTCCCAGTGTTCTACGGGTGCCTCGCGCCTTTTCATTAAGTGAGTGTGATAGATCAAGAGATTGGTCTTTAAGTGTTAGAAATAAATTGTAACATATATAGACATTATTTTTTTGACATTATTTGTTGAAAGCTGCTGTGCCAGGAACTATGCATCACTGGGGAGATCTCATCTGTGATGAACACAACACAATTCTGCATTCAGGTTGCTTGTGGTCTAGGATGAAATGAATGAAATGCTTTGGATCAGCCCACAGCAACTGGCAGAGCCTGCAGGAGTGGGCCACAGTCAGAGGAAACATCTTATTATTAGGCACAGTGAGTACAGAGCCGGAGGAAGACAGAGCCACTCCCCGGGGAAGGTACCGCGCGCTTCTCAGCTGTCTCAGTTTCATTTTCCTTCCCAGCTACATTCTTAGTTCTTACTCTTATAAAGCAGGTCTTCAAAGAAGGCTGCTGGGCATCCCTGCCTTGCTGCCTCTGCCCACACAAGCACCTAAAACAGTGGCTCTTAATCTTCCTAATGGCTGCGACCCTTTAATACAATTCCTCATGTTGGGGTAACTCCCAACCATAAAATTATTTTTTTGTTGCTACTTCATAACTGTAATTGTGCTACTGTTATGAATCATAATGTAAATATATGGTATGCAGGATAGCTGATGTTCCACCTCTGTGAAAGGGTCGTTGACCCCAGAGGGGTCACAACCCACAGGTTGAGAACTGCTCTTCTAAAACACTGGCCAGCTGTTCTCTTCAGGATCACTGGGCTCCCGTGAAGTCTGTGTAAACAAAGTTCTACTCCATGCTGGCCCAGAGGAAACAGAGGACCTATCACTCCACTCCACCCAGCAGGCAATCACTCCAGCACCACTGGCTGCACCTAGGATGCAGCAGGCAGCATGGTCTGTCTAGGGAACAGGGGTAAACTGTTAGAGCCTAGGTCAGTGTTCAGAGCACAGGGACCCCAGAGGCCTGGAGACAAGAGGAACACTGGATATGGAGAGAATTTCTAGCCATTATACATTCCCAGAAAGACCCCTGAATCTTATTTGTAGTTCAAGATTCCATTTAAATCACCCATGACCTGTATTGTGCATCTCTCAACTCTGTCCTCCCTTCCAGAGCGCTAACAGCATCTGCCAACAGTTGCCATAACTTGGTATTTCCTTCTCTTAAAAAATAGCGTGTGTGTGTGTGTGTGTGTGTGTGTGTGTGTGTGTGTGTGTGTGTATGCATGTGCATGCCATGGGGCACATGTGGCAGTCAGAGAATATGTGTGAGCTGGTTCTCTCCTTCCTCCATGTGAGTCCCACGGATTGAACTCAGGATCATCAATTTGGCGGCAGCAAAAGCTTTACCAGCTAAGCCATCTCATCAACCTGACATTTGCTTCTTGCTGAATTACCTGCTATCAGGACTTGTTTACCCATCTGACAGAAGCAAGCGTGTGCCCTAGAATAGAGAGTACAAAGCACGAGATGGCAGGGATCATATCTTCATAGCTTCCTTGTTATTATTGACATGCATTTCATACGCCCTGTGACTCACTCATTGGAAGAGTCTAGATCTGCTATGAAGAGTTGTGTGGGAGTTTTTGTGAGTTTGCACTGTGTTCCCAAGTGTTTGCACTATTTTATATGCTCACAAGCAGTATGTGAAGGTACAAAATAGCTGCTGACACCGATTATTCTCTCTCTCCCTCTCTCTCTGCTCCCCCCTCCACAAGCTGGGCTTGGACCTAGGGCTCCATTGATGCTAGGCAAACATTCTATCAATAGAGCAACACGTTCTCTATCATCATTACAACCTCATTTTAAAATAGGCATTTGTTTTATTTTACATATACGCCCAAGTGTATGTACATGTACCATGTCAGTCCCGTGGGACTAGAATTACAGATGGTTGGGAGCCACCATGTAGGTGCTGGGAACGAACCTGGGTCCTCTGCAACAGTAAGCAAGTGTTCTTAATTGCTGCACCATCTCTCCAGCCCCGAGTCCCAGTTTTAATCATTACACTCATTCTAATGGGTGCAAAGTGGCATCTTATTATAATTTAAATTTTAATTTCTTGGTGAACCATCACACTAAGTGTATTGTCTGTGTTCGTGTGGGTTTTGTTGTATTGGGATTGAACCTGGGATCTTGCCCACATGCAAAACGCTCTCTAACACAGAAATGTCTCTCCAGCCCTTTTGTCATTAAAAAATTAACTTTTAAGGGTTAATTTATGTTATTTATTGTTTTGGGAGGAACACACCCAAGCCACAGTGCCTGTGTGAAGGGCAGAGGACAACTTTGTGGAGTCCTTTTTCTCCTTTCATCTTTATGTGAGGTCCAAGGATTGAACTTAGGCATGAGTCTTATGTCATAAGCACTTTTAGCCCCTGAGCCTCTCACCAGTCAGTCATTTTCAACTTTTGAGACTCTCAACCAGTTACCTAGATGATGTTAAACTCACTTTGTAGTGCAGGTGAGTTTTGAACTAGGGATCTTCCCATCTAAGCCTCTGGGGTAGCTAGGGCCTGCTCCATCATGCCTGGCTGTTGAAAATGCTTTGCTGTTTTCCTGGCTATCTTGGGGGGTGGCAGGTGTTAGTTGGTTATTTTGTTTTCTGAGACAAGGTTTCTCTGTCTCTGTCACTGAGACAGTCTTAGTGGTCCTGCACTCCCTTTTTAGACCAGGCTGGTATCAAACTCATAGAGATCTGCCTGCCTCTGTCTGCTTCCCCAAGTACTGGGATTACAGGCATGTGCCATCATGCCCGGCTCATGCTATCTTTTAAAAAAACATTTTAATAAAGTCTTAAAATGTGTATATGTATGTGTATGTATCTATGTATATGCCACATGCATGTAGGTACTGGAGAAATTAAGAAGACAGGGTTAGATTTTTTAGAGTTGGAATTACAGTCTGTTGTGAGTTGTCCAACATGGGTGCTGGACTTAGGTCCCCTGTAAGAGCATCAAACACTCTTAACCCCTGAGCTATCTCTCGGCCCTGGCCACCTTCTTTCAGAGGAATTTTATTTCTCTTTTGCCCACTTTTTAATTTGGTTGTTGGCGGTCTTATTGTTGGGTTATAAGAGTTTTTCAATATTTTTGAACAATTGGGCTTTTTAATAATTTACTTTTATTTCATGTGCATTGCCTGCATGTATATCCATGTGAGATTGTCAAATGTTGGAGTTATAGACAGTTGTGAGTTGCCCTATGGGTGCTGGGAATTGAACCCAGGTCTTCTGGAAGAGCAATCAGTGTTCTTAACTGCTGAGGCATCTCTCCAGCCCCTGAACAATCAGACTTTTTAAACAGCATGTTACAATTTTATAGTTTTTAAAACATTCCCCATCGTAGCAAATGTTGAATGCTTGATAAATGTTCTTCACCATTTCTAGTACTCTAAAAGACAACTTGGGTTGGTTTTTAAACTTTTTACTCATCCACTTTATTTTCCTTGCATGTAGGCCTCTGCTTAGAGTGCCCAGAGAAGCTAGGATCAGATTCCCTGGGACTGAAATTAAAGACTGTTGTTAGCCAACATGTGGGTGCTAGGAATTGAACCTGGGTACTCAGAAAGTGCAGCTGGAGCTCCTAAGCACTGAGCCATCTCTCCAACCCAAGGTCCGGAGTTAACACATTCCAGAATCATTGGGGTCACCAATAGAACCTACTGTGTCCTGGCTACTCACCAGGCATTTTATCTGAGGAGCTCTGTGTCACCATTCCCAGCACTGATCCACACAAAGAAAGCAAATTGCCCCAGAGCTGGTAAGCAATGGTTCTGCTTTCATTGCTGAAGTCTTCACTTCAGCCCCTCCCTTCGATAATATAGCGGAACAGGAAGATGTCAAGCCAGGGGACTTGCATATCATGCTTCTGATACATTAGGCAAAGTGTCATCCCTGTACCTCGTGCTCACCCGCGGAGTCACTGAGAAGTAAGTACACAGGGTCTTGCAGCTCATAAATTAACGCAATCCATCAGATGCTACCCATAAGTCAGGTATGAGAAGAAAGAACTCTAAAAGCTAAGAGTATGGAAATGGGATTGTGCCTATGTTTACCAACTAGAGAGAGAATGGCTGCACGAACCTGGAGATCAGCTAGGAGTTACATGAGCTCTACCGGGGTATGAGTGCGCCCTCAGGATCAGCCGGGACTTCCCAGGCAGTCCAAAGTACATTCTGCAGCTCCTGCTTCTGGCTTGAGGCCAGCAACATGTTTTCTTGAATTTACAGCCAGGCAGTCTGGACTCCTGGTGCAAGCACGTAACAGGTGGGAATGTGTTTGTCTTGCAAGCCATGCTCACCCGCTGACATCCAATTATCAAGAATCCCGTTACATCTCTTTACACTTAAGTGTCTTTTACCCTTCCAACTCTAAAAATAGAGGAGAGAGGGAAGCGCAGTGTGGAGGGCTGGAACATTCTGTATAAAATCCTCTAAACATTCATCTCTGGGAAATAACACATCCACTATTTTAATTTACAGCCCATCCTGAAGGTTTTTTTTTCTTCTTCTTCTTCTAGGAAAAGAGGCACTTTCAAGCCACCCCTATGTATAAATAAATTATTTTCTTAAACATTCACCAGAAAGTATACAAGGAAAGCTGATGGTGGTAGATGCCTATATCTCAGTTGAGATAGGAGGGTCTTCACTGCAGGGCCAGTCCAGGTTACATGGAAGTGTAAGGCTGGTCTTAAATTATGTATAGTAAGATGTTATATAAAATGTAAACAAGCACATACATACTTGTGAACATAAATGTATGTAAAATGTATACACACATGTATGTGAACATGTATATAGATATATAAATATGTGACTTCTATGGCCGTGTCAACAGTTTGATGTATTTCAGTTGGACCTCATTTCAGGGCTGTCCCAAGAATGATAAAGGAAGGAATTGTTTGCCAAGAGATAAAGCTACATCATCTCTGAGGGAGGAAATTCACAGGACTATTTTTACTTTTGCTATAAAGATTGTCTTCAGCCTGGATTTCTCCATTTCTCTCACATCACACTGGCCTGCATAGTCCTTTTCTTCTGTGGTCTTGGCTGTTTGCTCAGTGCCCCATTCAACAGGCTCTGCAAAGATCCACATGTAGCTCTGGAGAAGTTTCTGGGTAAAGGAAACAGTGAAATTTCACTTCCTTTGGCCTTGGAGAAAGCCAAAAACAATGTGAGTGTTTTCCTCCAAAGGGTTGGTTGAAAAATGTCCTATTGCCCCAAAAGTTCAACCTTCAACCTTCTGCTGTGAGAGGCAGTCAGCACCTTCAAGTTACAGGCCTTCTGATGACAGACTGCTGAAGACCAGAGACACCACCGCATCTTATATCAGCCCAGCCCTTTGAAGCTAGAGTTGTCAGCCATTGCTACAGCCACTTTATTATCCTAAGAAAGGAAGCGGCTTCTGCAGGCTCTGAGGCCCTGTTCTCAGTCTGGATGTTTGAAAGGGTGAAACGTAGTTATGGTATTATGACTTTTCCATTTGTGTGAGTTAGCCTTTTTATTCCTCACCTCCCCCAGGGCACATACTCATTAGAACTGTCTGTTGTCCTGTGGCAGAGTGGGATGAAGGCAGGTAGGATGGGATGGGGATTGTCATGTTCTGAAACCTCTCCTCATGAAGCTTTGTCTGTCCATGTCTGAAAAACCTACTTTGAACTTCAAAGATGGGGTAAGACGAGGAAGTGATGAAAGGGTGCAGTTATTTCCAGATAATTTATTCTCTAGATGCTAAAGATCTGGGGCATTGCTCGTGCTAACTGAACAGCTGCACTTAGTGAGTCTCAATACACCAATTCTTGTGAGAATTATGCGGTCTCACACACAGAGAAGCACATACAAAGATATGTAAAAGTAAGATTTTCAATATAGATCTATATTTCTAGCTCATCGAAAAGTCGGTCATATGAATGAAGGTAATATATTTTTATTCAAGCCAAGTGGGGGTGGGCTTGTCATCCCAGATTGCTGGCAGGCCAAGGCAGGAAAAACATGGGTTCAAGTCTGGGCAATTTATTTCAGGAATTTCTTTTGAAAAAAGAGTTTGGCATATAAACAGATAAATCAGTGGTAGAATGTTCATCTAAAATGCACTGGCCCCATTCAATACTCACAACTGAAAACAAAACAAAATAAAGCTCATTGTTGTTTGTTTTTGAAGAATATAAAAATCATCAAATTAATCAAAAACATCCTCTCTTAGTGTTGGAATACAGTCTGGTGCTTTGTATTTGTTAATTGTTTGCCCCTGAGATTCATCCTGCAGACTGTCACAATACCCCAAATATTGCTGTTTAACCTTGCCTCCCTGCTTAACTAATAAAGAAAGCCGATACCTGGGCAGGTAGTCATGGCAAAGGTTCAAAGGCTTTGGGGGACAGAGAGGATGTTAGGAAAGAGAAGCAGATGGTACCAGAGAAAGAAGAAGGAGGAGAATCATCATGGGATAGAAAAGAGCCACGTGGGCCCAGAAGAGGAACCCTGAAGTTCCACATAAATGAAATGGTCCAGATGGACGACCTTAGCAAGAATTTTGGGATTATGGATGGAAGGTAGCCTAGATAGAAATTACTGGAACAGATGGCATATCAGAAGGTAGTTTAGGGGGTTAATATTGCCCAGCCCCAGGTAAAATAAGGCTTATTCTAAAATACAACAGGTGTCTGTGTCTTTACTGATTGTAAAAGCCAATTAGATAATACTGCCATAATAATTATGAGCCTAATAATAATCATGTATTAGGCTATACCGTTAAATTAACAGCAACACTGAGTTAGGGTTTCCCCTACTGTGAAGAGACACCAAGACACCTCTTATACAAGCAAACATTTAACTAAGGCTTGTTTACAGTTTTAGAGTTTCAGTCCGTTATCATCATGGCAACCGACAAGCAGACACGGAGCCAACAGTTCTACATCTTGATCCTAAGACAGCCAGGAGGAGACTGCATGTGTTTCACCCTGGGCATAGCTTGAACATTTAAGACCTCAAAGCTCCGCCTCCACAGTGACACATTTACTCAAACAAGACCACACCTATTCCAACAAGGCCATGGCTCCTAATGGTGCCACTCCTTATGAGCCAAGCATTCACACACATGAGAATCTATGGGGCCATTCCTATTCAAACCACCACACAGTCCCCTAGGTGATCATTTGTGTAAGACCTGAGCCAAAGTCCATTGAGCTTTATCAGATCCTGTAGGTCTAAGGTTTCTGAACATAGTACAGGTCACCATTATCCCAGATGAGAGTAAAATGTGTCTTCTTCTTCTTCTTCTTCTTCTTCTTCTTCTTCTTCTTCTTCTTC
>OU015752.1:9643582-9661637 GCA_907169655.1 Acomys percivali
TCTTCTTCTTCTTCTTCTTCTTCTTCTTCTTCTTCTTCTTCTTCTTCTTCTTCTTCTTCTTTTTCTTCTTTCTTTCTTTCTTTCTTTCTTTCTTTCTTTCTTCTTTCTTCTTTCTTCTTCTTTCTTCCTCTACCTCTTCCTCTTCTCTCTTCCTCCTCCTCCATCTTCTTCTTCCTCCTCCTCCCCTTCCTCTTCTTTTTCAAGACACAGTTTCCCCTCATAACCTTGGCTGTCCTGGTTTCACTTTGTAGACCAGGCTAGCCACAAACTCACAGAGATCCACCCACCTCCGCGTACATGTGCCACCACACCTGGCTCATCGAAGCACCTTCTAAAGCAGTGGTTCTCAACCTTCCTGTCACTACTCTGTAACTGTAATTTCACTACTGTAATGTGATGTAAATATATGATATGCAGGATATCTGATATGTGATCCCCATGAAAAGGTCATTTGACCCCAAAGGGATCACGACCCACAGGTTGAGAACCACTGTTCTTTAGGACTTTGCCTAGCCCCTCCCTCTTCCTTTGCAAATAATCAAAAGTATGGCTTGTTGAGTAAGTGGACATGTTTCAGGGGGAGTTTTACCCACTGAGTTAATCATCTTTGGAAACGCCCTCACTGACACACCAAAACGTTTATACTGCACTAATGCTCTAACCCTGCATCAATTCAGTTTGGGTGATATTTAAAAGTAAACACCACAGGAGTGTCTAAGCAACATCTTGTTTTGTTTTGGTTTTGGTTTTTAAGATTTTATTTTTAATTATGTATACATATACGTCTCTGTGTATACAGTACAGTTGCCTGCACAGACCAGAGAGGGTGTTCAATCTCTAAATATAAGTCATTATGGACTTGTGTCTTTTCCAAGAGCATAAAGTACTCTTGATCACTAAGCTCGGACAGAGAATATGGAAAGATAGCTATGGAGGGTTGGTTTGGAGTAAGACTTCCAGGGTCATAAATGGCAGATGTCAACTTTGCTCTCCCTATACTGCCTCTCCCCTACCCCACCACCTCTCCCCCCACTCCACCGCCTCTCCCCTACCCCACCACCGGTGGTAGTGCCACATGACTGACTACTGACATCAATGTGCTGAAGAGTGGTTTCTTATTTGTTATTCCACTTGGTGCTGAGAGAGTAGTGGTTGCACTTCTAAAGAAATTAAGAGGCTTTTCAGGCCTGCTAAGTGCTAGCAGTCAAGGTCCCTGAGCTTTCCCTGCCTTTTCATGTGATTTGCAAGCTTCTAAAACACAAAGTCCTGGGTCGGGGGTGAGAGGGGTTACAAGTTGCCATCAGAAACTACCAATGATGAGCAAAGCATTTTCTGTGTTAGCATGGGCTGTAATAAGCCTTTCTCAATGAAAGCTCAGCTCTGAGGAATAGGTGCTAGAAGAAATAAGACAGCGATTTATTTCTTGACACTGAAAGCACTACACTTATTAGGAAACTTTTTAAAACAAGGAAGGGAACAAGAGAGTGTATAATTTTACAACTAAGAGGGGATTTCAATGATTTTGGTGTTTTTCCTCTCAGTCTTTGGTGTCATCTACAACATGACTGTCACTGCTCTTTCATGCAGCCCTTCTAATCTGTCCTAGCTCTGTGTCCCTATATTCTGACAATACTAAAAGCCCAATTGCTTCCTCCCAGCCTTAAGTTGGCCACTACCACACCACCACCACCACCACCACCACCACCATCATCACCATCACCACCACCACCATCACCACCACCGCCATCATCATCATCATCTCTTGATAGATCGCCCTCCTATCCCTGTAATCTTCCTCCCTAGCACCAGCCTGGCTCCTGCTCCCCACACCCTCTGCAGACATGGCAGGCAGGGCTGTATTTCCCAAGTATAACCTGCTTCACCGCTCGGCTGGCTTCCCAGTTCCCGAGGACAGCTCTCTAACTACTTACCATGGCTCGCAAGACCCTTTACCTACTGCCTCCCACCTCCTTCTCTCCTCTTCAAGCCCTCAGGGTCTCCTTGCCTCAAGTCACACCCTGCCTCTCACACCCCAAGAGGCACTCATCCGGCCAGACTCTTTCTCGGGATCTTTGCATAACCACGTTTCAGCTTTTAAACCATAATGGGATTCCAAGTCCTTTGGGAAGCTCTCTGAGACCCTCTTCCAATCTCACTGTGATTTGTTTTGTTTTGTTTTGTTTTGTTTTGTTTTGTTTTGTTTTGTTTTGTTTTTTGAGACAGGGTTTCTCTGTGTAGCCTTGGCTGTCCTGGACTCACTTTGTAGACAAGGCTGGACTCAAATCCACAGTGATCCATCTGCCTCCCCGAGTGCTGGGATTAAAGGCGTACGCCGCTGTGATACAGCTTTTCACTGTTATTCTTCATCAGTTTAAGAAAATTGTCTTGTAATCTTAGTTTACTAAATTCCCTTTTTATGTCTTTTGAAGAAACGGCAGGCAGCCTTTGCCTAGTGTTTTCCTCCACCTATGTGGTTTGAGTTATGCTTGTCAAATATTTAAATATTTTTACTTCCTCGAAATTCATTGTGTTGTTTTGTTGTTTAGTACATTGACAATTGGATCTACTAACTCTATGTAGTATAATTAAGTTTGACTGTTAGTAAAACTGGTCCATAATTTGCTTTCCTATCACTGTCCTTGCCTGGCTTTGATAGTTAAGAGTACTTCTATCAAGAAATGCTCAACATCTTTAGTCGTCAGAGAAATGCAAATCAAAACAACTCTGAGATTCCATTTTATACCCATCAGAATGGCTAAGATCAAAAACTCAAGTGACACCACATGCTGGAGAGGATGTGGGGAGAGAGGAATACTCCTTCATTGCTGGTGGGAATGCAAACTAGTACAACCACTTTGGAAATCTATCTGGTGCTATCTCAGAAAACTGGGAATAGGGCTTCCTCAAGACCCTGCTATTCCACTTCTTGGAATATACCCAGAAGATGCTCCAGCAAACAACAGGGACATAATAGCCAAAACGTGGAAACAGCCTAAGTGTCCCTCAGTAGAAGAATGGGTAAAGAAACTGTGGTACATTTACACTATGGAATACTACTCAGCTATTAAAAACAAGGAATTGCCAAAATTTGTAGACAAATGGATTAAACTAGAAGTGATCATAATGAGTGAACTAACCCAGAAGCAGAGAGAGAGTCAAATGGTATGTACTCACTTATAACTGGACACTAGCCCAAAGGGCATGTCCCATGAAAGTCTTCACTTACCAGGAAAGTGGACAGAGGGGAGGACATCCTATTGAGACTCTAGATGAGAAAAATATAGGAGATAGGGAAATAGATGAATCCAGAGGGTCCTAGAAATCTACAAGAAGAACACTATGATGGGTGGATCTGGGCCCAGGGGTTCTGCTTGATCTAAGGCACCAACCAAGGACAACACGTGCAGTCATCATCAAACCCCTACCCAGATCTAGCCAAGGGGCAGAACATTTTCCACAGTTAAGTGGAGACTGGGGACTGACTTTCACATGATCTCTAGTGCCCCATATTTGTCCATGTCTCCTTGTTGGGGAGGCCCAATGGCACTCGGAGGAAGGATAGCACACTACCAAGAAAAGACCTGATACCCTAGCATCATATTCAGGGGGAGGAGGTCATAGTCCCTCAGGCACAGTCATAGGGAAGGGGAATGGGGTGAAAGTGGGAGCGAGGGAGGGAGGGAGAGAGGGAGGAAGGGAGAGAGGGAGGGAGGGAGGGAGGGAGGGAAAAATGGGAGGATGCAGGGGATGGGATAGCAAATGAGATGTAATATGAATTATTTTATTTTTCAATAAAAATGTGTAAAAAAAAAAAAAGAGTACTTCTATCACTGTCCTTGGCTGGCTGTGATAGAGTGCTTATGGTTGTGCTATCAGGTGTGATGGAGAACTCTCTCCTTCAGGTCTTCTCTAAGACAGTGTGCTCATGATAAGGACAGTCTGTTCCCTCAGCATTTGGCAGAACTAACTCATGCAACCACTTGGATCTGCATATGTGCTTATATCCATTACCTAATGACTATACATTGGTTCAATTAGCCTGTGCCCTTATTTTATGTCTTTGCAGTTCTGCAGGGACTCTTAATTTGTCTTTTACATTTCAAATTCAGTTCTCTAAAGTGTCTATTTTCTATAGTCCCCAAATAACTGTATTGAATATGTTCAGTTTTGTGTTATCTTCTTCATACAATCTCATTTTTATCTCAGCCTGCAGTATTATCTGTTGGATATATATATATATATATGGCTGTTGGTGTTAGTGCTATTTTTGAGACAGGTCCTCATGTTGTGGTTCATGCTGGCCTGGAACTAGTTCTATAGACCAAGCTGGCTTCCAACTTGTGGCAATCCACCTGCTTCAGCCTTTCAAGTGTTAGAACCACAGATATGAGACACCACACTTGGACTTGTGATTCCTTTTTTAAAATTAAATCTGTGTTTCTATGCTGGCCAGATTGGCCTTGAATTTACCACCCTCCTACCTCAGCATCACAAATATGTACCACCATGCCCAGCTTCATATTACTATGTAAAGCTAATATTTTCTCGTAGTTGATATCACAAAGAAATCATTTTTCAAATGTGCTTTTCATATTTGTCTTGCGCGTGCATTTGTTTTGTACTTTCAGAGCTATGCTTTCCTTTCCTATCTTATCTTTCTCCAATATTTATGGTGGTTATACTGCTGTTCAAATTATTCATTCTTAAATAAGGAAGCCTAGAAGGGTCATATTTATATTGTTGGTTGGCGAATATCTGGATATCTATTACTTGTAAGCAATGGAAAATGTATTTATCTGTGTTAGTCGGTTTTCTGTTACTGTAATGAAACACCTGAGAGAAGAAACACAAAAATAAGAAAGGTTAAGTTGGATTCATGGTTTCAGTGTATGGCTTTTAGGCCTATGGCGAGGCTGAACTTTGATTCTGCCCTTATGGTAGCAACCAAGTAAAACAGACTAGCGTCCCACGACTTCTTTTAGGAGCTCAAGCCTAATGACGTAGAATGTCTAAGTGTGGCCATGTAAATGAGATGTGTCCCCCATAAGATCTAGCATTAGAATATGTAATGTCCCCAGTTGATGTTCCTGTATGGGGCAGGAGATTTAAGAAGTACAGCCTTGATAGAAGAACAGTGTCACTGGGGGGTGGGGTGGGGGTGGGTTTTAAGTATTTATTATTCTTAGCCCACTTCTGCTTTGCTCCTTCTGCTCTGTGCTTGCAGTAAAAGGCATGTGCTGTCAGTTTCCTGTTGCCCTCCCTGGGGCTTGATGCTACGTCTTCTCCCATGATGGATCATATGAATTTCCTTGGTCATGGTATGTTATCAAAACAGAAAAGTAAGTAACATGCTAAGTTTCACCCCTTTAAAGACTTTCTTTCTTTTTAATTTTATTAATTATTCACTTTACCTCCTGGTCATAGCCCCATCCCTCCTCTCCTCCCAGTCCCATCATCTATCCCCCATCCCCTACTGTTCAGAGAAGGGGAGCCCTACCTCCACCCCAGCATATCAAGTCCCATCAGCACTGAGTGCATCTCTTCCCCTGTGGTCTGGTGAGGTAGACCTGCCAGGGAACAGTGATGGAAAAGCAGGCAGCAGATTCCATGTCAGAGTCAGCCCCCATGCCCCTTACTAGAGGACCCCTATGAGGACCGAGATGCCCATTGTCTACATCTGTATAGGGGGCCTAAGTCCAGTCCATGCATGGTCCTTGTCTGGAGCTTCAGTTTCCACAGCCTACCTTCCCTGCCCCCATGCCCCAGCCCTGGTTAGTTGCCCCCCTCTTCCACGAGAGTTCCTGCATTCCAGGCTGGCTTCGAACCCACAGAGATTCACCTACCTCTGCCTCTCAAGTACTGGGATTAAAGGCGTGCACCTCCATACCCACCTGTCACTTTCTAATAGTACCGAGCTGAGGACCAAGTCTTTCAACCAGGGCCTCTGGGGGACACTCCAGAACCAAATGATAACAATACCCTTTTAGTACCCATGAGAATTTTGCACAGGTTTTCCTTGTGCTGATTGGCCAAAGAGAGAGGAAAAGAAGGAGGGAAGTGGGGGAGGGGAGAAATAACTGGTGAATGGTTACATAAATAGGCTTTGTTTCCCACACTGACTCCGCCTTCAGTTGCCTGGGATCACCTGTCTAAACAGGTTTATGGAGAATGACTCTGGTGCCCTTTCTCCCCACCATGCAGGACCACACTGGTTAATTAGTTACAAGTATTAGGAGGACACCAATGGCGAGAGGCAGAATGAGTGGCACACACTTGCTGCCCCTGTTCTAGTGACTGTCACTAGCTATGACACACAACATGAAAAGCACTAGGAAGCAACGTGCAAAGGACCTTGGCCTCCTTGAACCTTTCTGAGGGGCTCTTTCTACCTCTCAGGAGCAACCTACCTAGGGGCTAAGTCTTCAACACATGGGCCTTTGGAAATGGTGTGCATCAGACTCAAACGAGACCCCTTGTGATCTGAAATAGGCTGAACGCGCAGGAAGATTGGCAGCCTGAGTCCAGTGGAGGAAGTGAGTCCCTGGGGGCGGGCCTTGGGGTTTTATAGCTAGGCTGTGTATTAAGATCTGTGTCATTAAAGAGCAACCCTATTAGACCTGTGTCTGTATACGACCATCCATGAGCAGGCTGGGGCCTCTATTCCTTACACTCTTACTCATCTCTTATCTTTGGGAAGCTTAGCCTTCCTGGTACCTGACTCAAGCCTGCCCACTTTTAGCTCAGTCATTTTTTTTCTAAAAGGTCACATCCACCTAAGCTGGAACTGAGAGTTCTCGTAGGTTCTCTGTCTGAGTACTTGAAGGGAACCACTTGTCACATTTAGAGTTAAAAGCCAGGGTAACGGAAGCCAGGAGTTCTCTAACACCCTTCAAAGAAGAGGTGCTCATATGCAGTGAGAAAAGAGGCAGCTGGCAGAGAAAGCCAGAGGTGGGAGAGAGTCAGAGGCGCGCGCGCGCGTGCACACACACACAGAAAGGGGGGTGGGGGGGAGACACCTGCTGGCATCTCGGCATCTCCCTGGGTCTTTGATATGTACCCCCTGCCCTTTCTGGACTTGGCCTGAGTGAGTCAGTAAACCCATTTGTAACCGTACTATTTTGACTGGGGTTTGTTCCCCCATCACTGAAAGAGCCTTGATAAGGACAGTAGTCCTCTCATTGACTGTTGGTAGGTTTATCTGTTTTAGGAGGCGCACACAAACAAAGGCTACATTCACAAGTACAGACACCATTGTCTTCAAGGCTTTCCAGATGCCAGAGGTGCCCTTTCCCTGTCAACTACATGCCCACAGGACGAGGCTGTCATGGAATGAGTACACTGAAAGAAGAAGAGTCCTTCAGGAAGGCCGTGCTTTCTGCAGCTTGGAAGAGTTCTAGAATGTGCTGTGGCATCTTGCTGTCTGGTTAATTCACCCTCCATACCCAAACCAAGGGGAGATTTCTCTTTGTTTCCTTCTGTTGTTGTAATAAGACATTATTGCCAACATCAACTTAGGGGTGGACAGGATCTAGATGACTTACACTTTAGGTTCTAGTCCATCATTGAGGGAAGTGAGAGCAGGAACACAGGCAGCCACTTCAAACAGGACCCACCTGTAGGAGCTGCTTGCTGCCCACTCACAGATCCATGCTTAGCCAGCTTTTTTATCTGGCCCAGGACCACTTACTTCAGAGTTGGGTCTTCCCACATGAAGTAACAATAGAGTTAACCCTTCACAGACAGACACACCCAGAGTAGGCAATCCTTAAACTGAGACTTCCTTTGAGGGTAACTCCGGGCTATGTCAACTTGACAGTTAAAGCTAACAAGGACAATGGTAGCCAGATCTTAACCTTTTCCTACTTCTTTAGTGCTCCCCCCACCGCCCCCAACCCCCACGCCACCCCCGCATTCTTTGATGAAAAAAGTGCAAGCAGATACAACACAAATGTTGTGGTTTGAAAGCCAGGCATAATGGTGCACTTGTTCAATCCTAACACGTGGGGAGGCAGAGGCAGAAGCAGGCAGATTGCTGTGAGTTTGAGGCCATCTTGATCTACAAAGTGAGCCCAGGACAGCCAAGGCTACACAGAGAAACCCTGTCTCAACATCACCCCAGAGTTATGGTTGAGTGTGAAATAACTGTCACATGCTCACCTACTTATTGAACTCTTGGTTCCCCATGGCTGGTGTTACATGGGGAGAGGTTGGAAACTCTGCGGGTGCAGCCTGGCTGGAGCAAGTACATTGCTAGGGGAGGGGAGTGCTTTAGAAGATATATCTGAGACCCAGGTATCCCACCCCGACCCCAGTCCGGTTCCTGGCCACTGTGAGATGAGGAATTTCCTTCACCACGTGCTCCCGCTGCGTGCACTGTCCCATCAGCCTCAAACACTTAAGGGCTGGGACCTGGGAAGCAGTGAGCTAAAGGAACCTTCTTTTCGGTTGTTTTCTCAGGTGTTTGGTCCCAGCAGTGAAAGCCGCACCAACACTGGGAAATAGTTGCTCCTCAACTCAACTCCTCGAAAGAACTTATCCCCCAATATTTAACATGTGGCTTTTCAGTCTCTAGTGCTGCCAGTTTGTATTCTGGGGCTCGCTCTCTGAGTGACGTTATTGGAGAAAGAACCAATGTTAGTGCGCAGCAGTGACAACTGGGCCATCCCCAGTCATGCGCGCTCGAGACCACTGTGGGGGTTCAGAGAGGATCGGAATACTTACACTACGGTGGTTGCCTGAGAGTGCTGGGAGACAGCCCAGGGAACCTGGGGAGAGCCCAGGCGTGCACCGTGCTGGGAAGTAGCCCAGGGACACACATCCCACCCAGGAGAGATCCGAGGAGTGGGCCATTCTGAGAGATAGCCTAGGGACCTCTATCCCATCCTGGGGAGAGCTGAAGAGTTGGCCGTGCTGGGAGGTAGCCCAGGGGCCTCAGGGCGAGCCGAGGTGTGGGCCGGTGCTACAGATCTACCTGAACGGCTTTATAACTTTGCCTGTGGCCTGCTCTGGCTGGCTCAGGCTAGTTAGCTGAAGCATTCCTCTGGTTCCTTCTCCTGCCCAGTTGTGAGTGATGACAGCATTGTTGATATATTAACAGTGTGTAACCACAAATGGCACTGGTTAGTTGTTTCATAAAGCGTATTGTTCTCCAGCGGGATGCCTTATCTGAGCTCTACGCGGCTGGGAGCTGAACCGGAATCTCCATCCCCAGACTGAAGAAAAGCTGTCAGCAGGTGGTCTGTGCATCTCATTCAAGGTGACAGGCAGGGGTGATATATTGTAACCGAGGCATTCCGGACGCCATAGGACTTCATAAGGAAGCTCTTATGTTCATCAGCGTCTCTGCTCTTGGACTTGGCAGCTTTTCAGAGGCGAAATGTCCCCCCTTCTTTCTTCTCTCTCCTCGCTGATGAAAACGTAAAGCAGCATAACAGATCAATCTCTTCACTATACGCTTCTATTGCCAGTAATGTTGATACAATTTTTAGAGAATTGTAGGGAAGGCATAGAATTAAATTAGGCATTTCCAAGACGTGAGGCGGGAGAGCTAGAGCAACACTCCCAGCCTCGTTATAGAAGATTTAGGAATCATCCAGCTATTAATCATGGAGAGTCTGAGATTTAACGTACAGTTATTCTAACAATTCACTCTCCGTGGTTTTATGGATAACAGATAGAGAACTCCTGGGTTCTGAGACCAAAGATGCCTTATTACTCGGACTATCCACCTGGGGACTGAACCCATGTTGTGCTAGGCGGGCATTCTACAACATGGCTACATCGTTAACTCTCAGGTATCAACAAATGTATCTCAGTTCCCACAAAGTGGTATGATATGGGTGGCAAACACATGGCAGGTTGTCTTACACAGGAGGAGCCTGCGCTTAGAGAGCTCACATCTTAAGTCCGCGTCCTGGTGCCCAAGCATGCATAGGCATAGAGCCACCCACTGGGGTGGAGCAACCTACCTGGGGCTGCATCCCTGAAGAAATTGGACTTTCCTCTCAGTAGCTCTCAACTGCCAACAGCTCCTGCGCTAGGGGTGGGAGCTCTTGAGGCCTTCTCCATCCACACTGGAGTTCTGGATGGCTGGACCTTTTGCAGGACTTTGTGGAGTTGCAGCCATGTGAGGAGAGTCCTTATCTTTTAAAGAGACAATAGCCTTATAGGCCCTTTGCTCTGAAGAGAAACCCGGCCTTTCCTGAGCCTGTTCACAAAACAAATGTCCTTGAAAAGATAATCCAGCACGGAGGGCGGTTATCACCTTTCCCTGAAAGCCAGTCTAGGATGATGAGGTATCTTTCAGGCCGCCTCTCCCAGCACTATCTGGTACTCAGTTCACTCGTTTCCTGAGACTGCATGACAGATCACCACAGACTGCATGGGGAAAACAATCTAAGCTTGCAGTGTCACAGGGGCTTGGTCATGTTCCCTCTCTCTTCCGTAGAGGAATCCTTCCAGATCCTGGTGGTTCCAGGCTCCACCTCACATGCCCGTCCTCCATGTGGCTCTTAGATGAATGCCTCATTGCGTTTAGGGGCTCTCTAGATAATTCATGATGATTTCACTTGAGATAATGGGTCTGCAGAGGGCCCCCTCCCCCATTTTTCTAATTAAGGTCATATTCCAGGGAATAACATTAACACAGAGGAAAAAGCTTTTTGAAGGTCACTGGTCAACCCTATTACCTGAGCTTCTGGTAAATTTCCCACAAATACCTCATCATCAGCCATGCTGTTTATCTAATGGAGGCTAAGACCAAATCCATCCAACTTGTTTAAATCAGACTTTAATTAAACCCACCATTTCCAGGCAGGACCCTAAAGAGCAGATTTAAAAAAAAAATTATAACCTGACTCTACCATCTCTGGAGCAAGTTGAAACCAACCCTATACCCTCTCAGGGTCTACCTTAAAAACCCACATGGGTTGCTTTTCCTGGTCTGATGTTTGATGGGTGGTTATCACTGCAGGTCCAGCAAAAATATCAGCAGCTGCCAAAGAGGTAATCTGCCTGAATTCTGTCATCCATTAGAATCCTGGCCAGTGAACTGTAACCATCTGAAGGCCTTCGAGGCCGGAAGTTTGGTTTCCTTGAGCACAAGTGTTGGGGGATGGTCTTGTAACTGTGTATTCAGATGCTGGTTTCTGTGCCCCAAGGTCTGCTTGCAGTCCCGATGTGGCCACTGTCATTTCTATGAAGAATCTCCTGTCTCAATGCTGTATAAAAGTTGCTCTCCAATTATCTCTGATTGGTTAATAGAGAAGCGTATGAGCCAATGACTGGGCAGAGGAGAGAGGAGGCAGGACTTCCGTTTCCAGTTGGGGGTGGAGTCGGTCTCAGAGAGGGAGAGGGAGGAGGAAGAGAAAGTCTCCATGATGAGTGCAAGAAGGAGTTCCTTGTGAGGACAGAGTTACGGCGGAAGGCCAAGGCAAGACTGGGCTGGCAAGTACAAGGGCACATGGCTGGGAGGTAGGCAGAGTAACGTAATTGGGTTAGAATAGATGAGTGTCTGCCCCGTTATAGAGCTTACAGCTTGTTGAATCGATCTAACAGGTCTCTGTGGCAATTATTTGGGAGTCGGGCAGGTAGCAGAAAAGGCTACTAATAGCATACCTTTACATTCAGGAGACCTTTCTCACGGCTTGATCTAATGTGCACATCACCATCTCCAGAAGGACGTAAAATCAAGGCATGGCTGCCACTTCGTACAGTCTCATACAAAAGTGTCCTGCCGAAAAAGGTTGCTTAAAACTGTTGGGGCTCTGTAAGAGGCACCAGAGTCAGTTGTGAGCCATAAATTGACATTGACTCAGATTCTCCTGGCCAACCTGTAAGACATTAGGGCTGCCACTGAATCAGAGTTCTTGATCTAAGCCGGGCGTGGTGGCGCATGCCTTTAGAGGCAGAGGCAGGCAGATGACTGTGAGTTGGAGGCCAGCCTGGTCTACAAAGCCAGTCCAGGACAGCTAAGGCTAACAGAGACCCTCTCTCTCAGAAAAAAAAAAAAGAATGCTTGATCTAATAATTTTTTGTGGTGTATGTGTGTGTGTGTGTGTGTGTGTGTGTGTGTGTGTGTGTGTGTACATGTTCATATGTGTGTATATGTTGGCTTGGTTCAGGGAGAGACCCTCATCTTGAGGGAATAAAGCAGAAAGTGGTATGACAGATCAGGACATTAAAGTCCTCTTGTTTCTATGTTCATGCCTACGTGCACACAGTTCCAACACACAAGAGACAGAAACAGAGTCAGACAGAGAGAGGAGGAGGAAAGTTGCTAAAAAATTAAAAAGCAGGCATAAAAGGTGAAGGCAGGAAATAATTGGCAAGAGAAAGGGGTTCAGTGGGAGCAGGACAAGAGAAGGCAGCAGGTGAATATGGTGAAAATATAGTACAATATATAACACAACAAATCATCATTAAATATTATTAATATAACTTAATGAAAACAAAACTAATTAAGGAAAAATTAAAGAACTTCTAGAATTGAATGAAAATGAATACACAACATACCCAAACTTATGGGACACCATGAAGAGATAAGTTCATAGCACTAAATGCCTACATTTTAAAAAATGGGCCAGGCGGTGGTGGCACACGCCTGTAATCCCAGCACTTGGGAGGCAGAGGTAGGGAGACTGCTGTGAGTTCAAAGCCAGCTTGGCCTACAAAGAGAGTCCAATGCAGTCACAGCTACACAGAGAAACCCTGTCTTGAAAAACCAAAAAAAAAAAAAAAAAAAAAAAGGAGAACTCTCAAACTAGTTACTTACAGTTATTCATGTTGTGGTAACCCCCAACCATAAAATTATTTGTTACTACTTCATAACTGTAATTATGCTACTGTTATGAATCATAATGTGAATATTTATGTTTTCTGGTGTACTTAGGTGACACCTGAGAAAGGGGCATTTTGACTGCCAAAGGGGTCACAACCCATAGGTTGAGAACCACTGCCGTAAAACAAAATGAAGAAAAAAAGAAAAAATCACAGCCAAAAGTAGAAACAAACAAAAACAATTACAAAGAATCAGTGAAACAAAGAGTTGGTTCTTTGAGAAGATCAATAGAATTGACAAGTCCTTCTTCAAATAATCTAGAGAGAATATCCAAATAAACAAAATTAGAAATGAAAAAAAGACATAGAGGCCGGCACCTAGAAAATCAACTCCACTCCAAATGGATCGAAGACTTTAAGGTAAAACCAGATACTCCGAATGTGATAGAAGAGGAAGGAAGCATTTGTCTTGAACTCATTGGCAGAGGAAAAGGCTTTCTGAACAGAGCACTGATAGTTCAGACACTAAGATCAACAACTAATAAAATGGGACCTCAGGACACTGAAAAGCTTCTGCGTGGCATAGGACACTGTCATTCAGACAAGCTGGCAGCCTATAAAATAAAAGATTTTTTAAACAAACTACACATCCATACTGTAGAGGACTGACATCCAATATATATAAAGAACTCAAAGAACTAGATATCAAAAACAAACAAAAACTCAGCTAAAGATGGGAAAGAGATCTAAACAGAATTCTCAAAACAGGAAACTCAAATGGCCGAGAAACACTTAAAGAAATGTTCAACATTCTCAATCATTGGGTGAACGCATATTAAAACTACTTTATAATTTCATCTTACACCTATCAGAATGGCTAAGATTAATAAAACAAGTGACAGCTCATGCTAAAATGAGCACGTGGAATAAGGGGAACACTCATCTGTTGTGGGAAGGTCTGGTGTATTTTGATGCTAATTACTGCTTACTGTCCTTGTGATTTACCTTTTGCTTTAAAAAAAGCCACCCCACCTGCGCAGGGCAGAGGAGATAGGTGGGGCTTAGAGAGAGAGGAATTCTGGGAAGAAGAAGGACCGCCACAAGGAGAAGGAGACCTGAAGTGAAGAGGAAGGCCGCCATGGGTTAGCTGGAGGAGAAGCACATGGCCTGGGCTGTGGATGGAGAATCCAGCCCAGATGAAGAACATGAGCAAGTATTTGGGCTTATGGATGGGAGGTAGCTTGATAGAAGTTATTAGAAGCAGATGGCATGGGACTGAGACAGCGATCCCATGCCTGCCCCACTATGGGAGGCAATTTAGAGGATGGATATCTGCTCTGTCCCAGGTTAACTAAGGCTATCTTAAAATGTAACAAGTGTCTGTGTCTTGATTGATTGCTAGCCGGGCCTACAGATAATACTGATAATACAGATACATTTAAAAACAATATTCATCCATTGCATGAGGGAGTGCAAGCTTGCACAGCTGCCATGGAAATCAGTGTGGTAGTTCCTCAGGAAGGTGGGACTCAGTCTATCTCAAGACCCAGCTATACTGTTCTTGGGCAAATACCCAAAGGATGCTTCGTCCTACTACAAAGACACTTGCTCAACCACATTCATTGCTGCTCTATGCATAATAGCCAGAAACTGGAAACAACCTAGCTGTCCCTCAACAGATGCAGGGATAAAGAAAATGTGATGCATTTACACAATGGTATATTACTTAGCTGTTAGAAAAATGAAATCATGAAGGCTGTAGGTAAATGGATGGAACTAGAAACAACTTATCCCAAGTAAGGCAACCCAGACTCAGACATAAGGTGGGTAATCTCACCTATGTGGATGATATGAGCTGTTAAGTCAATGATAACCAGCCTGTAATCCATAGAACCACAGAGGTTAGGTATAGAGTAGGGACCTGGTGGTAGGGTGGAGGCACATAGATCTCCTAGAAAGGGGAAGTAGAATCCTTCCCCGCAGGGCTCAGGAAACAGGAAACCCTGCAGAAGAGGAGCAGGAAAGAGTGAAAGACTCATGTAGTGAGAATTTTGTTTGTTTAAAAAAAAAAAATAACATCCAGTATGTGAATATGTTTTTGTTTTAATCCCAGTTGTGGGATGTATGGCTGCTCTAGTCAGTCCACAGCTGTCAACGACGATTGTCTCTCGTGCGCTGGGTGGGGGGGTGATTTTTGCCCCCAGATAGTTTAATTCTGGGGACTCTAGAGAGAACATAAATGGGAGAGCCCTGAGAGGGCCTGTGGCGGCTGCTCACCCTGCTGCTGCCTCCTACATCTAATGATCCCTGCTGCTGCTGGTTCCTCCTGCTGAGATTGCTGGATGTTCTGATGATGAAGACTGGACTTGCCCCAAGGAACCCGATGCCCTTGATCATCAGGAAGTAATCTAAAGAGGTCTACACCCCATAGGCCCCCTAAACTCCTTTCTTGCCAACCTTGTGTTGTGGGATTGGAAAGGATTAAGGTGGAGAAGGGTGGTTGACATAAGAACTCAGTAAATAGCCTTTTTTTGTTTTTGTTTTTGTTTTGAAACAGGGTTTCTCTGTGTAGCCTTGGCTGTCCTGGACTCACTTTGTAGGCCAGGCTGGCCTCGAACTCACAGCAATCCGCCTGCCTCTGTTTCCCGAGTGCTGGAATTAAAGGCGTGCGCCACCACGCCCAGCTCTCAGTAAATACCTTTAGGAAAGTAGGCCTACAGACAGACTCAGAGGGGATAAAAGACACCAAGAAAGCAAAGCTTTCTAGACATAGCAGGACTGATGTACATACGAACTCACACAGACTGTGCAGCATACACAAAGCCTATACTCGGAAGCTATCTCCAATTAAAAACCACTTATAAATGAAAATTTCGTTTTCTCCAAGGAAGTCTCACTGGGAAAACAAACTTTTTTTTTTTCTTTTTGTTTTTTTGAGACAGGGTTTCTCTGTGTAGCCTTGGCTGTCCTAGACTCGTTTCATAAACCAGGTAGGCCTCAAACTTGCAGTGATCTGCCTGCTTCTAAACAAACTGCTCTTAAGGGTAGGTTGTATGCCCAGCGGTAGATGAACAACAGAAAATGAACTCAGTGGCATCCCTGGAGGCTCCTTGTCTCATAGTGTTGTATTGCAGCTTCTTTCTTTCTTTAAAAAAAAAAATTATTGGGCCTGGAGAGATGGCTCAGTGGTTAAGAGCACCATCTGCTCTTCCAGAGGGTCCTGAGTTCAGTTCCCAGCAATGACATGGTGGGCTCACAACCATCTATAATAAGATCTGGTGCCCTCTTCTGGCGCAGAACACTGTGTATATAATAAATAAATACATCTTTTTAAAAATCTTATTTTCAAATCTTATTTAGTTCACATATATTTTTCTTCTCTCCCTTAATTTTAATTTTATTAAATTTATATTTTTATTCTTTTCTTTTTTTTTTTAACTCTATAGGTCTTTCATGCATATATTATGGCTTCCATTTTGGTGTTTTTATGGGGTTCCTGAGTGTGCAAATGAGTGGGGGCCTCTGTTCCCTGCTCTTCTCCCTTCTGGTTGTTTGCTTTGTCCTACTCCAACGTGTCAGGTTTGGGTTTATGTTTACATTTAATTGTATTATGCTTTATTTTATTTTATCATTATCTCTTAGAAACCTGTCTGTTTTCTTTCTTTTTTCCGAGATAGGGTTTCTCTGTGTAGTCTTGGCTGCCCTGGACTGGCTTTGTAGACCAGGCTAGCCTTGAACTTACATCAATCCCCCTGCTTCTGCCGGGATTAAAGGCGTGTGCCACCATGCCGGGCACCCTGTCTGTTTTCTTCTAATGAGAGACAGAAAGGGGGTGGATCTGGGTTTGGGCGGGGTAGGCTGAGAGGAACTGGAAGGAGTAGAGGAAAGGGAAACTGTAATCTGAATATATTATGTGAGGGGAAAAAATCTATTTTCAATAAAAGGAAAAAAATAAAACAGAACTAAAGAGAAACAGAAAGCTACCTCTCACGTTCAAGATGCTATCTAGAAACCAACCAAGTGGTGATCACATTCTGTTTCCAGTCAGTGACAGCCTAAGTCTCTCGGGTGGGAAGCTGGACAAGGCTAGGGAGGCTGCGTCATATGTATACATGAGTTTGGTTTGGAGGAGGCCATACCCTGCCAGTGGCAAATGGCTGGGGACTAGACTGTAGAGTACAGGAGGTCCACAGGCATGTCATTGCCGGACTAGAAAGCCAAAAGCTTGTCACAGCTCTTTTTAAAGGGCTGCAGTACATGTGTAGAGCCAGATGCTCATAATTCAAGAAGAGCCCTGTGACCCAGTGTGTCAACAATAGTGGGGAATCACATAGCTCCTAGAGGATGCTACACTCTCAGTTAATTGTCATCTCCCAGGTGTCTATAGAGGCAACTCAACATGCAGTGTGGCCTCCATTGCCACAAGACAAACAGGTCAGCTTATGGCAGGGGTCACAAGTCTGTGGTGTGGCAGTCGCTCTCCACCTGGACCAAACATTTACAATGCAAATATGCAAAAACAATTAGACGGTATCAATATCAATTAGACATTAGCAGTACAGTTCACAACAATACAATACATTGACACAAATACCCTGGCACAAGATCACTTTAGTCGGCCGGCGCCACTGCAAACCTCATCCAATCCCAGCAGTTGATTGGGGAGCTCCTTCCTCCCACAGGACTAGATAGGATGATGGCTTTGGTGTCTATATCTGATAGAGCAGTAAAAATCAGTCTTCATATAGGAATGTTAGCAGGGCTTTTCATGCCCCTTGTGGACAGGGAGACCTCAGCTTCATTTCTGTTTTCCTTTTGAACATGGTTGGGGCAGGTGTAGCAGAGGAAAGGATTTGAGATGACAGAAGAGAGTGGCTTTGTCTGTTAATGAAGGACTTGTGTTTGCTTTTAGCTGTAATTGGAATACGTCACCAATCAAGCCAGCGAACTTCCGGGTGCTGTCGGTTTTCACAATGCCCTGTTTTGGTTGGCAAGGATCCTTTCTTGTTCTGTGAACTTTTCTTAAGGAAACAAACATCCCTTCACCCCATATATGGCACTGACAACAGATGCAAGAAACGATTCCAACCCAGTCTGGTTTGATGAACCAATGAGTTTAACAGTCTCTTGCAGCAGCATGGGTTGGGGTGGGCTACCTACAGGAATGGGGGTAATGTATGGGTGGCTACACCACTGAAGAAAACATCTCTACCTCCCAGGGTCTTTTAAACCACACACACACACACACACACACACACACACACACACACACACACAC
>OU015752.1:9661647-9692528 GCA_907169655.1 Acomys percivali
CACACACACACACACACACACACACACACACACACACACACACACACAGACATGTGTACAGGAGCAGTGAAGTCTTGTGAGTCCTCCCTTGCTGCATGACTAAAGGCTAACAGGCCCAATCCTCTATGGGTGCCATGCAGGTAAGCACAGCTGCTGATGGTTTAAAAGGGCAGTAGCCTCCTGTGCCATGCTCCATGGACCATATTCCACAACATTTCTATGGCAAAAGGGGAAGAACCTAGGACAAATCTTGGTAGCAGTCATTAAATTGATGCTGGACCAGGTTGGCAAGTTAAGTCTCCTATTCAGAGGATGGTTACCGGGCACTATGTGAGCGGCTGTCTCTGGACCCACCTGAGACCACTCACCAATTTCTCCTGATTTACAGGCAATAACGTGGAAGCCTGCTTATTACACCATTCACTATAAAGTTCAGTCAACGTGCTTCCTGCAAACCACATTAGCTGCCTCAGAAGCCTCTTCCCTCCCCTCTGCAGAAAGTCACATCTCTCTCACACCAAAGTTCTTTTTGAGAAATTGGAAAGGGCAACTCTTACCTCCTTGTAGGTTAGCCTGGTGCCGTTTGATGGGAGCTGTTAGGAGACATGAGGCTCCTGGGTCAGATAGGAGTCAAGTTGTTATTTAAAACAACAGGAGAACATCAGCATCCCCCTGTGGGATTTCCTGTGGTCTAGTTTCTACGGGCTGACACACACTTACCAGCACATGCCATAGGTGTATCACAGGAGATGACCCTGAGCTTGGGTATGCCAACAATTTCCTTTAAAAAAAAATTAATTAATTTGTGTATTCACTTTACATCCCAATCATAGCCCCTCCTTCCTATACTACTTCTGGCCCCGCCCTCCCTTTCTCTTCCCCCTCCCCCTGCCCCTATCCCTCAGAAAAGTCCCACCCTCCTGCCCCATCCCAGCACATCAAGTCCCATCAGGACTGAGCAAATCCACCACCATGGTGGCCTGGCAAGGATGCCCTGCCAGAAGAAAGTGATCATGCAAGAAAGTCCTTGTCAGGTATAGCCCCTGCTCCCCTTACTAGGGGACCTACATGAAGACCAAGCTGCCCATCTGGTACATCTGTGTAGCGGGCCTAGGTCCAGTCCATGCATGGTCCTTGGTTAGTGTTTCAGTCTCTGCAAGCCCTCTGGGCCCAGGTTAGTTAAGCCAACAATGTCTTAAACAGACAGCAGACACGCCTGCCTTTAGCTCTGCAGAGAAGCTATTTAGCTTCTAAGGGTGTTATCTGAAGAGTTAGTCCAAATCAGAATCTCAGTCCTAAAATAAACATTTTCAATGTATAGAACACCAGGCCAGTTGCTTATAGTAATTTCAATAATTAACTTTGTGACATAAAATATACATGATAACACAACAAAAAATTTGACTGGCAAAACCCTTAGGAGGGAATGTTAAATATTTACCTCCAGAAGTCTTTCTGCCAACAGTTTGTGTCAGCTCGTAGGAACAGATCACAGGAAGTCCCATAGAGGGGGTGCTGAGTTCTCCTTCTGTTGTGGTGAGTAACAACTACATCTAACAAAAGACAGCGAAATATATTTGAGGTTTTTTTTTTAAATTAATCTTTTTTTGTTTTGTTTTGAGACAGGGTCTCTCACTGGCCTGAAAGTCTTAAAACTATGCTGCTTGAGTCCCAGAACCCACCTGTCTTTGTGTCCTCAGTGATGAGACTTCAAGAGCATGTCTCTGTGGCCTTCATGCCCACCATGCAACCATGCTCACTATTCCTGTCCTGCTCACTATATCTTCCATGGCGACCATGCCAGCCACGTCCACCATGGCCACCATTCCTGCCCAGCTCATTCTATCTTCCACGGCCACCATGCCAGCCACGGCCGCCATGGCCACCATACCCATCTTATTTCTTATTAGGCTCTGGGAACTAAACTCAGACCCTCATGCTTATAAGATCTCTGAAATTTTATATTCAGGAGAAAGACTTTCTCTCTAACACACAGGCACACAGGCATGCATGCACGCACGCACACACACATATGGAAACAAAGAACTCAGTACATAAATCTGTTCTGCATTTAGGATTGTTTGCAGACAACAGAGCTTCAGAAGGAGTTAAAATTAAAATCACTCTTTCATATTTATTTATATGTCTATTTGTTTATTCTGTGTGTAAAAGCACACACTTGCCAAAATCTACATGTGGGAGCCAGAGAACAATTTCAGGGGTCTGTTCCTTCCTTTAACCTTGTGGGTCCTAAGGATTGAACTGAGCTCAGTCTTGGAGGCAAAGATGTGAGGCCAAGAGGCCACCTCCCACATCTATGCCAAATTTTGGCTCACTTGACCTTCCGTATGTAACTATTGTGGATTCCTAAGAGTGGCAGCGTTGTCATGTCCAGACGTGACATTTCACACTATTCTTCCTCTTCCTCTGGCTCTTACTTTCTTTGAGCCTTGGCAGAGGTGAGATTGGGGATGAGTGGGTGATAAAGATGTCTAGCTTAAGGATGAGCACTCCGTGTCTTATTCTCATCAGTTTGAACAATTACTCACCTCTGCACAGACCACGGCCCACTGCAAAAAGAAGTTCTTTTGACCACGGTTGAGAGCAGCCCAAGTCTTTGGGTAGAAGCACAATACTTAGAAGGCAACGGAATTAAACTTTGGAAAGCAGGGGATGTGGTTCAGTGGCAGAATCCTCACAGCGCTGAGGTGAAGTCCTGGGTTTGATCTCCAGCACCTAATGTATTAAGAACTAAAAGTTAAAGTTCCACTTTGAGATGATGAGCAACTCACATATGGTTGTGCGAGAGCCCTCTGTGGGCCTTATGCACAGTCTCTGCAGTCTTGTAGTACCACTGTACAAGTTCAGAGACAGGGCATCGGGCATGGAAGCAGTCACCACACACAACAAAATCCTCACCACCAACAGCTGCGTTTTAGTCACCCATGTCTTTTTGTTGTTGTTGTTGTTTGTTTTTGTTTTTGAGACAGGGTTTCTCTCTGTAGCCTTGGCTGTCCTCGACTCACTTTGTAGACCAGGCTGGCCTCGAACTCACAATGATCCGCCTGCCTCTGCCTCCCCTGAGTGCTGGGATTAAAGGCTGTCACCGCCACTGATGTCTTTTAACCCTTCCTGGGACTCTTTAAATATGCATTCTTGGTGAATCCGAAGCCTCTTCTAATCTGTGAAGGAACAGAGTCCCAAGGAACCCATCTGTTTGCTTTAAGGTAAATCAGCACTTCAGGCAATTAGTTTGCTTCAGCGGGAGAGGACACGATGATTTATACCCCAACAGGAAAAGATTCCATGTACTTTTTAATAAATAGAAACGAAACACCACATTACAGACTATTTAGAATGTAACAGAACAAGGAATTTTGGGGGGAAATTAGCTGTCATTACTCACTGATTTGATATATTTCTTTAAAATCTTATTCTTTGCTAAGAAAGACCCAGAATGTATCTCTCTATGTATCTATACGTTTATTTGTTAACACATTTATTTTCTTGCTGTTATGATTTGAATGTTCATGTTCACCAAGATCTTGAAACTTGTGTTGAGGTGGAAATTTGTGTTAAGACTATGATATTCAAGCCGGGCATGGTGGTGCACGCCTTTAATCCCAGCACTCGGGAGGCAGAGGCAGGCGGATTGCTGTGAGTTCGAGACCAGCCTGGACTACAAAGTGAGTCCAGGACAGTCAAGGCTACACAGAGAAACCCTGTCTCCAAAAACAAAAACAAAAAAAAGACTATGATATTCAGAGTTGGCACTTTTGAGAGATGATTGGGATACAGTGAACTCAAATGGGGCTAATCCACTGAGGTGTGTGTCTTTTCTTTTCTATTTATTTTGTTATTTGTAGTGCTAAGGCTCAAATGCAAGGCCTTCAGCATGCTAGTCAGGCACTCCGTGTGCTCTACTCCCAGTCTCGAGATGTGGCTTCCTATGAAGAGGAACAGAGAGACCCGTGGCAGTGTGCTCTGATATGACTTGAGACACTACAAGGTCCCCGACTAGCAAGAGGAACCAAACCAAGTCCAAGGTCCAGTTCTCAGACTGCAAATCTGTTGTAGATATTGGCTTAAGATTGACTATTAACAGCATAGAATTATTGTGGCCGTTACTAGTTAACCCACTATCGTATCATTGGAAGGCACAGACACCTGTTAGATTTTTAATATGCCTATACACTGGGACTGGGCAGAAACTAACCCCCTAAGCTGCCTTTTACCTCCCAGTCCCACATCCCATGACACTTGCTTCAGTTATTTCTAGCTGGGCCACTTCCCATCCATCATTCCCATAAATGCTTGTGCATGCTTTTCATCTGAGCTGCTTCTCTCCGTCAAGGATCCTCAGAGCAAGCTCCTCCCACTACATAGTTCTTCCCCATGCTAACTCATGGTGACTCTCTTTCTTCTTCTCCGGCCTCCTTCCTCCTGTCTCCCCTTCCCATGATCCTCCTGTCCTCCTAGCTTGTGAACCTTAGCTCCGCCCACCTCACTTCCGCCTTACCCAGGTATGTTGGCAACTTTATTTAGCCAATCAGGGATAACTTGGGAATCAAAGTTCACAAATGTCATTTCAGGTAAGTGATAGTCGGCTTGTAAAAGACAAAAAGCAGACCTCAGGGATCAAAATAATTAACCATTAAATACAAAATTCCAGACCATGCTGCAACACAAAACCATAAGCCAAATAAATCTTTATCCTTTAAAAAAAAAAAAAAAAAAAAAGATTTGAGCCGGACATGGTGGCGCACGCCTTTAAACTCAGCACTTGGGAGGCAGAGGCTGGTGGATTGCTGTGAGTTCGAGGCCAGCCTGGTCTATAGAGTGGGTCCAGCACAGCCAAGGCTACGCAGAGAGACCTAGTCTCGAAAAACCAAAAAAAAAAAAAAAAGTAATAATAATAAAAATAAAAAGTAAAAAAAAGATTTAATTATTTATTATTTATACAATATTCTGGGTGCCTGTGTGCCTGCATGCCAGAAGAGGGCACCAGATCTCATCACAGATGGTTATGAGCTACCGTGTGGTTTCTGGGAATTGAACTTGGGACCTTTGGAAGGGCAGCCAGTGCTCTTAACCTCTGAGACATCTTTCTAGCCTTTTTTCTGTCTCAGCCTGTGTAGTGTCCATCATAGCAATTGAAAATGGACAAAGACACTGACAACCTTGAGATCAATAGCATCAGTGGAAACACAGGAAGTTCTTATACTACTTTTCTTTCATCTTGATGATCAGAAGACAATGGATGGAGTGGTGGGTTCTTATAGGCATATTTTCAGCTCTCCTTGGCTATGATAAATGATGCTCATCCAGGATGGGTATCAGGGAAACCCACCAGTAGGTAGATGGCCAGGAAGTTTGGCTTTAGCTGAACAAGAGACAAATGGTCAGCCAGCAACTGGAAGGATGCTGAAGAGGTGAGAAAATAGTTGTCCCACGGAGAGGCACGTTTCCAATCATCATTAGATTAATGACACATGTTATATGGAACTATATAAAATATCTGACTCAGTCTTCAGAGTCCACAACACCTGTCAATGTGAGTCAGGCAGTCTAGGGCTGGCTCTTTTTAATGTACCACCTGCCATTAACCAAAGCCGTGGTTCCCCAATCATTCCCTCCCGTGCCAGGACGTAACCACAGATGTGCTGTAGCTGGGGGACTTCTGTCAACAACCTTCTAAATGTCGCTCACCGAAACAAGCCTTCCCAGAGAAACTACAGAGACCTCGGACAACCAGAACAGGACTGACAAATGTAGCTACTTATATGTAATCATTTTATACACAATCCGATGCATGTTACTACTTCTAATGATTATTCCCCAAGTGATTGTATGTTTCTTAGGAGATCTTACTATAAGTAAACTTCTCTTACATGATTACTATTATAAGCAACTTATTGGCATAAAAAGAGGCCTCCTAATTCCATATCACCATGAGGGTAGAACTATTCACCCCACCATGAAACCGTATGTCTCACTATTTTTTAAGAATTATTTCTTTCATTGAATTCATGAGTGAGGCTGGAAGCCAGTTAGTTTTTTAAGTGTGGAAACAAGGCAAATAACTCTAAAACTAAAATAATTTGGATGTAGAGGCAACTATAATATGATCTTAAAATTTTAAAGATATAATAAATATGTGACCCTACTATCATAATCTATCTGGACTTCAATTTTAGTGTGTGCAACGTGGAAGTTAGCCGTGCCAACACCACAGGCATACTTTGATTCGATAATGCGGCTTTGAAGCACTCAGGTTTACCTTAGAGCAGTGATTTTCAACCTTCTTGCTGCGACCCTTTAATACAGCTCCTCGTGTTGTGCTGACCCCAACCATAAAATTATTTTTATTGCTACTTTATAACTGTAATTTTGTTACTATTATGAATCATAATGTAAATATCTGATATGAACCACTTCCCCTTGAAGGGTCAGAATCCACAGATGGAGAACTGCTGGCCTAGACGTATAGACTGTTGTTGAAAGTCTCCATCCTCAAAAGGAAATGGGCGAAACTGATGTATTGAGTAAATACCATTGGCCAGCTGGTGATGAGGAGCAGGCTGCAGGATCTCCAAACCTGGCTTTATCTGTGAAATGATGTGGAAGAAGAGGCTTGTAGTCAGTGGACTGGAATCAGGAGCCCAACCTTCACAGAGCACTAGAATTACCTAGGGATGTTTTCAAAGTCTAATGCCCAGACCACATTCTATCAAGCAGCTGTTTGGTTAAATCACAATAGTGATTTTTAGCTCTCCCCAGGTGGTTACACTCAACCAACAAGATTGAGAACTATAAAGAACCATTCAACTAGGAAAATTTAATGACCCTAAATAAATAAAACAGTAGGCAATATTCTAAAAGAAGGTATTATTAATGTTGTTGGCATTTGAATCATGCCGCTCTGACTCAAAGACTGCCGTGTTTCGTAAAGGATGGAGATGCGAGATGGGCCAAGGGAGGTGCGATGCTAAGAGTCTTCATGGGGACTGTGCCTCGTGTAGCCTTCAAACCTATTTCAGCCATGATTGCCACTGGCTGTGATTTCTAGGGTTGTGTGTCATAAGATCTGTAAGTGATGATCGGCAGTCTCCCATACTGATCTTTGCTGCCATCTATAAAGGGGAAAGCACGTGTTCTGGGGCCAGGACATATATCCCAGTAGCCTGGTGTGGCGGCCGGGCCACCGCGGTACCGAGTCGAGGGTGAGGGACTGCGGATTTAACTCATGTGCGCGCGCGCACGCGCGCACACACACACACACACACACTACACAGCGGGTCCTTCTTGCTAAGAGAGCAGCAACCGCGACAGCAGTTTATTATTCTCCTTCCCTTCAGAGTTCCAAAGAGCCTTCTTATAGGCAGGAAAACAGGAATCCTCCTCCCAGGTGAAATCCCTCAAGAGGTGATTACGCACAGGAGGACAAGTCTCGAGGAAGGGAGGGGCGCGTTCTCAGAGCAGTAAACATGACTAGCTAACCAAGATAAACACAGACATGGAAGCTGCTAGAAACAGGACGTGAAACAGCAAGTCAGGCAGGCAGCCCAGTTGGGCCTGGTTCCTACAGCCTGGCTAGTCCTAATTTGGCCCTCAGAGTTTCTAATGTAGTGGTTTCATTTGCAGTGAAGAACTAAATGTTTCTGGTAATATTTTTCTAGAAGATTACAAGAAGTCACAACCTTGGTTCTTAGTTCCCAGGGAGAATTTTCGAGAAATTCCATTTCATAATTTTTAAAGAAGAATGTCTCTGCACAAAATACAAAAGGGGGGGGTTTGTGCAGTGATTGTATTTTAAAATCTTCTTTTCATGTAACTAGCAAACAGGGCTTCGCTGTCTTTTCACCTCAGTAATTCAATTAAAAGCCATTATCTTAAAAAAAAAAAAAAAAAGGAAAGAAAAAAAGAAGAATGTCTCTATTTTATTCAAAGTAGCTAGTGCCTTTAGAAATATGTTTCATAGCTGTTGTTTTTATTATTAATATTTCTACAGTATAACCATATCTTTATGATGCATTCAAACCATTATGATTCTAAGAAGTTCTGCTTATTGAATGGCTATGTGCAAAAAATAGGCAAAACTATATAATTAAGTAGCATTAAAATGGTGAGTTCATGAATCACAATAAACAACATTCTCTCAAGAGAAAACTACATCTCAGAATTGTAAAATTATAACCATATTTGAAGTTTCACCTGAATGATAATCAGGAAATAAACAATTTGGGAATTCATTTTAATGTGTGTGCATTTTTGTAGAGCACAAAGGTTCTGTAAGGATCAGCATTTCTTTGGGTGATTGATAGCTTTCTCCAGAATGCGTAGGATGAGCAGTGCCTCTTTCCCTTCTAACTGCATGAATATATTTATTTCAATTAAGTTGAAAGCATCTTTCTCCTCGGTCTACATTATTTAATAGGAGGTGTGTTACTGACTGTGAAACATAAATAGGTTACAGATTATTATCAAGGCTCTCCCTAAACTCAAGGAAGAATGAAGCTGTCTGTGGTGACTGAAAGGGCTTTGAGTTACATCCCAATATGGAGAAGCTAAATGTAGTGTTTTTATTGTGTATTTTGGTTAAGCATACACACACACACACACACACACACACACACACACACACACGCACACACACACACATATATGTATGAAAGAAAGGGGTGCGTATCGGTTTTGCCTATCCAGGATCTGACTGAAATATCTTACTGTGTTTGGTAATTCCCCCCGCTGAGTATGGAAAAGAACAACTTATAAAAGGCTAAAAAGATTAGGTCACAAAAAAGATGGGACAAAGCCATACACGTTCATTTCCCAGTCCTCTTTGTGTTGAATATCAGTTTCCTCCAAGATGGGAACGTTTGCATCTAGCAGGGAAACTCCTTAAGCAGCAAGGTAAGTGACTGAAAATAGCTTCAGGAAGTCCCTGAAACAGACCAAACTCACTAGGCCCCTCCCTCCCTGGCAGAGCAGGCAATGAAAGCCGAATCCGGCTCAGACGGAAAGAAGCTGAGCTGCAAAGAACACTCTTGAGACCAGACCAGCTGCCTGGAAGAAGCAGAAACCAGCCGCACTGCCTGGGAAGAGGACTAGACCAAGCGAGTCAGTTGGAAGTGACATTCTCCGACCTGTTCAACGGCCTGCAGACTGTACCAGGTTTTGTGCAGTGTTACCCATGCTGGTGTGGGCTTTGGTGACGCAGCTGTCGTTGAGTCATTTCTTGTCTTCTAGATAACCCCAATAAAACTCACGAGTCACCATGTTGTGCTTTTTGCTGTGGGCTTCCTAACTACAGTGAGCAGAGTTTGGGCAAGAGACTGAGCGTATGACACAAGCCCGGCCAAGCAGAGGCAAACTCACTGAACTGTGAGCGGTAATACAAAGAGAGGGGCCATGGATGATCTGTTGGTGGTAGCGTCGCGGCTGATGCCCACTTTCAGGAGCACCAAGGCAGCTTGTCTACAGCTGCTGAGGATGGGAGGGGGACAAGATGCAGCCACAGTTCAGAGTGGCAGTGTTGGGTTCCCGGCAGAAGCCGAGAAAACTCACTTTACCTGAAGAAGCTTAAAAGGAAGTTTTATTTCCTGAGCTCAGGGAGGTGTCCAGTTTGGGGGATCTGATTCTCATCCTCCGAGGGAGATTGTGTAACACTTTTAAAGGATTAGAAGACAAAATGTGTGTGTGTGTGTGTGTGTGTGTGTGTGTGTGTGTGTGTGTGTGTTGTGGCCTTGTCCAATCATTTTTTGACTTAAGAGTTGAGCAGGGGAGTTTCCATCAATCAGGACAGGAGTAGGTCCCTGGCCCTGACCCTGCCAGCAGCGAGATGGAGATGGTGTCCTTGAGTGCCAGGCCTGCTCAGGATGTGGGCAGAAGTGATAGTAAGGAGGGAAATGACGGGAAATGTGTCTTCCCCTTCAAGGCAAAATTAACAATGTAGCAACTTTTATCTTACTTATGGGCCAACCGAGGTTTTTCCTGTAACTAAAGAGAATCTAGGGAAGGGGGCTCCCAGCACAATGGGCAGCGGCCTGGAGATGCTCCAGCTCTTTATCCCTATGCTTTAATAGAGTCTGAAAACAAGATGATGGTACTTAGAATAAGTTTCTTATGCTTGTTCCCAGCAGCAGCAGTACCCCAGCCATGCATGGTTCTTTGCGGTGGTTTAGTCTATTATAGTTAGGCCTGCCAGGAAGATGCTCTGATGATCTCTCCAGTATAAATCCTGGACACTTGACTTTTGTGACTGATCCTTCGTATACTTTAAGTGAATCCATTTTTCTACTTATAATCAAATCCCTAAAATAATAAGATATACAAGCAACCTTGATGCGTATGTTTTTGGCTGGAAAATATGAACAAGGAAATCCTCTACCACTAGGTTTTGTGAAAGGAAATGGACAAGGTAGTTCGGTGTTTTGCTTTTGTTTTAATTTTTATTTTTCAGCCAATCTCTCTCTCTCTCTCTCTCTCTCTCTCTCTCTCTCTCTCTTTCTCTCTCAGCCTCCTATTGTCTTCATAACATTTAAACAGTTCATAGGCTGACAGACTTTAGTAGTCTGTTGCCCAACAGCTCGATGTATTTCTTTGTGATGTTTTGATTAGATAAGTGTATATTTCAAAGCAGTGTGAGCTTCCTGCTACAGGTTTCTGTCTTCACAGCTTAAACCTTCATTCTCTGTTTTCTCATTTATTTTAAAGACTACATCATATTTTGTCATGACCTTTGACTAAAATAATGAATTCGCCGATTCATTTTTAAAATTTAAATCTCCAAAGCTAAAGTCAGCTCTGCACGGGAAATCATTCCCAGGCAAAGGGATGGAAAAACAACTGTGACCTAAAACATCCATGTTGCAGTTTGGGGGCCCTTCAGCTGCCCCCCTCCCCCTCCCCGTCCTTGTGTTTGTAACAGGGCATGAAATCTACAGACTTGTTCTCATGGGGAAACTTCAGGACAACTTAAGAAAGGCTGATCCTTGACGGATTTACGTGGATACAGATGGCATTCCAAACTCACTAAACGACAGGAGCATGATCATCCTAAGTAACAAACAAGGCATGAGGGCTGCGGGAGAGTGGCTTTCTGCTTTGTGAGTCTCTGGGCTTGAGTTTCCAGCAACCCTCTCTCTCTCATAAATAAGTAAGTAAATGAATGAATAAATAATAATAAAATTAGGAAGGAAAACAGGATAGTAAAGACCCCTTGAGGTTGTGAGTGGGACCCTGTTTGGGGCCAGAGAAAAACTTTGGAGATGTGAGCAGAGATGGGGGGTGGGGAGGGGGCGCTGGAAGGCTTGACTTCTGTGCGAAGAAGAAGCGAAAGGCAAAGAAGTAGTTTAACTCTAAGAAAGGCTTCCATGTCCAATGTCGGTGGGGGTAGGGGTGCAGAGGGGAGGTGGGGAGCCTTTGTGATTGTGCTGGGCTGGGAGGCAGTCATGGCAGCCAGCTGATGCTGCTGATTGGTTGGCGACCTCTTGCCGAGTGACGTCAGGAAGGGCATCTCTGGAGTCACGGAAGGATACTGCATTTGGCAGTGCAAGGAGCCGTGACTGCCAAAAGGTGCAGTTTGCTCAAGCACACACTGAAGCCAGGGGCAAGATAAAGGGAGCGTGGGCCTTATGAAAACAGTATTGTTTTTCATTAACAAGCACTTTTTAATCAAGTGCCTTCAATCAAGAAAGCCTTTTTCAACTGAAGCTTTAAGTTTCCATTTTTTTGGTGGGGTGGGGTGGCATGAGAAATTTTCCGTGCCAAATGGAAAAGTTATCTGATGAGGCTCAGTAACTTTTATTAGCATGTTTGGGGGGAGAATTTATCATTTTGATTGCTTTTGCCTAATTAATAAAAGACACAAGCCTTGTACTGAAGACAAATTTTCTTCTCCAGGATTTCCAAGGCTATAAAGGACCTCTTTATTTATCTAGTTAATGAACATTGATCAAATACCTGCTATTACCCAGGCGCTGGGCCAGATGCTGGAAGTGCAGAGTTGAGCGAGTCTGACTGTGGGCTTACTTCACTAAGCCGTTAGGGAAGTAACGTCAAATCAAACCTTCTTAGGGGCTGGGGAGTGGGTTTGTAGCTTTTGTCTTAGTACCTATGCACCACGCACCAGCCTGTAATTCCAGTTCCAGGGCATGGGATGACCTCTTTTGACCCCTGCAGGCACCTTCATCCACGTTATGCAAATATACACCTGTGGGAAGGACTGTAAGCTTTGTCACAGGTGAAAGCATTCTTGGCAGGCTTTACCCTTGGACACACCATGGATACCTACCCTGAGATAGACTAGGTGGAGCCATCCTGGGCCTGGAATTCAGGAAGCGGACCTGGGGACTCCACCTGGACTATTGTTTTTCTAATTAACCCTCAATGGGAGAAGGAGACCGCCCTTCGCACGCACGTGACCCAGACAGGCAGAGAGGAAAGAGCAGCTGCAGGTTCAGACCCGGCTTGAGCGCAAGTAGATCAGCAAACAGGCTAGAGCAGCATGCAGGCCAGAGACACCTAGGGACCCGTCCCATGGAACGGATACTGGAAGGTTCACTCTTTTTCCCCTTTAACCTTTTTTCCCTCTTGTGTAAGCTAGTTGGGTTGTATAGTAAAGTTTAATTGTTAAGAAACAGAGCCTACATACACCGACCCCCCAAAGTACATAGAAATAAGTAAAATTAAAAAACTAAAACTACCAATAAAAAAACTTTCTATGAAACATAAGAATTGAGATGGTTACAGTCTGGATAAAGCTTCGAGGGGCTCACTGAGAAAGGAAGGAATTGATTGGCACTCTGTTGAGGAACACAGGGAGTGTCAAAGTCCATGGTGGCTGCACGAAATGGTAAGTATGTAAATCATAGTGCACCAAAAACTAGCCGTATTTATACCACATACATACTGCTTTATACCTTACCTACACATATCATTTGTATCACTATTCACTGACACTGTTCTTTTCTGTTTGTTTTTGTTTTTGAGGCAGAATCTCACCATGTATCCCTGGTAGGCCTTCAACTCACAGAGGTCCTCTCGCCTCTGCCTCCTGATCAAAAATATGTAGCTGACATTATTCTTAAAAAAAAAAAAGAAAACTAACTCCAAAAGACCAAATCCAGTCTTTTGGTGTACCAATCATATTTTTTTTAAAAAGGGTATTTATTCACTGTGAGCAGTGTTTCCGTTTTCAAAAGATCATTTTTGAGGCCGAGGAGATGGTGCCATTGATAAAGTATGCATGAGGCCGTGGACTTGGCTCCCCAGCACGCATGGGACACCCATGGGACACATGGCATCGTGCCTCTGTATCCCCAGCATCCAGGGAGGGGACAGAGATGGACAGATCCCTAGACTCACCTGGACAGCCTGTTCAGCCAATTAGTGAGCTTTAGGTTCAGTGAGAGACCCTGCCTCAAGATGTAAGATGGAAACGGACAAAAGAAGATGCCTGTCCTCGACCTTTGGCCTCCAAGTGCCTGTGCCTGCACCCTTACACACATGTGCGCAAACATACACGGCACACATGGGGAAAAAATGGGTGCTACCACCTCTTGCATGAGTGTGATCCCTGCAGATCAGGCTGAAAGCCTACCCTTCCCCAGAACTTGAGCTTAGCCTACATCTGTCATCATAATCCATCTTCCTCAACCAGGTACTTTCTTCATAACCACTTCCACATAAATCCTTGTCTCCAGATCCATTCTGAGGAACTCAGTATTGTAAGCATCACCTCCCTCCACCGCCCCCCCTCACTCCCACCCCCACCCCCATCATCCATCTACCACCACCAAAAAGAGAGACTGCCCATCCCTGTACTCACAAAATATCCTGTGCACCTGTCTCAGAAGCAATTCTGGAAACACCAGTCTGACACCGATGCCTTTAATTCCATGTGTAGGAAATTCCTTAGGGGACAATTGTTGGCTGACGCCCCCCACCTTAAACATCTTACTTTCTAGCTATTACCAAAGTAATAGCTACTATGATAATTTTGCTTCTTTGGAGCCTAACTGTTTGATTAGGATGTGCTGTACAAAGGGAGGCGTTTCATGATAGCACACACAGAATGCATTTTGGCCATATTCTTCCATTCACTCTTCTTTCTTATCCTTCTTTTCCTTCCACAAACCTGGAAGGGCTGGGTTACTTTTCCATCCTTCCTCCTCCTCCTGACGTTATGTGTGAGAGGACACATGTAGTTTTCAATTTTTTTGTTTTTTGTTTTTTTTAATTTTTGCTTTATATTATGATCTCCAGTTCCACTCACATTCTTTTAAACGATACAAATTCACTCTTCTTTGTGGCTAAACCTGCAGTGTGTATTATTTACATTTTTTCTTATCTCTTCATCTAGTGATGGGCACCTGGGCTGTTCCACAACTGGGCCACTGTGAAGGTTGTAGGGATAAACATAGGTGTGTAGGTTTCCCAGGGCACAGTGACCTTGGTTCCTTTGAGTATCCACTCAGCAGTGACATAGCTGAATCATGGAACTTCTGTTTTTAGTGTTTTAAGGAACCTCCATAATGATGTTCACGTTAGCTGGTCTAATTAACATTATTGCCAACAGTTTGCAGGGGTTTGTTCCTTCCACACCCTTACCAACATATGCTGATATTATTTTATTTCTTGATGATAATAACTTTAAATGCAATAAAGTAGGATCTCAATGTAATTTTGATTTTTCTGACAGCTACAGATATTGAATATATTTTTATTGGATTGGTACTTCATCAGAAAAGTGCTCATTTGTCTTCCCATCTATTGGTTGTGTTGTTTTCTCCCTTATGACTCAAGCCTTTGAGCTCCTCATCTATTCTGGAGATGGACCCTCTGTTGGTCTTTTTGCTCTGGTAATCGTTTCCTTGGCTTACAGAAGCATTCAGATTGAACACAAGTTTGTGTGTTGAGTTTTGCTATTATTTACTTAGCTACTGAGTTGAGTTTTGTTCAGGGTGAGTGTAGTGATCTAGTTTTAGAATCATACACGTGGACAGCTGGTGTTCCCAGTACAATTTTTTGAAAAGGCTGTGGCTTTCCCAATGGGTGTTTTTGGAACCTTTGTCAAGAATCATATGGATGAAGCTACCTGTGCTTATTTCTGGACATTTCATTTCAGTAGTCTTCATGTTTGCTCCTGTGCTGGTAGGACGCTGCGTGCATCAGTGTGGTTCTAGCATTGTTTGAGTTCATATATTACAGTGTCTAAAGCATTGCTCTTTTTGTATACAATTGTATACAATTTAAGATTTATGTCATTATTTTTCTTTATCTTAAAGTGTGTTTGTGTGTGTAAAGATGCTTTCAGAGGCCGGAAGGGGGTGCTGGATGCCCTGAAACTAGAGTTGCAGATGGTTGTCAGCTGCCCAACAGGGTGCTGAAAACTAAACATGGGTCCTATGAAAATGAAAAAAACACTCTTTACTGCTGAGTGATCTCTCCAGCTCCTTTTCCGGCTTTTATTTCCCTCAATTCTCTCATCACTTCTCTTGCCTTCTTCTTTGTCCTTTTTATTAATTTCAATTTCCTCCTCATTGCTTCACATGATATATATTCTTTGTAAAAACCACTGTGGAGAGTACAGACTGTAAGAGTATCAGGTAAGAGAAGTTTACACATTTTAGGGCTGGTGAGATGATGGCTCAGTGGGTTAGGACACTTGCCTCCAAGTCTCATGACCTGATTCTATCCCTAGGAAGTCACATAGTAATAGAAGAAATCTAGCTCTTGTAAGTTGTCCCCTGACGTCCTGGCCTCCACAGGAATTCTGAGGCATCTGCCTCTGACCTCTGTAATTCTAAATAAAATGTAACAACTTTTTTCAGAGAAGCTATGCTTTGGATAATATGTAGATATGTCACTGTGGTTTTCACTAATGAATAATATTCATTGTCTCTGGTTTTGATTATTTATGGTCAGTCAGGGCCTCAAAATATTAAACAGAAAATTCCCAAAGTAAATAATTCCAGAGCTCCAAATTTCATATCATTCTGAGTAGCATGACAAAACTTAGTGCATCCCTTCTGTCCTTCCTGGGATGTGACTCATCCTTTGAACACTGTATCCTCCCTATATATGGTACCTGTCCATTAGTCACTTGGCAATTGTCTAGGCTATCAAACTGACTTTCACTGTATGGAATGTTTGTGTTTGAGTAACAATGGCCTTTTATAATTGTCCCACAAGGGTGAGGAATTTGAATATGCAAAGAGAAGCCGTGAAGAGCTTCTTTTAATTAATTAATTATATGGTTGTGATTCCTAAGCCTACGGTCTCACACATGCTAGGCCATGGCCTCCCACCAAGTCATATCCCCAGCTCACTTGCTTGCTTGAAATGAAATAATATACTTTCTTGACTTAAAAGAAAGAAAGAAAAAGCTCTCCACTATGGTTGCTAGGATCTGTGGTAAGAATGCATTTTCTGTGAAGCAGTGAAGAAAACCAAATCCATGCTACTTTTGTAGTTGTCTCTCGAACGCTGTATGATGGCCACAGTGCCTGCTAAGTGGTTAGTTAAAATGCAAAAAGCATTAAATTCTGGAGTGAAAAATCATGAAGAGAAAGCATGCTTTTAGAGGTGGTACTGCTTTGTTCCAGAAGGCATTAGATACTACAAAGACTTGCAAAAGCAAGGAGTGCTGGAAATGAGAGCTAGAAATGATCTCACTGCAAGGGACAGTTGAACAAAATTAGACCTACGTTTGGGCTGAAAAAATATGAAAACTATTGGAGACACGGAAAGGGAGTGGGAAGGCAAGTGGGTGGCGAGATGGGGAGAAGTTGGTTAATAGGCACAAAATTACAGTTAAATAGAAATACATCTCAGCATTGTATAGCACAATGAAATGACTAAAGCTAAAAATAGTATTGCATATTTGAAAATAGCTTCAGAGTTTGAAAGTTCTTACCAAACTCCAGATAGATGTGCAACTGTGCATGAATTCAATGAGAACTAGAAAGGTCCTCTATTCTTGTGTGAAAACAATTCTTAAAAATAATAGCTCTAACTGTATTAGTCACCTGTCTCGTTGTGAGCAAACAACAAAGCAAGTTGAGAAAGGCAACATATCTAGAAGGTGGGGGTTTGACCATCTTGTTTCTGGATTGATCCAGAAGTAGGAAGAGGGAGGATTAGAACTAGAAGTCAGTTCATTGCTGGTGGACAATGCACCTCCCAACCTGAGTGGATTTGCTATGGAAATGGTGGGATGATGCTTTAAAAATATCTTTATTGGCATATATTAAATTTTCAAATGTCTATATTTTGGTCATAGTCAGTCGCTGTTATCCTCTTTTGTGCCCCACCCCACTGCATCTGATCCTTCCTTTTCGCAGTGTACTGGTACTCCTTCTACTTTTGTGGTGTGTGTGTGTGTGTATGTGTGTGTGTGTGTGTGTGTGTGTGAGAGAGAGAGAGAGAGAGTGTGTGTGTGTGTGTGTGAGAGAGAGAGAGAGAGAGTGAGTGTGTGTGTGTGTGTGAAAGAGAGAGAGAGAGTGAGTGTGTGTGTGTGAGAGAGAGAGAGAGAAAGAGAGGGAGAGAGTATGTGTGTGTGTGTGTGAGAGAGAGAGTGTGTGTGTGTGTGTGAGAGAGAGAGAGAGAGAGAGAGAGAGAGAGAGAGAGAGAGAGAGAGAGAGAGAGAGAGAGAGACTGTGTAAGGAGTTATTTATAGGAGCACAGAGAACTTATCAATGGCTACCCAGCTGAAGAATGTCTCTTTCCCCAGCAACCATTGCCTGCCTGTAGATCCTCCAGAAGAGTAGGGGCTCATGGGCCCCTCCCCACTCATGATGGACTGTTGATGGGCCAAGTCTTGTGCAGGTTATCACAGCTGCTATGAGTTCAAGAGTGCAACAGCCCTGCCATGCCTACAAGACTGTATTGCACAACACTCCACTCCTTACTCCAGGTCCCACAGTGTCTTTCTGGATGTTCTCTCAGCCTGGGAAGGGGTGATACAGATATCGATTTTAGGGCTGGGCATCAACAGTGACGTATTCTTAGGACTTCGATCAGTTCTGTGTCTCTGGACTAACCACCACTGTTATGGTTTGAAAGTACAGTGTCCCTAACAGGCATTATTTGTTTGAGCACTTGGTGCCCAGTAGGTGGTGCTGTCTAGACAGATTCCATTTGGATGGAACCTTTACATGGTGGAACATTACAGGAGGGAGCTTATCATGGGAAGTTGGATTTCAGGATTTACAGCCTGGCTCTGCTTTACTGCTTTACTGTTCTGATCCCAAATGACTGATGCACTGTGACTGGGTCGGCTATATGCTCTGGCCATCATGCCTTCCTGCTGTTATGGATGGTATCAGACCTCTGGAACTAGGAGGCCAAACTAAACCACTTTGCCTATAAGTTGCTTTTGTTATGCTATTCTATCACAGCAGCAGGCATGACACTGAAGACAACTGCCCACTTAAAAAAAAAAAAATCAGCTTTTCTGCCCCAAACTGCCATAGCACTAACATCCCTCGGAGTGAGTTTCTGGCACAACAGCATGGAGCTGAGGCGTGCAATTCTCAGTGCCCTCTTAGTGCTCTCTTGTCTTGGTTCAGGTTGGCTGGGCTGGGTGCTGTGTGTAGGAGGGAGCAAGTGGAGGTTGCAGTATTATTTCCAAATGCCACCTCATTGCTTCAGAACTGTGGTCAAGGCCACATGCACCCACAGGGTATTTGATTCTGTGAGATCAGCATCTGATGCCAATCTCCAGGCAGTGCTGAGTACCACCGACTACCGCTGATGCATAACATTCATCAAAGCTATAAAGGGGGAATGAAACCCAGACACTGTTAATATGTGGTGGAAAGACTTAGGGGTGAATAGTTTTTAAGGGCTTTCTGGGAATCCATAGAAATTACAAACATCATTCCTGTAGAACAAGTTGGTGAAGAAGGATTTGCCCACATGAAAGATGAAGAGGAAGGGAGGAGACAGTGAAGGCCACCAAGAGGCAGTAGGTGAGGGCTTGGAAGAATTCACGCATCATCTCCAGAAGAGGAGGAGAGTGGGGAATCTGAAGCTGACGCTGCAGCATGGACACTACCAACAACTCCCCAGGTGTTCGGAATCGCTCAGATATTAAAGGGCAGAATTATGAAACATGATCAGTGGATGGGAGGCTGCCCTGGGTACCTGTATGATCACTGACGCATTTCAGACATGGAAGTGGTGTTTTCCAAGTCGAGTGAGAGCTGTTTCCTTAGTGTTCTTTCAAAAAGCACTTGGCAAAAACTTCAACTACTAAGGATCCACAGCCTTTTTCTGCCGCTAATGTAAAACCACTGCCATCGTGGCTCCACGGTCCAAGCCACGGAAAGCAGCGAGATCTGTCTTTGGACACCATACCACAGCGTTCCTTCACCAATTTACCTGCCCATTGTACCATTTCGTGTCATTAGAGTACTGAGTACAGTACTATCTCATGGGGGAGAGCAAGCATATTATCACAACTGTAGTCACTGGTGTGTTGTTCATCCCTTTCTGAGGCTAATTTACTCCTGTGGCTTGACAGAAGTTTACCAAAGGCTCATGTGTTTGATCACATCTCTGTGGGTGGTGCTATCTCAGAAGGCTGTGGAACCTTTAGGAGGTAGGCATGCTGTAGGAAGAGAGAGTCATGAGGGGTGGGGGCCATGAGGTTGCATGGCCCCTCCTCACTCCTTGTATGTGTGCTTTCCGAGTGTGCATGCCATGTGACCAGTCAGCATCCTGCCACCATACCTTACCTGCTGTGTTCTTCTGGAACTGTGAGCCAAAATAAACTGTTTTGTCTGTGAGTTGCTTTTGTCAGGGTATTTTATCTATATACTATACTGTCTAGCAGTATCTACAGTCTCTGGATCTATTGAGGAGGGCTTGCAGCTCTTGCAAGTGACAGGTCTGTCCGAAGACAGAGAATTCAGTAACTCCTTCAAGGGGATGTCATCTACAACCTGCAAGTGTCCCAGGCCAGAGGCCTGGCCTTCAGTGTGTGAGACTTCGGGGGGAGTTAGGTCCCAGCTAGCTGTAGTGTTGAACGACTATGAATCTTTCCTTGCGTTTCTCCTCAGTCTCTGAGTGTACATGACTTACTTTTCCCCTTTTCAAATTGGGTCATCTTACTGTTACATTTACTTTCTTCCCATGTTATCTTTCTCAGATAAATGTTTGGCAAGCCTTCACAAAAGCCTAGCCTGTGGCTGAACTTTTCATTTTTGATACAAAATCTTCAGAGAAGTACAGATGTAATTTTAATGAGGTCAAATTTACTTTCCTTTGGCAGTTTGTACCTTTAAAAAGTTTAAAATAATTTTGTTAAGCCCAAGACATTTGTCTTGGTTTTCTTGTAAACAATTTTGTATCCTTTGATTCACAAACAGGGTTATACTAATATTTCTGTACAATGTTTTCTAACTGTCAGCTACAATTAGTTTTCGTTTATTGTTAAGTATTTCATAACTTTTGGTGCTATTATGAATGGCATCTTCAGCTTTATTTTTGAGACAGGATTTCATGTAGTCCAGGCTGGCCTCAAACTTGCTACGCGGTAGAGGATGACCTTGAACTTTTGACTCTCCTGTGTCCACTTCCTATGCATTGGGATTAGCAGGCTGAGTTTTTATGTGGCTCCAGAACGTCATGCAGGCCAGGCAAGCACTCGGCCACCTGAGCTACATCCCCAGCTGAATGGGGTTAGCGCTCAGCTGTTTAGAGCCCTTCCTTCCTTTTTTAAATCTTGCCTACCATGTCATTCATGAATGTTTTCCTTTATAGTCTGGAGGTGTCTTGATTCTTCATTGCTGTGTGGTTTCCCAGATGAAGCAGAAATCCAGTGTCTTTCTTCTTTTCGGGAGGAAACTGTTTTAAGCACATAATTAATTGTAGGTCTGCTTTTTAGGCGGCCTTTATCAGGTTGAAGTACATGCCCTCTGTTCCCAGTCTGTAGAAACTGTATGGGACTGGATACCAAATTCTCTCAAATGAGCTTTTCTTCCACATCAAGATATTTTTCCTTCTAATCTGCTGATATAAAGACTTACTGCTTTACTCAAATGTTAAAGTAATTCTGTATTTCTTGCATATATTCCACTTGGTTACAGCCTATTGTTGTTGAGCCTGAGTGGCTAATTTGTAACTTTTAAAAAATCATCATTCAGGAAGTATGATTCCCTTTGGTCACAATGTCCTTCTACCTTTCCCCACCCCCGCCTGCTTTGGGAACAGGTTGTGCGCTCTTAGGAAGGACAATGCTCCCTGCAGCCCTGTATTTTATGACAGCATATGTAGAGTCCCTATTGTTTTTTTTTTTTCAGAAGTGCTTGATAGAATTTATCACTGGATCCATCTGGACCCAATGGCTTCAATGTGAAGACTTTACACTAAATTTTACTGTCACAATTAGGTATAAGGCTATGAGTAATTAGATAAAGGCTTCTTGTGTGAGCTTGGATGATGCTGTGGATCAGACATTTGCAATTCCCCTCCAACCAAATAAACTCATGTTGAAGTCCTAACAACCAAGATGTGTTAGTGGACATGGGGCTGCCAACCAAGCAATTAATGTTAAGTGAGGTCATAAATGGGCCTGGATGTTATAGGATTAGCAACATGGCAGAGGGCTGTCCTCCACTGCTTCATGAGGAAACTGAACCTGCACTGGAAACCACAACCTTGGACTTTTAGTCACTGTGATACTAAGAAAATGAACTTCTGTAGTTGAAGTCACTCTTGTGTGTTACGACAAGCTAGCACAGGTAGCTTGTTCAAGAAAAAGACATTTTGAATTATTTTGGCACAGATTGCTCATATTTCTCAGCAATCCATTAGATGACTGTCAGATATAGAGCGATTGAATCTCATTCCAGATCATTCTAGTGCTGTGTAAGTACTTTTAAATCCAGCTACAGATTTATCAGCATTACTGATATCATTAAATAACCACCCCTTGGAGTCTCCATTTTGTTTGCATTGGATTGATAGGCATTTCAAAAATGAATTTGCTTTCTGATCGTTTGAATTTACTTCTGTTTCAAGGAAGAGGTGTAAGTTATAATTGCTTATATAATAAATTGTACTGTAACCCTTGAGCTCAATACAAATGATGGAGACCCCTGGTTTTTCTTGGCTAGAGCCTCTGCATCCCCACTGTCTTCTCCTGCCAGGCTGCAGAGCCACAGCACTCATCATTTCCAGCCACCACCTCTGTTGTAGCACGAATCTTCCTGTCTCTTCCTCTCTGCTAGCAAACAGCCGGTCACTATTTTGCCTGGTGCAACTGGTACTCATTTCAGCACAGACGAGCCTCAGACTCACTGTTTTCTAAGTATGTGCTCTAGGTTGAAGATGATTTGAGTGTCCAAGGGTCCGTGTGCTGAAAGTGCGGCTCCCAGGGTGACAGTGAGGAGGTAGTGTGACCTCGGAAACAGGGCCTTTTAGGAAGTCCTTAGGCAGCCAAGGGCTCTTGGAGATTAAGGTAACTTTCAAAAGAAGGTTGCTTAAAACCCTGAGCTCAGCCCCATCTGCTGCCTGGCTCATGTTTCCTCTGCACACACCCTGCCACCGTGAGTCAGTCACAAAACAATGTAGATATTGAGAACAGTGCTAATGAAGACAACCAATCTCATACTTCTGGTACACAATGAAAATTTAATAGTAGAAAATAAAAATATAAAAATCAACTATTTAGTTTTGGGTGTTAGAAATAATATATATAATAAAGTCAATACAGTACTAATAGTGTGCAAGGTAAGATTCCATGTTTCAGATGAGAGACTACACCAATCAGACTGACTGGTACCAAGAAGTATACATTTCTGCTTTTATTATTAAAAACATTTGGACTGTAGATAATGAAACTGTCTGATACTTGGCATATTCTGAAAGTATAACTGTTTCTATATATAGTTTCACATAACTGAAATGATGTGACCACCATTGTAATGACCTGGTTAAATCCTCACACTGAAAACAGGCAAACATTTCCCAATAGTAGTGACTAAATTGTCCTGGTGCCAAAAGAAAAAGGCCCCTCTCCTTTTGAATGCAGGTGACTACTGAGGTACATGTATGAGAGGGTGAAAAACCAAAAGGATAATTTTATGCTATATGCTCGGCCTGATTTTTAGATATAGTATTTCTTGTATATAAAGAGAAATAGAAGAAATTAAGGAACCTTTAAGCATCAGGAAATATAATTCTGTTATTCCTTCAAAATCAAACCTTTCAGTGATTTTTAGGATTGTTTCTACAGTCTGTTTCTAGCTAACTAGCTCAGGAGATCCAGTGCTTGAAAAATGATTTGAGAATACAAACTTCAAGGGTAAAATTTCATCTTCCAAATGTAGATATTTGAATAGAGCCCTTGACAAAAATTATTTAATGCAGAACTGCTAGCCAGGATGAAAAATCCTAGACAGAAAAAAAGTCATGCTGAAATTTAAATAAAACACCAAAAGTGGGCCTTTTATAATATAGGCAACTTCTTCAACTGAAAGACAGTTGCTAAAAGTAGTTCCTTATTGCGTGGTAAATTTCAACATCATTAATTACAGTTCTGAGTCAATGTGGTGGTGGGTGATTTAAAGAAAATTCTATAGGATTCAGCTGTAGAATCCAATAAACAAAATAAAGTAGATAAAAATGTCAGAAAAAAATCACACTTCTCAATTTTTCATGCAATAAGCATGCCCATCTTAAATCTGGTATTTCTCATAAATAATCTGTTTCCAGGAAGCTTGTGTTATGAGCCAAGTTCAAATGTTTTCACATAGTTGAATATTAAAGAGTCCTGAGGATTATTCATCATTATCTGTAGAAAAAAGAGAAAGACAATTCACTTCATTTTAATTCAAACAGTATCTATTTTCTTATATATTTTTCCTCTCTAAAGGAGATCATTAGTTCAGTTTTAAGTGTAATCTTATTATAATAGCACATATTCATTTTACAGCATCCACACAGTATTACAAAGAATTAAAACTAGTGTTAAGTACATATAAAGTCTCAGATCACCTTCTGAAGCACAAGTAATTCTAAGTAAGTTAGACCAAGATGCAGAATTGAGACATGAGTTTTGCACACAAGACACAAAATAGAAAGATAAATAAAGAAGTGCAAGCGATATGAAATGCAAGGATCATAAGTGCTCATGGCAGAGCTCTGTGGTGGGTATGCCAGGCATCATCAGATTTTTCTATTCTCTATAAGGTGAAACCTCACAAGAAAACATTGTAGAACAAATGATGTGGCTTCAATGTCTGCATACCACTCCATTTTGAGTATGGTACAATGAAATTAACCATTCCTACTTACATAAAAGCCACAAGAATTTTTTTTTTTAATTTTCCTAGTTAAACATTTTTTTTTATTTATTTAATCACTTTACAGCCTGATCCCAGCCCCCAAAATATTTATTCTTAAAAATACTGTGGAATGAATTAAGCACACTGATTTGCTTATCACTGCCAAACAGCACTATCTTTCACACCTCAGTAATCCAAGTGTCGTGTCAAACACACATGGTGGTCAGCTGCCTACTTCCTACTCATGCTTCTTAATATGTCTGCAATGCTTTTTCTGATGACCAGATCATGAAAATGTTAAATATTCCCAGTGTTAGTCACCCATCGCCACTCTTCTCCTATAGTGCATGCTTTGCATCCTGTATAGGAGTGTACATGCTGATTCATGACAAACCTCCATTCCTCTCTGACCTTGTCTCCCTTAGGAGACACCTGGACCCTGCCACACACTGTTTCAGCCCATGCAGTGACAAGAGTACTTCATGTACCTCAGGTATATTTTGACTGCTTCCAATGTCACCCACCACTCTCTAGTATAATTTACTCACTTTTACAGTTATAAGTTGCTTCAGAGAATCAGGAAAGTAATGAACACATACATGCCTACCTATCATTAACAGAGTTGACTTTTAGCCCTACTGATTGTGATTTTTAAGGAAAAGCATGTTACAGGCAGCATACTTCTCCATTTCAGTAGCCTTCTCTTCTTTCCTACAGACATTTTTCAGCACACCCAAATTAATGTTTATTTTTCTTGCTTATTCTTTTTCAATGTTATTAAACATAAGCAAAAGTAAACAGGATCATTTTAGATGCTGTATAGGTTATATGACATATGACTTATTTAACTTAGGTTTGTGGGCATAGGTCTATTGATAGCTGAAGATCTGGTCCATTCATTTGAATAGTTTTATAGAATCTCATCACATAAACATAGTACCACACTCCATCTAAAATGGGTGTGAAGGGTAGGTGCACTGAAAAAAATTTGCATGTGTGGTTTGTTGATGCTCAGTGAGAGGGCTTGGTAGTCTCTGCTCGCGTATCACTGGCCACGCTACATTCATTCTGTCCTCGTGAAGGAACTGTTAAGTAACTTACAAAGTCACTCCCTCTATTGACTTCTGACTGGGGCAGCTATGTGTGGGCTAGGCAGTGCGGACTCTACCAGCAGAGGTAGCTATCATTGCTTATCAAACCTGTACTGTGACATTTATCATGGGAACTAACAGCTAAGGTCATTTGGGAGGGGGCTCAGACAATTTCCAGTGAAATTAAGCAGAAACGATATAAGAAAATCATTTAAAACAGTTAAAATTCTGTTTGTGGTGTGTATATATCCATGTGAGCAAGGATCTGTGCAGGTGCCCTTGCCGATGTCTATGCCGACCACCAATTGATATCAACTGGTTTCCCTCAATGTTTTCACCCCAAGTTTTTGAGATCAAGTCTTTAAAGAGAATCTTCTTTTTTACATGTCTCTTACTGGTTCCATATAATTTTGAATGAGCTAGATCAAATTTTGCCATAGAGAATAAAAGTGCGTAAGCACCCCATATACGATGTAATTTTATTATCGCTTAGATATGATCTGAACCACAACTACACACAAGATAGCTTGATTTGAGATCTAATTGTTTCAAACAAGAAGGGCTCCCCACTATTCTTAACCCAGTGATGTCTAGCACCTAACTGTCTAATGTTTAACATAGCATGTTTGCTTTTACTCAGATAATATACATGACCTTATTTGGTGGCTATATTAGTAAGTTAAAGTATATTATAGGATACAGGAAGAAGTTTTTAAAGGTTGCCAGGGTAGTCTATCTTGTCTTTTGTTTGTCCGTAAAGCCAACTGGCTTTAAAGCTGCTTTACAGTTTTCCCCAGGCTGAAGAGATCATAGGCAGGCTCTGTCACTTCTGTTTCCACTGCATCCTACAGCAAGGCTGACCACGTGTTTTGAGGGCTGTATGGCCCAGCCCAGCTTTTGGCCCTTGTAGGTGAAGGCTTCTATGGAGACAGGCACCCTTTAGAAACCACTCAGCCGTGCCAACGCTACCTTGTGGCTCAGTTGATTGCTACAGGTCTCCCCTGAAGGGGCAAAGCAAAATAAAAGCTTTTCAGACACTTGACAAGCAACACTACACTTGAGCATACTGCTGCCGACTGCTGTGAAAAGCTCCATTGAAACAGACTTATGGAGAGCTGCCTGAAGGAGGACCAGTCTGAATGAGAATACAGCTGGCTAGATCTCACCACAGAAATACTGAAATAGACTCATTCTCTGGCCTCGTGCTGGTAGCTCACATCAGTGATAGGAGAAATGGCCTATGAAATACAAGTGCAGAAATTCCAGACAATTTCTTGTTTTAGTATCATACAGGCAGAATTAAGATCTCAATAAGATCAGGAACCTGTAAGGTCCAGATACTAGTTAAATTAGAGACTTTCATCTGAATGATCAAGTAACCTTTTATCATTTCAGAAAATAAAACATCTGTTTTATAGTAATACGACGGAGGGACATTTTCAAAGACTTAGTTTGTACTGGCATCTATAGAGCTTTTGATTCTATGTGCCTGGGAGAAAACAAAGCCTTTCCTCTCTTACAGGGATCAGTATTAAGATGAATTTTAAGGAATCGAATGAGAGCTGGCCTGGCATGCTGGAGCAAGAACAGGCAGGGGGCGCGTGTGCTTGAGGCTATCTTGGAGTGCACAGTAAGACCTTGTCTCAAACAAGAACAAAACCAAGACAACAGACAGATCCCTGACAAGTGTTTCCATGCCACACACTGCTGCCCTCTAAAGCACTAGGTATGCTCTGCCCTGTGGACTCTGTACAAGTTGGGCTTCCTGCTTCACTGTAAAGATTTTCCAGTTTTCAGAATGGAGACCTTCCTAACATCATCATATCTTTACTCCATCCCTTGTTTTGTGCTTATCCAATATGCTGCTTTCTCAAATATTTTTAAAACTTATTTTGATTTTGTATCTGGATGCATTTTTAAAAGTGACCTTAAATTTTTAACAAGAGGAAATACAAATATGTGTTAAGAAAAATTACATTGTTATAATTAAACATCAACATTTAAAATGGTCTAATTTGGCCTATGAATTAAATCTTTAAAATAACTGTATTAATTTTGGCAACAGTGTTACAAATAAATTCATGCTCAGAACTTTACATTTTCTTTCTCTGCAAAGAACTTTCATGGTACATCATTCATGAAAATTATTCTAATTTCTAGAGCTGTTGAGCTTTCAACTAGTAGATTTAAATTTTTTTATTCAAGGGCTGGAAAGACGGCTCAGTGATTAAGAGTGTGGATTCAAGTCTCAGCACTTCTGTATCACCAGCTGCAGAGGATCTGATGCCCTCATCTGGCCTTTGCGGGCAATGTACATACAGGTCCAATATATACTTGCAGGCAAAATATCCATCCACATACATAAAACAAAGCATGAAGATTCGTTCAAATGTTACATACAAACTAAAGGACAATGACTTAAAGCGCCTGAGGCAACACGTGACAGGGCAGAGTAAAATGTATAGTTGTTTCAATGTATTAGACAGGCTCCAGTACAGATTGCATCGAAGCTCATTTGATGGGAGAGCCTAATCTTACATCTGTCATTTTGGGTTTTTTTTTTCTGCTTCTTCTCACATTTGTTTAAAGAAGACACAAGAAAACTTTACCTTCCTGATAGGCTCCATCTGCCATGACTAAATGCAGAATCTTTGCATAGAGATGCTGATGCTCATTGCCCAAAATATTCTCAACTATCGTTGAACAAATTTCAATATTTTCATCTTCATCCTCATGAATAGCCTATGCCAAATTACCAGAGTAAGTTAATAAGGAAGCCGCTGAAGGAGAGAAGCCACCAATGATAGTCTAGAAACCACAATAATGAGCAGTAGAGCAAGTGCTCCCTAAAGGTATAACAGTGGCACCAATATCTTGGTGGCAGCCACCAGCTGTCTAATTAGACTCGAAGCCTGCTCAACAGGAGTGGAATCATGCCTGGTACTAGAAACCTAGCCACTATATGCATCTTTAAGGCCAGAGATCTTAGAAGAAGAGTCGCTGCTGCCCCTAGCATGATTCCCGGCTACATCTAAGTGTTTATCATTATACCCACAGGTAAGTGTACATCTTACCCCTCAACAAAGAAGCCTAGCCTTTCAATAAGGTTCATTACAGGATGCTAAAACTAGTTAAGACACAGAGAATGCATTATCATGGGGAGCCCAGCCCCAATGGATACATCTATATATTCTTTTATATGTATATTTAACATGGCTAAAGAAGAGGAGAGGGCTTGTATGACAGAGATAGGAAGAAAGAGAGGGAGATAGGATGCAATTAAATTCTAATAATTAATGTGCCAATACTAGCTTTGTCTAAGAGGAGACTTCAGTGTATGTCTAAGAGTAGATAATAGATAGTAATATAGATCGTCACCACCTCACTGCTAGGCAAGCAGCACAGTCCAGAGTTTACGCACCTTTACTTTCTCATAAACCTCAAAGAACTTTTCAAAGCCCATTTCTTGCTCCAAGTGAAGTCTTAGTTCCTCTAAATGGTTAAAAACACTGTCATATTCACATTCACTAGTAATCTCACCGTCGCTATTATCTAAAAATGAAAAAAAAAAGAGGTGCTTCATGAATAAAAGCAATTCTTACACTAACAGAGCAGCATCAATGACAAGTGAATTATGGCTTCTTGTATTCTTCTACCTTCAATATAAGCAGCAACCACTGTGACATGTGGACATCAAAGCACATATAAAGCTTTCTAACCCAGGAATCTTACTTTGAGAATTGTTTCTTTAAAGACATAAATAGTAAATCAAGTTACAACAAAAAGATTCCCAGAAACATTACTATTAAACATTAGTTTGAAAACAATCGGAAAAAACACACTTTTATGTTCTGAAATGAAGCAACCACACCTATGACGATGGCTGACAAACATGGAACAAAACATGAAAAGGCATGCAGAACACAGATGAGCTACGATGCATACCAAAGCTAAGCTATTATCTTTATTACTAGAAAAACAAGTAAAGAAACGGGGAGCAAAAACAGATTAAAAATGCTTCAGAAGTCACTGCTGGCACACATGTGTGAAACACACACAGTGAACACAGGACCGAGAGAGAAACACACTCATCCTTAAGGCTGGAGGTGGCCATATCAGGTGTCAGGGAACACCTCCTACATGCAACGTGTGAGGAGAGAGAGACAGAGGAGAGAAAGGAGGGAGGGAGGGAGGGAGGGAGGGAGGGAGGGAGAAAGAGAGAGAGAGAAGGAAGGAGGGAGGGAGGGAGGAGAGGAGAGGAGAGGAGAGGAGAGGAGAGGAGAGGAGAGGAGAGCGAGCGCCCTCAGCCCTGAGCATGCACCTGAGTGCCATTCTTCATTCAGGGCACTTTCACTGCTGGGGTTGTCTTCCTCATCGGCTGCCTCTGTTCCCCTCGATGGCTGCTCCACTTCGCTGCTTTTTAAGACTGACTCTTCCTCCTCACTGTACTCATCACCTGGTTGCTCCCTAAGTAGCTGCTCCATTGAGGCCTGAAGCTCCTGTAAATCTGTGTCAGTTTCTTCAAACACACTGGAATTTAAAGAATTAAGCTGACTTATTTTGAAATACTACTTCAATTCAAGACATATATATGCATTCTTCCCCACTTAAAAGTACTAACTGTAGATAAAAAGACATATGAATAAGCCTTATATAGGTTTTTTGGCTTGTTTGTTTGTTTTCAAGGCAAGGTTTCTCAGTGACACAGCTCTGGCTGTCATGGACTGGTTTTGTAGACCAGACTATCCTCCAACTCACAGAGATCTGCCTGCCATCTGAGTGCTGGGATTAAAGGTGTGTGCCACCATGCCTGGCTGTCTATACAGTTTTTAACTAAGGACCCAAGGACGGATACAGCTGAGAAGTATAGAACATGAGAGATAATCTGTAACTTTTAAGCTAGATGATTTGCTTACATTGGTCCTGAATTGCCAAGGAGAATCATGTACCTATTGGAATTAGTCACTACTTAAACTCTGCACCAATGTTCTGTGTCTGTGTGTCCCAGCTATAGTTGGACAATTTAAGAAAGCAAAGATGTTTATCATTTGTTTTCTGAAAGTGAATTAATATTCACATGTTTAAAAGAGATTTGGAAAAATAAGTGATTTTGAAAGCTCATCACAATCTTCACATAGTCCCTGTGGTACACCATGTGCAAGGATCTCCACGTGGACATGCTGAAACTTGGATGGAGACATGGATCCCCGGTCTTGCAGAGTATTTGTATTTTGGTTTAAGCTAGGAGGATGATGATACAGTGACTATAATAGTAACCAGAAATTTATCTTTATTTGTATATTTGTGAAAACATTTCTAAAATATGTAATCCTCACAAGAGAATCTTGTTTTCAAGGCATTGGTCAGCATATTTATTATATTTTGTGATATAGAATGTGAAATAAATGAATTTATAGGTAAGATCTATATATACATATATCTATATCTATCTATCTATCTATCTATCTATCTATCTATCTATCTATCTATC
>OU015752.1:9692538-9783945 GCA_907169655.1 Acomys percivali
ATCTATCTATCTATCTATCTATCTATCTATCTATCTATCTATCTATCACATTAGTTTACTAGGCAGTTTCATCCTATTAAGTTTTATCCAAATGAAGGTCATGTTAGAGACATGAAAACTGTAAATCAAAGAGACCCTATCAATGGCCAGCAGGCAGGACTAACCTCTTGCCCTTGAGCACCTCTACAGTAACTGAGAGACTTACTCAAGGCTGTTCTCTGAGGACATGCCTGAAGACGAGGGGTTCTGTGAGTCTGACTGTGTGAAGACATGTGGGGAGGGGTCATGTCCCTAGGCAGAGGGTCCCTTCCATCTACTAGAAATGCAGCCCTAGGACTGTCAGGACCGATGATGACCCTTCCAGATGTTACAGTCAACTCAACACATGCACAGTACAAAGACTGTGTGAGACCTTAAAGGCAATTCACATCAATGGGCAAAGAAGATAATCATTTACCCAGAAATACCTCTATTTTGTACTTATGTGTACTAACTAGCAACTTGACTTCATGGAAGCTACAGAAAACGATTGGATCAGAGAAAAAGAGTCTTTTGATGTGGTGTTTAACGCTAAGCCCAACTCAGCATTTAACCATTGATGTGATCACTAAACGCTGACCTGCTGACAACCCACTTGTTAGTTAGAGGAAATAATGGCCAAGGCATATGGGAATTAAATAAATGAGGCTGGCCTGACTGTTACTGGAGAAGATATTGGAGAAGATTCAATATTGTATGAAATTAGCACTAAAAAGTCCATGTCAGGTAATTTGAAATCAGGCCCCAAGCTTAGGTTTTAGTTGGCTTTCTTATTATAGAACACTGAGAATGGGGGCTGGAGAGATGGCTCAGAGGTTATGAGCACTGGCTGCTCTTCCAGAGGCCCTGAGTTCAATTCCCAGCAACCACACGGTGGCTCACAACCATCTATAATGGGATCTAATGCCCTCTTCTGGAGTGCAAGTGTACGCACAAGCAGAACACTGTATACATAATAAATAAATCTTAAAAAAAAAAAACTTAGAAAAATATGGACCCAAATTGGTTTTCAAAGACAAACAAGCAGACACAGGATAGTACTTTAAGAATAACTTAGTTGCAGCTGTCTCAGTTAGAAACTGTTCATTTTACTTATATTCAAGGAGAACCTCCACAAACCCAATTACCTAGCACTTTGTCAACCGCACAGGTGTTGAATGTTGTGCTCCCCAGGAAGCCTACTGAAACAAGGGACCAAGTGACTTCCCTCCCTAGTAATAAACAACACACAGGTCTCTGTGAGGCCTGATGAGAAGGAGCAATTTGTAAACAAAGCCTTAGGAACGTGAAAAGTAACGCCTCAGATGCAGCAATCCTGATTTGAACTGTGGGCCTCCCGCATGCTACTGTACCACTGAGCCACACACACGCCTGAATCGCCAGCAGTAACTCCTACACTGAAGTGCCTTTCCTAGGCTTCATTACAGGATGCTTTGGTTTTACCCACTCCCCTCCCCCCAAGTTTGTGATCCTTGTCTGAGGCAGCTGGAAGTCTAAAACTGAAAAGGTCAAGAAGGATTCTTATCTAAGGCTTGGCCAGCATTTCCCATAACTTTCAAAAACATTATTATATTTCCTTCCTGAGTTCTATATTCCCCATGAATCACAAGAAAGGAATTTTGTGAAAGCAATCAACTTAAATGCAACACACACATACACACACACACACACACACACACACACACAAGGGAGGGGAAGGATAGCCCTACCCCACTCCCACATATATTGCACAAATAAAATTACAGTCTATCTCACCACTAATACATCCTAAAATCAAACACGTCACAAGACAGATATGAAATTTTCAGGCATCTTTCTGATAGATGCAGAATATTTAGTACTTTCCAACATCCCACTGCAATCCTAGTATAATGGAGATTTCACTATTCAACAGCCATTATCCTGTGCCAATTAATTATTTAATCACTATTTAGTAATTACTATAGTCACATCGGTGTACTAGATGAATGCCAATGGGGGAAAACACAGTGAGCACAAATATAAAGCATCTTTATGTGCCTCGAAAGAGACAGTAAATTAGAGGCAGACACACATTATCAAAAAAGTGATTATACTTTAACAAAGTTGTAAGAGCTTGAAGGGAGATGGAAAGTCATCCTAAGGCCATGCTCCCTGGACTTTGAAAATAAAGCCTCAATCCAGATGTCCACGTGATCCTAGCAGCTGCTAATGGTGCTATACTTACGTGTCTTCAGAATCAGAAGGCCCTTCCTTAACATGCTCATCTTCAGGGTCATCTATTTCAAGACTGTCTTGATGAACGTCTCCTACAGTGGGAACATCCATCAGGGTTCTAAAGAGCTTGGAGAGATCTGGAAGTGAGCATGTCCTCAGCATCTACAGAGGGTGATAGATTGTTTATTAGGAAGAAAGAGTTAAAAGAAAAGGAGAAACTCAGAGGAAATACAACTTATAATATTTAAATCATTAGTGAGATCTATAGGATTCAAAGGACTTGCCTGAAGGTAGAACCTATTTTTTTAAATCCAGCTCATATAAGCAGCACTAAATAGACTCACACACTCATACATATATGGATGTGCCAATAATAAAGAAGAGGCCATGAATTTGAGAGGATGTGCATGTACATGGGAGGAGTGGGTGGGGCAGATGGAGGGATAGAAATGATGTGAATGCAGTACTCATGTAAGAAAATCTCAAAACAATTAAATTAAAAAATTTCAGCTAATATTTTTTTCACACACCAAAAAAAAAAAAACTAAACTTGTGAATAATGATTGGGCTTTAGCACAGAAATCACTGGGGTCACTTTTAAAGAGTGAGGAGTGGTTATTTTAGAGATACACATGGCCTGGAAATGTAAGTGTGCTGGCAATCAATCAGTCAGTATGAGAAGTGCCCATCGGCTGGGTAGCTCTCCCACCTTCCTTCCCGTGGTCAAGTCTCCGTGTGCAGACTGGCTGAGCTGAAGTGAACTGCCTAGAGTGCAGTGGGGCACTATTAAGTACAATCAGCACTGTGTATGGCTTTCTGCAAGGAGCTGCTGGCTGGCTGATGAGTTAAATCAGTGACCTTCCATCAGTGTAAAGAGAAACCTGGCTTTGCTTCCCCGAGGATGGGGCTGAGTGGGGTTCTCACGTTCAAATGGGAGGCTGGCTGTAAGGACAAGCTCTTTGATGCCAATGCGGAAAATCATTTATAATAATGCTGAGAAGGAACTCAGCCAGCTATGCTAAGACAAAACACCAACCAACAAACACCAACTCCCTCCCCCCCAAAAAAAAACCCAACACAACCAAAAACCACCCACTCAGACCATGGAGGTGTTGAAAATTAAACCAGTGTTGGACTGGAAGAGTCTCTATTCGCCAACCTTTCAACAATTAAAATGTGATGAATAAGATATGAGACAAATACTTGTGTACACAAGTCTCTGGGCTGGGTTAAAGGAATCTGAGATTTGGTTTTGTTTTGTTTTGTTTTTCAAGACAGGGTCCCACTATGTAGGACCAGGCTGTCCTGGAACTCACACAGATCCTGCTGGCTTCTGCCTCCTGAGTGCTGGGACTAAAGGCATGAGCCACAGAGCCCCCAGAATCTGAAAATTGAAATGTGAATACTAGGTCCTGAAAAGAACTCTGTGTTAAAGGGAAGGCTTTGAAGAAAACACAGTGCTTAACATTTAATGGAGATTTGCATATTTGGCTAATTTTATTAGTGCATTTTTTCAGAATAATAAAGAATAGGTTTTCATTATTTGAACATACTTTATATATTACAACAATTAAGGGAAATGATCATCAGTGAAACTGATGAGCTGGTGAAACTGGCAAAAATGGTTAGAAAAAAGTAGTGCTTGCTAAAGCATTTCATGATGTCACCAGTGCTGAGGCATCTCTTTCAGTGACCCCCCTCCCCACTGGCACCAGTGCTGGGACTGCAGGTGCCCCATGTCCAACTTTTGACTTGGACCATGTATTTGGCAGCAGGATGTATAAGAGGCACCCTGTAACAATCTACTCAGGTTGATTGCTAGTCAACAAGAGTAAGTAGGATAAATTAATTATAAACTTAAACTTGAGCATGTCATATACTTAGGCTGAGAAAACTTTAGCTCATACAAAGAAGTACATCTCAATTTTAGTTTATTCCTTTTAATAATTAAGATAAATTGTCCCCTCTGATATGCAGCCCAGGAATGTAAGCTTCCTACATCTGCCTGCCAAGTTCTATGGTTGTAGGTGTGTGCTTCTATGTATATTAGTATTAATAACTTTTATATCCTACTATGAAATAATTCCACCAGAATTATATTTCAAGGGGCCAAGTGATTTGACACCTCACCTCTTCTCAAGATGTATATTCATTTCCTAGTGTATCTGTAGGATAAACCTTTGTGTTCACAGCACTCCTTGGTGGGCCTCCTTTACAGACGTTATGGGTCTGTTTTAATGCCATCTAGCTGGGCTGGAACTTAGGGTCTTGCTGATTGCCTGCTGCAGCAGGTGGGATTACAGTCAAGGGCTACCACTGGAGCCTAACTTTATGTTTTAAGTATATCTGCATCTTTGCCCACAGTATTATATATCTATCCCTTTTCATTTCTGTTTTGATTCTCTTGATTTTTTTTTCACATTCCTTAAAGTATATTTTATCCTGGCACCAACTGAAAGAAATCCTAAGAAAACCAGGTAATCCAGAGAATCGCTTGGCTTGCTTCCTTGCTTCAGGCTACAGCTCAGCTATAATTTCCTCCTCTTTTCTCATACCAGAAGGTACTGGGCATCGTTATACATTCAAACAGAAGAGCAATGCTTTAGGGAACCTCACATTTCAAAAACAGTGTTTACTTCATTTTTTTTGGTATTAGTTGACTTTCCCCCCAAAAACAAGGAACCACATGAAACAGTGAATGAATTAGGTGCTAGTCTTTTTTATTAATTTCACATCAAATTCTACATTAAAGAATTCTTTAATCTTCACAAGTTTTAATATAAACTATGAATTAGCAATCCTCTAATCATACTATGAAGTAGTTTATTATGGGCACATTTGTTTGGCCTCTGAATCATTACTGCAAATACTGCAACGTTGTTCCCTCAAAACAGCTTTTACAAATAACTGCTCGCTTTATTCCCAAAACCAGATTATTTATTATTTAAGAATGGATTAGCAGAAGCCAGAGGTCTCAAACCAAACCAATGACTCATTGCAATGAACATTTGCAAGGAAAGCTGTTTAGAAGAAAGGGTGTACTGTGTGACACACTGTGACACACCACATCCATGGTTGAGATTAAAAAGAATTTTTTTTATTTTATTTTATATTCTTTTGGAGGGGAGGTTACAAGGGTGGAAGGTAGATATGGACGGATTGGAAAGTAAGTGGGATTGGGGTGCATGATGTGAAATTCACAAAGACTCAATTAAAAAAAAAAAAGAGTAGGGCTGCAGAGATGGCTCAGAGGTTAAGAGCACCATCTGCTCTTCCAGAGGTCCTGAGTTCAATTTCCAGAAACCACATGGTAGCTCACAACTATCTATGATGTGATCTGATGCCCTCTTCTGGCATGCAGGTGTACATGCAGGCAGAGCACTGTATATATATAATAAATAATAAATAAGTAAATCTTAAAATAAAAAGAGTAGATTCCAAAGTAAAAGTATTGGCATGTGCTCAAGGGGGATGGGGAGAGGCAGGTCTAAGTTTAAGAATCCTGAAACTGGTGCTCAGAGGAAATGAGCTCCCATGGGTTGAGGAAGGTTGCATACTCTAAGGCTGACTCAGGAGCTGGACAGACAGAATCAGTCAGACTTCCTGGGTAGCTGCACCAGAATCCGAGCTGATGCTGTGGTCCTCCTCTGACTCTTATGCCACCGGAAGTCTGAAGATCTGGGGACTTAAGACACAGTTGTCTACTACATTCCTCTAGTTCCCATGGATTGTAAGTTAATTAATCCTGAAAACATTACTATTTTAGAAAATTCACAGGAGGAAATAAACCAATAACGTCCCTTGGCAGTTCAACAAATACCAAACTTAAGATTTTCCTCTCTACAAGCACTTGCTGGCATTGCTGCAATATGAAACTAGGTTTCCTGGCTGGACATCTCTGAGGAATAGCTGTGGAAACTAATGGCCAAGAGGCCCACTCTGTGACCATAGGCAAGTTGCTTGTGTGTGAGATGGGATGCTGACAGTACTGCCTGGGTGATTATGAGCATGTGATTATTATGCTAAAGCTGCCGGAACAATACTGAGGACACTGCACACAGGGTTGGCAAAGTTACTCACGTATGTAATACTGACAATTAGTATTATACCTTTATAACATCAACATAGGCTAAACAACTTCTCAAGAGATAACTGGGAGCAGTGAGAGGCTGCTTTCTAGTCCTGAATCTATATTTGCTTGAATTTTTGTGGGTTAGAATGTTCTAGTAACAACAGAAATTTAAGAGTAGTCTGTATTTACTCTAAAAATATGGTCTTCCCCCAACAAACTAGGCACATACTCTGTTCAGCCAGAGAGCAAAGTAAAAACAAACAAACAAACAAACATCACACTAGCACTTTGTTTTCACAATTTGACTAGCTGGTACCCACTAATGTTATATATAGTGGTTTAGTGTACTTGACAAGGTATTCATAACAGCAGCTCACCATAAAGGCATCAGCGCTCATTGCTCTTTGTAAGCACCACTAGCATTTAGGAGACATAAAATGATTCAAAGACCTCAGGACACAGCCACGTCAATTGTGCATGCCAAAAGTCCATCTTCCTGAACTCTGTCCAGGTATGCTAAAGCAGTGGTGTGGCAGGAGTTCATATCTCAAATATTCCAGATTGTACTTGTATCAACATTTTTAAGAGAATGAATAATCTATTGTCAGAACACAATCACTGGCAAATGACAAAACCCTTCTATGAAGAAGTCTGACCAGAAATCCTCCACCTTCAACAGAGTGGCTAGTCACTTGTCCAGAAGCAAGCCTTGGTGAATTCCAGTCACTTCCTATCACAGTCATTAACCCTATCATTTCCTTACTTGCTATCTGAGTTACACAGACCTTCTGTCAACCAACCACATACATGCCCTTGCAGGACCACACAGAGGAACCGCTGCTGCGGGCCACACTGCAAAACGGGACTCTTAGAATGTTAAGTGGTTGTTCCTCTGGTAATCCAGATTCTGCAATTTATAAAAGGAAGATCATGATAAAACCACAACGTTATTTTATTTTGACCATTGCGAATCTCTGCTTACTATTATACCCACATTTTTACCAAACTATTGCATTTTAATTACCTTAGGCAATCTGCTCCTCTGTCTGCGGTAGGACTGGATGTAAAGCCATCGCTTTTTACCAGACCTAAAGGAGACAGCTGGGTATGGTGGTGTACAGCTGTACTTGGCAGGCACAGACAGGGAAGTAGACGCTTGATGCCAGCCAGGGTAGAAAGTGAGACCGTGCACAAAGAAACCTCCAGAAGAGAAATCTTTTCCAGAGGGAAAATCAAGGAAAGCTTTCCCCTGAACAACTCATATTTTCTAGCCTCAGAAATACAGCAGGGTTTATAACTTTCATTTCACTTTGACTATGACATAGATCAATCTTTTATTTTAATTAATGTTAACAACTACTGTAATAGTTCCTAATGGCTTGCTGATGGATAATGCACAGACTTAAATACCGTTTATATATTTGGGTATAATCTCCAACTTGTCTGAATCCTTGTATGAGTAAGCAGTATAAAAGGAAGAACAGACTTCTGGGACCCGTGCTTGCTCCAGACTATCACTTACAGCCCCACTGACGGACAGTGGCAAAGAAAGCACTCCTGTGATTGCCAGGGCCACAGTGACCAACCAACCACTAAGTACTATCTGTATGGGTCCTTAACTGTACAGTTCAGCTAACTAGCATTACATTTGGTTTTTGAAAAAGACCTATTTAAAGTACACCAGATGAATGCCTTAGTACTATTTCCTGAATCTTAGCGCTCTGAGGCTATGTCTAAGAAGCTGTGAGGCAGAGGACAAGGAAGGGCAAGGAGACAGGGATAATGTGAGCAACCAGTGATCTGATCTCTTCAGAAAGGGTGTCCCTTATTTGGAAGCAAAACAAATCCTGCCAGACTAACGCCCCTCAAAAACAGAAAAAACAAGAAACAAAACAACAATAAACCACTCCCCTAAAGCTCTGACTAAGCCCACATATTTGAACATTATTGATTAGGAACAAGAATGACTGGCATCCTACTTTCTTCACACTTTGAGATTAAACATTTTTTTAAAAAAAAAAATGTGAATGACAGCACTCGAGAGGCAGAGGCAGGTGGATCGCTGTGAGTTCGAGGCCAGCCTGGACTACAGAGTGAGTCCAAGTCAGTCAAGGCTACACAGAGAAACCCTGTCTCGAAAAACCAAAAAAAAATGTGAATGAGTGTTTTCCTGCATGTATGTTTGTGTACCACATGTGTGAAGTGCACAATTCTCACAGCCACACAGTTCATACATGCATTACACACAGTGGTGAGCCACCTGCCATGAGTGGGTTACTGGGGGCAGGGCAGCCAGTGTACTTAGCTGGTGAGTCTTGGCTGCAGCCTCAGCTCCTTCCCAGGCCCTGAAGCACACTGTGCAGCTTCTTTTGCTTTAAATGTTCCCCAAGGCCTGGGCTGTTCAAATTTCTGCACTAGAAACCTTCTTTTCTTAATTGTGATGAAGACTTAGGCACTTCTTATTTACTGTCACACTATCATTTCTCTGTTACAGGAATTATCACAAATGTTTTTTCACTTAATTTATTCCCTCCCTTGGCTACAAACACTGTGTCAGTACTGTAAACACAGCAGCTGCTATATATTACTATAGCTTGATATGCACTGGCTGAATTGATGTTAATGATTTACTTAACCCACCTTAGATAGCTATAAATATGAGTGTGTGCATGTGTGTGTGTGTGTGTGTGTGTGTGTGTGTGTATGTATGTATGTATGTATGTATGTATGTATGTATGTATGTAAAACTTGTGAGTAAGGTGACATTAGAGAGATAATAATCTAGTGGAAAATAAATAAAAAATAAGTGACCAAGATGAATTATATTTTTAAATAGCGGTTGTGAAATAAATAGGGAACTCTGATGGAAGTTCCTGTACTTAAGGCTTGTGAGGATAATATTTGAGAGGTGATACTTGACCAACAAAATAGGTCAGAATGGAAAAGAAGGAGAAGAGAAGCTTAATCTGGGCGAAGGTTGACAGAAAGTACAAAGTCTCTAACAGAGGAGGACAGAGAGTGAGAACAACAGTGTCAGCTCTTACAGGCCTTGGCACAGTGAACACACTTCAGTAGCGGCAGAAAATCTCCAGGCTTAAGCACAGAGCCGACTTGAAAATGGGTCTGGTCTGAATTGGGGCAAAGGGTTTCAGAAGAAAACAGGGAGGAAGACTAGTTAAAAATCAACTGGCTGGTGTGGTTGATGGCTGATTAAATACATGAGTGACCAGCAGAAATAGAAGGAGAAATAAACTGTGGCCACCATTTAAGTGATACTTAAGGTCAGAGATTATTTGTGGCACACTTGGCTGGTAGGAAAGGCTCAAGACTAACATTTATCTACTAAAGACTCCTGTTCTTGCTATGTTGAACTAGCTTTATGGTAAAGTGACTTTATATCTATTCTGGCAAATCTGAAAACGTTTAAAAATATAAAATGGATCGAAAGATAACCGGACTATGTGAAAAAGTCCAACATATTTTAAAGGAGGACCACAGATGCTCTTAGCATGTGATACTTATAAAGTCCAGCACTGATCATGTGAGGAGCAGGATGATTGACCCTAAATTAGTAGAAAAACCAGTAGGTTAGGAATAGCAAGTTTGTCTGCTAAAACAATTGTTAAATAACTTTTTAAAAACTGAATGAGAGTAATTAATAGTTTATTACTATAGAAAGGAAGATGGGCAAACTTGAACACATGATAAAATTTACTGTTCGGTAACTTTTGACATTATATCAAGCAGTATAATATGTATGTAAATGGAGACTCAGGAAGGACAGTAGAACAGACACAAAAATAACAGTCAAATGCTTCCAGACTTGATGAGAATTGTAACACCAGAAGAGTGCAAGTAGGACACCGCCCCACACACCCACCTACTCCAGTCTAAGTCAAATACTCAAGGAAGCGCTAACTACAGGAATGAAGATTACCCTTGGCCAAACATGTCAAAAAGAGCAACGCGGAAGCAATAGCCCTATATCTAGTAGATACAGTTTTTAAAAATGAGAGGGAAATAAAAGGCTTCATATACACAAAACAAAACAAAACTACTACCAACAGACTAGACAAGATGCGCTAACGTTGCTTCTCAGAATGAAGAACAGTAGGACAGGAGGACACAGAGGCAGCAGGAAGACGGAGGCAGCAGAAACACTGTGACGGCTCAAGTACACCAAGTTGAACAATGTTACTGGAAGGGAATTTATGACAAGCTCAATTTTATTTTGAAAACAGAGAATGATCATTGAATACGTTTTAAAAAGAAGTGTATGAAGAAGCTATTAGAGGGAGAAGATGGAACGTTAAAAGTACTGAACCCAAAATAAAGGAGAAATCGTGAAAGGTTTGTTGTTTTGTTTCTGTTTGAGCAAAAGAAATGATCAAGTAGAAAAACAAATAGCAAAATGGCAGGTGCAGATCCCGAGATTGGATAACATATTGATGCTTATATTAAAAGAGAATTTCATACTGGTTACAAAGTAAGGCTCTGGCAGGGGAGATAGCTCAGTTGGTAAAGTGCTTACTTTTCAAGTGTGAAAAATCTGGGTTTGGATTTCTAAAACACATGTTAAGCCAATATGGTTGGCCACACCTACAGCTTCCTGTGGGGTGGGATAGGAGAGTTTCTGGATGCCTCCAGGCCAGCCACCCACCCTGGCATACTCCAGAGGACAAGAAGATACCTTGTCTCAAGGTGGAAGATGACAACCAACACCTGTGGGTGTCCTTTGGCCTCCACATGCATATTCACACACACAAGCATGCTCATGAACACACACACACACAGGCACGGAAAAAGAGTTTTTTAAAAAGAAAACTGGATTCTTGCTAACTATGAGAAATCTACTTTAGGTATAAAATGAAAGTAGTAAAAGATAAACATTTATATATAATCAAATGGTTAAACATAAGAAAGCTGGAATGACTATATCAAAACCGACAGTGCACACTTCAGATCAGATGATGACTAAAGATAACAATATTCACTTCATACTGATAAAGGAGTGGGCTCAAGAAGCCATGAGATTCTTAATTTAAGTGCACCTGAATGGCAATTTCACCATTCTTTCTACGTACTTAATAAACAAGTACAAAGACAACTGGCAAAGCTCTGAAGTCTTACATAACACTATCAAAGGACATGCCATAACAGTACCATATCAATGTATCCTGAAGACAGAACAATATTACTTTTTTTTTTTTTTTTTTTGGTTTTTTGAGACAAGGTTTCTCTGTGTTAGCCTTGGCTGTCCTGGACTCGCTTTGTAGACCAGGCTGGCCTCGAACTCACAGTGATCCGCCTGCCTCTGCCTCCCGAGTGCTGGGATTAAAGGCGTGCGCCACCACGCCCGGCTTCAATATTACATTTTTGTTCACTCAATCTAGCTAAACCACAACACACAGAATAAAAACTGATACAATTGAGAGAAGAAATAGCTCAAGTATAGCAAAAACAGCAACCTTCACTTAGCAATTGACAGCTCAAGTATACAAAAACAAAAATCAGCAAAGATATAGGAGCCTTGAACAACTTGTCAACTTACTTGACATTTAAGGAACACGCCACTTGACAGTTTAAGAATACACTTAGAGATAGATAAGATAGATAGGTAGATAGACAGATTGATCTGTACAATAGGAGATGCTACCAAAGGAGACCGCAGAGTCATTCCTCAGTCAGAGAAAAACTTGGGAAGTACGATGTCAAGGAAAGGGTAGTAATAATCCTGTTGAAAACAGCAGCATGGAGGAAGGAGAGAAAGGGGTTGAGGAATTGGCACTGTCCCACCGGCCGACACTCTTGATAAGAATGGTGGAGAGCTACACAGCATGTCCTCGGAAGTGAGTGCATGTGTAGAGGCTGCACCATACCTAAGATGCTTAGACAGACGGCAGAGAAGCAGCTGGTAAGTAAACAAGGGCTTGTGGTCAAGCCAGGCTTGCTTTTTCCATGAAACTTCTTAGAACACTGCAGAAATGATCCATGGTAGAGGAAGACGACTTGAACTGGGGCAGAAAAGGAATGGAGCAAAGCCTTGAGAAGGGAGGGGGCTCTCAAAAAGACCTAACAGAAAAAGGACACAAATAATTTAACTTCCTATGAAAGACCTGAGTTAGCAGCACAAATCTACGTTAAGAAGTTAGGTTACAAGATTTTAGTTTAATGGATTACTTATTTATTTTTGTTTTTCAAGACAGGGTTGCTCTGTGTAACCTTGGCTGTCCTCCAACTCACAGAGATCTACCTGCCTCTGCCTTACGAGTGCTGGAATTAAAGGCGTGCACCACCACGCCCATCTATAATTTTTATCTTCAATGTTTAGTTATAAAGTTTTGATTATCGTTACAAATTTGAGTGTTTATTACACTGGGCCAGTGATGCCTTTCTTGGTCTCATAATAGGCAGGAAAACTTTTGTTCTTGTCTTAAATGGCCATGGACTGATATGCTTTTTCTGTTTTTCTTCTTGCCTCTTCTCACAGAAATCTATATGAGATCTGTGTTATGGCTAAAATCTTCTGTATTTACTTCCAGAGTAAGTACTTCAATAAAGTCTTAAAGCTCAACAAAGGCTTTAAGAGGAAACTAATACTCAAAAAGCATTACCCGATGTGACTGTTTAGTAGACAGGAATATCTCCAAACTCTGGGGCTAATGACAGCTGTACAGGAAGCACACGGGGAGCTTGGGAGTGGTAAGTGCTTGTCATGAAAGCACGAGGTCATGTCAAGAGCCAGGCATGGTGATGTGTGTTTGCAATCCCAGTGCTGCGAGGCAAGGGCAGAGGAATTCTGGCCTTGTTGGTGAGCCAGCCTCACTTCCAGGCCAATGGGAGACCCTGGCCCACAAAACAAAGAGCACAGTGCCTGAAGAGTAACACCTGCATTTGAGCATTGGCCTCCACATGCACATGTGCACAGATGCACATACAAAGAAAGTACATAAATAATAGGTTAGTAGTTGTCTGTCCGATAATACCTTTGGTATTTAATGCTAAAGACAGTAAATCTGTTTTGGTAGTTTACATCTTCTAATGTCTGCTATTTAGAGTAAGCAAAGGAATTTAACACTTCTAAGCTTAAGAGAAACATAATTAAATACTTCACTAATAAAAGCATATCCAAGTGGAAAATTAAATTGAAAAATAAAATGATGTAGTTTGAAACACTTAAAGATTAAAGAATTTTGGCAATTCAATTATGTATAGAAACAAATAGATAAAAATAATCTCACATATAAATAACACAAATTTAAACAGAAAGGTAATTTAAATAAATTATGATAGTGGTGCTATTTAGCATAAAGAAGGATGAGTATTCTTCAATCATTATTGAGGCAGTGACAGCACAAAAACTACTTTTTTGTGTGTATATGTGTTTACATGCATGTAGACCTGACTGTGTAGACCAGAGGTCTACCTTAGGTTTCTTTCTTAACTTCTTTCTACCTTACTTTTTGTGACATAGTCTCTCACCTGGAGCTCACCAGTTTGATTAGATTGGCTGGACAGCAAGCTCCAGGGATCCTCCTGCTTTGTCTCTGCAGCACTGGGACTTCAGCTGGGAACCACCCTACCCTGCTTGGGTTTATATGTATGCTGGGGGTTCAAACTCAGGGTGAAGCTTACCCTGAAATACTTTACAGAGTGAGCAATTTTCCTAGCCCCAAAACTATTTCTTAAACAGAAATAATATAAACTGTAAGTTCTGAGTTTCACTTATAGAAATTTATTTCATGAAAATAATTATAGGATAAAAAAAGACAAGAGGTTCAATTATAGAAAAGTGTTGCTGAAAATGTGATATAAAACTAATCTAATACAAGTCCAACATCAAGTCATGGGTCACCAAGAGACGGACACCAAAAACACTACCATCTATAGTCCTTGGTTGCCTCTGAGGTGGAAGGTCTCTATTGTTAAAAACACCATGCACCTCAGATGCAGGGTCCAGAGGCCCCGGATCTGGAATTGACCTGAAGGCCTACTCTCTGTGACTAGCTTTCAGTGGTACCAGAAGGTACATGCAAGTGTCCAAAGTAGTGAAAAACTAACAGTCATACCCAGCTATGAAGCCTATGAACTAACTGCACCCACTCAACATGAGAGAAATTATACCTGGTACTAGAAACCTAGTCAACTATCCATGGCTAGTGAAGTCACGGATCTTAGAGAAGAATCTCCAATTTCCACTTTACTAAGCTAAGACAGTATCTTAACTATATTGTAAATATTTTCCTTATACCCACCAAGTATAAGTTTAGTCCTCACCTTTCATCAAGGAAGCCTCTTTTTGCAACAGAGCCCAACACACAACTAGAAAACAACAACCAATCAAAACTCAGAGTTGTGGATCCTTGACCCAATAGGGTCAAAACAACTCCCATAGCTAATGTTCAGAGAACATTGGGAAAGACGGTTCAGAAAAAGTGTAAGAGCCAAAGGATCAGAGTTTGCTGTAATAATGTCAGAAGCTAAGCTCATTAGGTCTTACCAACATGACTGCTTAGCCATGAGTGGAACAAGGCAAAACACTAGCTATGCTAAAGTAGGTGGGGAAAGCCCACAAGACCTCAGCTTTACACAAAGAACTACAGGCAACTACGGGATACTGAGAGTGAGATAAATAGTCTTCACCAGGGAAGAGTACACCAACTGGTGATTCAATACTAAATGGACAAGTAACATACAAGACTGAGCAAGTTATATTAAGAAATATAAATGTATGTATGTGTACACATGTACACACACACACACATGTATGTATATACATATACATGTAACAATTAATGAAAAAATGAGGACATGAATTTGAAAGAGAGCAAAAAGGGTTATATGAGAGAGTATGGGAAAGGGAAGGGGAAAATAATGTAATTATAATGTCCAAAATAAAAGAAGTTAAAAAAAATTATATAGTAACTTAATGGAGGTCATTCAAGATAATACGAGAAAATATTTAATGACTAATATTAATAATATCAAAACAACAATATCAAAATAATATTTGTATATTATTTATATCCAATAAAAATAGCTACACAAAAATGTATCTAGCATATCTTGGTAGGTATACTTATAGAAAAATCATACATAAGTAATGTAGGTAAATTTACGAAGCCATGGAAGCAGGAAGAGAAGCTAAGAGGATAAATAAGGAAGCTGTCTCCAATCTATACCACACAGTCCTACTTGTAGAATAAAGCTGTCTAGGCCACAGCGGCATGCAAGAGTCCAAGGAACTATCAGGAAAGGGGTTACACCTTTCCCCTGACCCCTCAACAGAATCACAAGAACACCAAGGTTGCAGAAGGCAGCCATATTCTTTCACTTGAAGTATTTGCAGTGTTGGTGTGGGACCTGGATGTGGTAGCATTGAGTAGGTAGTTCAGAAAACAACGACCAGCAACTCTGAGCACCTGGGATAAACTCTGGATAAGATATTCACTGGGAGGGCAACCAAAGCTCCACAGCTATTTGTTAGTACCATTATAAAAAAAACTCAGGCAATAAAATAGAGGCTTTTTGTTTCTTTTGTGTGTGTTTTTGTCCTTGTTTGTGTTTTGGATCAATTAAAACCCAACAATGGGGTGGTCCCCGAGGCTGTGGGGGTTGGCAGCTGTTGAGGGTGCTCTTAGTAAAGTCCTTGAATGCAACATCTCTGTCAGAAGAGAAAATGAGTTTAGCTCTGAGAGGTGAGCTTGTAGTAGACAAAACAAAGAAGAAAAAAAATGAAAAAAGCTCTCTGAAGAACAGAAGCAAGAAATTAAAGACACTTTTGAGCTCTTTGATACCGACAAAGACCAAGTGATAGACGATCATGAATTAAAGGTGGCAACGCGAGCTTCGGGTTTTGATGTGAAAAGGGCTGATGCACTGAAGATCCTTAAAGATTATGACAGAGAAGCCATGAAGATTTTAATGAAGTTGTGACAGAGTGGATATTGGAAAGAGATCCACATGAAGAGATACTGAAAGCATTTAAACTACTTGATGATGATGATTCAGGTAAAATAAGTTTGAGGAATTTGTGGAGTGTTGCCAGAGAACTGGGTGAAAATATGAGTGATGAAGAACTTCGGGCTATGATAGAAGAATTTGATAAAGATGGCAATGGGGAAATAAATCAAGAAGAATTCATTGCTATTATAACCAGTAACATCTAAGGAATTATAAGAATCAACACCAAAATGTTGCAGTTACTACCTATATTCTCTTTTTGTGCCTGTAGTTTGTTTGTTTTTTAATCTAACCTAGTTTTTTCCAAAAAGACCCCAAAACAAGCATCCTTTGTGTTTATATTTCAGTATTGTTAAGTTTCTTTATATGATCAACACTGTTAGCATTAATGGTTAACTTCCCATTTATAATGCAGGCCTATATGAAGCTTTAAAAATTCAAGTCATGTTGTGTATATTATTTGGAGCTTTCTAAATTTAGCACTAGCTAATTGATTTTATTTTGGTGTATGTTTTTAAAACATTCACTAATAAAGTACTTATTTTATATGTAAAGTATTTATTTTATTAGTATTATTTTATTGCCAACAATGGCAATAAAACAATGTTATCAATGGAGAAACAGTGTTATCCATCTAAGAGCACACTTGCCTTGGGGTTGTTGGCATCAAACAGACCAGTTGACAGCCCAATCAGTAAGGCGTTCTTGGCTTTTCTTTTTGGTGGTGAATCAGAGCGAGATCGAAGTGGAATTGGCTCTTCTGGTGAACAATGAATTGTCTGGACTAAGTTCAAGTGCTCAGACTGAGCCACTTTCTGGAAAAAAGGTTCTGGCTGCACTGACTTGTCCACATCACATCCAGACTGCTGAGCACCGTCTACTGCAGGTTCAGGGGAATACCGAAGAGATTATCTCACAAGTCCATATGATAGCTCTTAAAATTCTAAATATCACCAAGTATCATATAATATTTAACATGAATCCCATCCAAAGGGCTGGAGAGATGGCTCAGTGGTTAAGAACATTGGCTGCTGTTCTTGTAAAGGACCTGGATTTGGCCCTCAGGACCCACACAGCAGCTCATAAACATCTCTACCTCCAGTTCCATGAGACCTGAGACATGCTCTTCTAGCCTTCATGGGTACCAAGACTACATGTGGAATGCATACATTATGTATACGCAGGCAAACCACTCAGGCATATAAAGTATTTTTTATTTAAAAAATGAATTTCATCCAAAACCAATCTCATATCAGGAAAACAAAATCAAAGTATGCATGTAAGTATACTGTACACAAGCTGGGTGTGGCCTATAATCCCAGCACTCAGGGAGGCAGAGGCAGGTATATCTCTGTGAGTTTGAGGCCAGCCTGGCCTACAAAGCTAGTCCAGGACAGTCAAGGCTACACAGGGAAACCTGTCTCAAAAAACAAAAACAAAACAAACAAACAAAAAGTATACTGTACACTACCTTATAAGTAATTTTTAAGAAAATATGTTTTATTTTAAGTATTTAATATATACTTTCATTATATTGGAAGTTTAAAAAAATAGAAATTCAAAGAAATGTAAAAGATATAGAGTTTAGACAAATTTTCAGTTTATTTTGTTTACATAGAGTAGAAAATTATTTATATTGACTTATTTTAATTAATAGTGTTTTTAAAAGAAATCAATTTATTCAGTGCTCATAGTATATTAGTTTTGGTTTTGCAGTAATTCTTTTCATTTTCAACAATATAACTTACAAAAATGTTAACTGCTTATCTACCACAGTTCCAAGCTGACTAGTGCAGATTGTTGTTCTTAGGCCTATTTCATTTTAAGAAAGAATTATGATGACTTTACCTATATGATCCTCACAAGGTTGGTCCACATTCCCCAGAATTCTATCTTCACACGCTTCACTCTGCTGCACGGCAACCTTGTCTTCCAACCTGCCACAAACAGGTAAACTAAACAAAATAAACAAACACAAAGAGTGCGCAGGTGCCTAAGGTATGTGTGTGCATCACCAGTGCACAAGAACCTCTGAAGGGCAGAAGAGGGCATCAGATTCCCTGAAACTAGAGTTCCAGGGGCCTATGTGTGTACTGGAAACCAAACCTGGGTCTTCTGCAGGAGCAGGAAGTCCTCTTAACTCCAGAGCCATCTCCCGTGTCCCCCAACTACTGACTTTTATAAAAACTAACAAGGTGAGGCTGGAGAGATGGCTCAATCGTTAAAAGAACTTGCTGCTTTTTCATGAGGACCAGAGTTTGGATCCTAGCACATATATGGGTCAGCTCATGAACACGTAAGCTCTACGTGCAGGGGATCCAATGTGCCTTCTTGCCTCCACAGTACTAATGCACACACATGTAAACATACACCTGCACAAACACAAAACCAAAAACTTTTAAGAATTGAGAAGATGGAAAGCATTGAATACATTATATTAGTAACTGTATTTGGAATGGGATAACAACTATGTATTTTGTTTATACATACTAAAAATCTGCAGAAAAGGATCAGAAATTGAATGGAAATACAGGCTAGCAAGACATTTACTGTTTATTGTCATACTTTTTTATTTCTGTCTCATGTGAATACCTATTATGAAATCAAATTACTTTATAGGGTATTATAATATGAAGTTATTAAACTAGAACATTAGTTCATACAGCACTACTTATCAAAGAGCTTACTAAAGGCACCAGACTTTGAAAAGCAAAGAAAAAGACAACATACTCAGTTTCCTCAGCTGCTTCTTCCTCAGCGGTCCACACATCATTAACAACACATGGCAGACTCTCATTTGTGTTTGTACTAGTTGGCTCTTGTAGAACTTCTGTTTCCAAATCATCAGGTTCTTCGAAGCAAAATAGGGAGATGTCAGAGCAAAGTTTTGCTTGAGAATAAAGTGAATAAATTTTCTGTAAGTTATCATTACAATTAGCTTAACTAACGCTAATTATATACAAACCAATCAGTTTAAAAATTTTTGTGCTATTTCTGTAGCATAGTCATGTCTGAAATGAAAGACTAGTCCTTCCGTTTTTTTTCTTTCTATAACAGAAATGCTTGAACACTGTGCATACTCCCTCTGGTCACTATATGCAGGGTGTGTGTGAATGTATGCACAGGCGAGAAGAGAGCCAGATCCCCCAGAGCTCAAGTTATTGGTGTCTGCAAGATGGCAGGCATGTTGTGTAGGTGCTGGGACTCAAACTCTGGTCCTCATGATTAGTGCTAACTGCTGAGCCCTCTCTCCAGCCCCATTAACACTTCTCTTTTTCCTGTCTGAGATTATGTACTATCTTAATTCAACAACATGCTGACTTTTTCTTATAATTCAGATACGCTTTTCTTGTCTATTTTTAAATTTGTAATAATTTTTATCAGTTGCTCACATCAGTGTTTTTGTCATTTATACAAGTTAAGGTACTGAGGAGAAAGAACCTTTTTTATTTTGTTTTTTAGTGTGTAATTCTGTTCTTGCTAGAGAAAGAGAGGTGTTGGCAAAAGGGTTGGCTGTTTCTAGAAGTGAGCTGACACAGGGTTTCCTTCAGGGATGCGTTTTATAGGAGAAAAGGCCTGGAGATAGTGGGAAACACGATCAGGCTTCAAGGCAGGAAAGGGTTAAAGTACAGCACCTTCTACCAGACAATGTGAAGGAGAAAGCCTTATGGAGGCCAGCGTTCCCTGTAGGACCTGGAAAGGACTTTCCTTAAGGGGTACAGCCTAAAGAGAGACAGCTATCATGCACAGGGTGGTAAGGAGGGCAACTTTAGAGAAATCTACGGAAGAAAGTAAGGTGTCTGACTTTTATATTCTTTCAGGGGCTGGTATGAAGCCCCACATCACATAATTTAAGTTCAGCACAGCCCAATGACAGGGAGCATGGAGGAGGCAGATACAGTGTAGCACTATAAATTAGGGATGGCAAAATCACAGCACAGGTGGCTCCTTAACAGGAAGAATTGCAGGAGAGCAAGAGCAAGGCCTGGTTATTTCAGGCTGTGGAACTGGCCTGCATGGACAGCTTCTTAAAGTGGCAAGACTATGATCTAACAGCTCCCTAATGATCTTTAGCTATATTAAAACCATTTACTCCATTTACACAAGGCCCAAAGTATTTACTCTATAGACTCTATAGCTCTTTGCAGGAAAAGTTAACCTTGCCAACTCCCAACCTAGGGTATACACTCTTCACTATATGCATACTTATGCTATCAGGTGAATTTATTTCTTCTTAAAAATTTTACTAAGTGTAATATACTGTCTTATTTAGGCTACTATGATAAAATATCAAACTGGTAGCTTAAAGAAAAAATTACTTCCCTTAGTTCCAGAGAATCTAGTATCAAGATACCAGCACAGTCAGTTCTGGAGAAAACTGTTTTCTTTCAAGTACACTGATAGCCTTTTCCTTCCTGTATTTCCAGCAAGGCACAGAACAAAAGGCCAGCTCTTAGCCTCTTCTGAGAAGGATGCTATCTAATACCATTCATGAGGCTTCACTGAAATTTAAAACTTAATTACTTCCAAATACACAGGGAATTAGATTTCAACATCTACGTCTTTAGAGGAGCACAGACTTTATTGTGTGAGAGCCACTTCTAATCATGCTTTTAGTGAATATGACCCTTGTATGTGATGAACTAAAGATGGTGCCTGACACACAATCCCTGACAGTCTTGCTACCCAGAAAGCACAGTTACCTTCACTAGTGAAACGCAATGAACTTGATGCCGTCCCAATTCCTGACTGAATGTTTAAGAAGACAGGCAGCTTCTGGTTGTTATCTGGAAGTCAAGGCATCATGAAATAAATTCATTTAGCTCAGAAGAACCCCATGACAAGTTTTTGAGACTAGAATATCAATTTGTGTGTGGAAGGAATTTTAGTTAGTGAATAGTCTGGTAGGTTGAAATGGCTCTAGATTCTTTAGTCCTCTTCCTTTGAAAGGCAAGCCTGGTTCCCCACCTTGGGTTGACTTTGTGGGTTTGTGACAGCTGTGACTTAAAGAACTGCTAAGGGTCCCAGCTCAGTTGTCTGGTTAACTTTAAGAGCATGAGCAGAAACAAACAACAAAGAAAAAACCATACACAGCTTTTACCATAGCACCTGAGATGGCTGTAGAGTCTTTAAAACTTCTCTACCAGAGGAGAATCCTATTTCTCCCAATGTCGTGTCATCCGAGGAGAAATCACATAAGGTAAGAATAGGTGCTGCAGAGATGGCTCAGCAGTTAAGAGCACTAGTTGTCTGCCGGGGAGGCCAGGTTCAATTCCCAGCATCCACTTGGCTCTCAATCACCTGAAACTTTAGTTGCAACATCACCATCTGGCTTAGGCAGACAGACATACATGCAGCAAACCACCCATGACCATAAAATAATAAAAGGTTTTAGAAGATAGGAAGACTATTGAATGGGATTGAGACTCCACAAAGGGGAGGACAGAGAGCTATCTATGTTCCTAAGCCTTTGAGGTGTGTGTGCCTTCCAAGATGGCAGTAAGCCATCAGGCAGGCTCACTGACAATTGGGCATCACACCATCGATCTCTTAGGCAAAGACATAGCTTCGTAGGAAAATCACAAGCCAAGTCCTGCCTCAGTCCCTGACCTTTAGAATAATAATAGAATGGCCTGTTGCTAGTGTGCATGGGTATCTATGCCTGTAATTTTAGAACACCAGCAGCGGGAGCAGGGCTCTGCATTCTAGGAGACCAGCCTGATCCACATAATAAAACACTTTAAATTCCTGGTCTTGAAAACCAAAAACAGGAAGGAAAAAAAAAAAGAGACAGTTACTAAATGTATAAAAATAGTGAGCCTAATTTGAGATAATTAAACAGATACTCAAATTTTAATTTCCTTATAAAAACTCACTTGTAAGAAAAAAAATCAGTATCAAATAAAATGTAGCTCATTTTAAAGCATTAAAACATACCGTCCATATTTTCTGCTGACTTTGTTGGAGACACCTCAGGAAACTTTGTACTTTTTATTTCAGTAGAATCAACAGTAGCTAATGGGTTAACTTCTTTTGAAATACACTGTGAATTTTCTTCTCCAGCGAATAAGGGTTTGGAGTGTTCCTCTTCAGGATAAACCTCTGTAGAAGCAAAAGAATGAATTACCTACTGTTCTCAAAAGGTCTTGAGTTTACTTGCAGTGGCATTTAAAGCAAAGAAACACAAATACAAAATCAGAAACCCTGGATTATTCCAACAAGTAGGTACTGGGGAAGCTCTTTTACACACTTGAAACTAATAAATGACTTAAGTAGTGTGGCAGCCAAATGTGATTATATAATGACGTCCAGGGTGGTTAACACAACTTGCATTCTTCTCCTTTTTGGATAAAAATAATACACCTGTATCAGGATCAAATTTTAAAAACTGTTTATTGGTTTTTATTTCATATGTAGCAACTGATATTCTCATTTGCTATAAACTGCACACACTACTGTGTCCAGGAAAGAGTAGATTTATCACTGAATAATCACTGTAGTTATCTACTCTCATTATTCCTGTGTGACTGCTGAACATTTTTCCAGCCTTTGCACCAACTTCCTATAATCAACTGTCATAGGTAAATGATTTTATATATACAATAAACAATCATGCCAATATATAGACCTTTCGGTTCATTGAACTATTCCTTATCTCACTATTTCAGTCTTTTAATAAGTCATATCAAAGAGGCCTTAAAAATTAAGGCCTCTCAAAGGTTCATATATTAAGAATTCCCATTTCTAATTTTTAAGGCTATTTTCACTCATCTCCCTCTATTATAGCTTTCTGAGACCAGCTCTCAACTCACTATGTAGTCTGAAATTTCCTATGTAGACCAGGCTGGCCTTGAACTCAGTGATGCACCTGCCTCTGCCTCCCTAGTGCTGGAATTGGTGTAGACCAATATGGATGGCCCTACTTTAGCTTTGTAAAAAGCTGATTGTTCCATGAATTTGCAGGAGAGAGAGGAGGGAGAAAAGGGGACGGAACAATGTTATAATTAAACTGAAACTCAAGGAATTCTGTTTTGGAAGCACGTATGGTGACCAGTCATGATGTGCTCTCCCCACCTTCACTCCCACCCTGTGGAAGCCGTCATTAGACTCGTGCTGCTGCATGCACCCCTAGCTTATTGAACTCACTTCATCATACTTATGTGGAAAAACTCTAAATTCGGTTCAATTTCTGCACGTGCCTGGTTGACATGATTGGAGAACAACACGAATTGTTGTCAAGTGACCTCAATTTCAATTAATTACTTCTTTCTATGGTTTAGATACAGTCAATCCATGTATCCCCAAAAGTACTTGTTTCTGACTGTGGTGATGCTAAAGAGGGGCTAAGATCTTTAAATGGAAATCAGAGAGGACACTGTTTTCATGACTGATGGCTACGAGCTTCACCTTTAATAAGGAACTAACCACCTATTTTTGCCTTTTTTTAACATATGCACAGGCTCTTTTCACAGTCTATTTCCCAGCAACTAGCTGACCACTACAAAACATGTCAATGACCTCACGGCCTGAGTCAATTTTTCACATGCTTTAGATATGAGCTTTATGCTAAACTTTGAGGAGCAAGTGAGAAAAAAGAACACAAAAAGTAACACACAGGCCTAGACACCGTCCATGTCTGGACACAGTTCCATGCGCTGCCTATCTTGTGACAAGGAGTTCAGCTGCTGCGCTTCCTTAGGTTCTGCAGCTAGGACTCACAGATCCAGAACGTCTGCCTTCAGTCTAGTGACAGCACTTCCTCCTAGGCCCAGGATGATGTTACACGTTATTCTGACACCTTCTACTCAGTTTAACTCCTCAGTAGAGACTCAGGAGTTTCATCATGCATCTTAATAAACTGTTTCAACATTTCCCCTCATGGAAAACATGCTTGGACTTTTTCAGTTTCCTGATCCAGATTTCCTCCTCTTTAGATTTCATTCATGACTGACGAAGTCAGAACTCAAGATTCCTTTAGAACAACTGATGCCAAGGAAGTAAAGTATTCCACACAGGGAAAGGAAGACATCTTAACATGTAATTTTTAATAACATTACTTCTTGTGCTCACCACTCTTAAAAGCTGTGTTTTCTAGTAGTTCTGTCTGTAGCTGGAGTTCAGCTTCTCCGAGTATCTTCAGCACAGAATCTGTAGGGCTTTTTCCCCAGACTTTTCTTGGAGAGCCATTAGGCTCTAACTTAATAACCTCTCCCACAGTATGTTCTGTGACGAAAGAAATACAGAGAAATAATTCTCAAAGATAGAGTAATTCATTGCTTAGTAGACTTAGTTTCTATTATCTAACCAACTGCTTCATGCTAAAAGCTAATATAAAAATAAATCATAAGATAAATACACATTATGGGTAAAAGGGCAGAAATATCTGACTTATTTTAGCTTATATACCATAACCAGACAACTAACACTTCCTTTTTTCAATAATAATTTTGGCCAGGTGGTGGTGGTGGCGCACGCCTTTAATGTCAGCACTTGGGAGGCAGAGGCAGGCGGATAGCTGTGAGTTCGAGGCAAGCCTGGTCTATAAAGTGAGTCCAAGAAAGCCAAGGCTACACAGAGAAACTCTGTCTCGAAAAAAACAAACAACAAAAAATTCACAATAATAATTTAAATAAAACTTAGTAAGGCAAAAATAATTACAATCATCATAATATCTGGTAATAAAACATGAATATAGGGACTGGAGATATGACTGAGTGATTGTGAGCACTAGCTGCCTTTTCAGAGGACCCAGGTTTATCTCCCAGCACCTACATGGTGGTTGACAAACACCTGTAACTCCAGTTTCAGTGGATCTTAGGCCTTCTGGTAGCCTCTGTAGACACCAGGCACCAACTGATGCATAGACATGCATTCAGGCAAAACTCTCATACAGATAAAATAAATTAAATTTTAAAAAGATTTAAAGCCTCCAATGTATACTTAAGAGTAATAAATATAATTATACGGTATACAAAAATATGGCCTTATAATTGCAGCCTACACAAAATGAGTTTTGTTTTTTTTAAAGCTATTTATGATGTTTAATCTTGGTTTTCAATTTTAACTAGACCTGGAATCAGTTGAAAGGAAGATGACTGGGCACACCTGCAAAGGGTTTTCTTGATCAGGTACCCTCAGTGTGGACAGCACCTTCTGGTGGTAGACCACGTGAAAGACAGCCCAAGAAGCTTTGCTTTTGCAGCTTGCTTTCACCTCACTGTAAAGTTCATTTACAGTTGCTGCTGCTGCCTTTGCTGTATTCCTTCTCTGATTCCAGAACTCAGCTTCTTTAGATGTCTGATATCAACTGAAGACCAGTGGCTCTCCAGGAACCCTCCAGGCCTTTGGTGACAGGAAGCATTCAGCCTCATGAAGTGAGCAACTACTGGATTCTTGGCCTTTCAGGTGTGAGACAGCCATTTTTGGAAGACTCAAACTGTGTCATGTCATATAAGCCAATCTAATAAATCCTCTTATAATACAGATTCACTCTATAGGTTCCTTTTCTCTTGACTATGACACCACCTGAAAGATGTGTTATTAAGATTTAGGGTATAGCATAAAGGGGAACAGCAAATAGACTCCAAGTTATAAAGACACATACAAATCACCAAGTAATAGTCCTGTACCACCAACATGGTTATCATGAGGGACCTAATTTTAAAAGTATGGGCAAGGTAAAAGACACATGGATCATAAAAGAGGATACAAACCCATTTGTTGTTCTAGTTTTAACTTTGTAATGATCTTTTTTAGCAGATAAGAAACACAAACCTAACAGCTAAGTGGAAGTGTAAAATCTAATGTGAAGCCCCACAGCTTTATAGTAGTTGTGCTCACCTTATAGAAAGTTGTTGAGATGTATAGACTTTGGGTCTGGCTAATCTTGCTATATGATTTTTTTAAATTTGCAAGTTTTTATAATAAACTTTTAATTAAAAGGTGGTTAAAACAGGATGAAAAAAAAAAAAAAAAAACCAGGAACAAGACTCAGAAATTAAAGTTACTTGATATGTGAGAAAAAGTGCCAAGTAATGCCAATAGAAAAGAGACTTTCTGGAACAAATGACACTGGAAAAACTGAATGCCCTTTGGAAAAAAATTCAATGCCTTTAAAGCATGGGGGGAAAGCCCGCAGGCTAGTGGAGGGCTGAACTGAGAGACGGGGCTTAGATCCAGGGAGGGCAGAATGACTAGTGTCTGTCAGGAGGAGTACCAAAATGTGGGCACACGTCACCATGAGCACCGAAATCACTGTAGTCTCTAGAGCAGACCACCCAGAAGGAAGAGGAGGAGTAAGGCTTGGAATTTATGGAGAGCCAGACATAGCCCCTACTTCCATCAGCGAGAACAGAAATAGTTATAATTCATGAGCCATTAGGCAGATTGTTCAGAAAGGCTGTTGACTCAGTTAAGGAGAAAGATTAAGCATAGACTAAACACTGCTTGAATCCACTTAGCAGAGCTTAGGAAGAAGACCTAAATGGATCAACATAGTCATAACTAACTTAATTGTATTCCAGAACAAAGGTCAAGAACAGTTATAGGAATACATAAACATAAAAAATATAAACTCTACAATTTAAAATTTAGTGTTTTGTCCCCTAACAAACAAACAAACAAACAAAAAAATCAAGCATAGTATGATCAACCAATCAAAACCAATGTCCAAATGACAGATGATGATGATGATGAGATTACCTTCTGGAAAAGGACATTTATAATGATTAGTATAGCTGAATTCAATTGGTTCAACAAACTAAAGAAGACTGGCTGTGGGAGTGACAAGTAAGAAAAGCTGGCCTGGTGTGTAGTTTACTTGTAGAGTACTTGCTGCAGAGGTTTGGATTAGAACCCATCACCAAAAGGAGAATAAAAGAAAGAACAGGGAAGAACAGGAGGAGGAGGAGGAGTATTGGACTTGTAGGAGGAAAGGCCAAAAGGAAACAGGGAAAATGGCAGCCAAGAATTGTCCTAAACTGCTGACAGCTATGACTCACATCCAAGAAACATAAGCCAAAGGAAGGGGATGGATATGGTAACAAGGCATGTCATCACCAAACTCCCTGACACCAGGGCTTCAGGGAACATCTGAGAAAAAGCAAGAGGGCAGTGATTCACTGCACATAGAGAGCAGCTAGGAGTGAGTTACACATGACTCCAGGACAAACTGAATAACGGGAAAATATAGTTAAAGTAGGAAAGAATAAAAACATCAGCCTAGAATTCCATGGCTCATGAACAAATATTTGCTAAAGGCAGACATAGTAAACTTTTACAGACATATACAAGTTGAAAGAACATCATTAGGAGAGTGCAGCATAGCAACTCTTAGAGGGAGTCTAGCAAGCAGAAGAAACAGGGCCAGGTGGAACATTCCTCTTCACAGAAGGTAAAGAACACTGGAAATGGCAAATACAAAATAGACACATAGCACCTTCTCACTTACTGCTTAAGGCTCCCTAAAGGACTAATGACTAGAATAGATTATTAATTTTATAGCATAAATACAAGCAAAACAAGTACCTCACCCATCCCATTAACAGCACAAAGGTAGGAAGAGAATAAATGCTAAGTGTTAAAATGCTGCTATAGGCTAAGCATTAAAACCATTTGCAAATAGATTTCATAAAACTATATACTGTTAAGGCTAAATCAAATACTGATCCATCAGAGTAATGAACTGTTGCTAAAAAAAAAAAAAAAAAAAAAAGAGAGGAAATAGAGAGAAAAAAAAAACAGATGGATGATCAGAGAAAATAAAGCAAGGTGGCATACATTTAAGTTGTACAGAATGTATATAGTATAAAAATACTAATAAGGTGTTATGAGTGGATTAAAAAAGGCAAACCCACACTCAATATAAATGCCTAAACAGATTGAGTACAGAGGAACTATACCAATAAAGAATCCTTAAAACAAATAATGAAAACCACAACACAGATGCCTCTCAACCATTATGATAAGTCAAAGAAGCCAGACACAAAAGAACACAAAACTTTTAGGGTTGGTTTATCTGGCATTCTTGGACCAGAATGATCAAGCTACATTGGGAAAATACTGGACAAAGTCTGGGTAAGGAAAGGCCATGACACTCTGTGGGGTGATGGTAGTAGTTGACACTATGCAGTAAATCAGTCCACACAATTGCTAGAACTCACCAAATGTACAATCACAGCGTGCACATACAATTATCCACAAAATAACATAAAAAGAGAAACACTTCTAAATAAAGTGAATTCTGATAATGACTACATGCTCTAAAATACTTAGAGAGAAATATACAAAGGTCTGCAGTTTGCTCTGAGTTATGTCAAAAAGAAGACTGATGAATAGAGCATAGATATTGACAAAGTACATTAAAACACTAATGGCATAATGTAAATGGATTTATAACATCCACTGTAAAATTATTTAAATTTTGCTAAATACTTGAAATTTTTCATAACAAAATTCTAGAAATTTGTATGTGATAATACAATGGAATATTATAGCAATGTAAAGAATTTTTAAATACTATAATAAGATCTGTAAAATAAATTTAAAAATAAAGCCTAGAACAATACAAATAATAAAACCTGGAAATGATAATGTAAAATAAAAGAAGTATCCATTCACATATATAGACATACATGCATATATACATACACATACATTATATATATGTGTGTGTATATACGTACATATATATACACATATCCACTTATATGCACATATATCCAAATGTACTCTGCAAAGACAAACAAGCTAACACCAGCAATTACCTGGTAACAGGAAGGACCGTTCCTCAGGTTTTTAGGGATAGGCCTAAAAGATCACTCAAGATTCTAGGGAACTACTTTAGCAGGTCTAAGGCAGAGTGGGACTGATCACCCAGTTCTTGTGGTTGTGGTTTACTGTGGCCAGTCTTCCTGCTTTCTTAAGAAAACAAGACCAAGTTGAGTATGGTGGCATACACTTAGAACCATGGAACTCAGAAGCTCTAAGACAGGAGTTCCATGCTAGAAGATAGTATTACGTCATCCAAAATAAATAAACACACACACCCACTGCTTTTTAAAGCAACTTCCAGGAAGCTTATGTATCCCTCTGCTTTGCCCCCCACCCAGCCTTCCCGCTGGCAGTGCCTATTACTCCTGAACAGTGGTTCTCAGCCTTCCTAACGCAGCAACCATTTAACACAGTTCATGTTGTAGTAACCCCCAACCATAAAGTTATTTCACTGCTACTTCACAACTGAAATTCTGCTACTGTAAATATCTGTGCTTTTTGATGGTCTTTGGTGATCCCATGAAAGTGCTGTTCGACCCCAAAGGCATGGAGCCGCACAGGTTAGACCCACTCGCTGCTGCAGAAGCGTTCTTACTCAGCACAGCTTCCCACCTCACACCTCAGCAGCAGTTGCTGTCCTTGTACTGCCTATTGATTATTTTCACGTATAAAGTTTGAGCTACGTACACAGAAAGCCCAGAACTTGCGGTACATGTCACACAAGCTTAGCTAAAAAGCTTATGTATTAAAAGGAAATGCAAGATATGCAAAGTAAATAAATAATAGGAGGTTATCAATAAAAATAAAGTATGAAAATCCCACAAGAAAACTCATTACTTGGAATTCTAATAAAAAATTAAAAACAAATGAGGTTTACTGTTCATGAGGCAAGAAAAGGATGTATGTGTGTCTGGTATGCAGAGATCTACAAAGCACGGCTGCTGCATTTATGGATCTGGAGGTCTTGAGGCACTGAACGTTTGCTCACAATAGGAAGCGGTAAGTTAGGCAAGGGCAGAAGGAGAGGAATGAGAATCTAAACAGACACGCTTGAAGAAGCATGCTGTAAAAGAACTTTCAAAGGCAGGTGACAGCTCAAGACCTGGGACAGGAAATAAAAAGAATGAAAGACCTGAGAGGACATACAAAGAAATATAAAAATCTTAACTGTTACAGAAGACAGTCAACACAATAGAACACAGTGTTGGAATTATATAACAATGATTTATAAGCAGCTATTATAAAAATGCTACAGGAAGTAATCATAAGCTTTCTTCCAAAAAAAAAGAGAAGGAATATAGTAATTACATAAGACTCAAATTTCAGTGTTAATAAATCAGAACTGTACAAAGCCATGTTCAAATATATTGATGTTTTCTTCTACAGGTGTCAAAATTGATTGTAACAGATTCTATAAGGGCTGTAAAATGTAAAATATTTACTATCTTATGTAGAGAACACATTTGACGACCTCCCTTTTATTTATTTAAAAACATGTCTATTAATTCTTTGAGAATTTCATATACTGTATTTCAATCACATTCACCCTCAACTCCACCCAGATATACCTCTCCTCCCACCTAACTTCATGTCCTTTAAAAAAAAAAAAAAAAACACCAAGTCAAATTGTACTGTCCACATACTCCTGGGTACACAGCCATCCAGTGGAGGGTGACAGACATAACAGGCTTAAAGAAAACCGACTCACCCTCCCTAAGAAGCCACAAACTGTCTACAGTTAGTTAGGGATGGAGGCTCATAAACTGCTTTCCTCTCTGTGCTAGAATATGTTACAGACAACCACAGACACCATGAATTTATGTGTGCAGAGCTCCTGTCATGCAGTCATCCTCACTCTCTGGCTCTTACAATCTTCCCATCCTGTCTTCCATGATAGTTTCTGCATGCTGTGTGCTCTCTAGTGCCCCTTGCCCTGCTGTGTGTGTTAGAGATATTCCACTTCAGCAAGCACTCCCCTTACTTTTATTCTATGTTCTTTGACCAGTTGTGAGTCTATGCCATCAAGACCCAATTGTAAAGTTCCCCCTTCAACACTATTAAGTCTATATTTGTTGAAGTCAGAATGTAGACCCTTCATGATAAGGATATGTGTAGCCTCCCAGATTCCTCGTTTGCTTTTCTTGTCATGAAAGTTGAGTTATATCAAATCCCCTAAGCTTCACAAGGGCTAGGAGCTAGGGATGGTGGTACACACCATCGTTTGGAAGACAGGCAAGACAATCAGGAGCTCAAAAGCAGGGTTACACAATGAGGCATGTGGGATAAAATCTCTTACCCCTGAGTCCTGGTTATTTTCTGCCTAAACTCTTGGCGGGACTTTGGCTCAGCTACTACTTTCACCAAGTGCATCATACTTTAAAGAAACCACTTGCCTGACTTCCAAAGACTCATCTCTGCAATTGTAAGTCTTCTCAGAGTAGCCCATTATTAGTAGTGTGGGATTTATCAATGCAGTTGTCTCTCTGCTTGCCACCCTTCCACTACAGTCTACCCTCCATAAGAGGGACCATGCCTTAATTATCATCATGTTTCTACACCTGAAGAGTGGTTGGTATACAGGAGACACTCAATATAGAATTATTGGGCTTCCACACAACTAAAAAGAAATAGACAAAAAACAGTTATTGAAATCAGTTAAAACAAGTGTTGTTCATAGCCACACTTTCCTATTTAGTGTGAGCATACACATCTATTTTGTTTATAGTATTTCCAGTGCCTATAACAATGTAAAAATAAGAACACAGTTGGGTGCTTGAGCATTTAGCAAAAGGCTAAAGGGCCTTTTGAAGCTTTTATTGCTCATTTTTATTAGGAATTACTGTTAGAGTTGAGCATGTTGGCATGTACCCAGCATTCAGAGGGACAGGCAAGAGGATTAGGAGTTCGAGGCTAGCCTGGTATATATACTGTGATATTATCTCATATAACTAAGAGCAAGGGAGCTGGGCAACACATGCCTATAATTTAAACACTTGGAAGACAAAAAAGAAGACACTGAGTTCACAGACAGTCCTGGATGCATAGTGAGACATGGTCTCACCCACCAAGCACCCGTTTCACTCGAACAAGAAAACAAACGAAAAACAGTAACAAGTTAACATGGTGTAAGGGGTTCAAACAATATAATTTAAGTACATTTCCTTAGCTCGCCATCCTTTCAGTGTACTCTTATATAAAAATCTTTGCTCCTGTAAAGACTAAACTATTTTTCATGTTGTTCCTATTCTACTAGAAGATACTTCATGCACATGAGGAAGATGCACAGAACTCTTCTTCCTCTCTCAAGCCATCCACATGCTGGCTCCTTTGGATGGCCAGAACGTGAGTTTATGTGCATGCTAGAGGAACACAGGACATTACTGTATTCGCACATACTTTCCGTTGCAGAGAAGGATGCATCCAGAGCCACTTCATCCAGAGGAATCACCAGCTGACCTCCGACCTCCCACTTCTTGCGATCAGAGGAAACGGCATTTTCTTTCTCATACTCTTTCACAGAGTGATGATGTTTTTCCTTTTCATCTTCTTGAGCTTTAAGATTTTCATTTAGCCTACGCAGTATTTCTCGCTTGCTCTGAAACAGCTACATTTTAGTAAGCATATTATTAAATGAAATGCCTGACAGAATTTTTGAAAACTGTACTTACTGAAACAGCATTGTTGCTCTTTTCCATTTCTTCTAAAGTTTCTTGGGTATCAGTTAAACTTCCATCCTTTAAACATAAGATGGTCAAAGAGAAAGAGATAAAACCGTTTAGAACTCTTTTCAAACAATGGATATCTTGTTACTTTTAGTTTTTCATTTAACTGACCCTGTGACCTTTTCTCATTCCTATAAAATGTTAGCACGACACCTTTCACTATCAGTGGTGACAAATATGCAAGCATTACCTATCAGTCAATAAGATTAATATATACAGGGTCAATTCTCAGTTACTTGTCACAATTGTGGATTACAGCTAACAATTATCTCTGTCCCCACTGGCATCTAATTTTTTGATAAAGTCAATGACAGACATGAAAAGAAAATCAATATACTTTGTTTTTTAGAGATAGAAAAAGGGTCTCTATTTTTTTTTCTTTCTAAAAAACATGGATCTTGGGGCTAGAGAGATAGCTCAGTAGTTAAGATCATTGGCTGCTCCCGCAGAGGAACCAGGTACGATTCCCAGCACCCAGGAAGTGGCTCACAACCATCTGTAACTACAGTTCTAAATGAGCTAACACCTTCTTCTGGCCTCTGGGGCACCAAGCATGTGCATTGTGCACAAAGATACACGCAGGCAAAACACCCGCACACATAAATAAACACATCTTACAGAGAAATGATTCTGCAAGCCTTCTACCAATTGAGATAAATTCTCAATCCCAGGTGATGTTTTGATAGATAAAGTAATTCAGGATAAGCTGTGCTATTTTGAAACCATCTTTGTGTTGCTCCCCCCATGAACATGGGCACAGACACAGACACAGACACAGACACACACACACACACACACACACACACACACACACCACCATAGCATAGACATAACTGACAACTAGCTTCATTCTCTAAGGAAAAAGGTTAGCGGCCAGGCATGGTGGTGCATGCCTTTAATCTCAGCACTGAGGCAGAAGCAGGTGGATTGCTGTGAGTTCGAGGCCAGCCTGGTCTACAAAGCAAGTCCAGGACCGCCAAGGCCACACAGAGAAACCCTGTCTTGAAAAACAAAACAAAAACAAAAACAAAACAAAACAAAAAGGTTGGCAAAAAAGATTCTTAACTCATTTGTGTCATTAATGTAGATTTTGCTTCTGATTAGTGTAATGAAGCTATTCTAAACAACTTAACATTTAAAATTATATGAAAAGGAAAAGATTAGTTGTTATGAAGGCTATGACTCAGTGTGACTAAATAATCTTTACAGTTTTAAATAAGCAGTTTCTATAAATGTAACATAGTAACATGGACTATCCCAAATTTTATAATATTTGGAAAATACAGAAGCATACAGTGGTCAGATTTAAAGTAACAGATGTAAATGAGACAAGGAGGATTTTACCCAGGAAAGCAGTCAGAGAGATGAACAGCTACTTGAGATGTGAGACTGGGTACCAGGAAGGAAGCCACACAATGGTATCTAAGGCTGCTGTAAACAATGTGGCACATGCAAAGTCATTATCAGAAAGAGACGAAACCTCCTGGGAGAATAGCAGATTCTTATAGGAAGCGCTGAAGAGCAACCACGAAACAGTTTAACTGTAAGAAATCTGTGTAGTAATTAGTAAACCCAGCAACATTAAAACCCTAATGAGTCTGAAGAAATACAAGCTACAGGCAGTAGCTACTGGGAGAGAAAAACAGAAGTTGCTAAGTTGTTATGCTTGGGTGAATGCTTTCAGAGCCATTTAAGTCCAGGCAAGCACTATACAATCTAAGCCATTTCTCTCAGCCCAGAACAGTCTTCATGTTTTAGACACTTGCAAGTTTAAACTTTTACCTGCTCCTATCTGTGTAGCATACAGAGACTCAGAAGTAAGGTTAAAAAAGCAAGTAGCTTAATGTAATTACATTGAACATCATTTATTATGCTACAAAATTTGAAATCGTTGGAGTTTGTTCCTAGAGGGCATCAGATTCCAGTATAGATGTTTGTGAGCCACCATGTGGTTGCTGGAATTGAACTCAGGACCTCTGGAAGAGCAGACAGTGCTCTTATTTACTGAGCCATCTTTCCAGCCCCGAGCAAGAATTCTTAAGGAAAAAAAAAAGCTTGCTAATCATGAAGGCTAGGGTATATAGCTGACACATTATTTTCAGTACATTGCTTCCAAATGTTTTAACTACATTTGTTTAGTGTGTGTGTGTGCGCGCATGTGTGTGTGTGTGTGTGTGTGTGTGTGTATGTGTGTGTGTGATGCTACTACTACATGCACATGGAGGTCAGAGGAAACTTGTGGTAGTCATTTTCTCCTTCTACCATGTGCTTCAGTCTCAAACTCCCTGCTCTCAGGGATCCCCACTGAGCTATCTGACCAGTCTGTCAGTAAATTGTTTTAAAGTAGAAAACAGAGTCATTAATATATGCCCCCACACCTATGCACAAGCATCTGTGAGACATTGTCCGAAGAACACTCAACTCCCTTGCCAACACCCACAGGCGCTCACTGTCATATTTAAAATGGGTAAGTACATATCGCCCATGTACATCCTCCATATAACTCTCTAGATGAGTTATGCTACTTAACAGGATGACATGCTGTGTAAACAGTTTCACGACTTAACGACAACTATCACCCAGCCCTACAGACACCATCATCACAGGCCTGTGTGATACACATCAGCAAAAGCACGACTTCCTGAAACACTCGGGATCTGAGACTGGCTGACTGGGTATGGGAACCCTGAGTGCTCAGCACATTTATCCATGATAGAGCCCTAGATAAAAATCTATGGGCAGAAGAAGCCAAAAGAGACATTCCCAAAGATATTTTTTCTCTAGAAAAAACAAGGAGACATTAGGAACTAATGTCAATTCATTAAATTTATTTTTATTTAAAGTAATCTTTAGTCTTTGAGGAGTTATAAATTTTATGAAACTTACCAGGCCCACTTCTTTCAAAGCTGAAGTCACAGAAATAACAGGTTTCATCTCCTGCTTTGACGGAGAGCTGTCTGTTTCACAATGCTCTGAAGGTGGAGGGACATCTGAGCTCCTCACTCTCGCCACCAACTGCAGGGCAGAGCACACAGTTAGACACGCTGGGTTTCATATGTTCATGGAGAAATAAAAGGCTCCCATCTCTTTTATGCCTAGTACAGACGATTCTCATTTCTTAACTACTCACTACGATAGACACTGTGATATCTGTACTGGCAAAACAGTGAACAAGAAAATCCTCCAGCCTCATATGGAAATAGAGCCATGTGGCACACACTCCTAAATCAAAACTGGCTACAACTGCACTAGCAGTGTCTCATAAAATGGTTGCCACAAAGTTTTCTAGGGGCAAGAGGAAATGCTCAGCAGTTAGGAGTACTTACTGCTCTTGCAGAGGACCTACGTTGAACTCCCAGCACCCATAGAGCAGCTCACAACAATTGCTAACTCTAGTTCCAGGAGATCCAATGCTCTCCTTGGTTTCCATGGGCTCCTGCACACACTTGGTGCACATAATATCATGCAAGCACACACACACACTCACAGACATAATAAATACACACAAACAATTTTTTTCACACAAACAATTTTTAAAAGTTTTATAAAACACTTGCTTCTAATATTATTAATTTATTTTACTCTAATACGATGTTTGATGTGAAAGTAGCTTATTAATCTTACACTTCAGAAAGAAATGCTTCCGAAAACTTCTCCAAGTTTTGCACTGTTTCCTAATAGTCTGAAAACCCATCTTTTTCAACACAAGGGCACTTATTATAAAAATATCAACATGAATGACAGTGGATGAGTGGCAGGTCAGAAAGTAAGATTTAGTTATTACATTATATCAATATATACTTGTTATTATATCAAGCACTAGCCATTTAGACTCTATAATCAATATGAAGATTGTGTGCTTAAAACTATATTTTTATACTTTCTAATTGTGTATATGTGTGTATGCACACACGTATATGTGTATTTGAGTAGAGGTGACTGAAGAGCTTTTCCTGGAGTGAGAGTTTCAGATGGTTGCGAGCTGCCTGACATGGGTGCTGGCATCTGTACTTAGGTCTTCTGCAAGAGCAATGTGCAGTGTTAGTCTTTCTAGCTCCCAAGAAGTGAACTGTGTATTTATAACGAGAAAATGAGATTTAAGTGTGCTGACAGCAGCTTGGAATGAGCTGCTACCTACTTCTCAGTTCACTAAGACTTTCACAGAGTCACACTTCACACAGTACCTACTGAGCTATGGGTAAAGTGGTACTCCTAATATTTAGGCTTCTACATTTTCTTTTTATACCAGTACCTATTTGTTTAAATACTGTTAATTATGTGATGTCAAGATGTGAAATAACTTTTAAAAGTTTCTAGAGCTCATAACAACAAAGTATTCTCACTGTGAAGGATCATGCTAAAATACGTTTAACTGTTTTGTTAACCCAAGAATGTATATTCAAAGCTTCTGAAATTCTATGGAAATATAAAATAAGCTCCAAAATTATCCTGCACAACTCTGGCATTTTGAGAATATACTAAAAGTCATTTAAAAAATAAGTGATTTCTATAAAAACCAGAGCAGACACCTATAAATCAAACATTAAGGAACTGTTCAAGGCCATCCTGGTCCTACAAATCGAGTCCAGGACAGCCTGGGCTCTGTTATAGAGAGAAATCCTGTCTCAAAACAAAACAAAACAAGGTGAAACAAACAAAATAAAACCACTGCTGCTGTGAATGACAGTGACATTTTTAGAATCTTGTGCCCAATTCTCCCTCATTTGTTTGTTTGTTTGTTTTTGGTTTCTCTAGACATGGTTTCTGGCTGTCCTACACTTACTTTTAGATCAGGCTGGCCTCGAACTTACAGCAATCTGCCTGTCTCTGCCTCCCAAGTGCTGAGATTAAAGGCATGAGCCACCACCACACCCGGCTTGTGCCAATTCTCTTAAAGAATTACTTTCTAGTATTTCAATCCATGAGTCTAATGTAATTCTTTTATGAGTAAACAAATTCACAGAACGCATCAATATTTACTAATAGACTGAAAGGTGCATTATGCTCCTGTCTGTAACAAGCACCATGTAGATAACATATACTCAGAATATTTAAGGCTCTATGTTCTCTCCTAAAGGACTGTGAATGGAAAGGGGGAAATAAAGGAATCGCTATGTTACTGAGAAATGCTAAGTGGTCTGAAATAGAATGAAACAACAACAACAAAGAGCAAGAACCGACTGTGCAAGGCAGATGGGTGCTGAAGCCTCCCGGAGCCCTCCGCAGCCGCCCTCAAAGTCACACAGTTTTGCAGTCAAAGTCTCAAACTCAAACTGACTACTGTTGTGACTTTTTATTATTTCTTGGTATCTCGGGAACTAATTTTTTTTCTCTAACAAAAGAGTGCTGTTGCCATTTTCTCTTTTTTGAAGAGATCAAATGAAATAAATTGTGTGAAGCACACAGCAATTATTGATTTAACCTTTATCAAATAAGGTCATTTGGCTTAAACACAAAAAGCCTAAACTGAATTACTGGCAAATTAACTTGCAGAAACCATGTTTCTGATCTTTAGAATGCAGAATAAAAATGAAAAGTCATCTGTGCACAATGAGAAGTTAAAGTTTAGGCAATGCACTGAAGGTTTTAGAATACAGTTCACTAGAAACTATGATGCACAAGTCAAATGCTTCACCTTGTAAATTCAAAAACCAAGATTCAAAAAGATTAAAAAAGAATATAGTTATATAAATAATTTAGTAGAAGTTATAATATGGATTGAAACAATTTCACTAAGGATAACATTAAACGCCCTTTTAGCTTACAGTTCATTTTAATTCATAATTTAAAAGATTATCTTAAAAGTCATTTTTGAAATTATTGGGCAGGCACCTATAAATGAGAGTAGAGAGGAAATCCTTAAAAAAAAAAAATAGACCCATATACTCACCACCTCAAGGAATTACACTTCATTAGTCATAATTATTTTTGTGTGTGTATGGAGGCCAAAGATTGACGTTATGCATCTTCTGCAGCCACCCTCTCCCTTATTTCAGTAGGTAGGATCTCCTGCTCAACCTGAAGCTTGCAGGTTTGTCTAGCTTGGCTTTTGGGTGAATCCCAAGGACCTTCTGTCTTAGCTTCCTGAGTATAGGAAAGACAGGTATACAGTGCAGGGCCTTACCAGAGTTTACATCAGTGCTGTGGATCTGACTCGGGCTTGTAATAGCAGGAAACTTTGCCACCCAGCCATCGATCTCCCTGTCTGCATTTACCCATGCTTGCTAAAAAGTTCTTTCAGGCTAGGACATACTTAAATGGTAGAATGTGAGGAAAGTCTTGATACTCAGAACCCTAAAAATTAACTTTCTTATTTACATTATTCCTATATTCATAAACTACGATATAAATAAGATACTAGTGCAACTCTCTGAAAATGTAGGCACGTGCTCTCAGGTGCCCTATGGAGGGGTGATGTTAGAGCTCACTTACAGTTACCTAGCATTTGTCTAACACACAGCTCTGGGTTCCAAGCGCCACTGAGTGAACCTGGCTTGGTGGTACATGCCTCAAATTCTGGTGCTCTTAGATGGAGGAAAGAAGTTAAGATGGTCAAGGTTGTCCTTTGCTAACACAGGAAGTTTGAAGCCGCCTGGGCTATGAGACCCTGTCTCCAAACCAAACCTAAATCTTCAGGTAAGGTCAAATGGAAACCCTGAGTGTGAAATTCTTTATCTTGGTCTTCATATTTTCAAGGAAGCTATTAAGTGTAATTAGTAGAAGAATTTCTATATTAAACTTTAAGAGAAGCTTAAAGTAACAGACAAACATCTAAGCCAAGACTGCTGGGCTGGAGAGATGGCTCAGAGGTTAAGAGCACCATCTGCTTTTCCAAAGGTCCTGAGTTCAATTCCCAGAAACTACACGGTGGCTCACAACCATCTATGATGAGATCTGGTGCCCTCTTCTGGTTTGCAGGTGTACATGCAAGCAGAACCATGTATAAATAAAGCTTTAAATACTTAAAAAAAAAAAAAAAAAAGACTGCTGAGCTAAACAGGGTCTGAATCAGAGAAAAATCTGTGGTTATGTGAAGATGGAAGAGCTCAAGGAAGAAGTCACTCCTAACTGGCAAGGGAAGGGAGGAGATATTACACTCACCCCTAAGTCAGAAAGCTAGCAATGAGAAAGGAACAAAACCGAACTCTGGAGACAAAGTCTTATCAGGCTTCTCCAGGGACAAGTCCTGATAGGTCAGCCTGAAACACATACATATGAGCAACACTAGGACAATCTGTAGGCTGTGTGTGTGTGAATGTGTGTGTGACAATGATAATAAAAGAGAGGTTATGAGTTTGACAGGGCGTGTGTATCAGGGAAACACAGGAGTTGGAAGATGGATAATGTAAAGTGAAAATGATGGAAATGCAGTACTTATGTATGAAATTCTCAAAATAAAATAGGTGTAAGAAAACTCACAAAGTTTTATAAAAGACAAAACCTATAAAAAATCTTAAAACAAAAAATTTAAAAAGCCAATTTTTAAAATAAAATTGATCACATGGCTAAGTCTACAATACTTCCTTCTAAGCATAGTTTTACAAAATGCATCCATTTTTAAATATAAAACTTTTCAACAGGACTAACGCATTGACTTGAACATTTCATTAAGTCAGAGTGGTGTGTGTATATGAGTGTGTATGTGTGTTTGTGCATACATGTGCATGTTGCCCAGGCTGGCTTCCAACTCACAGCACATTGCCCACCATGGCCAGAAACTTTTTTTTCCTTATGGTACTAGGAATTAAATGCAGGGCTTGGGCATACCCAGCAAGCCCTTTACTGCTAAGCTATGTGCCTGGCACAGGACAGGTTTTAAAATAACCCTACAGAAGCACACAGACTGCCGTGTCCTTTAAGACATTTTCACATTACTTCCATCTCCACCGCATGCTTTCTGTTATCACTGTAAGATCTTCTGTTTCACATTTCAATGTTACCATGTACTGAAACTTAATCAGCAGTGTCACCAAATGACAAAAGTTAAAAAAAAAAAAAAGTACACAAGAAACAGGGCCAGCTTTACAAATATAAGAAGCTTTGTCAAGTCTGAAGTCACAGAACAGTAAGTGTCATTTCATTTCTGTATGTGGATTAGTAGGGATGAGTATGCATGTCAGGACCATGCAGTGTGTGCGCTAATAAAGATTTTGTTTCTTGTGCTGAAGATATAATCCTAGAAGACTTAATGCAGCCTGTTTCCAGTGTTGGTAGGCTCACAATTATTTTTGGGCAAGAAAAGTTTGGGAATAGATTTGGGTAATACAAGAAATGTCTGACTCTTAACTAGTAAAAGGATGGTCTTGACAATTCTCTTGTTTTGGGGGGCAAAATGGTAAGCTACCAGTTATTGCTTCATGCTCACCCTGTATTAATACTATGCCTGAGAGGATAAACAAGGACCACTCCACTAAGAACAAGACCAGTCAAGTATGGAATCTAAGTAAGTCAGGTGGTACTCTGGCCGGTGGACCAGGGGACAATTTCTAGATGTCTGAAAAGACAGAAGTCTGCCATCATTCATGTCTGGTTTGTGCTAAATTGAAATCTAGGCCAGAAAGGAGGCAATAAGGTGAAAGTGTGTTCTCCACTGTTATAATTTTGAAATTAAAGAGAAAAATGTAAGAGGTAAAGACAGAAGAACTTTAAAAAGTTACATCCAAAATTACACTGGATATAAATGAAAGAGAACTTACTCAGAAATTCTTAGTCTCATTTCTGAACTCTAGAGTTCTGATTCTTCCATTCATGATCTTTGAAAAAAGTTGGTAAACAAGACATAAAACTACTACTTCTTCCTACGTCACAGCACACAGCGCTGTACTGAATCATTTCTATTAAGATGAGAACAAACCATCCCTATTATTACCTAATATTGTCCTAAGAGTCCAGCTAATACAACAATTAGAAAAAATTTAAGCAAAGGCCCATCTTACAGAAAGCAGAAAAAAAAAAATGTATAGCAATCAAGATTCTGGGAACGCTGAGGGCCAGTCCTGTTCTGACCGGAACTGTAAGCGTGACTTTATGTAAGTGTATTATCCTTTCTCTGCTATGTACAGTAGTCAAGATTAAAGAAAAACAACATGTACACAGTAGTTTCACATGCCTGCATACTATAAAAATAAACTGGAGGAGCCATTATGGCATATCAATGACATGACCTTCAAAAATCCCACAAAATTACATGATAATCAGTAGACCAAGAAACTTATTATGGCCTAAAATAATAGTAAAAGTCTAAAATTTCTCCAAATATGAGCAATATTTTGTTAGGGATGGAAAATGATAGAATTACAAATTATCTAATGTAACATTTATAATAAGAATTTAAATATAAAATAATAAATAAACACATAAAGTTTAACATGTTCCTGGATAAAACTTTATAAAACCACCATTTCTTACATTTAACTTATAATGTAATACCAATGTAAGTTCCAACAGGGTTCAAACAAAAATCACCGTACAATTTACCTAATTAAGAAAACCAAACATATGAAAGAAGGAGAAGAGCCATGAAAAGAGGGTAAAACCCAAATAAAGAACAAGTCCTATGAGGAAAGTAAAGTATATTCTAAATCTACAATCACCCACACATGAGGTATTAGGAAACTAGGCAGAAGGGTTGAGCAGAGGAGGATCTACATAGAAAGACAGTGCTTTGGCACATAAGCTAGGGAATCATTTGTACGTATTTTAGGAATTTAAAAAGATCTTATGGTAGCAGTGTAAGTCAGTGGCAGATTATCCTTAAATTAGAAAGACAAATGGTGCTGGTGTGGGGCTGGAAGAGAGAGGAAAAGGTGAGTAGGAAAGGAAAGGGAGAGAGGAAGGAAATGGAGAGGAATAAAAATTAGAAGAAAGGGCTACTCCAGCCCGGCCCTGGAGCACGTGCCTGGCAGTGCCAGGTCCTGGGTTCCACCCTCAGTGCTACAAGATGTACAAACTGCAAAGCTGACTGAGTCCTCAGAAGGAGCCTGAGGACATGAATGCAAGACGGCTTAAGTACAAGAGTCTTACGTGCTCTTCCCACACTTTCTTCTCTCTCTCATAAGCTTCCTTTCTTTTGCGCTCCAGCTGTTCTTTTAGTACAGCAGCACGTGCATGTGTTTGGGCCTGAAAATGAAAAGCGTTAACTCAATTAGTTCTCAGGACAGCTTACGGTCATCATCCCCCGACCTGGGTCTGAAACTGTAGCTATCAAAGAAGTACACGTGTGGTTCCAGAATAAAAACGCACCACGTTCACTCTGTACCCCTCTCACTTTGGACAACAGGGGATCAGTTGATATTTGGCAAGTAAAAATAAGTCAAATGCACTGGAATGGAAGTTAAAATGTAAATGTTTAAGGCAATTGCTATACACAGCTCCATTCATCTCTGGAGAAATGGATAGCTGTAAACTTCATTTTTAAGGCTACTTATTTGAGACAGTGTCTTGGTATACATATGTATATATACAAAACCCAGCCTTGAATTCATGGCAAGCCTCTTGCCTCAGCCACTGAATGCTGGGATTACAGGAGTAAGCCCATTCCGGCTGTTTCTACTTTTATAAAATTACACGTGTCACACAGCTTTATATATTCATATCATAATTTCACCGAGTTAATAATTCATTCATAAATGTTGTATAAAGGTAAAAAAAAAGCTATTTTCCAGAAATTGTAAGGTGACAGGTAAAGGGGAAATCAAAAGTTAAAACAAGAGAAGAAAATTACACAACTATATTAAAAAATGTTAAGAGCAAACTTTTCTCCCTCAGCTTTTCTCTTCCTTAAGAAGCTGTACTGTTTAGTCTATACCTTAAGTGACTCCATCTTTTTGAGCCTCAAGTCAGCCTCTTCGGTTGTTTCTTGTCTTTTGGCACCATCAGCTTCTTTCTAGAACAATTGTCCACAAGCACACCACTTAGCAAATAGCAGCCATGCTCAGTGCCACAGCAGCCTGAACTAACGCATGTGAAATGAAGCCACTCTACAGGTCAGTGTTCTCCCAGAGCTGTGACTGAGCCCTCCAGAGCAAAGGACAAAGAGAGAGAACGCTGTCACATGGCCCATAACCCTTTCACAGATACCAGCGTATTCCCCATGAAAAGTCCTATGGAACAAATGATCTTACCAATTTGAAACTGTAACTGAAGATTTACTTCATCTCTACATATGGTTTTCTGGTCTTTGACCTTCATTTTCTTTTAACAGTTTTAACTTTATTATGGATATAGCATGTTTTAATTTAATCTATTATTAAATTACTTTTGGAAAAAAATGACTTTTACCTACATTCTCACCACGAAGTTTAGCTTTAATCTGTTGACGCTCATTAAAATTTTGTAGTCTTATTTGCCTTAGTCTTGCCAGATAAACCTAAAATAGGAACAATGACAACAACAAAACAAACATTCACTTAAAAGGAAAATACTGAGCATTTTTTACTGCTTAAAAAAAACTTAATTTATGGAAAAGTGTTAATCTGAAAACAAGAAACAAAACTTCTCAAATTTCGTTAATAAAAATGAAATATTAGCTTCAGTATTTAATTTAAAGCAATTTATTTCTGCAAAGAAAGAAAATGTTATATAATTACAAATTTTTAAATTATACCAAAAGAAAAGAAATTGAAACTCAGAAGACTGAAGGAGTTGTGGAGTTGTGGGGCAAAATTATGGCAGCATGTCAGTCAAAATATATTAACAGGTCCCTATAGACTTACAAAATCTTAAAATAATTGTTAAGCATTTAAACCATGCAAGAAAAGAAGGTGATGAGCTTAAAAAAAAAAAAATGGCTGCGTGGCAGAGGTACTGAGCATGCGGAAAGCATACCTCTTCCTCATTGTTCCTTGGCTTCCCTCCTCTTGAAGAGCTGGGCCTGCCTCCATACAGAGATGCCAGGTTTTGCAGGATTCCCTGTTTGTCATTTAATGTACTAAGTTTAAAGAGTGAGTGGGGCCACAGCGCCCTGCTCCCTGGGCACAGCCACGTGCCACTTAGAATACTTGGTCACTTGCAGATACTAAGAAGCCCTGGCACTTCCCACAGCCATGTTGGCATGTAGAGGCAGTAAGAACAGAAGTCATTAAGCTCCAAACATAATTATTTAAAAAACAGAGACTGCATGTTTTTATGGTCATTAAAGAGGTTTTCAAGTGTTTTCCTCATTAAACCCAAAGCACTATTTTTTCACCGTCACAGAGATCCAATCCACTTCTAGATGCCTAAGTGTATACTACACAACACTCTCACAAACTTTTATATCTCCTGCTCTCATTTCCAAAAGTAAGCAACACATTAGCTATCGACCTGATAGATGCCAAGCTATCAAACTCTGCTCTCAGGTATGCCCTGTACATCACATGATCAGCTGCAGGCACAAACTGACTCATTTTCAAACACAGCTTATGATAGCATGGAATTATCCTACTGGAAATATTTACATGCTTTAGCAAAACTAACTCATTAGCCAATTACCTTCCTTCAACCTACAATAATGCTTAAAGTTTCTTCAAACTTAAAAAGAATTCTTAGTCCACTTTCCCATCTCTTATCTTTATCACATGTGGAGAATGTACTTTTACACTTGTTATCTCCATTTTCCTGACTGTCAATCACTTTGAAAACTCTTTACAAATCTGGATTCTAATTCCAGTATAATTTAAAATTTTTTCTAAGGTCACCATAGTATCAGAAATGATTCAAATAGAGCCTTTTGAGCATTTTCCCCACTTTTTTCCTCAAAAATTACTTTGGACTGAACCTACTTCATGTTTGTGTGTGTGCGCGTGCACGTGTATGTTTTTCTCTCATATATATATATATGAGGTTTAGTGTGCGTGTGTGCGTGTGTGTTTCTCTCATAAATATATGAGATTCACTATGGGAAACTTTTAAAAAATAAAAAAAAAATCAATAAACATTTATAAAGCTAGCATCTGAATTCCTTAAATTTTAAAGAAATTATCTCCCAAATATCCTTTTATTCATACATATGAATGCCTATGAGCATATTTTTTATAGAAATATGCTTTACTAAATTCTGATTTCACTTACAATTATATTTCCAGTCCCTCCTCATATTCACTAACATATTTTTTTAACTTATTTTGATTTTTATTTATTTATTTTTTTAATTTAATTTAATTTTATTTTATTTTTAATTAATTTATTCTTGTTACATCTCTATGGTTATCCCATCCCTTGTATCCTCCCATTCTCCCCTCCCTCCCATTTTCCCCTTATTCCCCTCCCCTATGACTGTTCCTCAGAGGGATTACCTCCCTCTGTATATGCTCATAGGGTATCAAGTCTCTTCTCAGTGACCTGCTGTCCTTCCTCTGAGTGCCACTAGGTCTCCCCCGCCAGGGGACATAGTCAGATGTGAGGCACCAGAGTACTTGGGAAAGTCAAATCCCTCTCTCCACTCAAGTGTGGAGAACAGATGTGTGGGGGTGGGTGATGTAGCTTTGTGGTAGAACACTTGTTTGCAACTGCAAGGAGGTCCAGGATAAGATGCTCATGTTCACACTCACCCACCCCACACTGCAAACACAAACACACGCGCGCGCTCGGATAAATTAGAGATACAAGTGGACTAGAGGGAATATATACTAGGAAGCTGCTTTGGAGATTCAGAAGTCAAAAGAAAAAATGCCTAAGGTAGGGCAGAAACTAAACTGCTAAATAATAGTTATCTAGGAAAACAAAGTGGTACCATTTGCATTTGGTAGATATGAATGTGTTAGATAGCAGAAAGGGAAAGACAAAGTCTAGGTTGGTGACCACAGGGCTAAGAATAAGGTCATGCTGCAAAAAGAATGGTAAAGTCAAGTTAAAAAAGAGAATGGTAAAATCACGTTCAGAAACGGTTTGAGGTAGTTTTGTTGCATATTTGTAGTTACTCAAATGTCAGTCTAAGGAGCTCTAAATTTTATAGGAGAAAAATGCTATGTGAGGGATATTTATTGTTGTTACTTTTGGAGGCAGGGCCTTACTATACTGCCAAGGCTCACTTGGAAAGAGTACTAGGCTCAATGATCCTTCTGCCTCAGTTTCTGTAGTAGTAAGGTTTGAGTTTGGTGCCCCCTCTAACCTCCACATGCCATTGTTTTTATGTGATCTAAGTTTTAAAAGGAGACCCAGAAGTTATCTGCAGAGTTACAAGAGAGTAGGACAGTTACAAACGCAGCCCAATACAAACTTATGAGACAGATTTTTCTGTAATTTGCTTTGTATAATAGATTGCATAGCTTTCAAGTGTTAACTTTGTAGATGACAATGTGGCTCAGATAAGTTAAAAGGTTAGACACTCCCTTTCCTGATATTTCCTAACACATATGAGTAATCCTTACTTCAAAGACCCCATGTACAGCAAATCATATTTCTTGCAGTGCTCATCCACATCACACCACACAGCCTCCCTGAACCCTCGGATCCGGATACGCAAGTGCTCTCTGCACTGTGCATGTTGCTACTTCCCCTAATACTAACGCTTCCTGAAACTGCAAAGTCAGGACTAAGAAATGCAGTGTTTTTACTGAACACAACACTTTTCTGCTCTTATAGGAACTTGGTTCTTAATTATAGAAAACAAAGACAAGAGGTTCTGTTTCAACAAGATACCAGGTGAAAACCAACTACTCCAAGTTGTTCTCTGATCTTTGTGTATATGCTTACATTCATACACATATACAAAGAAATAAAATAAAAAGCCAATGCAACGATATTTACATTTTCAAATGTTTTAAGCATATCATGTGTATTAGTATTAATGGAAAACATTTATTAGGTATAACTTTAAATCATTGATGTTATTATTTCCTGAAAAATCGAGGTTACAATAAATAATATCATATTGTCAACAGAACAAAGCGACAGCCTACAGACTGGCAAAAGATCTTCACCAACCCTTCATCTGACAGAGGTTAAATATCCAAACTATACAAAGAACTCAAGAAATTAAACACCACCAAACCAAATAACCCAATTGAGAAATGGGGCTCAGAACTAAACAGAGAATTCTCAACAGAGGAATATCAAATTGATGAGAAACAAAGAAATGCTCAACGTCTTTAGTCATCAGAGAAATGCAAATCAAAACGACTCTGAGATTCCATCTTACACCCATCAGAAGGGCTAACATAAAAAACTCAAGTGACACCACATGCTGGTGAGGATGTGGAGAAAGGGGAACACTTCTTCATTGATGGTGGGAATGCAAACTAGTACAACCACTTTGGAAATCTATCTGGTACTATCTCAGAAAACTGGGAATAGGGCTTCCTCAAGACCCAGCTATTCCACTCCTTGGAATATACCCAGAAGATGCTCCAGCACACAACAAGGACATATGCTCAACCATGTTCATAGTGGCCTTCTCCATAATAGCCAGAACATGGAAACAGCCTAAGTGCCCCTCAGTAGAAGAATGGATAAAGAAACTGAGGTACATTTACACTATGGAATACTACTCAGCTATTAAAAACAAGGAATTCCCAAAATTGGTGGACAAATGGATGGAACTAGAAAGGAGCATAATGAGTGAGTTAACCCAGAAGCAGAAAGACTCAAATGGTATATACTCACTCATAATTGGACACTAGCCCAAGGGACATGTCCCATGGAAGTCTTCACTTACCAGGAAATTGGGATAGATGTGAGGACATCCAATTGGGACTCTAGGTGAGAGAAGCATGGGAGAATGGAGAAATAGAAGGATCCAGAGGGTCCTAGAAACCTACAAGAAGAACATTATGATGGGTGGATCTGGGCCCAGAGGTCCTGCTCAAACTATGGCACCAGCCAAGGACAATACAGGCTGTAAACTTCAAACCCCTACCCAGTTCTTCCCAATGGACAGGACAGTCTCCAAAGTTGAATGGAGAGCAGGGATTGACTTTCACATGAACTCTTATGCCCCATATTTGACCACGTCCCCTGGATGGGGAGGCCTGGTGGCACTCAGAGGAAGGATAGCAGGCTACCAAGAAGAGACTTGATACCCTATGAGCATATACAGGGGGAGGAGGTCCCCCTCAGTCACACTCATAGGGGAGGGGAGTAGGGGGAAAGCAGGCGGGAGGGAGGAATGGGAGGATACAAGGGATGGGATAACTATTGAGATGTAATATGAATTAATTAATAAAAAAATGAAAAAGGAAAAAATAGTATCAATTATTGTACAGTAGTATGTATAAGTGAAATTGATAAATGGAGACCTCAGCAATTGTAATTTTGAACTGAGAAGTGAAATTGGCACACTATTAGAGCGTGAATGAGCTCTTCCTCTCGGTCCCATACTGAACTCGAGTTGGAAGAGGCGAGTCCGGTCTCAAAATGGAGGGCCATGATCTAAAGGAACCAGAACAGCTGAGGAAGCTGCTGATTGGTGGTCTGAGCTTGGAAACCACAGATGAGAACTTAAGAGAACATTTTGAGAAATGGGGAACACTTACAGACTGTGTGGTAATGAGAGACACCCAAACAAAACATTCCAGGGGCTTTGGTTGTGTGACCTACTCTTGCGTTGAAGAGGTGGATGCTGCAATGTGTGCTCAGCCACACAAGGTTGATGGATGTGTGGTGGAACTAAAGAGAGCTGTTTTTACAGAGGATGCCCATTTAATGGTGAAGAACATTTTTGTTGATGGTATGAAAGAAGCTTCAGAAGACTATAATCTGAGAGACTACGGCGTGAAAAGTATGGCAAGATTGAAGCCATAGTAGTTACGGAAGACAGGAAGAGTAGAAAAAAAGAGAGCATTTGCTTTTGTAACTTTTGATGATCATGGCACAATGGATAAAACTGTTGTTCAGAAATACCACACTATTAATGGGCATAATTGTGAAGTGAAAAAGGCTCTAAACAAGAGATGCAGTTTGCTAGATTACAGAGAGGTCGTGAAGATGGATCTGGCAACTTTATGGCTCGTGGTGGAAACTTTGGATGGAAGAGGAGGCTAAGGTGGCAGAGGTGGTGGCAGCAGAGGTAGTTAAGGAGGCGGTGATGGTGGATATAACGGATTTGGAGGTCATAGTGGCAACTCTGATGGAGGTCCTGGCTGCTGTGGTGGAGGAGGTTATGGTGGTGAAGGACCAGGATTAGGAAGCCAGGGTGGTGAATATGGTAGAAAAGGAGGAGGATGTATGATGGTTACAATGAAGGAGAAAATTTTGGTGGCGGTAACTATGGGGGTTGTGGGAACTATAATGACTTTGGAAATTATAGTGGACAATAACAATTAAATTATGGACCCATGAAGGCTTTTGGTGGAAGAAGCTCAGGCAGTTCCTATAGGGGTGGCTATGGATCTGGTGGTGGAAGTGGTGGATAGGTAGCAGAAGGTTTAAAAAAAAAAAACCAACAGAAAAAGGCTACTGTTCTTAGCAGAAGAGCGAGCACTTGTCAGGAAAGCCGCAGGTTACTTTGATACTTTGAGACAGTGGTCCCAAATGCATTAGAGGAACTGTAAAAATCTGCCACAGAAGGAACCGAAAAGGATCCATAGTCAGAAAAGTTACTGCAGCTTAAACAGGAAACCCTTCTTGTTCAGAACTGTCATAGCCACAATTTTCAAAAAGTGCAGCTATTGATTAACGCAATGTAGTGTCAATTAGATGTACAGTCCTGAGGTCTTTTATCTGTTGTAGCTTTTTCTTTTCATTACATCAGGTATATTGCCCGGTAAATTGTAGTAGTGGTACCAGGAATAAAAAATTAAGAAATTTTTAACTTAAAAAAAAAAAAAACCCTACAGCAACATGAATGAATGGCTCTGTCATGTGCAGTAGGGACTACTGTAGAAGTGGTCTCCTGAGAGCCCTCCATCCCTAACACTCCATCCCCTTAGAGTCAGGCCTCTTCTAGTCATCTCTCAGAAGTTCAATGTTTTACATTGCCTGATAATCTAATGTGAATCTATTTAAAATCTACTGATGGGGTTGTAGACTGAGTGTGATGGAAGAGTGCTTGTCCTGCATGTGCAAAATCCTAGATTTAATCTCAAACACTGACTTCCACTAACCAAAAAGAGAAACCAAGAAAACAAAATAAACAAAACACACACAAAAACCAACCAAATAAATAAAAATTTAACCCCTGCCACCAAAAACTAAAACACTGACAAAAATTGAAGATCTTGCCAAAAATGAAAGTTTTTAAAAAATGAAATAATAGCAGTAATATTGGAAAATCATCTGAATCTCATGCAAACTGTCTATAAGTATGACAAATAATGTGTTATAATGCTGATACCCCAGAGTGGCAAGGATATCAAAATCCTAAAGACACACCCACACCCAGAGAAAATCTAATCATACTGCTGAAAACTAAGAGCTAAAAGTATTCAAAGCATCCAGAGAAATATTAACTACAGACAAAGGAAAATTTCAAAAGATGAAGCTATCTCATTAAAAACTACATAGAATAAAAAGTAGTTGACAACACAATCTTTCAAATAAGTAAACAGCCAGCCCAGAATGTTGGGTTTATAAATGACACCTTTCAGCAGATAGAGACAAATTGAAGGTATCTTAGTACATAGTGAGATGAAGAGACTTGACAGGTATAAGAACTGACAGAAGGAATGGCTGGTTACATGGTGTCTATGCCTATGATTCAAGCTACCTGGGATGCCAGGAGAGGAGGATCCTGTTCAGGAACAGGTTCCTTGTCTACAGAACAAGGGACCATTTCATATACTGATACCACTAACAAAACACTGGGGAAGGAATTACTTCTCTCTGACTCTGCTTTCGTGTCTGAGGACTTTTAGTCTGGTCAATTTTGCTAAGTGGTGTTTTACAAGTTATTTATAATAATAGTTTAGGGCTTCAGAGATGGCTCAGAGGTTAAGAGCACTATCTGTTATTCCAGAGGTCCTGAGTTCAATTCCCAGCAGCTACATGGTGGCTCACAACCATCTATCATGTGATATGGTGCCCTCTTCTGGCCTGCAGGTGTACATGCAGGCAGAGCACTGTATACATAATAAATCTTTTAAAAAAATAATTTTTAAAAGGCATTTCTTTAGGATTGAGGCTGTAAACATAAATAAACAAATAGGAATTCTTTAGACAGAAGGGATATGAGCAACTTGGAAAACTGGGTGGAAGGGAACAATAACTATGGGAAATGTTCCCTTTCTCGTAGTTCTTAATATACTAGATAATAGAAAGAAATAATCAAAAGCTGCAAGTATAGCTCATTGATAGTGTGTTTGTACAGCATGTGCTAGTTCCTGGGTCCAACATCCAACAACACACAGCAACTAACATTCCTGGCTGGGAGAGGATAAAGAAAACATTATAGTAGCAACATTTTTCCATTCTCACTTTTTCTTATTTCATTTCTTTTGCTGTAATAAAATACTCCAATGAAAGGAACTTAACAAAGTTTATCCTAGCTTATAATACTAGGTTTATATAGTCTATCACCACACAGAAGTCACAGTGGCAAAAGCTTAAAGCAGCAAGTCACATCATAGGCATAGTCAAGAGCAGAGAGAGGAGAGAGAGGCAGAGAAAGAGAGAGGGAGGGAGAGAGGGAAGAGGGGGGCGGGAGGCTAGAGGCTCAGTTTACTTCCTGCCTAGGGAATGATGTTGTCCACAGTGGACTGGACATCACTTAAGACAATCCCATAAAGACATGTCCACAGGGCAGCCCAATGTAGACAACTCATTGAGACTTTCTTCCCAGGTGACTCTAAGGTGTGTCAAGTTGACAACTACAGCTAATAGTAAACACATTGTAAAAAACAAAAGTATACATTCTGAGTCCTTGAGGCAATCACGACTGAAAAGTTACATAAATAAAGATACAATTAAAATGATATGATGGATTAAAACAGAATATTAAAAGTATTCAGATAAGATAAAGGCAGCAAAAGTAGAACCAGAGGAACAAAAATAGATCAACAAAATATAAAATGATAAACTATAATCCAAACATATCAAAATTATACTGTTTTTAAATGGTATTATATAATTGTGTAAATAGACCATTAAAAGACAGTGGTCATTTGATACAATTACATTTAAACCAATGAGCCAAGTATGTATTCACTGAAAAATGTTTTACCCTCAATCATTCAGGCGCCTTAAAAATAAAAGGGATAGAACTGGAAATACTACAGAAACTTACTTAAAAAAAAAAATGAATGAATGAAACTGCAATGTTAGCATACTGTCTTCATAGATAAACATAGACATACATTCTCTCCCCTCTCTCTTCTCTCCTCCTCCTCTCTCCCTCTCTCTCCTCTCTCTCTCCCTCCTTCCCTCTTCTCTCTCTCTCTCTCTCTCTCTCTCTCTCTCTCTCTCTCTCTCTCTCTCTCTCTCTCTCTCTCTCTCTTCCTGCTGCCTGCTGATTCAGATGCATAACTCTCAGCTACCTCTCCAACAGCATGTCTGCCTGTGTGCCACTATGCTTCTCACCATGACAACAATGGACTAAACCTCTGAACTGTGAGCCAGCCCCAATGAAGTGTTTTCCATTGTAAGATTTGCTGTGGCCTTGGTGTCTTTTTACAGCAATAAAACCCTAAGACCAGTAGGAAGCAGCTGGGGTCTTCATTCACTGAGCATAAAGAGATGAATTTTCTCACCAACATGGATGAGCCTGAAAGCAAAACCATCTCCCAGTTGAGTCTTCAGGTATGAATGTAGCCCAACTGACCTTATTGTCTTGAGCGAGAACTAGGAGACTACCTAAACTGTGTTAACTTCTAACTCACAGAAACCATGAGCCACTATGTATTGTTTAAAAGTGGCTAAAGTGTAGTATATTATTACATGAGAAACAAAAAGAATAGAAGAGATTAAGCCTTGCTGGGCTATGCTACTCACTGATCTGAGGGTGCTGTCTTCACTTGTGTGCCACTCATGAGCTCACCACACTCCAGTGAATAGCAGCAAAACCACGGTTACACAAACAACCTTTTTACACTCACACACAAATTGCTATTTTAAGAAAAGGAAATTAACAAAAAAGAATTTGAGGCATGATGGAGTTTTTCTGTAACTTGTCTACATGCATTTATATATGTGTTAAAATCCATAAAACTGGAGAAGAAAAAGAAATCTGTATTACGGTAATTTAAAAAGTAAATGCCAACAATGAAGGACCAGAGGGGGGAGATGGCTCAGCAGGTAAGGGTGCTTATTGCTATGGCTGAAGACTGGAGTTTGATTCTCAGAAACTATATCAGGCACCTCACAATCACCTGAACTCTAGCCCTAGAGGATCTAATGCCTTCTGTGGCTTCTATGGGCACTGGAATGTGTAAGGACATACATACACAGGCACATATAAGTAAAAGTATTACCTTTATATGAAAAAAAAATTAAAATCTCAGTACAGTGTGGAGAAATGAATGTGCAGAAGCAGCTGGGCCACAGTGTCAAAAATGGGGAGTAGTCTGATTTACACGCACATGCACACACAAGTTGTGTGTACAATTCTCAGGGAGGTCATTCCACAATACTTATAGTAAGAAACAATTAAGAACATAGTCTCAAGGGGCATTAACATGTAAAGATTGAAGAAAAATAACAATTACATAAAAGAACATACTAAAAGACTGTGGGCAGAGAAGTACAGGGTAAACTGCAGAAGGCAAGGAAGAAATTTCACAGCTCATCCTCAGATGTCACAGAGAAGTCAAGAAAGATGAGGATCACAAGTGGTTTGTTTGGGTTGGTGATGTAGCTCAATGGTCCATCACTTACTTAGATCATAAGAAGTCCTCTGTTCAATTTCCCACACCATAAAACAAACAAACAAACAGAATCAACGAAGAAGCATATATTTGAGAGGATGGACACTAGTGACTTCTTTCCATATGCTGGTGTGGTGATAAATGTTTGCAGAGTTAAAATAATAAAGAAGTGGAAACAAATAGAGCTTCATACATCTCAAGAGTCTGGCTATGAGTTATACAGAATTAATGATGGGAGAAACAAATATAATTAGAGGTTATAGGAAGGTATTATTAAAGAAAGACTGTTAAAAAGAGGACATAATAATTATAACAAGGCCCCCAAATAATGACAGCATGGCATCAAAGATAACAAAATGCTGAAAGTACAAATCATAAATGTTTCAAACATAATCTCCATAGCTTTGATTTTCTCCAGTGATGTCTAAAGGTATAATCACAGATATCAGCTCAGCTATACATCATGAGACATGTCACCTCAGGAAACAGGCTCCAAGAGGAGAACAGGTAAGGCAACTATCTGGACATGTGTACAACTGAGTAAACTGAACAAACATATATTACTAGAAACACCTCAAATGACCCTCTACAGAGAAATGGATACTCAAAATTGTGGCATATCCACACAACAGAATGTAATTCAGGAAGAAGAATTAATATGGGTAGGTGTGGTGTGACATACCTTGAACCCGAGCACTTGAGATGCAAAGGCAGGAGGAGCTCTGTGAGTTACAGGCCAGTGTGAGCTAAATAGTAAGTCATACAAAGCTTTATATTATGCAATTCGTAATTTTCAATAAATGTCTAACAAATGTCCGAGAACTACACAGAATGGAAAGAGATCAGTGTAGGGGAGTGATCAACGTCAGAGGGGTATAAGGAAATTGGGGAAATGGTAGAAATGTTGCGTAACATGATGAAGCTGTAGACACATGGTTATGTGCTTAAGTCAATGGAACAAACAGCGTAGGTGAATTTTGTTATGATTAAATTATATCATAAGTCAACTTAAAAAAAACTTATGTGGATGGGGCTGGAGAGATGGCTCAGTGGTTAAGAGCATGGCCTGCTCTTCCAGAGGTCCTGAGTTCAATTCCTGGCAACCACATGGTGGCTCACAACCATCTATAATGTGATCTGATGCCCTCTTCTGCAGATAAAGCACTCATATGCAATAAATAAAATAAATAAATCTTTAAAAAAAATTTATGTGGAAACTTGGGAAGTATGCTCTTATATGAAACTCTTGCTAAAGCTAGTACTTACAAGCAGCTCCCTTTAAAGTGTGAAAGTGCTCTGTATGTGACAACACATGCTGGCCAATGCCATTATGTATCTGTGTAGACCTAGCAAACAGACAGTGCAAAAGTGACCCCTAACATAAGCCATGCACTTAGGATGATTATAACACGTCAATGTAGGTTTCTCAGTTCTAACAAATGTACAGTCTGGTACAGAATGTCCGTAATGAGGAAGGCTTTGCACATATTTGGAGACAGAATATGATTGGAAATCTCCATAAAGGCCTACTTTTCTGGGAGCCTAAAGCTTCAATAAAATAGTCTCAGGCTAGTGACATGACTCTAATTAAAGATGCTTGCTCTGCCAGGGTGACAACCTGAGCTCAATTCCTGAAAACTAGGTAAAGGTGGAAATGAGAGAACTGACTCCACTAAGTTGCCCTCTAAATATGTGTGTGTGTGTGTGCTATAAACATTTAAAATAAAATTTAAAGCAAAAGGAGAATTCTAAAGACCTCCAAGAAAGAAAGGGGAATCACTCAATCAATTTCTCTGACTTTGACTTCTAAAGTAGACATGTTTTACTTCTTTTGTTTTGGACATCAGACTTCAGGTTCGTTAGCCTTTGGACTGGAACCAATTAATTTTCCATGGGACGCTCAGTCTCTGCTGGAGACTAAGGACTGCAGTAGCAACATTTTCTGTCTGGATGGTCCTGGGTTTCTATGTGTCACTACCAAGCTTCCCTGGCTCACAATTTCTATACAGAAACTTTTCAGCTTTTCAACTATAGTAATCATCTCATATAAGTATACACTCTATGATAGTTCTACACGCTTTGCTAGAGAAACTCACTTAATATTTATATTCCTACTACCCTTAAATTGCTTAAAAAAATTGCCTTGTTGAATCAGATAGTTGGTAAAATCAAGTAATATATGATACATCCACCCAAACATAATAAAAATACAAAATTTTCACACAGGGGGCCAGAGAGATGGCTCAGTGGTTAAGGGCACTGACTGCTCTTCCAGAGGTCCTGAGTTCAATTCCCAGCACCCACATGGCAACTCAAAACTGTAACTTCAAGACCTGACACTTTCACATAGAAAGGCAAAACACCAATGCACATAAAATAACGGTTAAAAAAAAGTTCTTTAAAAAAAAATCTCACACAGTTACACCTTTCTAAGAAAATGAAGGAATTCTGCATTAACTGATTTTATCTTGGAAAAAACAATGCTCCTTTAAAAAAATACCACTGCTCAGTTGGTTGTCTGCTTCCTGCCCACTGACAGAATGTAACCAGCTGTCACCTATCTTTCTTACTAGGATGACCCATATCATCTGAAACAGTGAGCCAAGATAGATCTATTACAGCCTTAAAGGAACTTTGAAAGTCAGTCTTCAATGACTCTAGTTATTTCTAAATAATTAACTAAAGCCCCAAATATTTTTGTTTTTTTTTTGTTTTTTGTTTGTTTGTTTGTTTGTTTTTTCGAGACAGGGTCTCTCTGTGTTAGCCTTGGCTGTCCTGGACTCACTCTGTAGACTAGGCTGGCCTCAAACTCACAGCGATCCGCCTGCCTCTGCCTCCCGAATGCTGGGATTAAAGGCGTGCGCCACCATACCCGGCTCAAGCCCCAAATATTTAAAGAATAGAAAATACCTGAAGATAAAGTGCATTGTGCCTAACATACTGTTACAAATTACTAAGCATATTAAAAATAGGAAAATAATTTTATAAAAAGAAAATCTCCATCTACAGAGACTCAGAAATAGGGAAGGGGACAGAATTCGTATGAGAAAATTAAAACAGCTATTATAATGACATTCTGTATTTTCAAGGTAGAAATAAGCAAAGAATTATAAAGACAGAAACTAAAACTATAAAAATACCCAAGCCAATATTAATATATATATAGTGTATGTGGGCTGAGGTAGAGCTCAGTGGTATAGCAATGGAGTACATGTAAGAAGCCCTGGCCTTTATCTTTAGTTCTGTAAAAACAAAACAAAAAGTATGAGATGAAAAATATCAGGTCTGAGGCCGGGTGTGGTGGCGCACGCCTTTAATCGCAGCACTCGGGAGGCAGAGGCAGGCGGATCGCTGTGAGTTCAAGGCCAGCCTGGTCTACAAAGTGAGTCCAGGACAGTCAAGGCTACACAGAGAGACCCTGTCTCAAAAAAAACAAAAAACAAAACAAAAAAAAAAAAAAGAAAGAAAGAAAAATATCAGGTCTGAATGAGAATAGCAGCATAATACACAGTAGAAGATTAATGTCCTTGAAACAGCAATAGAAATCATTCAAATTGAATCACAGGGAAAAGGAACAAGCATAAGTAAGGGGTGGAGTCACAAGCAGCCCAATGCTCTACTAATGTTCTAAAAGAAGAAAAGGACATATGGAAACCTACACACCCAGGAAATAATCAATAGGAAGAAAACTCAGGAGTTATCTGATAATCAAACTGCTTCCAGGCACAAAGAAAAAACCTTTCCAGAGTCAAAGAGGAAAAGGCGTATAATACACCTAAGAGAAGAATCTCTTCCTGGCAGATATAGTGCATGTCAGAAGATAAACAGTCCTCACCCTATAGAATATCTCCAGAAAATATCTGTCAAAACCAAGGCAAACTCAGGGTTGAGGAAACACTTGCCATGCAAGCAAGAGAGCCAGAGTTTGGTCCCTATATTCCAAGTATATGCCAGGTGGGAGTGGCAGCCTGCTGCAAAGAGAGTATCTGGTGCACTGTATGGGTCTATCAGCTGTCCATAAAAAGCCTATGGCCTATAGGAAATGGTAGAAGGTGAGACATGCAGCAGGCAGAAAGGATTCTGGGATGGAGCCAGGCTCAGGAGATTCACCTAGGAAGATGTGAGGAGAACAGATGCATGGTACCTGAGCAGAGATAACCAGCCACATGGCAGAACATAGATTAGTGTACTTTAAACTATGAGCTAGTCAGAGAAGTGCCTAGCTATATGGCTTAGATATTTGTAAGTATATTTTGAGTCTTATGAGTCATCATTGGGGATCTTGGGGTAAAGAGGAAAAACACGCACCCCACCACAGCCCGCTTATAATCCTAGCTTAGAAATGGAGACAGGGGAACTTTTCGAACAAGCTGGCTAGTAAGACTAGATGTGCTGGTAAGATCTGGGTTTTACTGAAAGACCCTGCTTTAAAGAGGAGTGCAGAGGAGATATCAAGGAAGATTCTTGATATCTTCAGCTCCACAGACATCCAAACACACATGTGCTCTTAAACACATGTGACCACACACACATATACACGGAAAGACAAAAACAGGCAGGTTAAAGTCATCACAAAGTACTGTTCAGCTGTAAGAAATAAATAAACGCACTTCCCCAGAATTTAGAAAATGTCTTTAAAAAAATGCAAGAGGAAATCCTCCAACATGAAGCAAAATAAACTGATGAGAGAATCACAGGATTAAGGAAAAATGGTGATGGGAAAAGTCACTAATCTTGGTAGTTCTAGTAACTATCACTTTTTAAGATTTTTTTACATTTTATTTTGAATTATGAGTATTATGTACCTGTGTGTTTGTGTGTATGTGCAAGTGAGTACAGGGGCTGCAGGGGCCAGAAGAGGGTGTCAGGTCTCCTGGAGTTGTAGCTACAGGTGGTTGTTGACACTTGATGTGGGTGCTGAGAACAGAACTCAGAGCAGAGCCTCTGCAAGAGCAGCAAGCACTCTTAACTGCTGAGTCATCTCTCCAGTTCCCAGTAGCTATTTTAGATAATAAACAACCAGCGCTGAGAATGGTGCTGTACACTCCTAATCCCAGCTCTTAGGAATGAGGATCTTGAGTCTGAGGCCAGCCTAGGTAAACAGCAGCTGGGGCTGGAGAGATGGCTCAGAGGTTAAGAGCTCTGACTGCTCCTCCAGAGGTCCTGAGTTCAATTCCCAGCACCCACATGATGGCTCACAACCATCTATAATGTGATCTGATGCCCTCTATATGCAGATAGAGTACTCATATATATCAAATACATTAATTAAAAAAAACACCCTTAAAAAAGGGAATCAAAATCTTAGATGCTACTATTAATAGGGAGACTGTGGAAAGGGAGAAAGCAATAATTTTCTCCCATTTAGAGGAGGGTCATAAATACAGATTCATTCTAGATTATTAAGAAAGTAAGTTGGGAGCTGGAGAGATGACTCAGAGGTTAATTCCCAGCAACCACATGGTGGCTCACAACCATCTACAATGAGATCTGGTGCCCTTTTCTGGCCTGCAGGCACACATGCAGGCAGAATACTACATAAATAATAAATCAGTCAATCTTTTTTTAAAAAGTAAACTGGAGTATATGTGTTAAAAACATAAAGAGTAACCAATAAAAACTACAACTATTTTTCCATAATATGATATCAAAGGAAAAAAATCTTATATTGAATAACTTAATAAACTCACTAAGTTACCAATTATAGTCTTTTAATACACATGTGATACGTCTAACAAAAATACTTCGAAGCATTTCCTACATGGGGAAAGATCTCCATGGGGAGATGAGCTGACAGAAGCAATCCTCAGTTGCTTTATGAACAAAAGATCAAAAGACACTTGGGCACTCTACAACTAAGAACTATTGAGGATTTCAAATAAAGAGATGATTACCTCAGAATTTAATTTCTTTTTTTAGATAAATGACTTAATTTTGTACTTGGATTAATTGGATGTTTTAAAGTAATTTTGTTTTTAATGTACTTTCAACAAATACAGAAGATATATGTATTTTCATTCAAACATTCATTTCCCTCTTTGCTCCCTAAAATTCTTTGCTACTTAGAAATATTTAAAACAAAAAGTATACTGGCAAATTTTCCAGCAATTTAAGAACTTACATCTCTAATATGAATATTTAAATAGTCATACCCATTCTCCCTTTTTAAAAGAACAGAATATAAAATAGTGATGTAATTTCACCTTTGGTATAAAAGATAATCAATGGAAAGCATCAGAAAACAGGTTGATAAACAAGATATATGAGAAAACATAATCTATATATTACTTTTATCATCTTCAATATCTTTTATTATGTATAGACTGCTACAACATAATTATTTTTACTTACAGTTACATCATTCCAGGCCTTAACTTTGAATATCAATATGTTCAAAATTTCAAGAAAAAAATACCATACCACATGTCCTTCTGCTCGGGCTTTATTCTGCATAGCTTCTCGTTTACGCTGTAGGAATTCTTCCACTTGTTTAGCTCTCTCTACAGGTGGGTGTCCTTTTTGCCTATTTTGGACAAATTACAGAGTCAGCTATTTTGACTACTGAATTTCAAATTAAAATTATAATTATTATTTGCTTTTTCCCTTGTAGAATATTAAAACAGAAATAAAGACTTTCTCTATAAAGGAAGTGTGTGTGTGTGTGTGTGTGTGTGTGTGTGTGTGTGTGTGTGTGTTGGTCTTTATTGCCTTAATCACATTGTTTCCTATTTTTAAAATAAGTATAATTTGAGAAGATTAATTTTATACTTATACATTTTATTTAAAGACAGTAAAATGGGCAAGTTATAAAAGAAAGTACCAGCAGTTACTGGCTTTAATTTTTTCTCGTTTTAATATTTCAGCATCTTTTGCTGATGATTATGAAAGAATATAAATATGCTAAGCATAGGCAGCAAATTAAAAAGTGATAAACATTTACTGAACATCTCCTACATGTTGTGTCAGTCATCGTGATAAATATAGGACGTAGAAACAAACACGCAAGCAAATAATCCAGCCCCAGTAATCAGGGAGCTCACAGCACAATACCAGATGTGGTTAAATTTGGAGATGAGTAAGATAAATGAACAAGTTATTCTCCATGTTCTATTTAGACTCTGGCTAGCATGGCATATAAACTTCCTGTAGTTTCTTTTTGAAAAAAAAAAGTTATGTTCAGCAAAAAGTCATGAAATACTTAATACCTTTTCTGTGTCCCAGTAACATTTTAAAATTTCTAATTTTCATTCCATAAATAATCATTTTTTCAACTTTTTTAAAGGCAGTAACTGAAACATAAAAAATATTTTAAGTAAGGAATTTAGCTGTAAAAACTTAAAATCTGGGGCAAGAGAACTAGCTCAGAGGCCAAGAACACTTGCTGCTTTTATAGAGGACCTGAATTCCATTCCCAGCGCCATGTGAGATGGCTGAAAGCCTCTCCAGGGGATGCCACACATATGGCTTCCACAGGCTCCTGCACTTCCTTCATTCTCGTGTCTCCTCTCTCCTCTCAGAAAAGTAAATCTTTGAAAAGAAAAAAATAAAATCTATTGTATTGTATCCCCATGAGTGACAGTGGTCTAAAGTCCTTTACCCTACATGTTATTTAAAAGGAATTCTTTAGACCTTCCATCAGGAATTTTCTAGGATTAGGTAATATCTATAACTGGTTTAAGAGCCAATTACTATGCATTTCAGCTATTCCAGATGGTTCCTGTAGTCCCACATGCCATTTCTGAAATCTAAGCTATGCTAGCTTGGGTAGGCTGATAATAGCAGGAGACTTGTTCATGCCTCTGAAGTGCATACATGCCGTTGTCTAGCAGACATATTATAAACTATAAAACTGAGATCAATTAAGGGCACCTGGTCTGACGATTCAGCATGCCTCTGCATATACCCAGGTAAGCTGGCTTCCTGCTCTGCTACTTCCCTGTTCATGTAAGCCTGGGCCCAAAGAAGGAAGATGAAGTATCAAGTATCATGCTAGACAGGTCATTTGAAAGGAATGACTACTTGGTAAGGTTTTTTTTTTCTGAGGGTCATGGAAGTATACACCACCATCTGCAATTAGATAAAGGTGCCAGTCTCTCTGCTTTGCATCATGATAGCACTGACATCAACCTTCACAGAAGTAAACTATTTAATTTGTCATTCTGGTCTAGGTACAGTGTTTGCCAGTATAGCATGCCAATTAGCATACACAATTAGACTTATTGCACAGTATCTCACTAAAAACACATGTAGCAGCTTTGATTTACAGAGCCTCACACTGATTATGTACATGTGGCACTATTTGCTTAATGTACTTAAAAGTGTAGCTTCACAGCTATTTCCTTAGTTGGTTTAACTAAGCTGGTTTATATGATTGGCTGCTTTCAAATACACACTTAAAATCGTCAATGACTTTAAACATGATTTCTTTTTTCTTCTGATTTATTAAACAAATAATTACTAAATATCAACTATTTGCCATAATAATCTATGAAGATGTAAATATGACTGTACTGGCTGGATTTTAGGTCAACTTTACACAAGCTAGAGTTATCAGAGGGGCAGGGGCCTCATTTGAGATGATGCCCCCCAAAAGATCCAGCTGTAGGGCATTGTGTTAATTAGTGACTGATAGGGGAGGGCCCAGTCCATGGTGGGTGGGGCTACCCCTGGGCTGGTGGTCTTGGGTTCTATAAGAAAGCAGGCTGAGCAAGCCATGGACAGCAAGTGAGTAAGCAGCATTCCTCCATGGCTACTTCCTGACTCCAGGTTCCTGCCCTGCTTGAGTTCCTGCCTTGATGATGAACGATGATGTGGAAATATAAGCTTTGTTTCATCATAGCAACAGTAACCCTAACAATGACAATGACTAAAACAGAGTTTGAGGAAACAAAGTTTAACTGATGAAAATCAATTAGTGTTTGAGTAATTCTGTAACATGGTAACACCTAGAAAAATAATCTATTTTTTACATGTATTACCGTATACTACTTTGTATATATAGAGTACCTATAACACACATTCTTATGTATTGGAGCTCAAATTTCTATTTTTGCTATTTTTTTAAGTAGTAAAACTGCTAAACTGTGAGCACAAACTATTTATATAGAAGGCCTATGGAGATGAGAATAAAATAATTTACTTCAGACTAAACCTCTGAAACTTCAAGCCAACCCCTTAAGTGTCTTCCTTCATACAAGTTATCATGGACATGGTGTCTCTTGAGAATTCAGATGTAAAGATTCTTTATAGTACTTAGTAACAGTAAAGCATTGCCCTACATTAACAGCAGAAGAATTGTAAGCATACAAGCCACAAATACATGGTAGGAAATTAGAAACTAGGGTAATAGCATAGACAAATGTCAAAACGAGGTAAGAATTGTGGTAGAACAAGAATAAGGACGTTGACACAGCTATGGCTAGGGAAGGACAGGGAAGGGAAACAATCTGGCCATCTGGAACGCTAAGACAAGCCTTTTTATTTACCTTAGCAAAGAAAAGATGGGTAATTTTCTTTCCTTTTCTTTTTGTAAATACATGAAGAGTAGCAAGATATTGGTGAGAACACCATACACTATATCCATGACTCAAATGTATTACTAGAAGAGGAAGTTAAAAATTTTGAAGGATGATTACAAATACTTCAAGAGGTGAAGAGCACCCTAAAAATAGGCAGTAATCTAGGTAATGAAGAAAGTACAAGAAAAATGAATCACCACGCTTTCAGACACAACAGTCCAGTGATAAAGGGCTAACGGGGATGAGAAAACAATAGAGATTTCACTCAGCTTCCTTTCTATTTAAGGAACCTTAGTAGAATGGAACACAGAGGAGAGGATGCAAAAAGTAAAGCAGTATAAAAACACAAATGAGAACCAAGCCGCTTCCTAAAAAGTACTTGTACACAGTTTGAGGTCCCAATGTAAGAGGCTAATGCAATAGATATGCCAAGTTATATGCTGCCTCAATTTCTTAATCTGTAGACTAGCAAGAACACTATTACCTTCTTCACTGTTGGGATGACTGAATTACTAATAAGCCAGTCATCATTATTAATAGTTCTGCAAGGTTACTAATAATACTGAATAAATACTTAGCCAGTGATACTAGAGAAAATACAGAGTTAAATTCCTGTAAGCCTGCACATTTGTCAATATAATAATTTATAACTTTGTTGCTTGTCTTCTTGTTTTTAAAATTACTTACTTTTTTTACAGTATAGTATTCAAAGTCTGGGGTTTAGGCTACAATTTTTTTTTTTATTTAAATCAGCTTCTGTGGCAAAATTATCCTTAATTATGTTTCACATTTAATTTTTATTTTCTATTTTACGGTATTAGTAAGTTACCCAAGGTCATAACATCAACTAGGTTCTAGGTGCTCAAAGTAGATAGAGGGAAAGGTATTCCAGGCAGGAGAAGAAGGTATAGACGAACAAACAGAAGAAAAGTTGGTCTTACTCACTTTGCCTCTCCTAGAAACATATTTTTAATGGAAAAAGCAGAAAACAGAAGCAGGAAAATCCTAAGAAAAAATGCAAACAAAATGCCTGAATCCAAATACACTACAATGAAAATGCAAAATGCCTCTGAGGAGCTCATTAGTGGGTTAGACAAGACCCTAATCTTGAGACTATGGTAAAAGACATCTCCAAAACAAAGCAAAACAAAACCCTGAAAGAATACAAAAAGAAGATCAGAACAAATAGACAACAACAAAACAGAGAAAGTCAGTAAAATTCAGAACAACTCAAAATAAAACCAAAGAAACAAACCCAGTAAACTCAAAGGCTGGTTACATGAAAGGATGAAATAATTCAGGAGGTCACTAACAAGGCAAAAAATAAAAGAGATGAAACCCAAATTATTAATAGCTAACATAAAAATGGTAAATTGGTATATTTCCAGAGACACTAAAATAGGAAAGAAGTATTAGGAATAATTCTATGCTAACAAATTTAATAAAGTACAAGAAACAGCAATCTATTGTAGAAAAAATCTGGAAAAATCCATCTACTAAGAAACGAACAATCTGAACAAGTTTATATATAAAGAAATTGAAGCAACATTGCTTTTGTATACTACATAAAAGGATCAACAAAAATGAGGAAAGAGAGAGAGAGAGCGAGAGAGAACTGAATCAATAAAATATATCAAGACCTAGCTGAGCATGGGGGCATATGACTTTAATCCCGGCACAAGGGAAGCAGAGGCAGGCCGACCTTTGTGTTCTACTCCAATGTGGTCTACTTAGTGAGTTCCAATCCATTCAGAGCTATAGAGTATGACTCTATCCCCAAATACACAGACAGACAGACAGACAGACAGACAGACAGACACACACACACACACACACACACACACACACACACCAAAACAAAAACAAAACAACCTCCCTTAAAAAAACCCAAAACCCCCAAACCATACCAGGACCTAAATGGTGACAAGTGGTGATTTGTATATATGTGGGTAAGAATCTAAGCATGCAGCCATTTCTTTGCCAAAAGACAAGCATATATAATGCTACTCAGCTCATTCCATGAGCACAGTACTACCCTAGTACCCACACCACACACAGAGAGAGACAAACTACACACCAGTATCATTCATAAATATAAACACAAAAATCCTCAATAAAAAAGAGAATTAAACCCAAAAAAGACCAAATAGAAATTATCTGGGGCACATAAGGCTGGATTAGCATATAAATGCTATTACATCAAGCAACTAAATGAGAAAAGTAAGGAACATACTGATAAATTTTTTAAAGTATCTAGAAAACCAGGCATGATGATGCACATCTTTAATTCCAGCACTCAGGAGGCAGAGGCAGGCAGATCTTTTTAAAGGTCACAATTCAGGGGTCACAATGGGATCACATACTCTGTAACACAGGCTGGACTACACAGTGAGTTCCAGGACAGCCAGGGCTCTGTTATGCAAAGAAACCCTGTCTTAAAAAAACATTTTTAAAAAAGTATTGATAAAACTGATTTAGGAAAAATGTGAAATAAACTTGTAATAGGAACTTTATAATTTCATAAACCAAAAGTTAGCATTGTATATTTGTTTTGTTTAATTGTTTGAGAGAGGCTATCTCTAGTTAGCCCCGACTTGCTATGTAGACCAGGCTGGCCTCAAACTCAGAGATTTACCTACCTATACCTCTCAAATGCTGGGATTAAAGTTGTGTGGCACCCAAAATCAAATTAAATGGAGAGATACTTAAGGAAGTTCCTCTAAAATCAGGGAACAGACAAGGCTGCCCACTCTCTCCATATCTCTTCAATATAGTTCTTGAAGTTCTAGCCAGAGCAATAAGACAACAAAAAGAGATCAAGGGAATCCAAATGGGAAAGGAGGAAGTCAAATTATCCCTATTTTCAGATGATACAATAATGTACATTAACTTTAAAAAGTCAGTAGCCTTCCTATATACAAAGGGAAACTACACCCTTCACGATAGCCACAAGCAATATAAAACATCTAGGAGTAACTCTAACCAAGCAGGTGAAGAACTTGTTTGAAAAAAATTTCAAATCTCTGAAGAAGATTGAAGATGACATCAGAAGATGGAAAGATCTCCCTTGTTTGTGGATTGGGAGAATTAACATAGTAAAAATGGCCATCTTACCAAAAGCAATTTAGAGATTCAATGCAATCCCTATCAAAATACTTACACAATTTTTAAAAGACATTGGAAGATCATTTCTCAACTTCATATGGAAAAACAAAAAGCCAAGAATAGCTAAAACAATCCTGTACAAATAAAGATCCTCTGGAGGAATCTCCATTCCTGATATCAAGCTGTACTATAGAGCAACAGTAATTAAAACAGCATGGTACTGGCACAGCAATAGGCTGGTAGATCAATGGAATCGAATCGAAGACCCAGATATGAATCCACACATATATGGTCACTTGATTTTTGACAATGGAGCCAAATCTATTCAATGGAAAAAGGATAGCATCTTCCATAAATGGTGCTGGTCTAACTGGATGCCTACATGTAGAAAAATGCAATTAGATCCATATTTATCACCATGCACAAAACTCAAGTCCAAATGGATTAAAGACCTCAACATAAAAACAGAGACACTAAATCGGTTAGAAGATAAAGTGGGGAAGAGCCTGGAACACATTGGCACAGGAGACAACTTCCTGAACAGAACACCAACAGCCCAGGCCTTAACATCAACAATCAATAAATGGGACCTCATGATGCTGAGAAGCTTCTGTAAGGCTGGAGACACTGTCAACAAAACAAAGCGACAGCCTGCAGACTGGGAAAAGATCTTCACCAACCCTACATCTGACAAAGGTCTAATATCCAAAATATATAAAGAACTCAAGAAATTAAACACCTCCAAACCAAATAACCCAATTGAGAAATGGGGCTCAGAACTAAACAGAAAATTCTCAACAGAAGAATATCAAATTGATGAGAAACACTTAAGAGAAATGCTCAACATCTTTAGTCATCAGAGAAAGCAAATCAAAACAACTCTGACATTCCATCTTACACCCATCAGAAGGGCTAACATAAAAAACTCAAGTGACACCACATGCTGGCGAGGATGTGGAGAAAGAAGAACACTCCTTCATTGCTGGTAGGAATGCAAACTAGTACAACCACTTTGGAAATCTATCTGGTACTATCTCAGAAAACTGGGAATAGGGCTTCCTCAAGACCCAACTATTCCACTCCTTGGAATATACCCAGAAGATGCTCCAGCACACAACAAGGACATATGCTCAATCATGTTCATAGTGGCCTTATCCATAATAGCCAGAACATGGAAACAGCCTAAGTGCCCCTCAGTAGAAGAATGGATAAAGAAACTGTGGTACATATACACTATGGAATACTACTCAGCTATTAAAAACAAGGAATTCCCAAAATTGGTGGACAAATGGATGGAACTAGAAAGGAGCATAATGAGTCAGTTAACCCAGAAGCAGAAAGACTCAAATGGTATATACTCACTCATAATTGGACACTAGCCCAAGGGACATGTCCCATGGAAGTCTTCACTTACCAGGAAATTGGGACAGATGTGAGGACATCCTATTGAGACTCTAGGTAAGAGAAATATGGGAGAATGGAAGAATATCATGACGGGTGGATCTGGGCCCAGGGGTTCTGCTTAAACTACTGCACCAACCAAGGACAATACATGCAGTACACATCAAACCCCTACTCAGATCTAGCCAATGGACAGGACATTCTCCATAGTTGAGTGGAGAGCAGGGACTGACTCTGACACGAACTCTGGTGCCCCACATTTGACCATGTCCCCTTGGTGGGTAGGCCCAGTGGCACTCTGAGGAAGGATCGCAGGCTACCAAGATGAGACTTGATACCCTATGAGCATATAGTAGGGGAGGAGGTCCCCTTCGGTCACAGACATAGGAGAGGCGAATAGGCTGAACTAGGGAAGGGGGGAGGAATGGGAGGATACAAGGGATGGGATAACAATTTAGATGTAATCTGAATAAATTAATTAAATATAAAAAAAAGAAGAAAAAGTTGTGTGGCACCATGCCTAGCCAATTAGCATAATACTTAGTGATGAGAAGCATGGATCAGATTGTTTCTTGCCACTGTCTATCAACCTATTGAGGTACTACCTAGTAACAGAACAAAATAGTATCTAACATAGGAAAAAGTACATATTGAGAAAGAAGAAATAAAACTGATTTTGTTTACAGATGACATGTCTAAGGAGGAAAAAAATAATTTCTGAACTTAGAGAACACAGCAGTTACACGATGCAAGATTAGCACACAACAGGCAACTGCTTTCCTATGCATCAGCAACGAGCAAGTGGAAGTTGGTATTAAAGTACATTAATGTTTACATTAGCAACTCCTAAAATGATACAGCACATACTTAACAACACACACACAGATCTATATGAAGAAAACATTAACAGTCTTCTATAAAATATCAAAGAACAGAGGAATATTCTAGATGTAGTAGGAAGATTTTACACTGTCAGCATGCCAACTCGTCCCATACTATCTGTATATTTAACATCTGAGTCAAAATCTCAGCCAGTTAACTTTGTAGATATGAACAAATTGATCTAAAATTTGTAATAGAGAAGAAATGACCCAGAAAAAGCTACTCAGAACCAAAACAAGAAAATGGCTGGAGTACTGCAACAACCTTATCTTAAGAGTTACTCTACAGCATCTGTAATAAATACAACATGGCTACTGGCTACACAATAGACAAATAAATTAGGAACACAGTATAGAGCTCAGAAATAAAGCCACTCAGTGTAAGGAACACACAGCCGATTCATCTCTGCCCAAAGAACACAGGTATTTTAAGGGAGCCATTATTTGTCTTTTCAAGAAATATTTTGAACAACTGGATATCCACATGCAAAAGAAAAAGAAACCTAGAAGCAAATCTTACATTCTCCATTCTTCACAAAAGCTTAATGTATCAGAAATCTAACTATAAAACACTAAACCATAAAACCCCTACGAAACAACAGAGGAAAAACACATAGCTAAACTCAGGAACGATTATAACAACTTAGTAAAAAAAAAAAACAAAAACAAATTGCATTTATCTATTTATTTGTGGTGTGTTTGAGTGTTTGTGCACACACAGCAGGCATGTGTGGAGGCGGTCAGGGGATCTCTGGCAGGAGCCAATCTCTCTCAGGGCTGAAGCACAGGACCACAGGCTCAGAAACAGGTACCTTTATCTTCTGAATCAACTTGTAAGTCAATACCTTTCCTTTATCTGTTAATAACACCAAAAAGACACTACATTAAGATGACTCTGTAAAGAATAATATAAAAGAAATGAGAACACAAGTCATAATCTGGGAGATATTTAGGAGTGACATCTGGAGTGAGAGTGTAGATTAGTGGCAAAGTGCCTGGTGTGCCTGAGTGGCACTGCCATCCATATCTAATGGGAACAGTTAAAGTCATAAGTCCAGCAGAGCTGTTTGACAAAGCTCCAGCAAAGCTGAGCCTAAAGATGCAATCGCTGTGGTATGGTCCCCCACATTTTGGCGTTGATCTCTATGTGCCGTATGCTTGGAGGGCTTTTATTATTTGTACAACTTGGGGACATTGGGTTGATGGAATTTTCCTCATGCACCATTTGTGCCCTCTCCCCGGATCGCTGCTTCTAAGCTTCCCCAGGAATGCCCTGACCATCCTACCTGTCCCTCCTTTAGGGAGCTGCCCTTATCTGGCCCTGACTGAGGGTCTTCCTTATGCCCTGGAGGTTGTGACTCAAATAATTATGCCAGAGACCTCATTATGAGGCTCTGACTCAGAGATGCTGTTTGGCACATCTGCCCCTGGATGTTCCCCACTCAGGAACAGGATAATCAAAACAAAGTAACCTTATAAAGGTAAACAATGTTCAGTAGGCTGGAGAAGTTGGCAGCAGAGCAAATTAAAAGCCTCTTATACTAATGGACAAAGAATGATGTTGATAAATGATAAAAGAAAAAAATATTAAGACCTCACTTTCTTTAAAAAAATGTCAACTCATACAGAGCCATAAACATATAAATAAATTCTACAAATATATAAAATATAAACATTGTAGTATGCCTGGAATTGAATAGCAACTGCAGCAGCTCTGGCCTGAAGATTTTTCTTGGACCTAATGACAATTAGTACTCTGATTATTAAAAGCTGATAATACAGTGCTTGGGACATGACACTCTGCCCAGGCTGGCTTGGAGATTTTCTGTCTAGTGCCGTTGAAGCAGAAAGAGCTACCAGCCTGAGAACAGGCTGTCGTCCTTAACAAAATATGCCCTTGAAACGTCAATATTGTTAAAAGTTGGGTATTAGGGTTGATGAGGGAAAATAGTTGCAAAAGATAATCCTGTTCTGTCATGGCTTACCAATGATGACCAAGCCGAAGTTAAAACACATGTACAGGGACAAAATCGATATGATCTATGTTCTGGAACAACATGTATCTATCTCTGCTTATTGCGTTCTGTATAAATAAAGAACCATTCTGACTGCCAATCAGTCAGGCTGTAAACTTCTCCCAATCCCCATGCCTGGCTCACTGCTCCCTCTCTTCCCTCGCTGCTCTTGCATCCATCCTTCTTCAGACCCTGACCTCACCCTGGAGCTGGACTCTGGCACCTGAAACCTTGGGTTTAATTTCCAGTCTGAAGTGATTGGAGGCATAACTAATAAATAACTATTATCGCAAACTACAAGGAACATAAAACTCAACACCAACAACACAATTAAGAAATAGACAAAAGACTGGGGCATGATGGTGCATGCCTTTAACCCCAGAGGCAGGTGGATCTCTGAGTTCAAGGCTAGCCTGATTTGTATGCCAATTTCAAGACATAAAGAAAATTTACCAAAATGGATATGCAGATGGCAAGAAGTATGGGAAAGGATGTTCAACATCATGCAAGGTAACTGAGATTAAAACAAGATATCACAAGGATGGAGACAAGGGAAGAAGACCAGGAAACATCAGGAGTAATGAATCAGGCCTAGGAGATGATGGAAAAACACGTACAATGTGGGAAATCTGAATGGGAAGAAACTATACTGGCATGGAGGTTTAGGATGGAGTGATCATTGTACAGCATTGTGCTATAGGCTAATTAAATGAGATATCACACACCAAGTAAAGTGGCTCAATTCAACACTCGAATACTAAATGCATGAGGGTGTGAAGGGAAGCAGAATTCACTGCTGCTGGGAATGCAGACTGGGGCAGCAAGTTTGGGGGAGTTCCACAGTTTCTTACAAAACTTTATTCATAACTGCAATAACTTACAAGCAATCAAGTTGCCTCAGCAGACTAATAACAAGCTGTTCTTATTACTGAAAGCTGAAAAGAAATGAACTATCAAGTCATGGAAAGATAGGAACTTAAATGTAAAGTGAGAAGAGCCAATATGAGGAGGACACATACTGCAAAAGGGAAACAATGCACAGAAAAACACGTGGTTGTCAAAGGTTATGGAAGAAGGGGGAGGTGGAATAGAAATGTTTGGGTTGTGACACTACTGCAATAGTAGGTTCATGCAATTATACGTATGTCGAAACCTACACAATATATACACTACCAAGAGTGACAGCTAATGTGAACTATGGACTGTAAATGGTAATGAACAAAGTAGATTTCTTAGCTGTAATAAATATTATTGCTGTGTTAAGGGTATTGTACATACATAGGGAAAAAAGTACACTTTAAACTTTTACCCAGTATTACTGGAAACCTAAAATTGTCTTAAAAGTCAAGCCCATTAATTTAAAATGTTAAAAAAGAAAAAAGAAAAAAGTACATGTATAACAAACATCAGTGACATAGGATAAAATCTTCATAGACCTAGGGGAGGGGAATAGGGTGAAAGAGGGAAAGAGGGAGGGATGGAAGGATACAAGGGATGGGATGGCAATTGAGTTGTAATCGGAATAAATTAATAAAATTAAAAAAAAACTTCATACAAAATTTGCTTCAGCAAGGATAGCTAAATAACTCAGTTGTAGCTACCATGTTGAACCCCGGGGTTCAATTCAGGCCATAACAAAGATAATATATATGCTTTGCCACTGAAAAAAAATATGCATGTAATTTAAGTTTAGTCTTTTTTTCTCCAAAAGAAAAAAAAGTCTATAGTTAGTTTCACATTTCAGGCTTCTGCGAACACTTTATAGTATAAACATAATGTTACTTTACTTTATTTTATGACAACTTTTTCCTCCAGTTCTAAAGAGTGAACATAGAGGAGTGCAGCTATGCCACCTCCACCTCCGGGAAGAAAGCCCAATCGTCCCAGCGAACTGAAGAAGTTTTTCGAGCACGGGGGGATGCTGAGCAGGGATCATCTATGGAAGTACCGGGTGGTTGGGGCCTTAGGAGAAGGGCTGACCTCTAGGCACCACCTCAGGAAGTGGGCGTCCAGTGTACGTGCCAACATCACACTATCTGGGGAGAAGCGCAGGAATATCCTGCAGCAGACCCACCTTGCCCAGACAGAAAAAGCAGCCCTGGAAGTGGAAGCCCTTCTAGGTCAACCAGGCCTCGTGAGCAGCACAGCCCAAAGGCGACAAAAGAAGATAAAGGCTCCCAGGATGCAGGTATGGAGGATCTTGGAGATGAGAGCTAAACTTCTTACCTCTTCTACCAGAAGATTCTCAGCAGCAGCCAGAAGGACTTGGAGGACTTTGGAGAAAACAGTACTGTATTTCATTCTCTCAGACACCACTTCTATAATGGTGTCTCTAGGAGACACCTCCGCCCTCTCCAGGAGGTATGTATTGGGAGGACACAGAAAGACTAGAGAGGCCCCCTCTAGCAGTCAACCCTTTTGTAATAAAGCTCTAGTGGTTTAAAAAAAAAAAAAAAAGCATAGAGCCCTGCATTTGGTAGGCAAGCCCTCTACCACTGAGCTATATCCCTTCCAATATAATTGTGTCTTAAAAATATACTCAATATATTTTGATTTGTAACAAAGAAATCAAATATTTATTTATTTATTTTTATTTTTTTATTTTTTAAATATTTATTTATTTTATTTATTGTATATGAGTGCTTTCTCTGCTGAAGAAGGCATCAGATCACATTATAGATGGTTGTGAGCCACCATGTGGTTGCTGGGAATTGAACTCAGGACCTCTGGAAGAGCAGGCAGCGCTCTCAACCACTGAGCCATCTCTCCAGGCCCCAAATAAAATATTTATAATATTTTGAAATTTCAAGAAAAACCTGGGTGTCATGGCACATGCCTGTAATCCCAGCAGCATTCAGGGAGGCAGAAGCAGTTATATCTCTGTCAGTTTGAGGCCAACCTGGTCTACAAAGTCCAGGACAGCCAGGGCTACATAGAGAAACCCTGTCTCAAAAAAGAAAACAAAACAAAAACAAAGAAAAAGATAACTAAAATTTCACTGTTACCTGGTCTTCTATAACTCTCCAGAAGGTTCTAAAGAATGGAAACATCTAGGCAAACACATATGCATGCTTTTAAAAAAAACACTAAACAAATTACTGTCATTGACAATTATTATCAAGTGGATGAACCTGATGAGGAGACATTTTAAGACAAAGAGAAAAGCAGGAATGAGGAAAAGAAAAAAAAAAGTGCTTTAGAGTTTTATGAAAAGTGTGATTCTATTTAAATTTATGCTATGATTTATTCAAATCAAGTAGGTGAAATTATTACAACCATATGTTGGCAGAAAGTTATTATAGGATCCTTTAAACAATATGTTCTGTCTAAACGTTAAGATCAGCCACAATAATCAGACTGAATTGAAGAGCTACATATGTAATCAAGGGTCAAATTTGCATGTGAAGATTTATTATATCCAGAGAGCAAAACAATTTATGTGTAAACACTAGGGAAAACATCCACACGTGTAGATATGACAAATGACAAAGCTACACACAGGATGGATGCACGACCATCCAGTCCAACCTGTTTGCACTGGCTTGTTTAGACACGGCCTTCAACCTTTTCAAGGTTTTCCTAAGAGCATCAGCCTCAGGGGAATGGTGGTGACCTGCAGCCCCACTGGGAAGTCCTGGACCAACTCCAGGTGGAGCTCCTCTGTAGATAAAGAGTCACAGTGACTTTCATTACTTTCTCTGAAGCAAAGCACAAGCAACTTCAGCAGAACACAGCCGTACCTTTCTGGAAGCCGTCGGCCATAGATTCCTTCTTTCCATCTTGCTTCATTGTCTTCTGCTCTTAGTTGCTGCATTTGGTCAAAAATGGCATGATAATGTTCATACTGTCCTCGGGAAGAACAAGGTGATGGAGAGACAGCCCCACCACTGCCAAAAAAGGGAGCCTGGGGAATAAACAAAGAGCTCTCATATGCCGTGTTTATCTTATAGGCCCCAAGAGACCTGAACCATCCTTAAAAGAAAAAGTCAGTTTTAATGCTTAACTTAAAAACAGTGATTACCTAGTTTTAAGATATTAATATATACATGGTCAAAAATAAAGAATAACTTCATGTGACAAACAAAAAATATTAAGATGTCACTAAATTCATATAAACATGGAAAAATATTATCTTAATTATGAAGGTTTTGAATGATGTTTATATCCTACATTTCGTATGATTCAGTTCTATGAAATTTAAATACATGTAGTTTTGAAGTCAAGCAGAATTTGATAATTTCACAGTGAAAAATCTTACTTAACAAAACACTGCGTGTGACTTGCAATATACTCAACTCTACTCACCAAGTGGACGTAAAAGTAAATATATGACTTAAGTATATCTTATATGCACATAGAAGAGGAAAAAACACATCTACTGTTAATATTTTCAAACAAGTTGTAAAAAACACAAAAGTAAAACAGCATTCTAGCCATACAATAAATGAATGAAATAGGTCTGAAATAGTAAGAGATTCACAAGCCAGAAAAAAATAGCCATAGGTAACAATCTATTACATTTTAAAGTCTTGGAGAAAGATAATACTTAACCTACCTTTGCTAACACTGTTTACAAACAAACAAACAAACAAACCAGATAGTAAAAGAGTCAAGGTAAAATAAAATACATGTATGTTGTATGTGTGCTGCAATAGGGGGAGGAAGGATGTTTGATCACAAACACAATTACATGGAAGATAAGCAGAGCATTAAACACTGAAAAAGAAAGATGTTACTGCTAAGTGCTTTTGGGCCTGTGAGAATGCATTTATAAAATACACTACAGAAGGCATTTCTGAACTGTGCAGTGTGCTGAAGCATTTTTAAGAGCATTAAGTCAATAGTACACACATAAGAGACAAAAGCAGAAAAACTGGCCAGAGGGCTGCTGTATGACAGCAGGGAAAGAAAACTGGAAGAAAAGGTGTCGATGAAAAGGTACATGCTGACTCGTGGATTTTCTGCAGAAATGACCAAATGATAAAGGTAAAATTTTAAGGACTCAAGACAGAACTTATAGTAAAAAGAGCTGTTAGAAATGGTTAAGAGATGAATGTAATGGAAAAGGTAACACTACAGAAACCTAGGTGGAAGAAGGTCACTGAAGAGAAAAAAGCCAGTGACCTCAAATGTAGAGGTCAACGGTACTGAAATCAAAGGAGATATGAATAAGGCGAGTTGCAGCCTTTTAAAAACACTAATATTGGAACAGCTAGGTGGTGTCGGCACATGCCTTTAATAATAGCACTCAGATGGCTGAGGCAGGTGGATCTTTCCATTTGAGAATAGCCTGGTCTACAAAGTAATTTCTGGGACAGCCAGGCCTACACAGAGAAACCCTTTCTCAATACACTCCCACGCCCCTAAACCAAAACAAAACAAAATATTAGAATCAAATAAAAGAAACTTCTGGAAAGCTCAATGAGGAGAGATTTGTCTTAACATCTTGATATTATATATAAAATGTTATGAGAAAGTCTACTTTATAAATCAGTTCAAGCTAGGTGGTGGTGGTGCACGCCTTTAATTCCAACACTTGGGAGGCAGAGGCAGGTGGGTCTCTTTGAGTTTGGGGCCAGCCTGGCCTACAGAGCAAGTTCCAGAACAGCCAAGCCTATTACATAGATAAATCCTGTCTGAAAAACAAATAATCAAACAAAAACAACAACAAAAAATATTTAAGTGACAAATAAAAGTTGGTAGAAATCAGAAAGATCCTTGAGTGGGAAGCTTCCTCACAGAGGTTTTCTCATACGGCCTCACAATATGCACTGTAAGGGGTTGAAGAGATGGAGGGTCGGGTCAGAGGGTGGTTCACAGCACCCACACCAGGGGCTCACAACCACTTCTAACTCTGACACTCTTTTGTTCACTCACAAACTCATCTTCACATGTACAGTACAGATATAAAGATAAACATTAAAAATATTCATTTTAGCCAGGTGTGGTGGCGCATGCCTTTAATCCCAGCACTCTGGAGGCATAGGCAGGTGCATCGCTGTGAGTCCAAGGTCAGCCTGGTCTACAAAGCAAGTCCAGGATAGTCAAGGCTACACAGAGAAACCCTGTCTCGAAAAACCAAAACAAACAAACAAACAACAACAACAACAACAAAACCCCAAAACTATACAACTGATTACTCAGTTCAATGGAAAGCTCTTACATAATTCTAATGTTTCTTTCTAGAAAGGTGAAAGTAAACACTTCTAAGATGTCTATAAAAAATGTCAAAAATACTGTGTCAGAACACTGAAAACACACAATTTTCTAAAAAATGCCTTTACTGAGGCACAGCTTATATATAACTAAAACTCCCTGATGACAAGCATAGGTTGATGAACATTTTTAACATTTTATTTTGTGTTTATACATTTATGTTTCTGGATGCTATGGTGCATGTGTGGACGTCAGACAAGTCGGTTCTCTCCTTTCACTATAAGGATCCTAGGGCTCCAACAGGTCATCAGGATTGGTGGCAAGCTCCTTTACACACTGAGCAACCTCTCTAGCACTAGGTTGATGAATACTGATGAGCATGTGTGTGCATGTAACCACTGCCACAATCACAATTATCCCAGGACAGATGCCTCATGCTCCTTCTGTCACTGAAAAAGCACTCATCAGCTCTCCATTGCTACAGAGTGGGCTTCCCTTTCTACAGTTGCATGTAAATGCAACCATACTGTATGCACTCTTCTTCCTGGCTTCCTTAACCACCATGTTTATGGGCTGATCCATGTTGTTTTATATACAGTCAGGCTTTTATTAATGGAGAACACGACAAAGTATCTTCCAACAAAAGATAGTGCTAACTTGAAAAGATTCCCTTTCTAGCCTCTGTTCCTCTCCCAAGTTGATAGCTTCTTTCTCTCTCCCTCTCTCTCTCCCTCTTCCCACCCTCTCCCTCTCTCTCTCTCTCTTCCTCTCCCTGTGTGTGTGTGTGTGTGTGTGTGTGTCACACACACACAAATATATATAAATACAATGTACTGATTCTGCTTTTGCTGTTTGTGTGTATATTGCTTCAGGCTAACCTCCTTGCATCGGCAATCAATAAGGGGCTCATCTCTGGGACAGGCTAATTCTCCTCCCAGCAGTCATTAGTTTCCTGTAGCGCTATTGGGGTGAGACCCCTCAAATTTCTCTCTCCATATTAATATCATCATTGTTCCAGCCTTACTCATGCAGCCATTTCTACAAGAGACAGTCTATCACACATTTTGATCCTCTTGCTTCTAATAATGTTTCTCTGGTATGCAGTGAGTTTAAGGCCAGCCTGGGTTACATGAGACAAAGCAAAGCAAAACAAACAAATAAACCCAGAAAAGGGCAAGAAGTCTTTAATTTTGCAATTGCCTAATAAAGACAGATATTTATACTTTTGAGTAACAATGTTTATACATAATAAAAGTATTAAATTAGAATTATCTTAATTTTGATTTATCTCTCCTTTGGGAATTTCTTTGACTCACAGTATACTGTATCTCCAGGTCTTTGGCAACTATGCAGAAATCAAACAGTCTGACATAGTAAATATCTTGAACTCAGGAGCAGATACAGATCCTAACAGAATTTACTTCTATCATGGAAGAATTACAGAATTCTTTAAAATGAAGCAAACATTATTAAAGACATAGTACCTAACTATTCAAAAATGCTGTCACATTCTCTCAAACAAGACATAAAATTGATCACTTTCTAAGAGCCACAGTGCCACAGTGCCACAGTGGGCATTCTGAGAGCACGGCAGGGCCCAGTTGGCTGAGGTGGGGCTGGAAATGCCTCTTATGTTTTCGTCAAGGAGTGTAGAAAGTGGGGCTGGAGAATTCACACAGCACTTAAGAAAACTTGTTGCTCTTACACATATCCAGGGTTCAGGTCAGGCCCCACATGGCGGCTCATCACCAACTGTAAACACCAGCTCTTCAGATCTCTGCGGCCAACAGCACACACGTGGTGCACATTACACATGCAGGCAAAACACTCACACATATAAAATAAAATTGACCTAAAATTTTTTTTCTTAAACAAGTAAGGAAACAACCAGCAAAATTTCAGTACTGATGGCAAATTTGGCACACATGTTGGGTAAGAGCCTTGGGCCTACAGTTAAATTCAGGATAAGCTCATTTTTAACCATGCAACTTCAGCCAGGCACATGGGAGGTAGAGGCAGGTGATCTCTGTCTGTGGCTTCCAAGCCAGTCTGGTCCACAGAGCAAGTTCCAAGACAGCGAGAGAAACCCTGTCTTGAAAAACCAAACAACCAAACAACCAAAAAATATAACCATGGACCAAATTCTTCTTTTTTTTTTGTAAACATTTTCTTTTTTTTTTTAATTTTTAAATTTATGTGCATTGGTGTGAAGGTGTCAGATTTTGGAGTTACAGACAGTTGTGAGCTGCCATATGGGTACTGGGAATTGAACCCGCGTCCTTTTGAAGAGCAGTCAGTGCTCTTAACCACTGAGCCATCTCTCCAGCCCACCCATGGACCAAATTCTGAATTATTTCTTATTGATCAGTAGCATTTTTAAGTGCTACTCATATAAAAATGGAGTACTTAAAATACTATATGCCTACCTTTGTACTGCTTATTAAAAAAGATTATGAATTATTGGTAATTGATACTGATATAAAAAAAATCTCAAAAGACAGAAAAACAACACAAATTGAAGACCTATATATTTAGGTGAAACAAACAAAAGACATTTATGTTTACATCATAACTTTGAATGAAGAAACAAGAATGGAAAACAAACCATTCTGATAACCACCTCTTCCCTGTTTCACCACAGAGAGGCTAATAGGAACAAGAGACAGGTGGACTGAGAATCTAACTGCAAGCCGAGCAACAGCTGTCTGTCAAAGTAAACAATAAATCAAAGGAAAAGTGTATCCATTTCCTTTTGCTGTGTAAAAAAAAAATTTCACAAACTAAGCAACTTAAGACAATATCTTTATTTTCTCCTAATTCTCTGACTTAGGCTAGGTATATTATTTAGGTAGATATGTGATTTAGGGTAGGAATATGACTTAGGCAGGTATATGATTTAGGGCACGTATATGATTTAGGGTAGAGGTATATGACTTAGGTAGGTATATTTAGCTGTCAGCCAGGGCTACACTCGTATCTGTGGCTTAGGATCTCAGAGCTCACTGGCTCTAGGAAGTTCATTTCTTGTGGTTTCATAATTAAGGCCACTTTCTCCCTAGTTACTGGATAAAGATCATGGTTATAATTCAGAAGTCATCAAACTTTTTTGCCACTTCCATGTTGGCTACCTTCCAGGTTAGTAAAGGTAGATTTCTTTATACTTCTTTTCCCGTCCCATCTACTCTGAAGGAGTCTGCTGTCAGTGTAACTATGGAAGTACCCATTTATCACATACATAATCTAATCAAAGGACCTACCATCAGCAACTTCTACTTAAAGCTCAAGGGGAGGGAGTACAAGGTGCACACACTAGGGAAGGGGAACCCCAGACTGTCTTGGATTTACCAGCACAGTGCAGACTAGTACTTTTGAAGACAAAAGGGAAGTAGAGGACTGACAGAACAAAGATGGGTGAAGACATTTCTGTCTGAGTCCTAGCAGAGAAGCAAGTGCTAAGGCATTGACAATAAAGTCAGAAAAGTTAACTTGCCCAAGGTTACAGAGTCCGGCTCTCCCAAAGGGAATGTGTGAATTAAAGAATCTAGGTAAATGGCTATCGAGGCAATTGGGTATCTAGGTAAATGAGCGGAGGCAGAGGTGTGAGTAGGGAAAAAAAAAGCATGGAGCTAACCAGTAGAGAAAAGCACCAGGACAAAGACATGAGCACCAGGCGGCTGCCCACACCTAGGAAGTTAGTTCTGCTGCTCAGCATAAGTGGGGCAGGGAGAGCAAGGCGGGGAGTGAGTACCGTTATGGAGGTGGCCAATTAAGAAAATCTTCTGAGCACTTAATTTTCAAGGTTATATGAAAAATTCTAGTGACTATATTTGATTTTGTATTTGATTTGTGAGAGTACCTTGAAAGAAACTGTATTACAGCCTTCACATGAAAGTTTTTAACTAATTTTATAAATGTCACACATTAAGTGATTAATTATATTACTTACTAAATATGTACAGCTAAGAAATAAACCATAATACATGCTACAGAATTCTAAATAAACATTAGTATACCAAGAAAAGAAAGTAGCTAGTCATATACATTTTAAAGAACACGATGAAACTGGAGACAAACAACACGAGAGTAGCTCTATTGGTATCAAATGCCTACCTTTACTTCACCGCTTCCACCAGCCCTTAAAACATTCCTCCAGCCTTGTTCCCTGGCCCTATTTATTCTCTCCAACTTTTGGGGAAAGAAAGATAAACAAAATACCATTCAACTACTTAATAGAAAACATACAGAATACATTTAGCAATAAACTTAAAATCAGTGTACTTCCCTAAGAAATCCATGTGTGGGGTGGGGAGTGGAGGACCGTGGTGGAGACGGAGGCTCCTCTTACCCGCTGCTTCTCTTGCCTCTTCACCTGCTCCGCCTTCATGAGACCGACCTGCAACAATTTCAGACCCTCTCAGACCCAGCTCGTGACACGGGGGCACGGGAGAGACACAGGCGCAAACAACTACCTGATCCTTTTGCTTCTTTTCTTTCTCAAGAAAGTCCAACCTTCTTTTTTTTGCCGCTTCCTTAAACAAAAGGAGAATATTCTATCAATGTTTTTTTTTTTCTCACCAAGACAGAGTTTCTCTGTGTTGACTTGGCTGTCCCAGATCTCCCTCCTATAGGCCAGGCTGGCCTCATACTCAGGGATCTGTCTGCCTCTGCCTCCAGAGTGCTGAGATTACAGGTGTGCGCCATTACAGCCCAGCTCTATCAATAATTTCTACTTTTTATATTTTCATCATGAAAATGTACCAATACGAGAGGCATACCCAGAAATCAGGAAGAGTAAAATGAACAAAGATATTGTAAGTATTTGTTTGAAAGAAACAAGGTGGAAAGAAAGGTTTGGAGGCTCTATAATAGTGCTTCTCAATCTGTGGGTGATAAGACCTTTGTGGTCAAATGACCTTTTCACAGGGGTCACCTAGGACCATCTGCATATCAAATATTTACATTACAATTCATAACAGTAATTACAGTAATGAAGCAACAACAAAATAATTTTACAGTTGGGATCACCACAACAGGAGGAACTGTATTAAAAGGTCACAGCAGTAGGAGAATTGAGAACCACTGCTCTAATGTTAATGGGTTTTGCTGTTGTCTTAAGAACTTTTTAAAAAAGCTTTAAATTAGCAGATATATGTCTTTATACCTCAAACATTTTCCTCCTTTCTTCTCCAGAACTTATTTTCTTCATTGGAATTTGGTAGGTCTGGACAAAAAATAAAGCTACAAATTAGATAAAGATTTTAAGATACTCATTTAGAAATCACTGATTTGTCAAGTTTAAAGTAGGAAAAGATAAAGCCAATATGGTCCTAGCTCTTAAAATTTATTGCATTACCCTTTGATATGCCTGTTATTAAACAATATGGGACATGACACCCAAGAAGTCATGGGAAGGAACTCCTCATCATCAACTAGTTTTGCCTTCACACACAGTAATTTTAAAATATTTCTATTTAATGAAAATGTCATATATGTATACAGTATATTTTGATCATGTATACTCCCCAATTCTCACCTCCATCAGCTTTTTAATCACTACCCCCAAACATGGTTTTGATCATGTACATTCCTCCCCAACTCTCCCCACCAGCCCCTCCTGGGTCCCTCTCAATACACATAGCTCTCTCAATTCCATCCTTTTTGCTGTATAACTGAGTCCAATTGCCCATAGGCACACAGGGGAGGGGCTATCCAAGGAAGTCCCAGCAACATATTAGAGGCATCCCCTTAAAGAAAAGTGACTTTCTCCTCCAGGAGCCATCTGCTAGTATTTCCTCACTAGGGGTGGGGTCTCATCAACTACCCCCTCCAAGTGATGGTAATTTTAAGCATTCTAATACTCTGAAGAGCCATCACTCAAAAGCCCAGTAATAACTAAATTTTTGCTAAAACATAAATTATACAATATATGTTCACTACATAAAATTCAAACAAGAATAAAAGTATATAGCTGCTTCACTTTTGGAAGTAACCAGTGTTGATATTTTTATGAATATCCTTCCAAATAGTTTTACAAACTTACATACATATATATGTAATTTTAGCTTTGATAATCTGTATGTGTTATTTAATAAGAAAGTATTTTTAGTAACAACGTGTCTTGACAATTACACATTATGGTAAATAAATTAACAACAAAGTAGTCTAGAATTAATTTATTTAACTGTTATTCTGGAAGTAGACTTTGAGTTGATTTTAAGTTTTAAGCATATTCTATATGCTAGAAGGAACTTTTTCCTATATGCATCTTTGTGTCATTCTCAAGTATCCCAGAAATACATTTTAAAAAAAAGAAATGGAATTTAACATTTGAGAGCTCTGCCCTCCTCAAAGACTGCACCAATTTATATTCCACCAAAGAATGTAGAAAACCCGGGCTCTCCCGTAGGTACTGTCCATCTCTCTCAGTCTCTATTCCTTGAAATGCTAAAGTCATTTCCTTTTACATACTTATTGCTCACACATCTCAGATAAATTCTTGGTATATCATATTTCCTATAGTTACTGTTTCTTATTTTTACTTTTAGTTATTCTTTTACCACACTAAAGTTTGTAACTATAAATTCAGTTATAACTATTAGTGTTTTCCTTTATGGTACATTTTAATAGTGTAAAGACAAAAAGGATTTTATTTTTAGTAAATATTCTACTTATTAAATTATTCTGACACATTCCACAGCTTAACTCTATGTGGCTATTAGCACCAGCTTCAAAATCTGTGCACCACAAAAGTCAAACGACTGAACAGTATTAATTAGTGTTGCTGAACTATTGATGTCTATCTACAGTCTTAACTTCCAGGAGAATAACAAGTCCAAGGACACCCTGAGACACTGAGGACAAAGAAAGGGAGGAGGGTTAATGTAATAAGAGCTTTATGGTATAAATGACTAGCTTTCAACCAGATTACACAATAACAATGTTTTTTTCCTTCATTTTAAGTTTTATCTATTATTATCATTGTGTGTGTAATGTATGCAGCTTATGAGTAACACGGAGAGCCTGTGGAGGCCAGAGGACAACACTGTGAGTTGATTCTTCCTTCCCCCTTGTATCTGGGTTGCAGTGATCACTCAGGTTGTCAGACTTTAGTTGTAAGCATCTTTCTTCCCCTGCTGAGTGCCTGCTAGCCCAAGAAGAGGGTGCTTAAGATGGCTACATAGTTACGAAATAAAAATGCCAAGCTTTTCCTCTGAGATAGTCTGGGTATTTTCAGAATGCTATTTCTATACTAAGAGACAAACAGGAATACTGTACCAAGGAAATTGTTTTGTTTTCTGTCACTTAAAAAACAGAAACAAAATAAATACTGAAATATGTTCCCAGAGCTCCCTCTGGTGGACTCAGCAGCCTTAGAGAAAACCAACATTCTCAACTGAAAAAAACGTAAGCCTCCAATAGACTATGGTAAATCTGCATGTGAAAGATAGTTCATATTTGTTCAAGGAAGTTGTAAAATGAACTAAAAAGGAATTATCCAAGAAAAATCAACAACAAGTGTTTATTTAAAATCTCACAGTCAGGTCAGTGTGCTGGCTGACACTGTCTCAGTTCTTTGGGAGCAAAGGAAGCGCAAGAGCCCGAGTTGAGGAGGCAGAGAACCCCTGCTTCAGAAAACAAAAACACATTATAAACTGCTGTTTCTTCTTGTTCTAGCCCCTTGTTATGACGCTTGACAATTTTCTTATCTACTTGATTGCTATTTTACTCTTTCCTGTTTTTTTAAAATTGCCATAACTTTGTTTCTATTTTCTTTATTGTAGTAAAATACAGAATAAAATCAATTTTTAAAAACCTTTTTAAGTATGTGTTCTGTGTCATCAAACAAATTTACTGTTGTCTGGTAAACTTGTGTTAGGTTGAGTGTTTTGGAAATAAGTTAAAGTGCATTCCAAGTGCTGATTACTGCTTAGTTTTCAATAGATTATCTTAGAAAAAGCATGCTTAAGCCGGGTTTGGTGGCGCACGGCTATAATCCCAGCACTCAGGCAGGCAGGGAGGATCCCTGAGTTTGAGGCCAGCCTGGTCTACAAAGCAGGTCCTTAAAGAACACACACAGGGTCTGAAGTTCTGATTAGGAAACTTCTATTTTTGTTTGGGAGGGGCAGGAAATACAATTAGGGGGAAAATGTCTGTGGAAAAGGGTATTAAGAGTATTTGTGACATTTTTTAAATCCCTTTGGTCAATGAAAACCTTTAAATATAAATGGCACTGCTGCCAATGTGGCAATGTCCCTGGCCACAATGCCAGCATCCTATTTGTTAATCTAGACTGTAGAACACTCATCATAAACAAGTGGACTTTTTAGCCTGTCTCCCCGCAAACCTTTGTTTCCACAGTAGAATTGTAAGATGTGAGGGCATAAGTATGTGACTCATCTTACTCAGCAAGGACTTACAAAAAGACAGTGTAGTACTGATGTGACTTGTACCTACAAAAGGCAAAGAACAAACAAACACTCAAAAGGAGGGGCAGGAGCAGCTCACACCGAACGAAGGAAAAAGTGCCTAAAGAAAGAAAGTGCCTAAGAAGCACAAAAGGACAAATGCTTAAACATGAGCATGGAATGTACATGGCAATACTTTGTCGCTAAATGGTTTTTTTCATAGACATAGTAAATACATTTTCACTTCAATGAGCTTGTTTCTAATGATCCTCTAAGGATTTTAATTTCTAGGTTACAACACGAAAGTAAAAAGATTATTAAGTTTCAGTGTCTTTAGCCCTACAAAGCTAAAGACCCAAGCTATAGGTCTTTTTTAACTGAAAAAATATTTAATGAAATTCTTTTTTTTTTTCTCTTTTTTTTTTCCTTTTTTTTTTATTTTTTATTAATTTATTCTTGTTACATCTCTATGGTTATCTCATCCCTTGTATCCTCCCATTCTCCCCTCCCTCCCATTTTCCCCTTATTCCCCTCCCCTATGGCTGTTCCTCAGAGGGATTACCTCCCTCTGTATATGCTCATAGGGTATCAAGTCTCTTCTAGGTGACCTGCTGTCCTTCCTCTGAGTGCCACTAGGTCTCCCCCGCCAGTGGACATAGTCAAATGTGAGGCACCAGAGTACATGAGAAAGTCAAATCCCTCTCTCCACTCAAGTGTGGAGACTGTCCTGTCCATGGGCTAGATCAGGGTAGGGGTTTAAATTTTACCGCCTGTATTGTCCTTGGCTAGTGCCTTAGTTTGAGCGGGACCCCTTGACCCAAATCTGCCTATCATAATGTTCTACTTGTAGGTTTCTAGGACCCACTGGATCCTTCTACATTGCTATTCTCCCATTGTTGAAATTCTTTTTTTTAATGACTGACTTTATAGATATTCTCTGGTGTGGTTAAGAAAGTTTATAATTATAATTATCTCTTCAGTTGTTTCTCGATACTTATGAATTTGCTACAAATGATAACAGCTGATTCCTGTATTATATTCTTTGCCCATATAATGGCTAATTGCTAAAATAGGAATAATGATTTACATTAACATTTTCATATTCAAATTATTATGTCACTTCTGTCTCCTGACTCCATGTTAATTTATATAACTTATTTGAAGGACTGGTTTTCAGCAATCATTTAAAACTATTTTACGGCAATTTAACTAATTTAATATTTTTAATTTAAACTATTTTTAGCATAATTAACCAAAGTGACTCATCAACCATACTGTGAACTTTATGCTATAACGATATAGATAGATATGTGTGTCTAAACATGCATATATATGTGTATGACTGTATTTGTGCATATATATCCTAAATAACACATGTCTCATACACTAAAACATGTAAGAACTGGTTAAGAAGAAAAATGGCAATGTCCTGCAACTGTACCGTGTTCCCAAGTATGTCACTCAGTGCTTTAGGCCATAAGTTTTTAAAATCTGAAATGGGAGACTGTCACACATATGATTATATTCTTTATATAGTTCTAAGATTTTGGTTTGTTTGCCTGTGAATTCTGAAATACACAAATTTCCTGGTGTTTTAGCAACAACAGCACAGGCACTTACTTCTATGCATACAAGCAAGTGGTTCATGCTACCTGTTTATTATACTGGCTGTTTCCTCAATGTATTTACTTAATGACTATCCAAAGCTTCCTTAAGGCTCCTAAGTTAGGACAGTATGGAACCCTGTTTTTTAAGGTTGAACTCTGGCGTTTCTGGATAGCCAACTGAGCTCAGTCTATTACACTGGACTCCCTTTCTCAGCCGGGTTCTCTTTTCCCCTGATCTAGGGACCCCTAGGTCCCCTAAGGAACATCACATAGCCCTCAGGGAAGATTACAGGTCCAATTCTTTCTAGATAGAACCCCAGTAAGCACCTGGGGATTCCTGGAACTTCCCCAGCCTATGCTAAGGAGATCTTAGCCTTCAGCAAATGATCTTTAATTATACCTGGAAGTTCTTCCCCCACACATACAACAATTAAGTACTGTGTTCTCCCTCTTGTGATAGTACTCTGTGCTACTGCATGTAAATTTCATACTGCACCACTGTATGTAAATCAAGTGTCCTGGCACCTCTCGCCCCAGCGAATTAGACACATTCACCCTCAAACCCCTCCCCATTGCCCAAGGTTTATAAATCCCAGTCACAAAAATAAAGGTTGACTGGCTTGCTCTCTTCATGCTCGCACCACTCCTCTACCATGACCTTCTGAGCCTCCATTTATTCTGGGGAAGGGAAGGCTCCCTTCTTCCCTGAAGAATCGCTGCTGGACACCCAGGGCTAGCTAAGTGCTTACTGCCAGTGAGGCACCTGACAGGGGCCTGGGTCTCACTGGACCAGCCTTCTCGGGGCATCTGCCCACATCCTCTGCCAGGCTTAGCACAGCAACTTAACCAAAGAGCTGGGATATCATCACAGGCCTTTGGTACGCCCCAGCTTCCTGCTGTCTGATACAGCCAATTTCATTCTAAAAGCTAAACCGTAACACTCAGCGGAAAACTCTTTCTACAGCCTAGTCTAGCGCAGAGGCCTTGCCCTGAGTAAGAAACAGGACCTTTGATCTTGAGGTCTATCTGTTCTCGCCCGAAAGCAAGCAGCGCCTGCACCTGCCCGACAGACACGGAAGCCAGGCCACCCATCAGATGCTGCACAACAGGACAGATGAAGCAGAGTGCCCTCCCTTAGGAAGGGAATGAAGACTACCCTGAGTATCACGACAAGTCGTGGAGCTGTTATTAAATGGGTTCAAGCTGAACCTGATGTCAGTTTGTAATTGACCTCACCTGCTTTTGTTTTGGAGATGGTTTTTTTTCAACGAACTTTTTATCTCCATACTTCTTATATGTTAAAGGCACTCCGTATTTAGCAGCAGGCTTCGTGATTTTCTGAGCAGAGACAAGAGAAATGGAACTTTGCCCTGAGGCTGGTCTTTTACCTGCATGAGAACACAAGCAATTCTTTTTCTGTAGTTCTTTACATGGAATCTTTAATGTCAAAAATCTTCAAGAATGGTACTTTTTCATTTTCACAACCATAGACAACCTTTTAAGCTTTTAAACAAATGTTTTTTCCATCCATTAGCAAATATCAATGTTTTAAATACTTTACATTAAAAACATCTGTTTTTAAAAAATAAGACTAGCTCCTCTAAAACAATGGCTTTCTTTCTTTTTTTCTTTCCTTATTTATTTATTTATTTATTTATTTATTTATTTATTTATTTTGGTTTTTTAAGACAGGGTTTCTCTGTGTAGCACTGGCTGTCCTGGAACTTGCTCTGTACACCAGGCTGGCCTTGAACTCATAGCAATCCGAATGCCTCTGCCTCTCAGAATGATGGGATTATAGACGTGTGCTACTGCGCCCTGTGACAATAGCATTTAAAAAAATATATATGAGAAGAATCTCCTGGTTTGGGAAGGCAGCTCCACAGGCAAGTGCCTGCCTGACAAAAATGAGGACTGAGTTGGATGCCTAGCCCCATGTAAAACTGCCAGGAGTGGAGGTGTGCACTCACAGTCTCACTAGCAGGGAGCAGAGACAAGCAGCTCCCTGGGGCTTGCTGGCCAGCCAGTATAACCTAATGCTTAGCTCCATGCCAACCACCTGAAGTTGTTCTCTGGCATACACATACGTTCACATATACACCCTTTCACATGAGCCTTCATGTGCGTGTGTGCATTCGTGCGTGTGTGCACATACACATACACACCTGTGGGGAACAGTAGGAGCTATCTGTGAATATACTAAAAAAATTGAGTTGTCTGGATAAATTGTACAGTACAAGAGTTATAGGATGCATTATATATATATGTATGAAACTGTCAAAGAAGTGAACAACTAAATAAGACACACTCAAAGCTCCAGAGAATGGATCAACTTCGATAAAAAGAAATAATATTGCAAGTCAAATAATCTCTACCACCCTTACTCAAACTTTCCTCATCTCCTATTTTCTATCTCTGTAAAGTTACCTCTGGTTAAGCTCCACTACAGCCAGAGGAGCAACATCCTGTCTTTTCCAGCCCACTCTCTGAGACTTTTACCATGTACTAATACAATTTCAATCAATCTCTTCTAGATAGTATACATTTTTAGGAGAGGAAAGAAAAAAATATTGAATAAGTAGTTCACAATAAAAAGCTATTATTAAACTCATTTTTAAACATTTTTATTAAAAAGTATTTATTATATTGTACATAAAAGGCTGTATATAATATACTCTCATTCAAACTTATTGTGTATATGTTATGACAAGAAAATATATTAAAATATGAAGTATATGTTAAAATCAGAGTAATGTTTCTTTTAAAAAATCTTTATAAGCACACATTATTCATATAATTTAGTCAACTCCTATGAAGCTAGTTTTATGCCAACTTGACACAAGCTAGAGTCATTTTGGGAGAGTGAACCTCAATTGAGAAAATGCTCCCACGATACTGCATTTTCTTGATGGTTGATGTGGGAAGCCCAGGTTACTCTGGGCAGTGACACCCTGGGCTGGTGGTCCTGGGAGCTATAAGGAAGTAGGCTACACAAGCTATGGAGAACAAGCCAATGAGCAGCACGCCTCCCTGGCCTCTGCATCAAGTCTTGCCTCCAGGTTCCTGTTCTGCTTTGGTTCCTGCCCTTACTCCTTAGAGAATGGACGGGCTGTGATGTGGAAATGAAAGGGAATGAACCCTCTCCTCTCCAAGTTGTTTGGTTATGGTGCTTTATCACAGTAAAAGAAATCCTAAGACAGAAACTAAAAATATTATGAGCCATGGGATTAGATAGGATGCCATGACTCAGAACCAATTTATATTGACAATAATGTGATACTCTGTAAGAGGGTACAGTTTTTCCAAAACATTTTGATTCCTATACTAGGAAGTATGAGAAATTCGACCATATGATCAAATTAGAACATAGTTCTAGGGCTGGAGAGATGGCTCTGAGGTCAAGAGCACTGACTGCTGTTCCAGAGGTCCTGAGTTCAATTCCCAGCAACTACTTGGTGGCTCATAACCATCTATAATGTGATCTAAAGCTCTCTTCTTGTGTGCAGGCATACACACAGGCAGAACACTATATATGCAATAAATAAATAAATTCTTAAAAAAACATAGCACTAAGAAGTCACACTTTTGTAACTTGACTAATTTTATCAAAACAAAAAAGGAATTGGGTGTGGTGTTTTACACTTTTAATTGCAGAAGCAGGTAAATCTCTGTGAGTTCAAGGCCAGCTTGAACTACAAAAAAGATTAAAACAAAACAAAAACCCCAAAGCCAAACAAACAAAAGTGAACAAACAAAAACCTAAAGGAAGTGCTATGCATACCAGACTGGAGGCACCAAAGCATAAACACGAACATCTCAAGAGGAAGATGGAAACTGTTCCCG
>OU015752.1:9783955-9815071 GCA_907169655.1 Acomys percivali
TGTGTGTGTGTGTGTGTGTGTGTGTGTGTGTGTGTGTGTGTGTGTGTCTATCCATGCACACATATAACATACAAAACATATACAATACTCTATTGTCAATGGCCAAAATTGAAATAAGGCCCACATTTACTAACGTAGTTGACTTCCTAGTAATTTACTTTAAAAAATTTAGAATATAAAATATTTCTTAAGGAAAAATGTTTTACATAAAGATTTACACCTATGTGAGACATTTTATAATATTCTAGATGATGTTCTCAAAATATCAACTAAGCTTTGATAAAGATAAATTTTAATATCAAGAAGAGACTTGATACCCTATGAGCATATACAGGGGGAGCAAATCCCCCTCAGGAACAGTCATAGGGGAGGGGAATAAGGGGAAAATGGGAGGGAGGGAAGAATGGGAGGATACAAGGGATGGGATAACCATTGAGATGTAACAAGAATAAATTAATAAAAAAATTTTTTAAAAAGATAAATTTTAAGTCAATTTCATCTAAATAAGAAAATAAAAGCTTCATCATTAGTTTACTGTGTATCATTACATATAAGAACTTTAACATTTACTTCCTTTAGATTAAATTTAGTCTATAATTATCCCAATTTATTTTCTCTATCTGTATTTACTTGTAGTATATCTAGTCTTGAGTACTGCAAAGATATGAAAAGCTTCATGTGAAATATGATTTACCTGGTATAGGCTGTGGTCCAAACTTTGAAAATGTTTTTAGACAAAATTCTTCTGCAATAAGCTTAGATTGGAAGAGAAAAGAAAAAAGAAAACAATGTTAGAAAAGATATCACCTCTGAGTGTAGTGATGCACACCTTTAGCCACAGTACTGCAGAGACAAACAGGTATGTGAGTTCAAGGCCAGAGAGTTCCAGAACAGCCAGTGCTACACAATGAGACCTTGCCTTGAAAAAATAAGAACAACAACAACAAAAACAAAAAAATCCACAAAGAAATCAGTTTCCTAAATAAAGAAAAAAGCTACCCATCCATCACAATGTATTTTTTCTTGCAGTCATAAAGATGCTGTTAAATAAACTGAATAATTAAAGTCCAGGGCTCCATCCAGCAAACTCCCCTCTGGCTAACCGCCTGCCCCTGCTCACCTTACCCATGTCTCTCAGTACCTCTCCAGTCTCCCATCCTCAAACTAGACTAATACACAGCACATGTGTCACTTGCCTTTCCGTATCTCAGCACCTTCACATGTATGGAGGAACCACTGAAATCTATATGCATCCACTGCCCTCATCTATAAATGGCAGAACTGTTCAAGAGTTACTTCCAAAAATATTCTCTTGGAAACACCATTATTTTAAGTTTACTGTGAGTCACCTTACCACCTGCAACGAGTTCACACTCATCTGCAAACATGTCACTGCATATTTTTACAGTGTCTCTTTAAACACTACAAACATTCTATTACTCAGCCAGTATTTATAAATATATTTCAAGAAACAAGTATTTTCACTTTCAACTACATTTTTCCAGTGTAAAATATATCAACAAAGATTTAATTCAATTTGAGGTTACATTTATATTTTAAAATATTTATTTTTTACTACATGTGCATTAGTGTTTTCCCTGCGTGTATTGTCTATGTGAGGGTGTGGAATGCCCTGGAACTGGAGCTAAAGACAGATATGTGGGTGCTGGGATTGAACCTGGGTCCTCTGGAAGAACATTCGGTGCTCTTAATTGCTGAGCCACCTTTCCAACCCTTTGAGCTTATGTTTATCATATTAGTGGAGAGCAAACTGCCAAATGAATTTTCTCAGGTTGGAGATTTGTACCTGTTGGAAGTCTTATCTACTGCTGAATATTCTCTCCACTGTGCCTTAATTCTCTGGAAAAAATGAGAAAATTCATCCCCTATGGCAGTAGTACTCAAACTCTCAAGCCAACGCCATCACTACTGTTAACAGCACACACACGCGCAGCAGAGTCCTCCAGCAGACTGCCCTGCAGTTAAGAACTTGAGAAGTACCAAGATATAAACTCAAGCAGGAGTCAGCTTCAACGGCGATTCAGGGCAAATATGTGAGAACACATTCTCTTCTGAACATGGGCATTTTTTTCTTTCTGTTTCTTGGAAAAAATGTGATCTGCTCCACACACATACTGTGGGAGCACTCTGCCAGTGACCTAAAGTTCTAGTAATCTTCACCAACCCCACTTTTTTTCTTTAAGTTTTTATTTTGAGACAGGGACTAATTAAGTTGTCCAGGCTAGCCTTGAACTTGGGATCATCCTGCCTCAAGACCTCTTGAGTAGCTGAGACTACAGGATTGTACCTAGGCCTGGTTACAATGGGTATTATATGATCTCCAACTTGCCCTCTAATTGAGTAATTTCTTCCTTTCTTGAAATATGGCTCTTTCTGTTCTTTGTAAATGCATTGAGAGATGGAACATACAGAACTCAAGAAGATCCTGTAATACGATGGGAATGCTGTCCAATGTAAGAGCCATTACTAGTATGCGGACATCTGAATGCAACACTTATCATCAAAAGCCTAAAACTTAGTTCTTTAGTTGCACTAGTCACATTCCAAGTGTTCAGCAGGTGACCAGAAGCTGTGGTGTTGGACTACTCAGATATGGAAGACTTTCATCCTTACAGAGAGCTGTGCTAGACAGAGCCTGTACTCCTAAGGAGTCAAAGCTTACTCAGAATTTGGGAAGCCACACACAGAAAATGATATTAGGGTGCATTAAAGATGAGAACTGGGCCCTACAAATTTTGACTAATAGCATTGAAAGAACCATTATCTCAAAAATAAAATTTGTCCTATAATTCAGGAACTGACAAGGCTGAGACAAAAAATTCAGTTTTGCAATGAGGTTGGGCCACATGGTGAAAAAACAAAAAGTTTATATACTACAGATCCTTACAGTGATCCTAGAAACAAGAGTTTCTATTTAAAGCTTGTTTCAAAGTGACAGCCTTAAAAATGTAGCATAAAGAACCTCACTTGAATGCTTAAAAAGTGATATATAGAAAATATATCTTAGGAATAAATGATTCAAGTTTTTGTAAATCTAAGTAGTGCTTAAATACTAGTAAGGGAGGGGTTATGCATGTTCCAAACACATGATGTAAATATTCTACTTAAAATTAATCATAACTTTCCTCCCTTTTGCATATTATGTTTGGTAATTGGGGCTTTAACATTTTCCCTTTCATTGCTAGGAAGAGAATTTCAGTGTTTCAGCCCTGAGACTATGTTCTAACTACATTGGCAAGGAGGAGGTAGCTTCAATAAGATTAAATGAAGCCTTTGTTTCCTATCTTGTAGCTGCCAAAAAACAAAACAAAACAAAAAACTAAAACAGTACACTGTATCTAATAGCATTTGAAAGAATTTTTTTTAACAAAGAAGTCTTGTAAAACACCACATTCCAGAGATTGTTGCCATGTTTTTATACAAGTAACCTTTACTCTCCAAAGTTTAGTTAACTAAATGCACATCTCTTGTTTTCTGAGTAGCATTTGTTCTCAGGAATGTTCTATTAAACAAGAATCATATACAAGTAGTAGGGCTATGTTTTTGCTACCTATCTTATTTACAAAAGAATCCAATGCTAAGCCGGGCGTGGTGGTGCACGCCTTTAATCCCAGCACTCGGGAGGCAGAAGCAGGCGGAACGCTGTGAGTTCGAGGCCAGCCTGGTCTACAAAGCAAGTCCAGGACAGCCATGGCTGCATAGAGAAACCCTGTCTCGAAAAAAAAAACAAAAACAAAAACAAAAACAAAAAAAGAATGCTAATTAATATAGGTCACAGGAAACATGAATTTTAGGAGTAAGTAATGCCATTAGACTTGACATTTTATAAACCATGACAAACTAAATTCAATTATCTGCACAAATATTTGTTTTGAATGTATTTTTTATTTGAACACTAGAGGAAAAATTATGCGATATACCAATACAGTATATGCACTTAGATCTGTCCATAGAACCATGGTTTTCAACAATTTTGTCAAATACAATCTTGATCATGTAGATATGTTGATAATACATACTAAGTGCTCTGATTACGTATGTGCTAGACATTTAGCACTGTATGAACATTATTATTTAATTCTCACAGCTACCTCACAATATGGCTATACCTTTCAGATCACAGCTTACAGGTAAGAGGTAAGAAAAGTCAAGCACAGAGAGGTTTAATCACTTCAACTTTAAACAGTGGGAGAGGAAAGGCCCCAGTGCAGTCTGAGAAGGACCCTCTCAGCCAGGTTCTGTGGTGATCGCTACAGGCCTGCTGTGGGCACCTGGAACTTACTATTTAACTTTAGGGTGACGCTGACACATACCTGAGGTGAGAGAAACTTTTCAATTCGCTTAGCTATAAACCCTTTCTCCAATATGGAGTTGACTGATGGTCTATCCCTAGGATTCCTTTTAAATAACTGAGAGAGCAAGCTGCGGAGGTCATAGGAATAATGCACAGACACCGGAGGGAAGGATCCAGATATTATCTTCAGTACCAGGTTTTTCATGTTTCCAGCTTCAAACTAAAATCCAGAGAAGAAATGCACATGTGTAAAACACAAAGAAACTGAAATGGGGAGTGTCAGTAATGAGCAATAATTATTTTTCCATTAATACAGAATAGAACTACAACCCTTTCTTGGGTAATTCAATCAGCATACTTTCTGTAGACTTTACCTAATTACCTAAAATTGCAAAAAGGCTGCCTTCAAAAAAGTATTATTCTTTGCTATAAGAGTAAGATCCAATTGTTTATTCAACGTACAAAGAGGTAAGGTATTAAATATTAGTAAGATTTTATAACAATAATCAAGATGATAAAAGGTTATGCAACCTAGTAGTCTTCATTTAAGACCTAGCATTCTCTGTAACAACCAGAAGAAAAAATTAGACTACTGAGCAAAAAGCATTTGGGCTAAACAAGTAAAAAGATAAGAGAACTCCTAATGACTTTATCCTTAGGCTGTGTCCCTTATACCTTTTTTTATGGGCACGATGGGGGGGGGAGGCTCCCCAAAGAATCATCAATCCAATGGGGGGGTGTAAGCGATATTAATAGGAAAGTTATGTTTTAGGATTAAATATAAAATAAACTATAACTGAAATAAAAAGAATACACAGGTTGGGTAGTTTAAAAATTAGACTTCATGAAATGGGAAAATGAAATGAACCAATAGTTCTCAAACGAGTATATACAAATGGCCAGTAAACACATGAAAAACTGTTCAACATCATTAGCCATGAGGGAAATATAAATCAAAAGTATATTGGGATTCCATTCCTAGTCAGAATAGCTACCAGTGAGAAAACAACAAATGCTGGCAAGAATGGGAACCCTCATATACTACTGGTAGGAATGTAAATTAGACTAGCCTTTATGGACATCAATATGTAGGTTGCTCAAAAAATTTAAAATGCAGGTAACATAATTCAGCAGTAACACCTCTGGGAATACGCAAAAAAAAAAAAAAAAAAAAAATCTGCGCATATTAGAGATACCTGCACACTGAAGTGGAATTCTGGAATCAGCCCAAGTATATGTCAACAGATGAACGGATAAAGACTATATACAAATAGGGAGATCATAAATCCCCAAGCCTAGCTGAGGAACTATTGACACTTGGTGTCAGATGGAGGGCAAAAAGACAGTTTTGGACAGGGCTATGGTCCCTGGTAGGCCAACCAAGCTCCAGGGGATGGCCGTATACCTATGCACTTAAGGACAGCACTAATTGGACTTAGCTGGTTATTTAAACATAAGAAGAGGGCATGAAGAGGTTGGGAGGGGAATTGAGAAGAGGATTTGGGAGGAGTCAGAAGAGGGAGTGGGGAGTAAATAGGATCAAAATATACTGAATGAATGTATGGGATTCTCAAAACAAAAATTACACTAAAAAGAATGTTCACAGAAATATGCAATTAATTTCATTCAGCTATATAATTTGAAAGAAAATGGATACAATTGCAGGCTGTTACATTACTAACAACAAGCCAAACTCAGAAGACAAATATTGTGGTTTTGTCCATAAATGCAAACTAGATTACACTTACTTTTACACACACACACAAATGCATGAGCACGAACACAGGTGCACACAGAAGCAGATGCACAAACCGGGAAAAGTTAAAGACCAGTTAGGTGGGGGAAGGGTAGGGAGGGCATCGGGAAGGTGAATTTGGTCAAAGTATATCATATACTTGAATAAAATGTTTTTGTTTCAGAGACAGCATATTACTATGTAGCACTAGATGGCCTTGAACTCAATCTGAAGGCCAGAGTAGTCGAGATCTTGAAGTAATCCCCATGCCTCTGTCTCCAAGGGCTGAGATTATAGGTGTGCACCATCACAATAAAAATGTCATTAGGAACCCATAACTATGTGCAATGATATACACCAAAAAAAGCATAGATTTCATAATAGGAAAATAATAGGCTTTAACATTTCTACTAAAACAACAGGACATCTGTATTAACCTTGTGTGTCCTCAACATACACACCAAGAAAACAAAATGCCCACTATAAATTAGGTACCAATGATGTTAATTATAAAAAATGCACTCCTAAATAAATGTAGGCTCTCCCAGAACATTTGAAATTTAATTTCATTCTTTTTATAAAATGTAAGTACATTTTGTTTTGCAGAAATATGTTACATAAAAAAAATAAGATTTAAGACAATATAGTAGATTTTTTTTTTTTTTTTTTTTTTTTGGTTTTTCAAGACAGGGTTTCTCTGTGTAGCCTTGACTGTCCTGGACTCACATTGCAGTCCAGGCTGGCCTCGAACTCACAGCGATCCGCCTGCCTCTGCCTCCCGAGTGCTGGGATTAAAGGCACGCGCCACCACGCCCGGCTTCAATATAGTAGATTATGTAGGCATGCATTTAAAAACAAAGAAACACAGATGAAGCAGGAAAGATGGTTCAGCAGTTCACAGGTCTTTCTGCTCTCCCAGAAAACGTCAGTTTGGTTCTGGGCACCCACATCACTTAGCTCAGGACTAGATTCAGACACACTCTTCTGACATCCAATAGTAAGTGCACACACCACTATGGTGGGTACACATCACATTCATATAATGTAAAAACACCTCAACAAACAATAATGACAGACAGACATACTTCAAAAAATATTAAACAATAAAAGCAAGCTATAAGGCTGCTAATATAAGCGAACACTTGGAGACAAGTAATTTGATTTAAAAGTTGAATTAGAATAAAGCTTAAAGGAAAGCAACAAATAGAAGCAGTTGTTTCTTGTTACACTTGTTTACCGTACTTATTTACTGCTTTATAATTTTGTATATTTCCTTAAGGTTTTTTTTGTGATGAAAATACAGTACTGTTAATCAGTGAGGGAAACACGCTTAAAAAGAGGGTATGAAAATGAAAAAGTTAGCCGAGTATGGGGGTGCATGCTTTTTATCCCAGCACTCGGGAGGCAGAGTCAGGAGGATCTTTCTGAGTTCAAAGCTAGCCTGGTCTACAAAGTGAGCCCAGGACAGCTAGGGCTCTGTTACACAGAGAAACCCTATCTTACACACACACACACACACACACACACACACACACACACACACACACAAGCAAAAAAACAAAAAAAGGGGAAGAAGTTATTAAGATTAAATATATTTTGACAAGAACTCTCCCTTTTTGGTATATTTTATGCTATTTAAAAATGTGCTAATGGTGAAAACTATAAGTAGTATAAGGGTACTTAATATGATAGAATTACTTGCCAAGAGACTGGAGAGACTCTCAGTGGGTAAAATGTCTGCTGTGCTAATGCAGAGATGTGTACTCAGAAGCCAGAAACACATGTAAAAGATGGTTGGCTCTGTGCCCTGCAGCTGGGTGGGTTGGGGGTGGAAGCAGATGGATCCCTAAAGCTCACTAAACACCAACTAGCCTAAGTGATGAGCAGGTTCTGTGAACCAGTCTCAAAAAATAAAGATGGAGAGCAACCAAGGAAAGACACCAGACATTGACTTTAGGGCTCACACACACAGCACCTGTGCACATTCCCATATTATTAAGTACGTACACACACACACACACACACACACACAGACATACACCTTGAAAAATACACTGAATAAAATTACTCTACTGTTCTTCTTTTCTATACTGGCAGTTTATTTTTTAATAAAAACAACACTCTGGTTGTCAGAGAAAATAAAATTCTTTAAATTACTTCCAATACCAAACTCAAAAATGTTGAATGCTTTTAATTTAACTCGTTATTGTTTTCTTTTTCACACGTAATCTTGCTATATAACCCAGACTGGACCTGAACTTGCAATTCTTCTGCCCTCAGCCTCCCAAGGGCTGGGATTACAGACTTTTCCACCACACTCAGCTAAATGTTTGGAAATGAAACTAATTAGAAATACCAGGGTAAAACACAAATTCACAGTAAATGAATGCACATGAAGGAGGAGGAGATGTTTGTTTGTAGCACTAGAAATAATTTTTGTAGCTGGGCACGGTGGCGCATGCCTGTAATCCCAGCACTCGGGAAGCAGAGGCAAGAGATCTCTGTGATCTGGAGGCCAGCCTGGTCTACAAAGCAAGTCCAGGACAGTCAAGGCTACACAGAGAAATCTTGTCTACACACAAACAAATAAGAGACAGTGTTTGTGGGGGAGAAAATATGTAATAAGACCAAATCAGTTTAAAAATGTGTTTCAGAAAATAAAATCTGTGTGTTATCTGAAAGATTCACAACTTGAGAAACATCAGAACTTTTACTTACTGCATGTTTAAGTGTACACAATTCATAAAGGACACAGCCCAAAGCCCAAATGTCACTGGAAGACACAAGTGAGAGATTTCATTTTAATACCAGAATATAGGAAGTAAATACAATGTAAAACTGGGGGCAGAGGTATGTTCTCTAGAAAGTTTTTGTTTTGTTTTTGTTTTTTGAGACAGGGTTTCTCTGTGTAACCTTGATTGGTCTAGACTCACTTCTGCCTCTGGAGTGCTGGGATTAAAGTCAGGCATTACAAAGCCTGGCTAGAAAGTATTTTTTTAACTCAAAATTTCAAACCAGATAATAAAAGCAAGTACACCAAATTAGAAACATAAGGTTGACAAAACAATTACTTTGAAATTTCCTTAAAGGAATTGAATATTTAAAAAGATGCTACCAAAAATTCATTCCATTTATTTTTTTATTCTGCAAGATTCAACATGCTTACCCAATTTAAAAAATATTACAAAATGAAAAAAAATTTTTTTCTACAAACTAAACAGTGCTTCTTGGTTAGGACCCGTCATTGGGAAAGGAGAGGAAAGCAGTCACTGGACTCCAATTATGGGACTGTCCTCAATAATGTGCCACATAATCTACTAACAGCTTAGACGAGCAGTAGGCTGAGGCCTTTCAAAGACGCTGGTGTCTCTTTCTGAATGTGGTTACTGCACTGAGAGTGCAGCATGCATTCTACACTGCTGGCTAAAGCTCCATAAGAAGTGACTGAGACAGAGAGAGCAGTCGATTCCTAACTGTAACAATAAGTGCTTCTCTGTTGAGTTCTTCCAATGAGATAGGAAGCGTTTTTACAATTCCCTCATCGTATACTAAAAATCTAAAGATACGCATGCTTACACACACATTACTGATTTTACAATAGTATTCTCAAGGCTATTAAATAGTGTGACAGACATCATTTCAAATACCTTTTATTGTTATAAGGCTTGTTTTCACAGATTTCAGGTGACAAGTAGTATGGAGTTCCTATACACGTTCGAGCCAGCTCTACAGTACTAGAACAATAAAATTGTTAAAGAAGCTTAAGACACAGATATTTTAAATTATTACACATACACTACAACAGATTCAATTTCACTGAAGATACATTAAAACCATGCTGAAAGCTATTATGTTACCTATTAAGAACTCGAGCAATTCCAAAATCTCCAAGCTGCACTGTCCCATCTTTGGTTAGAAATATGTTCTATAAAAGAAAGAACAAACAAAAATATTTTTTTTGTTTAGTTACTTCTATTGGAAAATATTGATTTTCAGGAAACTCAATCCAATTAAAAACTATGCTATAACTGGATATCCCAATGCAAAAACAAAAACAAAATAAATGCACCTTCATAGTTACCTCACCATATGCAAAAATTATCTCAAAACAAATGATAGAATATAACCACTAAAACTATAAAAATCCTAAAAACAGGAATATATTATCCCACTTTTGAGGCAGGCAATGTTTTTTTAGACATCAAACAAAACTGAAAAGAAAGAAAACTTAGACCTCATTAAACCTAAATATTTTTTGTGCACATAGGACACTGTCAATAAAATAAATAAGGGCCTGTGAGATGCTCAAGTGGTTAAGGTGCCTGCTGCTCAAACCTGACATCCTGAGTCTGAGCCCCAGGAACTACATGGTGAAAAAGAGAACCAATTTCTGAATGTTGCTCTCTTACCTGCATACGCGTGCGTGCCTTAGCAGATGTGCCTGCACACATCCACATGCACACATGTGCCCAGATGCACACATACAACAGTAAATGCAAATAGAGTTTAAATAAAAGACAATGAATAGACAACCCACAGAATGAAACCATTCTGCACAGCATGCATTTTAAAAGGAATATTTCATGAAAGAAAAGTTAATAAATCAATAGTATAAAAGGAAAGAAAACATTGCCAGGCAGTAATAGTGCATGACTTTAATCCCAGCACTAGGGAGGCAGAGCCAGTTGGATCTATGTGAGGTGGAGGCCAGTGTGGTCTACAGAGTGAGTTCCAGGACAGCCAGGGTTACAGAGAGAAACCCTATCTTAAAACAAAACAAAACAAAACAAAAAATGAAGGGAAACAGAACTTGGTGGCAAAGATAGGGAGGGATATAGGAAAAATGAACCATGAAGCTCCCAGATAGCTCGCCCCATCATCCACCCTGGGAATATTATACTCCCATCAATCTGCACGCCCAAGAAGGCAAATGGACAGGTGGTGACAAGGAGAGCTATGATAACTGCATGCCATTTCTATTTCCTTTCTGGGAACTTTGAGGACTCGAGTGAAACACAAATATGAGTGTGAAGCCAAGGCTGAGGCAGAGGCTAGATTACTAGCATAAAATCACACTCACACTCTGGAAATAAAACACTTCCCACTAGAGAACCTAGAGGAAAATTTAGATAGATATGAAGAAATCTTATTTTTAAAAAGCGAGTGAAATCATGAAGCATGTGAGACTTCACTACAAACACAACCCATCGGACAGGATGGCAGTGCATGCCTGTAAACCCAATACTCAGGAGGATGACAAGTTCAAGGTCAGTCTGGTCTGCAGAGTGAGACACTCAAACAAATAAAAACTTGTAAGATAGTGTGACAAAACATTAACCATAAATATGTGTAAACACTGCAAAGAGCCTGAAACCCACGCATTCTAGAGGTTCAAACAAGAATGGGAGAACTCGGGCTGGAGAGATGGCTCAGCGGTTAAGAGACCTGTCTACTCTTCCAGAGGTCCTGAGTTCCATTCTCAGCAACCATATGGTGGTTCATAACCATCTATAATGAGATCTGGTGCCCTCTTCTGACCTGCAGGTGTACATACAGGCAAAACATTGTATACATAATAAATAAATAAATCTTAAAAAAAAAAAAAAAAGCCTTAAATTAATAGCATGAGCCTCCCTTCCCCACTCCTTTTTAAAAAAAAAAAAAAAAAAAGAATGGGAGAACTCAAGAGCAGAGTGCACTACAGAAGGAAAATATCAAGGGAAGGCGGGCAAAGAAATGACAACGTATCCAATAGAGAAAACAAGAACTACTAAGATATGGAGGACTGGAGAGATGGTTCAGAGGTTACGAGCACTGTCTGCTCTTCCAGAGGTCCTGAGTTCAATTCCCAGCAACAACTTGGTGGCTCATAACCATCTATAATGAGATCCGGTACCTATCATGCAAGCAGAGCATTGTATACATAATATATACATTTAAAAAACCACATAGAGCCGGGCGTGGTGGCGCACGCCTTTAATCCCAGCACTCGGGAGGCAGAGGTGGGCGGATCGCTGTGAGTTCGAGGCCAGCCTGGTCTACAAAGTGAGTCCAGGACAGCCAAGGCTAACACAGAGAGACCCTGTCTCGAAAAACCAAAAAAAAAAAAAAAAAAAAAAAAAAAAAAAAAAAAAAAAAAAAACCACATAGATATACTCCACTACCTTTTTAATGGTCATTACAGTAAAAACTACGGAGGATGAAATGAGCACATTATAGACAATTTAAAGAGGACTTGGGGCTAGAGAAAGAGAGCCGAGGTAGAGTACTCCTAGCGTGCTCTGGGTTTGATCCTGCGACCATTACAAAGAAAAAGGCAAAAGGAAGAAGTGTAGACTTGCTTAACTGGGAAAAATAATTCATTTAATATTCAATAAGGAAACAATAAGGAAAGTATGAAAGAACAAAAAGACCTTTTAAGTGCTGTACTTAGATTCATTTAAAAGAAAATCCAGAGTCCAAGAAGGTCTCTAGAACATTCCCAAAAGGACACACAGATTCACACACACAAAGGCACAGTACAGTGACTAAACAATGAGCCTCACCAGCTACGACTTCGCAAGATTTCCGAACAAAAAGCACAAAAAGAATTGTAAATCCTTCAGAGACAGAAAGAAATCATAATAGCTTGAAATTTCTGAATGTCATTTTTGATACCAACCCCCAAAACAAACAAACAAACAAACAAACAAACCCCAAATGAACCTTATCTTCCATTTAAAACAAAAACAAAAAAAACAAAACCTCCTATCCAGAAATTTTTATCCACATTATCATTAATTAGAGAAAAGGGAATAAGGTTAACCACAGACAGGCAAAATCTCAAGAAATTAACTTCCTTACATTTATTTCCTCTGACTTATGCTATCCCAAGGAAAGAATAAATCAAGAAAGAAGAGAGTACAAAAGTAAGTGGGAGAGCTACTATGAGGGGAGACATCGATCACTTGAGAGAACAGGACAGGAGGAAAGAACAGAGCTGTCGTTTCCAGTCACACAGAAGTGACTGCTGGCACGGAGGCTCACACCTGAAATCCCAGCACTCAGGACAGGAAGATCTGAGGAGCACTGAGAGTTTGAAGCCAGTTTAGGCTACACAATGAGTTTCAGGCCAAAATGGGCAAAAGTGTGAGACCCTGTGCTTTAAAAAAAAAAAAAAAAAAAGGCTATTGGTGATAGGCGATAATGAACATACCTGTGACTTTATGTCTCGGTGAAGAATTTTTCTATCGTGTACATGCTTCAAAGCCAAACATATCTGTACAAACCAGTCCAAAATCTAGAGAGAAACATAAGATTAAAAACATTTAAGGTACAATTTCTTTGTACTTTGCAGATAGTTAACACTAGTATGTATTCAAGTCAACATATACTAAAAGTGTCACACATAGCAAAATAAATACAGTAAGAAACTTGAAGAATGAAAAATACAAATAATTTATACTTTATAATAGATTGATAGTAGATGAGTAAGTTTGTTAGGCTTATTTTTTCTACATTTTTCCAATATAAGTAAAAGATACAAAAGGAAAATTATTGGGACAGAAATTTAGAATGCATCTATTTGATGTCTCTAACCACACTAGCACATATAAACAGTCTCTGCGATTATCATTTATACATAAACCAACTTAATTTCTACCTCACTCTTCATACCAAATAATTCCAATTAGACAGTATTTTTAAACACAGTTTTAAACAGCCAGGCATCGTGGCACATGTTTGTAATTCTAGCACTTGGGGAGGCAGAGGCAGGTGGATGCCTGTGAGCTCGAGGCAAACCTGGTCTACAGAGGGAATCCAGGACAGCCAAGGTCAATTTTTAATAATTTTTGGCTGTCACATGATTTTCAAAACAGAACATGGAAAATACCCTGACCCCTGTCTCCAAAGGCTCAATGTAACTTTGCTATATAAAATTTAAAACATCTTCATAGCAAAATATATAGTCACACTTAATAAAAATTTGAGAATATGCTTGAAATGTAATTGATAGGTCACAAATTCTCAAATATGCGAAAGTTCTTTCATATCTGTGAGAAAATGCTAGTGACTAAAACAAGAGGTGAGATTCAAAAGGGACAAAGGACAATAAGCACATACAGGATATTAATATTTTAAATTAAAAGAGTAACTAAGAAAGGTACCACTTTAACTTGAAATAATATGTAGTATTTCTCAAAATGTGGTATGTCTTTTATACTTCATTTTTGAGGTGGTGGAAATCACTTGACAAAACATAAAAAATTAAATTTCACATGCCTTTTAAATTAGACTACAATTTCAAATTTATTCCACACATTAAAAATGCCAAAACATGTATACAAGGGATGTGTGGTTTAGTACTATTTGTTTTTTAAACAGCCTACATGTCCACTTATATAACTGATAAAATACGCGATGACAGCCCTGTAGTGTGCAGCCACTGGGAATGAAGCACCTCTGTATGGAGCTAAGCACAATTAACACAGAAAGCTACAGAAGAGTATGAACACTGTGCTCCCGTTTTTTAAAATAGGCACATGCTTCTATCACAACCTAACTGTATATAGTAATGCATTTGTCCTTACTGTGTATGTGCATGTGCATGTCCTGTGTGGGGAGAAAAAAGACACAAGGAATGAGGGAGGAGAAGAAAACCAGTAAGGAGGGCTTGACATTACAGAAGAGGGCTGTAGAAGATCACAAAGGTAACATGCTTCACTTCTTTTTTTTTTTAAGGATTAATTTATTTATTAAGCATACAGTGTTTTGCCTGCATGTGTGCTTGCACACCAGAAGAGGGTGCCGGATCTCATTACAGATGGTTGTGAGCCGTGGATGCTGGGAATTGAACTCAGGACCTTTAGAAGAGCAGACAGTGCTGTTAGCCTCTGAGCCATCTCTCCAGTCCATGAGCTTCACTTCTTACACTTTCAGTATTCTTAAGGAACAAATAGCATATTTAAAGTCATATACAATTAATTTAAAAATGATTTCCCTGACAAAACATCCCCCTCACTTGAGGTGCCAACAGAAGGCTCACTAGGTTTCAGGCCAGAAACACAGTAAAAACTCTATTTCCAGAAATAATAAAAACAAATACTAAAACAAAATACCCAATCAGTTAAGGTTTTTTTTTTTTAGATATTTACTAAGAATAGCATAAAACTTGAATGTCTTTCCATAGTGACATAAGGGATTTTGAGTAAAAAACAAATGACTTCAACAGTATGTACAGTGGTAGAGACTCACAAATACATGCAATGAAATGCGTTATCTAACTAAAGTGGTATGTACAAGCACAACCGGGGAGAGGTCAGGAAAAAAGAAAAGACAATGAAAAGGTTAAGTGGAGTCCAACTGCTGTGGACACTGCAAGGTGAAAGGCAACAATGCTGGAATCCGACCACTTCACTTTACAGGGTTCTACTGTTGCTGCGTTTCCCAAACCTGTTCTTTGTGACAAAAATACATTCAAGAATGTACAAACATGTACAGGAATCAGCTTTGCAAAGAGTTACTAAAAGAGCTCATAAATTAGGGGTCAGTGAATTTATTCTGTAAAGAGTAAGGGAGACAGGGCAGTGGTGGTACACACCTTTAGTCCTAGCCATCAGGAGGCAGAGGCAGGTGGATCTCTGAGTTCAAAGGCAGCCTGGTCTACAGAGCAAGTTGCAGGACGGCCAGGGCTACACAGAGAAACACTGTCTCAAAAAGACAAAACAACAACAACAACAACAAACACAGGGAAGGGAGTAGAGTGCACAACTCAGGCTAACAGCTTAGCTCAGCTTTCCCACTGTAGTAATAAAGCAATCATGAGTTATTTGTAAGCAAAACAGAATTCACTATACTGTAATAAAATTTCATTTACAAACAAAGATAGTGGGCTGGATTGGGGCTGTAATGACTGTTAGAGAGATGAGCAAGTAACACAGTCATTCCAGAGGGTGATGCTCTTAAAGATACAGAAGAGCTGACTCAGCTGCCAGAAGATGAAAAGAGCCCAAGGATGGATACCCGAAACTAAGCAGCAATCTCAGCAACAGAATGGTACGGATCACTGTGAGTTCGAGGCCAGCCTGGTCTACAAAGTGAGTCCAGAACAGCCAACGCTACACAGGGAAACCAAAAGAAAAAAAAAAAGGAAAAAAAAAAAAAAAGAAACTTGTCATTATGTGAAACTCCTAAGAAACGATTGTACAGGTGCTGCACACCTGTAACCCCAGCATTCAAGAGGCAGAGTCAGGCGGATCTCCATGAGTTCGAGGCCAGCCTCGTCTACAAAGCAAGTCCATGACAGCCACAGAAACCCTGTCTCGAAAAACCAAAGGAGGAAGAAGAGAAGCAGGAGGAGGAAGAAGAAGAAGGAGGAGGAGAAGGAGGAGGAAGAAGAAAGAGGAAGAAGAAAGAAAGAAAAAGAAAGAAGAGGAAGAAGAAGAAAGGAGGAGGAAGAGGTGGTATTGTAACGTGATTTTTTTTTTCCTGCATGGGGTTTTTTATTAAAGTTAAAAAGGACTAAGAGAAAAAAATAAAGCTGTTGGAGCCTTGATCCGTCTATCGTGTGTGTGTGTGTGTGTGTGTGTGTGTGTGTGTGTGTTTGTGTGTGTGTGTGTATGTCTATTTTACATTAGTTGCAATGGACATACAAATACAAAGCTCAACAATAAAAAATTCATGCTCCATAAGTATCTGCTAAAATAAATGACAAGAGATAGATAAATTTTCAAAAATACCCCAAAATAAGGCTGCTTAGGTAAGATGGGCCATACTTTAGAGACCCCAGTAGTCAAATCAGATTTCATGCAGCTGCAAATAGAAGGCTTCTAGAGCTAGAGTTATTTAGCAAGGTTATTTTTCTGGAAGATATGATCTGGCAGCAATAAGCCAGATTGACAGGACACAGAATAATTAATCAGTTGTAATAAATAATTAGGTTACAAACAAGTAACGCACACATACACATGTGTGTGTGGGATGCAGTTTATAGTATACATACAGAATATATCATAGACAGGAAATGAAATGGGGAACTAAACAAAGATGGTAACTAATTAGAGATGTGACTAAAATATTAGATCTGATACCAGCCTGCACTAGCAATTATCATTAGCATCCACAGTTAAAAATGAAAATATATAGTTGGGTGTGGTGACATGTCTATAGTTTCAGCACTCAGGTGGTAGAGGTGGGATAACTAGAAGTTCTAGGCCAGCCTGGGCTACATGAGACTCTATCCCCTGCTCTACGTGTCCCCACCCACACCCCACCAAACGGATACATGCAGAATCACACTTTGAGCTGCTTCTTGGTAGTGGGGTAGCAATCAGCTCCTCCATGCCAACCCACCTGGTCTTCGTGGAACAATGTGCCTTTCTGAGCATTGATTCGTTTAAACAGATCCCCTCCTTCACAGTAATCCATTACTATGTAGAGAGAGCCATTTTCTACAAAACACAAACATTAAATTCCATCTTTAATACTGCATCAAAAGCACCTAAATTAAGGTACTTACAGGTTTGCTAAGAAGCAGCAGCTAAACGATGGAGCAGACCATCTTCTAAATGTTAGGGCACAAAGTCTAGGTGCTCTGCTTATGCTGGTGCTACAATGACATGGTTCACGATGACCGTAATACTTCGAGAACATAAATAAAATGCAGAACAATACACCTTTGCTCAATTTCCTTAAAGACGATATATAAAATCATGTTTTCCCATTAATTTTTCAGAGCTCTTATTTTAAGACTTATAATATCAGTTTTCAGTTTTGAATTACTCACTTGAATTAATTGTTCACAAAACACAAACACAACAATAAATGTCATAATTAAGTCTGAGGATTAAACAGTGAATAAGGCCTAGCCTCCACCACCAGCCCCTACTGATTTACTTTCTGAAAACAAACAAACAGTGTACACATTTGTGAATAGCATGAAGATGGGACACGGCCACAGTCACTTTGTATCTTTTATACCTTTATGTCTTTATGCACGGAGGAAGGTCTACAAAACAATCATTCCTTCCACCAACAACTTTTTTTTTTTCACAAAAGAAAACTGGTCACTATCACTTACAACAACTGAGAGGGTGGCATTCCTAGTTCTCATGTCCTTAAGGTGTGCACAATGGCTGTATTTCTAGAAGCACTTCCCTCTCACTTTGCGGTGGCATTTTTTTTTGTCATTGTTTTTTTGTTGTTGTTGTTTTGTTTTGTTTTTGAGGCAGGGTTTCTCTGTGTAGCCTTGACTGTCCTGGACTCACTTTGTAGACCAGCCTGGCCTCAAACTCACAGTGATCCACCTTCCTCTGCCTTCCGAGAGCTGGGATTAAAGGCGTGCGCCACCATGCCCTGTAGGAGCATTCTTATTGAGAGCTCTTATATGCTGTTCTGATATACTGCTTATAATATACCATGACAACTAGAACCTAGAATAAACTAATTAAGAATCTGTATGACAAAGCCAGGCTCCATGGTGCACACCTGTAATCCCAGCACTCAGGAGGCAGAGGCAGGCAGATCTCTGTGAGTTTGAGGCCAGCCTTGTCTACAAAGTGAATCCAGGACAACCAGGGCTGGTTACACAGAGAAATTCTGTCTAAAAACAAACAAACAAAAAAAGCTGGAGATGTAACTTAGTGGAAGCGCTTGCTCAGAACACATGAAGCCAGGTGTTTGATCTCAAGCACTGGAGTGTGGGCAAAGGGGGAGGGGAACTATGAGAGGTAACAGGGAACACAAAGAAATTTGAGAAACGTTGGGGATTTAGCACATGAACTAGTTATTACTCTCTGCTATTCAGATATCTATTATTTAGAGAGACAGTTATCATGTGCTGGCTCCTTCCTGTCTCGTCCCACCTCTCCTCCCGCCCATCCGCCCGCTGCCTGAATACTTGCTTGTCAAACAAAGTCTCCATATGCTGCTGCCCAGGCTGGCCTCAAACTCACAGTCCTCTCGCTATTGCCTCCCCAGTACTAATATTGCAGGTATCTGGCCTACACCCCGCCTGCACTGACTTAGATACACCACTAACAGAGAAGTGTTTCCTCTTAGAGACATAGAGACAAGAGTAGTGACACATAAAAGCCCCGTTATCACTAAGAGGCTCACAGGATTTTAAAGACGCCCTAAAACCCAAAACAAGCACTACGTTAGAAACTGCTTAAAGCTGAAGCAGTTTCAACTTCAAAACAAGATACAAAAACAAAACCCAGGTAAGCCAAGTGACAATGACACGTCAGAGAATAACTAAGGGCAGACAGAAAACCATTCACCGGGATGTGAGTTAGAAAAACTCAGTACAAGCACACTGCTTGGCTATTTCTAGCACTCTTTCCTTTACCACCTCTTAATTTAGACGCCAAAAGCCCCAAGTGTTTTAATTATTGCTTTCTAACAGTTTGGTGTATGTACATGTGTTTATTATAAAAGACTACTATATCATGTTTACTATAAATTTAAGTACAGTATCTCCTGGAGTTCTGTGAGCTGCTGTAGCAAATTAATCAGATCTAAAAGGAGGTCATAGGAACGTCCATTTGGAGCTTGTTTGGCAGAAAGTCACAAGTCTGGACTTGCTGCTGGTTCTGAAATAGAGACAGCATGGACAGTGTCCCCAATCCAGGCAATGTGACACCATCTGCAGGCAGACACTGTCTGACGTGAACTGGATAAGAGGGCTTGGAGCTGTTATCCACTGTAAAGTTGCTTGTTTGCTGCTGGAAAGACTCCCACACCTTTTAAGTCACAGAAGTCCTGAGCACTGTGGTGCAAAGGCCGAGGGAAAAACAAGCACTTTGTTTCCCTAACATAGAATGTGTCATGTAGGCACAGAAAGCAGGCTAAGAATAAACACTGCATTGTGGACCACGCTAATTCCTAGGGGAAATGAGGGTGAAATTAGAGGAACTGAGAACTTGTAGTCATGAACGTGTGTCATGAACAGGTATAGCTTTAAACTGAGGCACAACAAAGACAACAAAGCCACGCCTATAGAATGAGCCTCCCTTTTCAACCATTCAGGTATTTCTAGGTAGAGATGGAGCCTGTTAACACTCTAGCATGGCCTGGGGAGGGGCACATGAGGGCTCACCCCTACATGAAAAGATACGACAGGTACTGGATGCTGAGGAAGGAGTCAGCTTTCTTCAAGGATGTACTCCACTGGTAAACTGCCCATGATTCAGTAAACAACCCCACCCCTGCACACATGCAAGGGACCCTAATTAAAGTTAGTGGGTTATTGAGAGAGAGAGAGAGAGAGAGAGAGAGAGACAGAGACAGAGAGACAGAGAGACAGAGACAGAGAGAGAGAGAGATAAAGACAGAGAGAGAGAAAGGAAGGACATGAAAGGAGGAAGAGGGGCTGCTGGAATGAAGAGAGGAATGAGGTGTGTGAAATATGATTAAATTATATTATACATGTATGAAATTGTCAAAAATAGGTAAATTATTTTAAAAAATGGAGATCAGAACATTTTCTCAGTATTAGTGGCAGGAATACTCATGTGGAGTTTTAAGTTTAAGATATTAATTATTGTCAATTTTTCCCTTCAAATGTTTGCACTACACTGTTTCTTTTTAAGTAACACCAATAATAATGAGGCAGTATTACGCCACAAGGGATAGTTTGGTGTCAATACTATCCTAGACCCTAGACTCAAACTGATACTTTACATGCATATGTATTAAACAAACAAGCAAACAAACGAACCATTTTTCCATAAAAATACAATCACAAAATAATTCCTTATAAGGAAAATACCCTAAAATTGTAAATGTCTTAGATCTTATTTTAAATGTTTACAAAATATATCTGACCTTCAAATGATTCTTTATATTGGACAATATTTGGATGCTTCATGTTTGCCAACACAGCAACTTCCCTCCTTGATTCTTGCCTTTCTTTACTGGACATCTTAAATGGGAGAAAAAAGTAAAATAGTAAAACCACTAGTAAGAAACTTAAAAGTCCGTCAGTAATATATAACAGTGAGTTAACAAAGAATGAACTGAATCGGTATGAAACTCTCTTAGGGTGCCCAATCTAGGTTAAGTTACAAGACAGTAAGTATATGTTCTACACTCAGGTACAGGCCTGTCTCAGAAAACAGCTGAACAGATCCCTGAGAAATTAATGGTCCTCGGTGAGATTACAGCACTCTTTCTCATTATATGCATTTCTCTAATACAATGTCCTCTTATAACCAGATTATTACTTGTGCAACTGAACTAAAATTTTACTTACTCTTGAGATGTTAATTTCCTTGATAACATAATGCCTGCTGTCCTCTGTAGATTTAACAAGAACAGCTTTTCCAAATGAACCTTCTCCAATCTTCTGTAGTCTAACATACTTCTCCATGGTTCTTTCCTAAGGCATTTTTATAGATACACTACACACAAAAAAGAATGGACAGAGATTAAGCAAGTTTTAACTAAAAGATATCGAACATGTTGACTGAAGGTCAAATAACTTCACAGAACAAAACAGAGGTGTTTCAGCTTTATTGTAATGTTTTGAAACATCCAATACTAAACATACTAACAATACAGACACATAAAGGCCATCTTTTTCCTACGTGATTCAGTAGCATTATTAGCTTAATAATAATAATAACACAATCTGAATAAGACACAATTTCTCAAAGTTTTTTCAACAACTCAACAATTTCAGGTAAAATTTCTGTACTTATGTTTTAATGTTTACTGTATGGATTTTCTTAGAGTAAAATCTAAAATCAAAGACTATGCAAGCATGGTATTGAACACCTTTAATCCTATCACTCCGGAGGACAGAGGCAGTTGGATTGATGTTCATTTGAGGCCAGCCTGGTCTACAAAGTGAGTCCAGGACATACAAGGCTACACAGGGAAGCCCTGTCTCAAGGGAAAAAAAAAGGTACACACACAAATGTTAAAACTTGCAAACATATATAAGCATCTTGGAGAAATATTTATCGGAACACAGTCCAATGGAGTCCTGTAAGAATTCTGAGTGTTTGTGAGAAAACAAGAGTTTTGTGACCTCAGTTTCTTCAAAACACAGAATTGTTTTTGCTTGGACTGTGTTTTTGTGTTCCTGCCAGGTGTGGTGGGATAGGAGTTTCCTAGCTGTTGTTCACCATGCCAACTTAGTATGAACTGGTTTGATTATCAAGCTTATCTAACCAAGATAAAGTTGTTAATAGCTTGGCTAATCTTGCTTGTCAACTTGACTGCATCTGGAATTGAGTGAAACCCAAGCAGCTGGGTGCACCTTTGAGGGGTTTTTACTTGATTCAGCATTTGACATGGGGAGACCCACTCCAAATCTGGATCGTCTGAGATGGGAAGTCCTACCCTACATCCGGGCTACACCTTCTGATGACAGGATGTGGAAGATGAAGTTTTGCTCTTTGCCTACCTGCTCTCACTCTTGCTGTCAAGTTCATCTACACTACCGCTGAGGCACTCCTTCACAGCATTAGAATCTAATTCAGGACTGAAGACTAGCCTTGTGGTCAGAAGCGCTATTAGAGATCTTGCCTTTCCATCTGATGACAGCCATTGGACTAGCCAGACCACAGTCAGTATGCCACTCTAATGAATCCCCTTTCATTCATACATACATACATACATACATACATACATACATACATTCTTTTAATTCTGTTTCTATAGAGAACCATGACTAATAGAGTAGCTTAATGATTATAATTTTAGGTAAAGCCAGAAAAAATACAGTAGGTAGTGAAATCTTAAAAATGGAAGCATGTGAGAAAGCCATAAAAGCAGCAGCAATCAACACAGTCCAGGGGCAAGCTTTCTGTTCTGCAGACATACATGAATTCACCATTTTAATCTGAAACTGACACTTTATTCACCCAGTTTCTTTTCTGTTTCCACTCATACCAAACATGTTTCCAATGTATGTTCCTTTCTAGGTGGAGATGGACTTTGAGGAAACTTAAAATTTCTGCTACAGTTCACCATATTAATAAGTTGATGTTTTCATCTCATCCATCAGTACTAAAATTTTAAAGGCATCTTCTAAAAAATTTCAATTTTCTTCAGTTACAGAATTCTTGTTATAGTCCTGAAAACTAAAGGTTAAAATCCAGCCTGTAGTAAAATTAGTATTTATAACTTATCAAAGCTTGTGACAAAAAGCCTTCCTCAGCTTTAAAAATGACACTATAATCAGATTCCATTTCAATTTCTATAATAGGAACACTGTTAACAACCGTAGAGAAAGAAGAATTAAGATATTATCATAAAATCCCAGCCATTAACAGTGAGGTAGAGAGGAAAAGTCATTCCAAACATGGTCTACATTGAATCAACTGGCATAGTGTAATGGCTATCTGGAAACCAGCCAAACTTTAATGTTATCTCCAGACCACGAAAGCTCAATGTATCATATTACTACACTACTTAGAGAGCAAATCATGATAAATTCATCTTAGAAGACTCAATTCCATAAAATAAAATTACATTATATAATAACCACATAATGAGGTTATTTCATAACCATCATTGTTTTGTGACTTTTTGGCAAGAGAAGAGAAAACAAAATTTGTCAGTTTGGCCTTTCCTCCAAATTTAATTGCCAATTCCTTTCTAGGGACTACACCAACAAGACAGAAGCTATTAGTGTACCTAGTATTTCACTGTACTGCCATCCACATGCTGAGCACTGTGGTTCTAATTCAGTAGAGCCAAATGAACCGCCCTTGGTAAGAAGGTGAAGAAAGATAATTCTAATTACCATCAAATGATGATAAACACAGGTACCTTTCTGAGCAATTAAATATTCCTGATTAGTGAGTTTCAGAACAGAAGAAAAGCTCTCCTTTTCTGCGGTCAATGCACACCAGAGGGAAAACGTGAGCTACCTACTTCATAGCTCTGAGATGTTAGAACTAAGTTATCATACCAGAAAATAATTTCAAATGAAATGAAATAAAAATAAATAAATAAAGTCCACCACCTGCTGGCTTTCTTACACAACTCAAGACCACCCACAGTAGACTGAGCTCTCCCACAACAATTAAGAAAATACAGACATGTCCACAGGACAGTCTGATGGAGGCAATATTTCAGTTGAGAGTCTCTTTTCTAAGATGTGTCTAGATTTGTCAGGTTGGCAACTAACACACACAAGTATGGCAAAAGGAAAACATATATATATATATATATATATATATATTCATGTTTACATTTATTTATTTATACACATATCTATATACATGTAAACACACAAGTATATAAGAAATATCCCTGCAAGGACACAAAATAAGCCAGCAATATTGCTTTCAAAGAAGGGAAGTGAAGAGTTGAAAACTCTTCAATCTTTTTATCCCCTGAATTTTTAACTATAAGATTTCTCAATCAAAACAACAAAATTAAATTTTAATCAGCTGTGTATACTGATACAAATAGGAAGAACATTGAGCAAATCAATTTCTCCTACTTAAAATTTAAAAAAATCTTTTAACTTATGTATTGAAAAACTGTGTGTGTGTGTGTGTGTGTGTGTGTGTGTGTGTGTGTGTGTGTGTATGTGTGTGAGCTACGCAGACTTGTGGGAGTTTGCTCTTTTCTTCCACCATAGGTGGTAGGTCATGGGGACTGCACTAAGGTCATCAGACACGAGGCTTGGTGGCAAGTGCCTTTCAGTATGGTCCATCTCCCTGGCCCTACTTCACTGAGCAGGAATGGGGATACAGGTTGGTGGCAGAAGCACCTGCCTAGCATGCGCCAGGCCTGGTTTGGTCCCTAGCACTGGGAAAAATAACACCCTTGAACAACTCCCCATTTCCAAACTCTTCACCTTAACATTTTAAGTTTCTCTTAAGAATGTCAATTATGCTCCAGAAAAATTTACCTCAACTCTAGTCAAATTAGATTATCTTTCTTTCCATTTTTCTAAAAACTGTTACAAATAAGCAATGTTTGATACAATACTACAAACCACATATGAAAACTGTCAGAATACAGGAATTTAAAACTGCATGGCATCTGTCACGAACACACACACTGACAGGCATTAAGCGCTAGCTGTTTCAGATATTTCATGGACAGGTTATTCTGAAGGAAAACATTAGGAACAGATGCCAACAAGTCTCCTGGTACTGTCAGCAGGCACAGGGGCATCTTCCAAAACAACAGAGATAACCTAAATTGTAGAAAAGGGTCAATGTATCTTTTCAGAGAGAAAAATTATTCTCTATTTTTCATTACTGAAGAAAAAGTTAGAAAAAAAATAGAGGAATGCTACTATTGCTTCAAAGTATGTGTTTTCTCCTTAATAAATATATTAATTGGAGAAAACCACTAGCATGCAAATAAAAACTTTACATGCGTGAAAAGCTAGCATGTCCATGCTTTAGATAAGAAAACAGACTAGAAGAATAAAATCCACTTGGAAGACAATGCCAATGTATTATTAATACGACCTCAAAAGAACTGCTGTGGTGAAGTTCCGCAGCCTTCTGTATCTAATTTCTGACAGACCTTTGTGTGTGTGTAAAAACCAGTTTCTCCACAAAATAGCTTACTTGGGTTTCACCAGAACAAGAGGCAATTTTAAATATAGACCTCCAGATCCTCGAAACTAGAAACAAAAGGTCTTTCTGTCTGGCTGCGCTCATCACCTCTACTTACTGCATGGATTGGACTAGGGCTTTTAAGCCGTCACAAACATTTCCGATGTGATTTATGTAGGCAGTAAAAATATTTCTGCTTCTCGGCTACCAAGAAGAGATTTGATACCCTATGAGCATATACAGCAGGAGGACATCCCCCTCAGTGACAGTCATAGGGGAGGGGAGTAAGGGGAAAGCGGGAGGGAGGGAGGAATGGGAGGATACAAGGTATGGGATAACTGTTGAGATGTAATATGAATGAATTAATTTAAAAAACGAAAAGAGGGGCTGGAGCGATGGCTCAGAGGTTAAGAGCACTGACTGCTCTTCCAGAGGTCCTGAGTTCAATTCCCAGCAACCATATGGTGGCTCATAACCATCTATAATGAGAACTAATGTCATCTTCTGGCCTGCAGACAGAGCACTGTAGACATAATAAATAAATAAATAAATTTTTTTAAAAAAGAAAAGAAAAAAAGAAATAAAAAGCACACTATAGTTGAGCAAAAAAAATATTTCTGCTTCTCAGAGATCTTACAGGAGAGAATTTTTAAAAATGGGCAGGGTATATAACTCATATCACCTGCCTCGAAAAAAACCCCAGGACCCCTCCCCAGAGTTACACTGGATTATTAAAGTAGTAAAACTTCTAATACTTTACACATGGAAATTGTGTCAATCCATGGAAAGAAAAGTGATACGTTAGGTTTTAGGATAATCAGTTAACTGCTGTTCCTTTTCTCCTCATTATAATATACTGGGACGATCAAAGGCATCTAATCGTTTAAATGACTGCTTATCATCTACTAAGATTGCGTTATCATTCGACGATACCAAAGAATTGCTTGGAGCCACACACAGGTCCTCTGAGTTAACATTCTAATGAGGTGAAGGTGCTTTAAGTGCCAACACGTAAGGTTGAGTATCCATGCACTCTACAGAAGATCTATACAGGTCTTCTCATCCCTAGTGAGTTCACCAATCTGCCTCGCACCGCTTTCCCCACGTGCAAACTCACCTCAAAGACAGGGGACTTGAGTCAGAGTTAACAGTGGCGACCATAAGCACCGGTCTAGATGCGGCACTGTCTTCCTACAGGACTTAAGGCAGAGGCACCGCGGTGCACTTTGAAAGTGACATGCTCTGAGAGAAAGCAAGTCTGTCCCCCTCCCGCCAGCAGCCGCACACAGCCCAGACTGCGACTCCTACACCTGGCACTGGTCTCTGGCTGACGCGTCAAGCTTGCCACCGTCGGGCCAGGCTCAGCGTTCGCGCGACCCGCCCTGGCTACGCGGACGAAACAAACACAGCGGTTTCTGACCCCTTGGAAACGGCGGCGGCGGCACAGGGGGAGTGCCTGGGAACCGCCCCCAACTTCACCGGTTCGTGGTGGCTCGGCGAGGCGCGGACCGGCGGCGTGTGGGACTGCGAGGCTAGCTGATGCCCACGTCCTCCCGCCTCGTCACAGTGACCATGGATTCCCGGGTGCCGGCAACTGCACCGGCTCAAGGTAAGGACTCCGCACGTTGCCGCCCCGAAACCCTGAGGCTAATGCTGGAGAGTGAGGAACGGACCGCGCGTCACTGTCGCTGGCGTGTGACGTCAGCACGCAGGAGCCGGCTTATAGCAGTGCTGCAGGGGAGGAGCCGGGAGGCGCGATGGGGCGGGGCCTAGCCGGGCTAAGCGAACCGGGGCGGGACGAGCAGGGTGGGGCGGGACTAGAAGGAATGTTAGGGGCGGGGCTTGGCGGAAGGGCGGGGTTACGGAATTAGGACAGCGAGTAGGACCAGCTAACCGCGAGGGCGGGGAAGGCAAGGGAGAGGGCGGGGCTAGATGGTAGGCGTTCGCTAGAAAGGGTGGATGGGGGCGGGGCATCGGGAAGGGGCGGATACGGAGAAGGGACAGGGCCATCAGAGAGGGCTAAGGCCTCCGGAGGGAGGTTGTTGGGAGACATAGAGACAGGAAGATAATTGACCAAGAGGAATCTAGCAGGGGATTTAACTGGAGGGTGCTGACTGAGGGCGGACGGTGCGAGGGGGGACGGGAAAAGAGAGAGAAAGAGAGAGAGAGGAGGGGAGGGGAGAGGGGAGAGAGAAAGTGTGGTATGGAAGGAGGGTGTGAGAGAAGAATGCAAAACTGCAAAGACTATGGCTGAGTGAAGGCCGGAAATTTACTCGGGAATCTGACTCAGACTAAAGAAAACATATTAATAGCTTTTCCAACATAGTAGATAGACGAGGTTCTTTAATTTGAGCTCATTACTTAACTGAGGGTGCCATATGTTTACAAGTAGTTTCCCTTTAAATCCAAAGCCTTAAAAAAATAGTTGTTTGAGGAACTGGAGAAATGGTTCAGCTGTTAAGACTGAGGACCTAAGATCGGATCCCAGAACCTATGCTGGTTAGCTCACTACCACCTGTAACTTCGCTTGAGGAGGATCTTGAAGCCTCAGGTTTCTGCAGGAACCGACCACCTGTACTTATTTATGCACACATATGTATGTGATTAAAAATAAGAAATTTGTAAGTTACTTTGTGCAATCAAAGGAAGCACTTTTAGCCTTACTTTTCAAAATACATGGCTATAATTCGGTTTTCTACACCTTCCCGTCTGTTGTATGTGTAAATGTTATACTGAAGAGACTGGCTGTGTACAATAGACTAAAAACCTTTCAGTGCAGGAGTTGAAACAGTTGAGAACCAATCTAGGGTCATCCTGCGGAGCTCTACTCAGTACCCTAATACCTCCTAGGTTGCTTTCCTAGGACAACCTGGAACTGCTAAAAAGTCCGTATGTAAAGCAGGAAGAGGACAGTGTCTTTATCACAGCGTGCCCATTGCTCATGTGTTATATGTAGACACAGTACAGAGACTGCGCAGAGTTTGCCAGAGATCTGAGGGCAGATGATTTAGACAAACAAAACCAACCACCTCTTTCGTCTTTTCCAATCTGTTCTCCTCTCCAACACACACACACACACACACACACACACACACACACACACACACGACTTTTCTAGGTTCAGGAGCTTGTAATTATTTTTAACTTGGAAACGGACAGATATAGGGCTTCTTTGCCAGATGGTGATGCTGCAAGTCACCCAAGCTGGTACACCAAAAAAGCAAATGTTGAGATCCAGCTCTCTAATCTCCAACAGCTACAAATGACTTATTTTCCATGTGTTTTTTTCCCCCTTCTTCTTACAATCTCTAGCACCATCCAGCTCCAATTAGCAAGAATTTTGCTGTGTAATGTACAACTCTAGTTCTAAGCACATAACACTGTCCAGCAGGTTGAGGGGGAACACTGCCAACTGCTACCCTAAGCAAGGTCTTTTCTTCTGTTTGCATGAGGAATGGCTAGTCAGATGTGTCTGAAGAGGATTCTTTGGGCAGTTGTCAAGCTGTTGCTGGGACTAGAAACTGCTAGTCTTCCCTAAAGCATGCTGTCAGAACTTCACTTCTGGAAACACGCAGCTAAAAATGAACATATGAAATTTACTATTACTGTTTATAACCATGAAACCTAGAATCAGTGTGTCCACAAAAAATTGATTAGGTCACAACATATTTAAATAATGAAATACTCAAAAGCTATTACAAAAGGTAAGCAGGATCTATTTTTACTGACATGGTATGTTGATGTATTGTGAGGAAATTTAAAGCAGATTACCTGGTGATTACCATTTCCAGTTTATATACCCGGGTACTATTCAATGTCTTATTTTTACAACACAATTTTATTTTTGTTGGCAGGGGCAGGATTTCTCTATGTAGCCTTGGCTGTCCTGGACTTGCCTTGTAGATAGGGCTGGCCTTGAACTCACAGTGATTCACCTGCCCCTGCTTCCGGAGTGCTGGGATTAAAGGCATGTGCCACCACTCGGCCAGTTCTTATCTTTTGTGTTTTGATACACACCTGAACATCTCTCTGGGAAACATCAAATTCCTGTCAGTATAAGGATCCCATGGTCGGTAGGCTGGCGAGGTGCCTTAGCAGATAAAGTGCTTGCTGTAAGCGTGAGGTCTGTATTAAGAAACCCTAGGATCCATGTAAAAAGGCTTGATGATTGACACTCAAAGAAAGAATAAGCAGGCTACGAAGATGATACTTGATAGCCTATGACCATACAGTGGGGGGAGGAAGTCCCCCTTGGTCTTAGACCTCTGGGAGGGGAATAGGGTGAAAGCAGGAGGGAGGGAGGAATGGGAGGATACAAGTGATGGGATAACAATTGAGTTGTAATCTGAATAAATTAATAAAATTAAAAAAATAAAAGGCCTGATGGTTGCCTGTACAGCACATTCATGAGCAAGCTGGATAGGCAAACTAGCCAGAACTGGTGAAGAAGTCCATAATCACTGAGAGACCCTGCCTTGATAAAACACAGAGCAGTTGAGGAAGACACTCGATGGCAACTTCATGCCTCTACATGTACACGTTAACATGCACACCCCTTCCATGTGTGCCCATATGCCATACACAAGTACACTTGCAAAAAGATGTCATGACATGCATACACTATAATCCACTTCTGTATAAAGCATTTATAGTTGTTTCTCATAGTATTCTTTTTTTTTTTCTCATGGCATTCTTTTTTAAAATAACTTTTAAGAATTTTATATATATTGGTGTTTTGACTGTATTCACATCTATGTGAGGATGTCAGATCCCCTGGAACAGAAGTTACAGACAGTTGTGAGCTGCCATGTGGGTTCTGGGACTAGAACCAGGGTCCTCTGGAAGAGCAGTCAGTGCTCTTAACTGCTGAGCCATGTCTCCAGCCCCTCATGGTACTCTTTTAAAGATGTTTTTAATCAAAATAGAATGATGTCACTTCCCTGTCCCTTTCCTCCCTCAAACCCCTCTTATGTCTGCCCTCAACTTGGTAGCCTCTCTATATTTGTTACATATGTATGTGGACATGTGTGTATGTGTATGCATAAATATATGTAAACAGAACCTATTGGGACCATTGTGTTTATATGGCTTCAAGGCTGACTATTCTGCATTGAACAACCAATAAAGGGGCTCATCCCTGAGAGGAAGTGATTCTTCCAGCAGTCACTAGCTGTCTGTCATTCATTGTCCAGGGACAAAACACTGCTAAATCTTCTGCTTCCACTCTAGCATGGCTACTGATATTGCTATTGTTCTAGTCTTTTATACAACCCTTTCCAGGAGAGCCTTGTTTCACAGCCAGCTTCCTGGTATTCTGGCTCTTCCAATCTTTCCTTCCCCTTTCTGAGATATTTTGAATTATGGATGTAGATAGATGTATTCATTGGGGTTGGACTCCCCACATCTGTTGACTTCTGCACTGTGCCCATTTGTGGTTTTTCTGTGATGGTCGCTATTTACTGTTAGAAGAAGGAGAAGGAGAAGAAGAAGAAAAGAAGAAGAAGAAAGAAGAAGAAGAAGAAGAAGAAGAAGAAGAAGAAGAAGAAGAAGAA
>OU015752.1:9815081-9838106 GCA_907169655.1 Acomys percivali
AAGAAGAAGAAGAAGAAGAAGAAGAAGAAGAAGAAGAAGAAGAAGAAGAAGCTTCTTCGATAAGGGGTGTTAGTATACTTTTATTTCTAAGGGATGCCAAAAAGTAAGCTCACTAAGTCAAATGTATCCTACTTTATTGAACACTGCCATACTCTAGATATATATTTCTGTGTAACAAATCATCTTTAAAAACTGAGGGCCTTGCAGGTATGGGAGCTGGAGGTCAAGGATGCTCCTACCATGTAGTTCTTCTGCTCTACCGCCCTTGGACTAAGATCACTCTCTCAGCTTTTCAGTTAGTGGCTGTGCTTCCCATGATTCTCCAAGAAGCTTCCTCCACATGCTAAGACCCTTGCTGTCATCCAGGTTCTCCACACGGGCAGCTTGGATTGCTCACAGCACTGCGAGCTCCGTGATGCCATTTCCACAGAAGACAGAAATTGCCAATCTTTTTAAAGGCTAGGCCTAGAACAAGTCTAGTGTCATTTTGACCATGTTTTTGGATTAAAAAAGAAAAAGGGATATAGAGAGGCAACATTTACTAAGGGGGAGGGGACTCAATGTCAATCATATTTGGAGTTACGTTCAATATCTTGGGTTACCATTACACTAAAAGTGCCTAGAAGTGGACTCACAGTCCCTGCGCATTGCTGTGTCTATCTTGATTTTACATCGTTGCCTGGTATTCTGGCTCTTCCAATCTTTCCTTCCCCTTTCTGAGATATTTTGAATTATGGATGTAGATAGATGTATTCATTGGGGTTAGGCTCCCCACAATCTGTTGACTTCTGCACTGTGCCCATTTGTGGTTTTTCTGTGATGGTCTCTATTCACATGTTCACATGTTGTGCTGCTAGAAGTCGGTTAGGGTGGCAAGTTGGCTTAGCAAGGAGGTCTGCTTTCTGTCAATCATGATGCCCTGGATTCAACCCCAAGGACCCACACAGTGGAAGAAGAGAACTGACTCCCACAGGCTTTCCTCTGATAGCCACACAAGTGCCACATAATGTACATGTGGGGCACACTCACATGATAAATGAAACATAAGAAAAATCAGTTTATATAAGCTATTTGTGAAATGAAGAAATTGGCCATTTTTGGAGGGAAACTAGATATTCCTTTGTCACTAACTGAAGATATAATCGTTCATATATTAAATTACCTTTTTTTTTTTTTTTTTTTGAGACAGGGTCTCTCTGTCTTGCCTTGGCTGCTGGACTCTCTTTGTAGACCAGTCTGGTATTGAATTCATATCAATCCACCATCCTCTGCCTCCCAAGTGCTGGGATCAAAGGCGTGCGCCACCACGCCCAGCCTCTCTTCAGTGTCTTTATTGGTCTCTGTCTTGGTCCATTTTCTGTTAGTGTTATGGAATGACTATCTGACAATGGGTAACTTGTAAAGAAAAATTTACTCAGCTAGTCAGAAGACAGAAATTGCATGGTAATGTAAGGGTAAAATGAATGCCATATTCTATATATAATGTATATTCTGCAACTAATGCCATGGTCTGTGAATGTTCTGTGAGAACTTGTCCTCCAAGTGACTTTACTTCTTCCTGTGTTCCGGGAATGACCATGCACTGCCAGAAACTAGACCTGCCAGCAGTCTCCAGAAACTCCACCGGAGTGATTAAATACAATTAACTCCCAATGATCCTTTGAGATACAACTTCCCTGGAGATTCAGCCTCCTGAGCCCAACCTGCCTGAAGGTTGACATTCCTGTGACCTGCAACCGCCACCCCCCACTTATGTTTTTTTCTTACTTTCCTGTGACCCCAACCTCCAATTACAGTTTTTCATCTTATAAGCCATTGCACTTGAAGCTCTGATCACTGTCCTATCCTGCTGCGTCAGGAAAGACTGTGATCTGAAGCTTGAGCCTGTAACATAGGACCCTGTGTATGTTGCATCGGTATAGAGTCCTGGTGGTCATTTTGGGGGTCTTGCGATCTGGGTGATCTCACTACTACAGTAACATGGCAGAAGAGCAGAAATGCCACCTGGGTGCAGGGAGACAGAACAAGAGACTGGGCCTTGCTTAACAACTCATGGAAGTCACTCAGCCCTGTAAGGGTATAACACTCTTCATGGGGGTGGAACCTTCTTGAAACAAAGACCTATTAAAGGCAATAGTATGGCCAGCATAGGTGAGCAGGTACAGTCAGTCACTGTGCCTTTGTGAGTTTGAGCCCCAGGACCTAAGGCAGATGCTAGGCCATGCTTCTGGAATCTCAGCACTCATACTGTGAGCTGGAAGGCAGTGCTGGTACAAAAGTCTGGAAGCTTTCTGGCCAGATATACTGGAGTACACAGTGTTGGAGAAACAAAGAGACACCACCGCTTAACACCTTTACACAAGTCAATAGCAGGGCGTTCTTTTTAGTTTTTAAATTTTGTTCGTTTTTTATATTTTTTGAGGTTGGGTACCGCTAGTTGGCCTAGAATTCACTAAATCAACTACATGCAGAGCAGGCTGCCCTTAAACTTGTGGCAAGCCTGTTTCTCTGCTTCCTGTGTGTACACCACCGTGCACCACTGCAAGACTGAGCCCTTAGCTGCACAAAGTGTGAAAAAGAAATCATTTTGTGGCTGTTTTGAAAATGTGATTGGATTATCATGCAAAGGTAGGATTATGTAGAAAAAAATCATGCAATATGAAGTAATCAGGCATGCAAAACTGCTCAAGATAACTTGATTTATCTTTGGGGTAAAAAAAAACAATGAACAAGAAATCGTCTATTTTTTTTTAAAAGATTATTCATTTATACAGAATTCTGTACACTTGTGTGTTTGCAGGCCAGAAGAGGGCAGCAGACCTCATTATAGATTATAGATGGTTGTGAGCCACCATGTGGTTGCTGGGAATTGAACTCAGGACCTTTGGGAGAACGGACAGTGCTCTTAACCTCTGGGCCATCTCTCCAGGCTGAAAAGTGTTTTGTTTTGTTTTGTTTTGTTTTTTGTTTTTACTACTCCTAGATACTGCTGGTGTGATGAGGAAATTCTAAAGCAGACTCATGCTAAGAGTCCCCTGATAGACATTTCTATTTTCTATTTTCTGTTTGGTTCTTGTAGTTGGTGTTATCTGTTCTTTCCTGATGCTGGGGACAGAAAGCCAGGGTCTTATTTATAGTAGGCAAATGATCTACCACTAAGCTACATGTAGCACCTTGTTTGTTTCTTTAGTTTTGTTTTTCAAGACAGGTCTTTGTTGGCTCTGGTTCCTTAACAATTAAACTTTATTATGAATTTATTAAACAAAGGTTTCTTCCTTTCACCCTGACTATCCTAAACAGGAGGGAAAAGAGATATAGGAGAATAAGAATGAAACCTTCTGGGGGCTGGAGAGATGGCTCAGTGGTTAAGAGCACTGTCTGCTCTTCCAAAGGACCCGGGTTCAATTCCTATCACCCACATGGCAGCTCACAACTGTCTGTAATTCCAGTTCCAAGGGATCTGACAACCCCTACACCATTGCACATAAAATAGAATTAAATAAATTATAAAAAAAAAAAAAAAAATGAATGAAACCTTCTGGGAATCAGCTCCGCGGGCGAATGCCTTGGTGTAATTCTCCAGAAATCTCAGATCCTTTATTCGACAGAAGAAAGCAGCGCCTGCTCCGCTCTTCTCCAACCCCCACCTCTGCAGCTGGGCGGTAACCACTGGTTTTTCCTCCAGTTAACTCCTCCCATAGATGGTCATTTTTGCAATACAATAGCCTGGCTGGAGTCCCTGGGTCTTGTCCTTAATCCTGGGCCCAAAATGGTTTCTCTAGGTCTTTTTTTTTTTTTTTTTTTTTTTAAGATTTTATTTAATTCTGAGTACCACCAGGCCTCCCCATCTAGGGGACCTGGTCAAATATGGGACACCAGAGTTCATGTGAAAGTCAGTCCCCACTCTCCACTCAACTGTGGAGAATGTCCTGTCCATTGGCTAGATCTAGGTAGGGGTTTGAAGTTTACTGCACATATTGTCCTTGGCTAGTGCCATAGTTTGAGCAGGACCCCCGGGCCCAGATCCACCTGTCATAATGTTCTTCTTGTAGGTTTCTAGGACCCTCTGGATCCTTCTTTTTCCCCATTCTCCCATGCTTCTCTCACTGCAGGCTACCAAGAAGAGACTTGATATCCTATGAGCATATACAGGGGGAGGTAATCCCCCTCAGGAACAGTCATAGGGGAGGGGAATAAGGGGAAAATGGGAGGGAGGGAAGAATGGGAGGATACAAGGGATGGGATAACAATTGAGATGTAATATGAATACACACACACACACACATATATAGTTACTTGGTTGAAAAGAAAAAGGTTCTCTGTAAAAAAAAAAAAAAGATTTTATTTATTTATTATATATGAGTGCTTTGCGTGCATGTACACCTGTGTATACCAGAAAAGGGGATTATATCACATTATAGATGGTTGTGAGCCACCATGTGGTTGCCGGGAACTGAACTCAGGACCTCTGGAAGAGCAGACAGTGCTTTTAACCACTGAGCCATCTCTCTAGCCCTGAGTCTTATCACAGATGTTTATCTCAGTGGAGTATCAGTGGGCTCAAGCCACCCAAGGCTGCTTTCACCTTGGGCCCAGTCTAAGGCAAGGTCACAGTCCTTCCACAAGTTTTCTCTGGGTAACCCTAGCTGTCCTGAACTCACTGAGATCAGCTTGCCTCTGTCTCAGGAGTGCTGGGATTCAAGGTGTGTGCACTTGGTTTATTATTCCAAGGAAAGTCCATAGCAGTGTTAAAGGAAGAATCTAGAGGAAACATATGTGCTGGCCAGTACTCTTTTTGGCTTCTTTTGCCAGATTAAAAAACCAAAAATCCAAACAACCCAGCACTTTAAAGCAGGAAAACTACTGATACAGGGAAAGACTTAGCCCTTTCACAGGCCATAGGCACTATTTGTTTTTCTTCCTTTTGGCCCAGGTACCAGCAAGACTAATGAACAGGTTATGCTACATGCGGTAGAAATAAACTTCCACTGTGAGTTCACTTTTTCCTCTTTCCTTTCCTAGAGACCTGAAAAACTTAGTTGGCTGGTAAGGGGAGGGAAAAGCCAGTCTGAATATTAATAGGGTTTGGTTATTACTGCTTAAGCTCAGGTTTTCTTTTAAAAGATTTATTTATTATTTAATACAGTATTCTGTCTGCATGTATGCCAGCAGACCAGAAGAAGGTACCAGATCTCATTATAGATGGTGATGAGCCACCACGTGGTTGCTGGGAATTGAACTCAGGACCTTTGGAAGAACAGCCAGTGCTCTTGACCTCTGAGCCATCTCTGCAGCTCAATTCTAATAGCAAAATTTAACTTAAAGAGAAACTGACCTTTTGCAGATAACTTACTGCTGTCTCCGAATACTTCCTGCATATTAGTATGTATACTAAGACGTTAAGGTGTAAAGAGCAGAATTAAGTATTCCACAGCAGGCAGAATATTCAGCTCCCCAAAGACATCCATGCCTGTCTAATCACTAGAATCAATAAAGTAGACTAGAAGAGGATTCTCCCTATCATTTGAAGGCTTTGAAGACAGAGTAAATGAGCCAAGAAATGCAAGTGTTTTCCAATAACTATGAAAAGCACCAAGGTCAAATCTTCTCTTGGGCCTCTAGAAGAAAACAACTAGCCAACCTTGATTTTAACCAGTGAGACCTGGGTTAGACTTTTATCCTGTAGAACTCTAATCCAGCTCCACAGCAAGCAAGATTGGCAGGCTGGTTGATTTTTTTGTTTGTATAAGAAAAGCCTATAGAAATTCCTTATTGGATATTACCTCTGTCCTAAGAAAATCATTCTTAAAAGGGTCAAAAGACCCTCAGTCAATGGGGATGCCTCCCACAGGGCAAGAAAGGAGATCGTGCCACAAGTATCCACGTTAACAGCACTTACACTACCCTGTGCCAGAGATGTCTTACATTCTCTTTCCATTCAAGTCTTCTGAAAAAGAGGTTAAGGTCAGCAGACTTTTCTGACAAAAAAAGGTGTAATTTATAGGTTGACAACGCTATCCCACAGTTCCTTGTTTAAATATATTGTCTACTGTGGTGCTTCTGAGCCTCACATATTTAAGCATCACACAGAGAGAGGCTTAAGTCCAATCTGGAAACAGTTAAAATAATTTATGTGGGAAGAGTGAAGATGGAGGGACCTACTCATGTGGTTGTATGGATGCCAGAAGTCAAGTATTTCACTTGTGTAGAGCTGGAGATAGAACACAGTGCTTCCGGTATGCCAAGCAAGCACTCCATCACTGAGCCACAAGCCCTGCCCACCACATTTTAAAATAAAGGTTCTCATAAATTAGTGTATAACGTACAACTACACAAAACCAAATGTACAAGTATAATTTTCCTATCTACTTAAAAGAGTAATCTCCCATGAAAGAACTAAAACAGTACAGATTCTCTCATCTTTATAGAAATGACTACTGTCCAATAAAAATCTAGATACTCCCACCCACCCACCCGCCCCCCCCAAAAAAAAATCAGGTTACATGTCTGCAGTGAGAGTCCAAGTCACACCTAATGTTCATAGGCAGTAAATATATAAGGACATCAGTATTTATTATGAGATACATAAGTATACATGAAACACTCAACCAAGACACGTCTTAATTCTGCCACCCAGTGGCGACACCCATACTGGTTCCACAGGTCCTGTTCAGTTACAAACCCTGCATCTACCTGTTCATCAGAAGACTCTTGGGCAAGCTCAGGCCTAGGCCAGGCATTTACACACCTCCCGGCCTGAGTCACAATAGAGCTCCTTGAGCAAGGGGGGAACAGGTTTCCCGTATATTGTGACACACGACAGGGACCCACTATGTAAGACCAAGTGGAGCCCTCAGATTCTTACAAGAATTATTTTCTTTTGAAATGCGCGGTGTCTAAATCCGGATTCATCAGAATTTTCCTCCCCTCTGGGATGTTTTGTTAAGCGCATAACCTGCGACGGTGTGTAAGGTAGCACACTGTGTGCACCATCACAGGCCCTGCAGCATTTGGCTCGGGGCGTCGGGGGGGGGGGGGGTGTCACACACAGCTTCAGCCCGCTTCGGGAAGGGCCGAGAGGAATCCGGGCTTCGTCACCCTGCCGGTGACCGCACGCTTCCGAAAGCGCCTGCAGGCCCTTCACGTGGACGCCTTCGGGGCATACGCGAAAGACGTGAGCGACGTGAACGGCTCGCCAAAGCAAGTCCTTCTCAGCGGCCCGGAGTAGCCCCGAGCGGCCCCCAGCGGACTCCGCGGTTCCGGGAGCCCGTTTCCCCTAGGCCACGCCCAGGTCACGCCCACCGCTCCCTTTCGACCAATAGGCGCCGATGTGCCTCGCGGCGCGGCCGTGGGAGGAAGTGCTGGGTCGGCCGGACGCCGAACGGCGGTTCACGTCAACGCGGTGACGTCACGCGCGGGCGACGCACCTGTCGGGCTTTTATTCCGCGGAGCTTCTCTTGCAGAGATCGGCGGGTCAGGGCCGGTCGGGTTGGGATCGCGCAGCAGTCTGTTCGGTGGCCGGTGCGCTCTGGACGGGCCAGGCGTCTGGAGCATGAGGCTGGAGTGGGCGGAGGCCTGAGAGGCGCGTTCCGTCCTCCCGAGGCGGAGCGCGGATCCTGTTGCAGTCCTTTCGGAGCGCAGTGAGGCTGGGGAAATCAAGTCCGGGCTCAGGCAGGTTGAACTTGAGGGCCCGCTAGAGCCGGAGGATTGAACTTCACCCAGAAACCAAACCAGCCTCCGCCAGTCTCACCTGGCCGCATTTACGTAACCTCCGCTCAAAGCCGGGGAGCGGTGAAGTCGGCCGGGGTGGCCACCCGGCAGCCGTGTCCGGGTGAAGCTCCCGGGGCGGCTGGCGCGCGATCTGAAGCAGATGCGGGGACCACAGGCGGCGCAGCCACCAGCCGCCGAGCGTGCTATGCCTCTGCGCTGCGAGGTGAGTCGCCCGCTGGCAGATTCACGCCTTGGTCGTGGACTGCGAGGCCAGGCTCTGGCATTGAGGTACCTACCGACTCGGTGGTCCAGCCAATTAAAACCTACCCCGTTTTCTCCAGGAGCCATCGAATAAGTAGAGCTAGAACTAGGTACCAGGATTAATCTTGAACTTGCAGAATCTGCCCGAATTTAACAATAACTTTTGCCTTTAGACGTGTGTGTATCGAATCATGTTTGTGTAAATATTTGCGTATTGGTAGTAACTTGTTGGAACAGAAGTTACTTTAGAGAACTTTTCGTGCGGCGTGCTTTACTCAAAGTTAGAGCACAAGGGAGTTAATTGCACGTTAATCGAGAGTATTCTAATTCTAGGCCGAGATTTCTATTTCCTTTGGAAACGGTGACTGTTTATGACAATTGGAGCAATAGTGACCATGCCTTTTAATAGCTCTCTCTCTCTGTGTATAAAATCCAAAGATTCAGTTCTTCAAACCTTTTTGAGCCCTCGTATTCAGTTCTTGCACCACCACTGCGGCTTATATATAATTTACAGTTTGTAGATGTACTTTTCACCCATGAAGAATTTAGATGATTGGTTTCTTTCGATCAGTTTTACATGACTTTGTAAATTACTAAAAAAAAAAAAAAAAAAAAAAGCCGGTATCTCAGTTCGGGAGCATAGATAAGAAGTCCAGTGCTTATGTGTATGATGTTGATCAATTTGGAAAGGTGCTGCTTTTGTTGATGTGTTATTTTATATGGCTTTAAAATCCGGTGTATGACTTAGGGTATTTTATGAAGTTGAACAAATTTATATATGCTTATATGGTGTTGGCAGCATTTATCACAGATAATAACATTCAACCCCCATCCCTTCCTCTCCCTTTGTTATTATACTTCAAAGCCTTTCTTTAAGTGGCAGCTCAAGTTATTTTAAGAGGTCAGTATGAATAACTTGTCTTTACTTGGAAATCGTGCTGTCTTATGTTCCTCATGAAAGAACCAGCCTGGTTTTGAATATATAGTTCAGAAGAACAGATTTGTTAAGGATCTGGGTTTTATAGTAGAAAAATGGCAATTGTCCAGATCCTGTTGGCGATAGGCTTTCTGTTTCCTGTTGTGATATGTTGGCAATAGTTTTCAGACCTCTCAGGAAGCCAGATTTGATCTCTGTGGTGGGTCATATATCAAAGCCATATCCTGTGGGGTTTGACCACTGTTCATGGTTTGTAGAATTTCTAGCTTGCTTCTGGTCTGAATTGTCAGCAGACACCTCCAATATGTATGATGTAATATATGTAAATAGAGTATATTCTGTAGTTTAGGGTGTGTGTGTGTATGTATGAAAGTTGGGGGGGGGAGATATCTTATTTTCACCCATCCCACAAAGTAGATTCTCTTTGTCCATATAATAGGTGTGGAAACTTGAGAAAGAATTTAATTATCATGTAGAATATCTAGCTTGCTTTGTAGTCAGAATTGTCAGCAGACACCTCCGATATATATGTAAATAGAGTATATTCTGTACTTTAGGATGTGTGTGTGTAAGGGGGGGGGGAGGGAGAGATATGTCATTTTCACCCATCCCACAAAGTAGATTCTTTTGTCCATTTAATAAGTGTGGAAACTTGAGAAAGAATTTAATTGTCATTCTTAAGGTTCCACAGCAGTAAGTGTCAGAGCTGAGGCTGCAGCTCAGTAATGCCATCCCAGAGCTCTTTCTTTCAGTCCTCAGTGGCTGCACTGCGAGCTCTACTAGGTGACGCTCTCCAGGAAAGATGGCGTGAGAGGCATGGCACCGTAGGCCCGTTCATTTGTAATTTATAAAAGAAATGCCCAGTTGCAGAAACTCCTATGCATCTAGTTTTGAAAAAGAGACGCATACAGTACTACCGCTTTAAAAAACTTTGATGTCTTTATGTGCACATTCGTATTTGTTTATAAGCATTGCCGCTACAGTTCCTTTTGATTCCTAAAGTGTTCCTTAGTAAAGTATAAAGTGCAGGAAGGCACCCTGCTGCCGCACACATCGCTGGAACTGAGATTTGCTGCATCTGGGAAGGAACCAAGTTAATCATTCAGTTCTCCCCATTTATTTATTTATTCTTTTAAATAGGAGTAGTTGAGTAAGTTGTCTTTTAAAGTCATGAAAACTGTTTTTAAAGTCTCAGTCTTCCATTGCAGCTCTTAAATTGGATTATTGTTCTATCTTTTTTTCCCTCTTATTAATGAGCTGTGTATTTGTGCCCTGCCCCCTGCCTTTTAAAATTTATGCAGTGCTTAATTTTTCCTTTTCTCGATGTTTGTTTTTGTTTTACTTTAGAAACTGTAATTGTGTGTATATAATTGAGGTAAAAAGTGATACTTTGATAAAAGTGTATGTACATTGTGGAAATATTAGATAAAGCCTACACAGATCAATTTGTCTTCCATGCATGTTGTAGAAACACTTGTGTTTGAGTTAGCAGTTTTAAGGCATGCAGGTCATCATGTGTACAGTGGTCCCTGTGCTGCACCATAGATTACTAATTGCTTAGGTAACTGAAACCTTGTACCCTTTGACCAGTCTCCCCCCACCTCCCAGCCCTTGAGAACCACCATTTTAACTCGACTGTTGAATTGGACTCTTTAGATCCCGCATGTGAGATCATGCAGTGTTTTATCTGTTGATTGACACTTAGGTTTTCATATCTTGGCTCTAGTGAGTGATAGCATTTAACTTAAAAGAACTTGTTAGTTTAAGAAATATTCTTCAGGGGGCTGGAGAGATGGCAAAGTGGTTAAGAGCACTCTCTGCTCTTCTGGAGGTCCTGAGTTCAATTCCCAGCAACCACATGGTGGCTCACAACCATTTGTAATGTGATCTGGTGCCCTCTTCTGGTCTGCATAAAGACAGTGTACTCATATACATAAAATAAATACATTAAAAAAAATATTCTTCAGTAACTATTTAGTTTTTTATTTTTTGAAGAAAAATGTATAAGGTGCAATTTTACATGTTAAATGAACAGTAATGACAAAATACCAAGTAGTGTTACATTTAGGTGAAACCAGTTAGATTATTTTCTTGTCTTGGAATGTGATAAATTCTGTCTTAATAACCCAGTAAGCTGAGTGTGATGGTGCACGCCTGTGATCTCGGCACTCGGGAGGCAGAGGCAGGCGGGTCTCTATGAGGCTGAGGCCAGCCTGGTCTGAATCTAATGAGCAATTCCCTCCTCTACCCTTTAGAACAAAGTCTACTCTCTGTGTGTGTGTGTGTTTTAAACTTTCGCTTTTAAAATTAATTTATGGGTGCTTTATATGTCTGTTTGTACACCGGAAGAGGGTGTAAAATATTTGTACTTTCATCTTATCAAAATGAGAATATTTAGCATTTTATGTATTTTTATGATAGAAATCAATTATCAAAATGTATCCTTCAGTTGCTCAGTATGTCTTTGTATTTGAAAGAAGATAATTTTTTTTTTTTTTTTTTAAAGAGAAGGTATGTAGCACTGGTTGGCCCAGAATTTACTGTATAGAGAAGGAAGGCTGGTTTCAAATTCATAAGGATCTGCTTGCCTCTGCCTCCTGAATCCTGGTATTAAACAAATATGCTATCACAAGTGATTGAAAAAGATCATTCTGTACAAACAATTTAAGATCAAATGAGTGTAGTTAGGGTTATAAGGTTAATTTTACTTTGGGTACTTATTTTAACTTGAACTCTACCTAGTGATATTCTCAACAGACTACATTCAATTTCTGTTGTTTCGTGAGCTTTCTGATTATTTTAGGTCTGAGTTTCTCCCCCAAGACATATTAGCATGTATGTGTATGTATATATATAGTAAACATAAATTGTAAAAATTATATGTATATGTGTATAATATATTATAACTGTATATATGTGTAATATGTATAGCATATACATTACAATTTTCTTCTTGCATTCAAAAAGAAGGGCTCGCTGGGCATGGTGGCGCATGCCTTTAATCCTAGCACTCTGGAGGCAGAGGCAGGCGGATTGCTGTGAGTTCGAGGCCAGCCTGGTCTACAAAGCGAGTCCAGGACAGCCAAGGCTACACAGAGAAACCCTAAAAAAAACAAAACAAAACAAAACAAAAAAAAAAAACCAAAAAGAAGGGCTCTAGAGGTAGAGAATGAAATGGGAGCTGAAATTGACTAAAATTCATTATATAGATATATGAAACTATCAAGCTAATAAAATTAGAAAGCCTGCTTATTAGAATGTTCTGAGTTGACTGAAATTATTAAATTTCTTCAGTTGTATATTCATTTTACTTCAATGACTTCTAGTTTGATGCATCTCAAATTGTTTACTAAGATGGGTTTTACATCTAATTTCCACTTTTTACTGACTTCAAAATAAAGGTTGTTCTGTTTATTAAAAACTAGTATTAATTAGTAGTTTTGCTTCATTTCCGTTTATTATGTCATACCCACTTGGCTAGAAAAAGGAGAAAAGTGTCCCCGCAGTGTGAAATCAGATGGATAAAGAATGTGGTCTATTTTCCCAAAGGAGACCTGTTGAACTGCTGCCTGGTATTCAGGTTTCTGTCCAGATGTCCTGCGATAGTGACATTGAAACATGTCTGCCTGCTCTTCCATGTTCTTCAACTTTCGTCTTCCACTGACTTTCCTATTTCTAGCAGGAGTGAAATCTTTTCATTAAATGCAGAGAAAGAAACACGGACTGTGGAGCTATTGCTTCATTTCCCCCCTCGTTCTTTATTGATCTTTCTTCTGGGTGACACCTTAGCAAGTATTCTCCTTATTATGATCATTGTTTCCTGTGCTGGGACTGAACTCAAGACCTTGAGTGTGCTAGGCTCTCCCACCAGCATTTCATCCGGCATTTATTATTTGGTACTGAAGCAATGCCAGGACCTTTTCCAGGTGCTGCTCCTGCGCTCCGTTTTCCTTGTGGTACCCTCTTTACAACCAGCTGTCATTTCACTCTTGTCAGAAGCCAGCTTAGCATCATTTCATTTGCTCTGCCCTTTCTACCTTCCTTTAGCCAGGCACACTCAGCTACTCCTGGTTAGGCACTGGCTTCTTTCTGCGCTGTTCTGCAGCTGTATCTCGTGCCTCAGGCACCAAGTCAGCACCTCCTCATGTATTCTAAGCTTCTAGTACCATGGGTTGTTACAAGTGTTGCATTCTGTAGAAGACTCATTGTTTGATAGAATAAATTTGAGAAACATTTCATAAGTTTTGTTTATCAGATTAATATTCCTATAGGTTTTCTTGCTCTTTTTTTTCTTTCTTTTTTTCTTCAGACAGGGTTTATATGTGTAATAGACCTGACTTGCTTTGTAGATCAGACTGGTCTCCAACTCACCCCGCTCTGCCTCCTGAGTGCTGGAACTAAAGGTGTGCGCCACCACACCTGGCTCACTCTCTGTCTCCTTTTTCAATGCTGTTAGCTGCTGCAGCATATATTGTAAGATGCACTTCCTGTACACACTGACCATCACCATCACACTTTTCTTAAGACTTCCTACAAGTTCTTTTCCTTTTCTCAGTTTGGTAGTTCAGTTCATGACCCTTTTTGCCTGAGGTAACTTCTCCCATTTCCCTTCTAAATCTTTCTTACCTTCTTTTCATCAGAAAAGAAAAAGAAAGAGGAGGGGGAGCTCCATCTCATCTACCACAGTGAGATGCAGGCTTTTTCTCTGCGTTTTATTAAGTTGTGCAAGTGGCCGGGTTCTGCTTTTTACTGTAGTAACACCGATGAACAAATTAGAAAATATATCTTCCTTGAAGATAGTATTTAATGTATGCTGAAGGTTACTGAAATCTATGAGGCGTTTAAAAATATGGTATTATACAGTAAAGTTGCATTTATCAATTTCTGTTACTTTTTAGCTGTTTTAGAAATTTCTGATTAAATATTTTGTAATCAATAATCTAATTGCCACATTTTAATATGGGATCTAGTATAAACTTAAACAATTTTTGTTCTTGAAATTTTTATACACACACACACACACATACACACACACACACGCACACACACGCACACACACGCACAGAGTGAAATATGATGATACCTATCCTCACTCACCTTTTCTAGTGCCTTCCATATCCCCTCCAAAATTTCTTCCTCCCCACTGCACCTTATGTCTTTGTTTTATTTTTTACTTCTATTTGGTTGGTAGATGGACCAGTCCGTTCGTTTCTCTCTCCCTCTCTCTCCTTCACTCCCTCTGCCCCGCCCCCAAGTCTACTCAGGGTTGCGTGTGTGTGTGTGTGTGTGTGTGTGTGTGTGTGTGTGTGTGTGTGTTGGGGGGCGGTTAGGGCCATCTATTGGAGTATGGCAAATCTACGAGTGGTGACAACATCCTCACAAAATGATTGTCTTTCTCTCAATAAGTATCCACATTCATTGCCACCCCCTCCTTAGTAAGGGTGAGGCCTGCATGTAGTCTGCCCCATTTATACTGGGGCAGGTTTGGGCTTCTGTGCTTACAAGTAATCACAGCTCCCATGAGTTCATAGGTGTGACAGCCACATCTCAAATAGAAGACAGCCCTTCACAGCACTCCTCCGCATCTTCAGCTCTCACATTGTTTCTGTCCCCTCATCTGGGATGTTCCATGGCCACGGTATTGTGGTGTGGCTGGGTGTGCATGTGTGTGTTTAATACAGCAGTCCAGCTTAGAGCTAAGTACTTAGGCTCTGATCTCAGCACTTTGATTAGTTTTGGACATCTCCACTGACTGTTGCCAACTTCAAAAAGAAGCACCTGTGTGTATAAACAATAAGTTCTTTGAAGGCAAGTTGACAAAACTCAATAGGAATAGCAATCTCTACCTTTGGGCCTATGACCTTTGCATCTACAAGCTTTTGAACAGGATTCAGTACCAGACCTCAGATTTTCTCTGTCAGAGGAGGAGGCCTCAGATCCAGTCCGAAAGTTAATCAGTAAACAGTACGTTATTTAAAAGTCCTACCACTGCTGGCAATGGTGGACACACCTTTAATCCCAGGCGTTGGGAGGCAGCAACAGGTAGATCTGAGTTTGAGGCCAGCCTGGTGTACGGAGCAAGTTCCAGAACTGTTCAGAGAAATCCTGTCTCAAAAAGCAAAACAAAACAAAAACAAACAAAAAACAGTCCTAGTGAGCACGTTTTGCCTGGTAAGTCAGTTTTGCCGCATGCAGTGTCCAGTGCTGGGCAAGACCATTAATGTCTTCTTGACTGTAGTAACTTGCTTAGCACCTTCAGCACTATGAAAGCTCGTCACGAGGGAAGAGCTAATCAGCTAGTTTGAGATTAGTTTCTCCATGTTCTGCAGCCAAAGAATGTGCTATCTTCAACAATAGTACCTTGGTATGCTGGCTAACCAAGGGCAGCGGCAAAGCCTGTGTGCTGGAGATCTCTAGGGCCTTTCTGATCAGTAAGTCATACAAAGGTATTCCATGCCCAGCTAGTAAAAACTTTAACAAATATTTAAATGGGATTATGTCTTACCAACAGACACATTCTGTTACTGGTGGCTGACATGGAAAGTTTTCATTTCCTTCTTTCACTAGATCGTGACCTACTTCTTTTCTTTTCTTTTTCTTTTCTTTTTTTTTGAGGCAGGGTCTCCCTATGTATCCTTGGCTGTCCTGGACTCGCTTTGTAGTCCAGGCTGGCCTCGAACACACAGCGATCCGCCTGCCTCTGACCTACTTATTTTCTTTAGCTTCCTAGTCAGACACATAGTTGACTGACACACCTATAGAGCTTAGCCATCAGCTTTAACTCTGCTGAGATATTTTTATAGGAGAAACAAAATTTGCTTGAGAACCATAAAAGTTCCTTAAGTTACTTTCTTGCAGTGTCTTTGGGAAATAGATTTAGAAACTTATTTATGCATTTTAACAACAAAAGTGATATCCATAAAGGAAAAATTGGTGAGTTGAACTTCATCAAAATTAGGTATTTTTGTTACATGGTAGACCATCCTGGGCTATAGAATGAGACCATCTCACAAAAAACCAAAAACTAAACAACTCTATTAACCGCTGAGCCAGCTCTCCAGCTCTCCAAAGTACTGTCAAATTGAATTCTTAATATATATGTCATATACTTTACTAACCATTGACTGTGTAGTTAAAAAACAAAAATTGAACAGTACTAGGCCTCAAGATACATTCTAGATCAGAAGATCAGTAAATTAATAAAACCTCATATAGCTGTGGTCAGTGTTACACAGGGGTGCTGTAAGAACTAATAGGAAAATTTAATATAGGCAAGATTTGACTCAAGTACTATGGTAGACCTATTTTTTTTAAAACTACCTGCATGGTTTTGGTTAAATCATCTAACTTGTTATATTTCAGGTTTCTTATATGTTAAGTGGAGAGAATAATAGCTTACAAACCTTATTATTGGCTCATACTTACTACATGTACTTTTGTAAAGTGCTAGGGTGATGGGTTTATTAACTAAAGGAGTACTTTTGTTTGTTGGCGGTTGATATTTTGAGATGGTATAAGTTCCTGAGGTTGGTCTTGAACTGGAGATAAAACTGTTTAAGGTTTCTGAGTGGCTGAGGCTACAAGAATGTGCCAGGTGCCTAGCTAATTAATGGATACTTGACATGATCCCTGAAGAGTGAGTAGCAAAGTTAGATGAAGAGGAGAGAGTGTGCTACAAGTAGAAGCCACACTGAAGGCCTTGGACCAGGCAGCAGGGGAGATCCTGTGAGACTGAGATTTAAAGATCAGTGGTCTAAAAAGAGTATACTAGTATATACTATAAAAGGAAACTGGGAGCTAGGCGGGGACTGCCAGTTTGGGGCTTTCTCTGCATTGTTAAGGAGTTTGCGTCCTAAGAAATGTGAAAAATTGATTGTAATATTTTAATATACCGAATAGGAGAGATTACTAATCAGGCTTTTTAAAGGCCTGGCTGCAGTACAAAGATCAAGTTGAGGCAGACAAGGTGCTTGTGCAGAGATCATTAGAACTTTCTTGTAGCACAGCAGGCTTTATCTCTGGAGTCTAATCTTTGTAACTCAGGAAACACGCTCATGAGCTTCCATATACTCTACAGTCTTGCTTTAAGTAATACATTAGCATGCTTAATATATTATAATAGGTAGTTTTGGTAGCAGAAATAATAGAACCTTTATAAAGTTGCAGAACAGCAGATTTTTGTAATTTATTTGCAGTTTTTGCTTATTTCAAGAATAGCTTACTGTTGTTGCTGAGGGTGTGTATGTGTTGAGAACAGAGCACGTTTCTCTTAGATCTCAGTTGACTGGGAAGCTTGGTATTTATTGCCCATAGTCTGTTCCCGTCACTGTGCTGTATGCTGAGAATCGAGACTTCAAACAGCTCTCAGAGCGTTGTCACCTTTGAAGTAAGCTTTAAGGGAATTATATAATAAATTAGTTTTCAAAGATAGTATTATTTAGTAATGTTTAATTGATTTTCTAAAACAACCATACTTTCTGAATGCTTTTGTTGTTAAGGCACTGCTATGTTAGTTTTTCATGTGCAGAAAAAGAAGTACCATAGAGGTGAGGCTGTCTGAGGCCATCGTGAGTGTTGGTTGGAGTTTGGGAACTTGGCTTCTTCCATGTTCTGTGTGCTTGTTCCTATGGTGACTTTCAAATCAGCCTTGTTTTACCAGCCTTACTGGTTTGACTACATCAATGGTTGTTCAAGTCCCACACGTGTACCTTTCAGGTCTATTGCCAATGCCAACGTACTTATATTAACTTCTCATTTTGATGGTGAGCATGGGAGTCAATATATTAAAAAAAATGTAGGAGTATTATTTTTGGCATATAAAGAGTAAAAACAATAAAAACATAATAATTTGGTTTTCTGTGAAAGAATAAAGATTTTTAAGTATTTTCAGTTTTCTCTTGGTTTATGTCTTTGACCCTGGGTCTAAATACTTAAATATTTCAAGTTAGTATAAAAATACTTAAATTAGTTCTTACTCTCTTACAGTCCTACTCCTACTCTGTTCCTCTCTGTCTCTCCCATTGGACACCTCCCTTCCTTTTCTCCCCATGCATCTACAATAAATCTTATAGCATGTTAAAAATACTTATATTACAAGATTAATTTTAAAAATTAATCTTGCCTGAGGTAAAAATCCGCAGAGGAGCTGGTATTTCGCTACGTGTTATCATCCCTGTTAGCCTATTCTTTGCAAAGCCCTGTCCAGTCTGTGGTCATTCTAGTGGTCACATACTACAGCTCTTCCCATAAGCTGCAAACTGTACGTGCAGCGCCTCGCTGGATATATTTTAGCGTAGTAGATCCTGAAATTGTTTTATAGCACTGCTGGAAGGAGTCTGTCTCCTTCCTTCCTTCTTTCTTTTTTTAACACCCTGGTAGTGAGACAAAAGAAGTAAACTATCCCTTACCCTGAAGCATCATAGAGGTAGCTATTGTTAGTGTTTTTTTTGTTTTTTGTTTTGTTGTGTTGTTTTGTTTTTTGGGTTCCTCTGTGTAGCCTTGGCTTTTCTGGACTCAAATGGTAGACTAGGCCTTAAACTCATGGCGACGCACTTGCCTCTTCCTTCCCGAGTGCTGGGATTAGGACTTAGTATTTTTAATACAAAGATCATAGCTTTCATTTTGTGATGTTAGAATACATGATTTTTGTTATATGTTGGGAAAATGTTGAAGCCATTTTCCCCTTTTTTCCAGATAACCAGACAGCTAAATGGAGTCTGAGCAGCTGTTCCCTAGAGGCTACTATAGAAACAGCTACAACAGCATAACAAGCGCGAGTAGCGATGAGGAGCTCTTAGATGGAGCAGGTGCTATTATGGACTTTCAGACTTCTGAAGATGACAATTTGTTAGACGGTGACACAGCAGCTGGTAAGTTCAGCATGGCAACTAAGAACTGTAGCCACAAATTTACCAATAAATATACTTGGATTTTTTTTATTTTTATTTTTTTGAGACTAGCATTTGGGGTAACTTTTTAAAGCCAAGGTAAAAATCTGAGGACTTAAATGAATCCATTTAAAAGTAAACATCTCAGTGGCCTTAGCGCCTTTACAATATTGATCCTAAAATATTTTACTACCTCCAAAGTCTCCAACATTGGGATAAACTTAAATTTAAGTATAATTCAGGGACCTTTGAAATCATTACATCATATTTGTGAGAATAAATGAATGTCTGTAAAATAAACTGGTTATTTATATATATATGTAAGAAACATCTAGAATTCTCTCTTCTTACCCTAAAAGCTAATTTAATTTTTATTTCTATTGGTTTAGAGGGTATTTACACTTTATATAAATGGGGCCATAGTGTATGACATCCTATCTCGGTACTGTCAAATGTGTTTTGAGATCACCCATGTTGTTGCATATGGCGGTGGTTATTCCCATTGCTGTGTAGTTTTCCATTGTATAAATATACTGTCGCTTAGTTGCACATTTCATTGTAGATTTTAGTTATTACTAGTGTTCCTGTGAAACTGTTTAAGTGCACATGTTTTAGTGAAGGTAATATGACTCATGGAGAGCTATACTTAGTGTGGAATGCTTAGATCTAGAGCGTGTGTTTCAGCATCATCAGGTACTGTCAGATACTCCAGCATTGTGCTGTGCTTATCTCTCTATGCAGTGTGCCAAAGTTTAGTTGTACATCTTTACCAAAACATAGTATCAGTTTGGAACATTTTAACTGCTCTCTGTATGCAGAAATCTCTCACTTTGATCTTATATTTGATGGCTTGGGAGTTCAAATGCATTTATATGTTGACTTGGATTTTTAGGCTGCCTCCAGAAGTGCTAGGTTGATATGTTTTAAAGAAGTCTGTTATTATATTCTGATATATCAATACATTTATTGCAAATGTCTTCTCTTACTCCGAAGGATGACTTTTCATTTTCTTAGTGTGTTTTGGTAAAGTCATTGATTCTAATGAAATCTTGTTAGGATTTTCTTTATTATTATTTTCCATATTCTTTTTATTCTTCTGAACTGAGTGTGATGTACACACATAATCCCAGAAGTTGATACAAGAACAGAGACTGTAAGGCTAGCCTAGCTTACATGGCCAATCTTTATTACAATGACTGCCTATTTGCCTTTCACTTATTTCATTTGGCAGTCGAATAGCTTAGGAACAAAGTGGCATACAATAAACCACGTCATCTCTTTTCTCCAGCTGTCAGTCCCTTCAGATTCACATTGCTGTGGTAGTTTGTACTTCAGAGTTTGAGTTCTTATGTTTTCAAACTGCCACAAGTTTCCAGTCCTCACCTTCTGGGTTTCTCAGTTCCTCCGGCTGGAAATGGCACAGAGCAGAAATGACTGGCAGGGACTGCTGGGGCACCTCCTTGTTTCACTGCTTTCCAGAATAGTAACACCTCCAGGCTGCCTCCTGTGGATGTTGCTTCATTGAAGCACTTTGCATTATTAGCCATTTGTTTTAGTCTGAGTCTTCTGCATGATTTAAAAGTGACATTTGTTGTCATTATAAGCTAGAAGATACACATTTATAATATGATACTTCAGGTGAAATGAACATTTCTTTTTTTCTCTCTTAAGCTTTTTGGTTCTTTTAAAATTAACTCAGGAAAGTAGAAGAAACAGGAGGAAGGATCCCGCAGTTCCTGTCTTTCCACTGCCAGCAAGTGCTGGTGATGCCTTTTCTCAGATGTTTAAAAAGACAATTAAGTAGAAAGAGAGGACAAGGTCGAAAACTATGACCTTCCTCAAACAGAACCCAATTCATAGTCTTCTTTGATGTCACTGACCAGAACTTGGCAATATACTCAAACTAAGGCCAGGCACTGGCAAAGGGAAATGACATTACTGACTAGTTAGAACAGTTGTGATTCCTTTACTGGACCTAGGTATGTTACCAACCAGGTAAATTAACACTGTATTAGCAAGGAGGAAGTTGGAATACCCTTAGAGGAAGCAGACATTGGAGTTTTCTGTATAGATTCTGTTCTCAAACATGTATTTTCTTTTAAAATCTTTGTTACATGTATGTGTATGTGTGTGCAGGCTGTGTTGTGTATGTGGAAGTCAGGATAACTCAGTGAGTCAGATCTCTCCATGTAGATTAGAGGGAATCTAACTCAGGTCATCATGCTTGGTGACAAATGCCATTTTCACTGAACCATTTCACCAGCCCTAGTGAATTTTATTTTATTTATTTTTTTAAAAGATTTGTTTATTATGTATATACAGTGCACATCAGATCATGTTATAGATGGTTGTGAGCCACCACATGGTTGCTGGGAATTGAACTCAGGACCTCTGGAAGAGCAGTCAGTGCATTTAACCGCTGAGCTATCTCTCCAACCCCGTGAATTTTATTTTAATACACCATTTGGATCGGTAAGATTGTTGCACAAGGGAAAGTAATGCACAAAGGACCAGCAAAAGCATTAAGAACCATCTCTGAAACAGTGCAGTAGAGCACCTCAGCAGCAGCAGAGAGGGGTATTTGGAAGAATCAGGAACCTTTTATCTATCATCATGACCTCAGCCAAACGTGAGGAAAGATCTTAGTTTTTTAAAGGCTTATGTCTAAAGAGTTACAACAGTAAATGGAAGAACAAGCAATTAGGAATAAATATTCTTTCATTATTTGGTATTTTTTAGTTTTTCAAAATAAAGCCCTACAAAACAAATAAGTAACATACAAAACAAAACAAAAAACAGTCACTGGAAAGTACTAGTAATGCTTTTGTGTGTGTGTGTGTGTTGGTGACGGTCAGTAGTTTTCAAGTTGGAAGTCTGAATTTACATTCTGGCTTGGCTAATTCTGTAACCTTTGGCAAGTCAGCTTCTGCATGCTCATTTTCCTATTAAAGAAAATAATCATTGAAAGAGTGCTCTGAGAATTAAGTGCATTAGAGATCTTTACACAATGATGTAAATTGAGTCATTAAAAGCATAAATGACTAATGATAGAGATTTTTAACAGTGGCTGTTTCTGTTTTCTCCTATAGTCTTTCTGCTTGAATATGCTAAACTCTTTCATCCTAATATAAACAAATTCCTTTTATGAGAACATTTAAACAAGATACCAGTTACGTTTCCAGAATTTCTACTGAAAAGTATGTACACTAGGTTTGGAATAGATTTAAGTCATAAGAGAAAACTTTGGGATTCCATCCATGAGATAACTGTTTTTGTATAGCTTATGGTTTATAAATCCTTTAATATCTCAAAATGAAGTCTGCTCAAAGTAAATACTAAAAAGTCCAGAATACAGATTTACCAAAATTGAAATATTGTTAGGAATGTTGACTATGAGTATCAGTAACATCTGAAAGACCAAAAATTATGCTGTATATGTACTTAGTGCAGCTAATTTGAGTGAATCATTTTATCCAATTAAAACTATTTGGAATGTGGAAACATTTTCATTGCAAGTAACAGGAAGAAGGGGTAAGCTTTTGTTGCCAGTGTTGGATTCACTGAAGTGATTTGTATGGTTCTGGCATCATAGCCAGTGAAGCACATGGCTGTTCATCAGTAGGACCTTAGAATTGTTCTTAGCTAGTGCAGTCTTCATGTGAGGCTGATTGCTGAGAATGATGGAGTGAACTACAGTTAACCACAGGCTTAAGCAGATCAATCTTTAGCAGTTGCTGTGTGTTGCTAATGTGATTATGATGTTTAAAATGTGAGCCTGTGTATAGTTTTTATCTTGTCTGAAATGTTTACCCGGCAATGTCAAGGATCTCTGAGGTTTTTAGGTTGTGTAAATTCCTCAATTGAAGTTCACTGTTTGTTCTTGGGTTTGTCAAGGTGCCTAATCATGTCAACCCCAACTATAAAATGTAATTAAATATAAATAGACTAAATTCTTCAATTGAACGAGAAGCACTAGCCAGGAAAATTGTGATGTAGGTCTACAACCCCAGTACTCCAAGTGAGGTAGGAAGATCCTGAGTTGGCTGGGCAGTGGTGGCACACGCCTTTAATCCCAACACTTGGACTTGGGAGGCAGAGGAGACAAGCAGATCTCTGAGTTCAAGGCCAGCATGATCTATAGATCAAGTTCCAGGATAGCCAGGACTAAACAGAAAAATCCTGTCTCAAAAAAAAAAAAAAAAAAAAAAAAAAAAAAAAAAAAACCAAAAA
>OU015752.1:9850681-9882598 GCA_907169655.1 Acomys percivali
TCTTTCTTTCTTTCTTTCTTTCTTTCTTTCTTTCTTTCTTTCTTTCTCCCCCCCCCTCTTTTCTTTAGATTTATTTATTTATAATGTATACAGTGTTGCCTGCATGTAACACCTGCAGGCCAGAGGAGGGCACCAGATCTCATTGTAGATGGTTGTGATCCACCATGTGGTTGCTGGGAATTTAACACAAGACCTTTGGTTTGGAAGAACAACCTGTGCTCTTAACCTCTGAGCCATCTCTCCAGCCCTAGTGCTTATCTTTCAACTGAAGGATTTAGCCTATTTACATTTAATTACATTCCATAGTTGGGGTTGACATGGCTAGGCACTGTGACAAACCTGAGAAGGAACAGGAATGGCAATTGAGGAATTGCCTCCATCAGATTGGGCTGTGGGCTTGTCTGTTTTGTATTTTAATACTATGAAAGGTTGTCTTGCAACCAGGCAGCCATATGAAGATGACTTTTAAGAGGTATGCCTATTATAGAACTATTTTATAATTTCAGTTTATTCCATTATTGGTTTGTTTCAAGACAGGGTTTTTATGTGTAGCTTTGGCTGGCCTGGACTCACTTTATAGAGCCGGCTGGCCTCAAACTCACAGAGATCCCCCTGCCTCTGCCTCCCTGAGTACTGGGTTCACAGGCATTCGCCATGGCGCTGACATTAATGAAAGCTTAGTGCTTGGTGTGTCCAAATGTAAATCTGAAGTAGTCATGGTAGTGGATTACAGGCTATTATTAACTTGTTTCTTCGAATAGTGATTGGTTTAGTTTAAGGAATGAAGGATAGATACTCTATTAATGCTTATTTCATACAAGTGGCTTTATTTAACTTATAAAATTAAAAGTAGAACATTTTATTGTAGAAACTTTACAAGTGTAGAAAAGAGTGTTGTGGTTAATTGCCTATTGCTCTTTATCTGGGGGTGAGCTTTTTCTCCATCCACATTGGCATGTCAGCTAGTGTTGTTTTGGTTTGTTTAGGCAGCCACATGGTAGAGATTTCATGTTTGTGGTTTCTCAGTCTATAGAAGACACAATCTCTGGAGGTCTATGTGTAAAAAAAATGCAACTGGACCCATATTTGTCACCTTGCACAAAACTCAAATCCAGGTGGATTAAAGACCTCAACATAAAACCAGAGACACTAAGTCACTTAGAAGAAAAAGTGGGGAAGAGCCTGGAACATATTGGCACAGGAGACAACTTCCTGAACAGAACACCAACAGCCCAGGCCTTAAGGTCAACAATTAATAAATGGGACCTCATGAGGCTGAGAAGCTTCTGTAAGGCTGGAGACACTGTCAAGAGAACAAAGCGACAGCCTACAGACTGGGAAAAGATCTTCACCAACCCTACATCTGACGAAGGTCTAATATCCAAAATATATAAAGAACTCAAGAAATTAAACACCACCAAACCAAATAACCCAATTGAGAAATGGAGCTCAGAACTAAACAGAGAATTCTCATCGAGGAATATCAAATGGCTGAGAAACAGTTAAAGAAATGCTCAACCTCCTTAGTCATCAGGGAAATGCAAATCAAAACAACTCTGAGATTCCATCTTACACCCATCAGAATGGCTAAGATCAAAAACTCAAGCGACACCACATGCTGGCGAGGATGTGGAGAGAGAGGAACACTCCTTCATTGCTGGTGGGAATGCAAACTAGTACAGCCACTTTGGAAATCTATCTGGTGCTATCTCAGAAAACTGGGAATACGGCTTCCTCAAGACCCAGCTATTCCACTCCTTGGAATATACCCAGAAGATGCTCCAGCACACAACAAGAAAATTTGCTCAACCATGTTCATAGCAGCCTTATTCATAATAGCCAGATCATGGAAACAGCCTCAGTGTCCCTCAGTAGAAGAATGGATAAAGAAACTGTGGTACATATACACTATGGAATACTACTCAGCTATTAAAAACAAGGAATTCCTGAAATTTGTGGATAAATGGATTGAGCTAGAAATGATCATAATGAGTGAGTTAATCCAGAAGCAGAAAGAGTCAAATGGTATATACTCACTTATATCTGCATACTAGCCCAAGGGGCATGTCCCACGAAAGCCTTCACTTACCAGGAAACTGACAGAGGGGAGGACATCCTATTGGGACTCTAGATGAGAGAAGCATGGGAGAATAGCAAAGTAGAAGGATCCAGAGGGTCCTAGAAACCTACAAGTAGAACATTATGATAGGCAGATTTGGACCCAGGGGTCCTGCTCAAACTAAGGCACCAGCCAAGGACAATACAGGTGGTAAACTTTAAACCCCTACGCAGATCTAGCTAATGGTCAGATCTAGCTAATGGTCAGAACAGTCTCTGAGTGGAGAGTGGGATATGACTTTCTCACGTACTCTGGTGCCTCACATTTGACCATGTCCCCTGGATGGGGAGACCTGGTGGCACTCAGAGGAAGGACAGCAGGTTACCGAGAGGAGACTTGATACCCTATGAGCATATACAGGGGGAGGTAATCCCCCTCAGTCACAGTCATAGGGGAGGGGAGTAAGGGGAAAATGGGAAGGAGGGAAGAGTGGGAGGATACAAGGGATGGGATAACCACTGAGATGTAACAAGAATAAATTAAATAAAAAAAAAAAAGACACAATCTCACAGCAGAGTTTTGGTTCTCTGGCATTTGTTTCCTTGTTTGGTTTTTCTGATTTAATTCTGAGTTGTTTAACTTGTGTGTGTGTGTGTGTGTATGTGCGTGCGTGCGTGCGTGCGTGCGTGCGTGCGTGTGTGTACTTTTTGTAAGTTGGGTAGTCAGGCCTAAAGGCAACTTTTTTTTTCCTTTCTTTTAAAAATTTATTTATTCATTTTACATCTTGATTAAAGGGAAATGTTTTATTTTCTCTTTAAATATGTCTTTAAAAGATGATAGTTTTCTTGAATCATTAGTGTTATATGGGACCAGCAGGCTGGGCCCTCATGATATCACCATATTAAAAGTCTGATTTATCCAGATTCTTTCATATGAGGTTGAGGCTGGAATCAAGACTTGAGATTGACTAGAAAGAAGTTCCCAAGTCCTGCGTGTGCTATCTACTCTTTCTGTAGTTTGTCCCTTAAGCCTTTTCTGCATGGTGTGCTTCTGAATTCTGGACTTTTCTTTTCTCCCCACTCAGCTCCCTTCCACCACACCCTAATTGCAATTCATCTTAATTACCTGGTCAGAGTCCTCTGCCTCACCTTCCAGTGTTCCTTGTCCTTTCCTAAAGTGTGACTGCAAATGTACTTGCCCAGGCAAGGATTCTAAGACTTCAGGAGGATGACTGCTGCTGAGCTGTTTTAACTTGTTTGCTGTATGCTTTACTCTCAGTCCTCTCACTGTGTGCTCAGTGGTGTTTTAAGTCTGTATAGCTTTGAGGGATTGCTTTCTGAAAGCTTGGCAGTGTCTTTCCCTTTCTTGACTTCCTCTTAGGGAAGAAGGCTAACTGCAAATGAAAGCTTAGTGCCTAGTGTGTCCAAAAATAAATCTGAGGAGAAAGTCCCATCTGTGGATCGTATTAGACACAAACAGTTCACTTACAAAAACCTTCACATTCATTATTATAAAAGTAATTATATATTTGTTTTAAAAATTAATATGGAGAGCTAGGGATGCAGCCCAGTGGTAGAGCACATGCTCAGCATGGAGGCGGCCTTGGGTTCAATGCCCACATCTTCCCCTCATGTACTGGGCATGCCCTGATGTAAATACTGAATGAAAGCCCACATTCCTCTTCTGCCTCATTGCTCAGTGATAATAGCTATTCAACTTGATGTTTCATTCTAAAATTACCTTTAAAATACCAGCACAATAATATATGCATATAATTTTTGTTCTTGAAAAGTAAATCAATATGGCTACAAAATTTACTTGGCATTGTCAACATTTCACAGGTATGATAGCCCCCTCTAGTACGGTCCTTTTCATTCTTTATGACTAAGTATGGAGAGTGTTCACAAATAACAGGGAAGGTTGTAGAGAGGCTTTCATCTTCTGTTAAGGTGCATAAGAACATAGTCTCATGCAAATGAAATGACTTATGAATGCAATGCAGTAAGTATATAGTTTTTAGAAATGTCTATATGGTCATAGATTTTTACCAAAGAACAGCAAGGGACCAAATTTACATTAAGCTAACAGAAAAATTTACTTTTTGTTGAAGCTTTTCTTGCTTAAAATATTTTTCCAAGAGAATGTGAAAAATACAGGGGGAAAATACCACTTCCGTTCCTCCTCCCCATCCCCCTACCCCCACTTTCCAAGACAGGGTTTCTCTGTGTAGCCTCGGTTGTCCTAGACTCACTTTGTAGACCAGGCTGGTCTTGACTCAACAGAGATCTGCCTGCCTCTGCCTCCCAAGTGCTGAGATTAAAGGCATGTGTCACCACGCCCGGCTCTCTTTTCTCTTTTTTATTTCCTTTGGTTTTTTGAGACAGGGTTTCTCTGTGTAGCTCTGGCTGTCCTGGAACTCACTTTGTAGACCTGGCTGGACTCAAACTCAGAGATTTGCCTGCCACTGATTCCATTTCTGTTTTAAATACTTATGGTTCGCATCAGGATTAAGTAGAATATCCTGTCATACTAATTGTGTTCTGTAGTCTTTTCCTGGAGTCTGAACTTCCAAATTCCACATGCAGTTTTGTAAGAAGCTCTGTTTATTTGAGTATCAAGATTTTGAAATCTAGAAACCTATTTAACTTATAAACTTGGGAAGAAAAGACTCCCAGATAACTGAAAATAGACCAGGCTAAAGGAATAGACGTTCTCCTTTTATTTCCTGTCTTTTCTTCCTTCACCTGCAGTTTTCAGATACATACAGTTAGAGAAGACCTTAGAGGCTGTCTGACTCAAGACTGAAGAAAACATGTTTTATAGCTCCTTGAGCCCAAGTTACATAGACTTGTTATTTAGTGTACTACATAGCAGGTGTTACAGAAGAACGTTCCAGAGGATTTTGGTACACATTTTTCTACTAAAACACATAATGTTCTGAAAGATAGAAAACAGCAAAACAGAAAGTCTCCCATATAATAAGTCTTATTAGTATGCTTATAGTTTTCACCTGAGACATTCTCCTAAGGTAGGCTATCTCCTAGCTGGTATTGAAATAACAAGAGACTGCTGGAGGGGATTAGTAAATGAGATAAAACACCATTCAACTCAGTGACTTAGGAATTAAATTTTCCATAAAAGCTTGAGGATTAAAAGACAATTAAGTATAGACTTAAAGCCAAGACTCTGGAGAAACTTGTTGGTATGTTTTAGTTTTTTACTCATGGGAATTTACTGCATAAATTAGTACATTTATAAAACACACCATTTTTAGTGTTGACTCTGTTTTCCTATATTAAACATGAAAAGGATCATAGTCTGTTTTCTTAAAATAAAAAAAAAATATTCCTACTGTCTTACTATTGAAACTATGTTGTGAGCGCTTTAAATTTCTCAAACCAGTTTCGGCTGTTATACTTGGCGCTTAGTCATCGTCGTACACAGCAGGACCTGATTAAGAAGGCAGTGCCGCCTCTAAGCTGGGCTAGATTGTAGCCACTAGCAACCAGGCTGCAATAATTTCCCTTTGATGACATCATCCACTGTGGAAGAACCCAGTTGCTTCAGCCAGTCGAACTATACAGTTCTAACCTCATCAAATATGGCATCTCCCTTGCCTGCTATAGCAGGGAAAGGAAAAACGCCACTGTCTTTTTAATCTAGCAAGCTTCTCTATTTTGCTTTTTTTCTTCTTCTTCTTTTGAAAAATTCTGATCATGGATGATGCTTCTGATCCGTATTTGCCTTATGACGGGGGAGGAGACAGTATTCCCTTGAGGGAATTACATAAAAGAGGTAACACCATCCCCTTGCTCTGAATCCTCTGTTGGTATGTCGTGCATGCGGCGGGGCGGTTCTGGGAACAGGCTGTCTGTTGTCCTCAATGCTGCAGTGTGCCGCTTAGCTGCCCTGCCTGGTTGGTATGGGAGAATGCAACCTTCGCAGCCCGGTGGGGCCCTCCCTGATTGTTTGCTCTGTGCAGATTAGCACTGCTTCAGATCACACTGGGCTCCCGACTCCATCTTCTGTGTGAAATCCTTTCAGTTTAACTCCAAAAATAAGCTGCTTTTGCAGCCACTAGCCAGAGTCCTCTTGGTTGGCACCTGCAAAGTAATGTTTTTATTCCTGTGAAAACTTATATTTTCTTTAGTTTACACAGTGAAATCAAGTGCCCGTATACCAGTCTGTTTTGACTGCTGCCAGTTACCACGCAGACTTTGCAACACAGAGCAAAGGCTCTTAACTGCATTTTGTAACATTTGAAAAGTAAAGAACATTTTTTTTTGTAACATCTTCGCTAATTGACATATTGTCTTCCATAAGTATCTTGTACAACATGATAGGATAAAACAATTTAGGGTTCTTTTTATACATTTTTACAGAATGTAAGTCACTAGTTGGAGAACAGATGAGCACCCAATGTAAAGGTGTAAATCTTTTCGGCAGGCTCTGCTTTGGTCTTCTTAAAACTAATTATGTGTTTGTTAATTAAACTGCTCTTTTGCTCATTTTCTTAAATTGATTCTTTTTCTTTTTTTTTAAAGACTGGTTGGCATTTGTTATTCTAGAAATAAATGAACTCAAAGAAACATTCTCTAGCTAGTGACTTCATATATGAGTCATATTTATTTGCTTGATGTTATAAACTTTACGGTTTAATCCTAACGTTTATTAATGTTTGCAAGGTAAATGAGGAAAACTTTAAATTCATTTTGTATCTTGATAATAGTTTTAAGTTCTATAGAATTTAAGAATTATGATGCATTCAACAGATACTTATTGGTTACATTGTGCCTGCAAAACAATAATTCGGTTCTGAACCGTTGCCACATTATTCTGTAGAATTCTGTGCTTAGTAAAGGTTGCTTTTTATATTTTGAGAAAAACTATTTAAAGATCAAGTCACATTTATTGTGGTTTCCTTTATGAATTGCTTTCCATATGCCATTTGCATATATGTATTTGTTACTAATGATAAACTAGAAGGTATCAGAAATATCTGATAGTCTTTGGCAGGACAAATTTATTGACTGTGTAAAACCTACAAGAAATAAGAAATGCCAAAACTTATATAAAACTAGAGATATAGATATTACCAAGAGAGAACCATGATTTTTCTTAATTAATTCCCAGGAATCATCCTTAAGGCCCACAGCACTCGTAGAAGCTCAGACATGGTCCTGATTGTTTGATGAGACTTTCTCTGTTAAACAAACTGATGGTTTTAGGAAGCATTGCATGTTTGTGGTATAGATAAGTTATTTATTAGCTTTGTTTGACAGTATCATATTACCAAGAACATACAGTAGTGTCCTAGTGTCAGTGGGTGAGAAGGTATTTGTTTTCCATAATTTATGACCTTTTGAAACCATAGGTCAGCACAAGGGAGCTGATGATACGGGTGTAGGAAAGTAGCTTAAATCAAGAAAAGTGCATAAGCTCCCCCTCCCATGAGGACAAAAATACAGTAACTAGAAATAGATCTTCAGACTGGTAAAAGGGAAAGAGGCAAAATTCAAAGTATGAAATTGTAAAGGCTGTTAGTAAGTAAAGCTGGAGCTAGGGATTAACTCTGTGGGTAATTAGGCTTAATCACCACTTTTCAGGGTGGGGTGGTAAATAATTAAGTTTTTATTTAAGTGCATATTATAGCAGCTAGAAGAACAAGTAGACTAAAGATAGAAATTATATATTTTTGACTAGAAATCAAGATGATATTTTAGAAATAGTCATCTTTGGGGTAAACTTGCTATGTAGAAACAACCAAGTTCTTATAATTTGTTTCTTCCTTTTTTTAATTAAGAAGAAAAAACCATGATTTATGATTTTTTTGCATTGCTAGTATTATTCAGTATGATGGCTTTCTTCATTTATTTATGATGTTTACGTAGTTTGGGAGTTGATTTCCTTTCTTCTACTAATCCTCTTTCATTGTTTTGATTTTAAAAACTGTTTATTACATTTATTTATTTGTCTTTGTGTTAGGCAGGTGGTCACATGGCATGTGTATGGATGCACTTGTGGAAGTCAGTTCATGCTCTTCCACCATGTGCACTGGGATTTAAACTCTGCTGGCCAGGCTTAACAGACATTTTTTAATCCGCTGAGCCATCTCACCAGCCCTGGACTGTTTTTTTTTTTTTGTTTTTGTTTTCGTTTGTTTTTGTGGGCCTAGAAGGGACAGATTTATTATTCCATTCACTCCATGTAAAAAGCCTTTAAACATTACTCGACTACCTATTGTCTTATTTGCAGTACTTATGAAGTTCTTGTGTTTCTATAAATCATAACTAGGTACTGTGGAGACTGGTGGCAGCTACAGTAGTGGTACTGATAGCTAAAATGCAGTAGAATTTGATTCAGACAGTTTGGCCCTTCCCATCATAAGACCTCACTGTAGGAGCCTTGAATGACTGGCGCTTTGGTCTGAAGGGCTTACAGCTTCTCTGACAGAGAGAACAAGTCATCAAGGATGTTCATTTCTTGTAACTGCGCTTAGACTGAATTTTCTGTGGCATTTGAGGAGAGGAAGAGACCAGTTTCCTCTTGGCAGGTGTTACTAAGTAGGCCATTTTCCAATGAACAAGGGAATCTGCCAGGCATTTGTGGTGGAGAGAATAGAGTGAATAAATGTTGTGTCAGGAGTAAAGAACTAGTCAGAAAATCATTAGCTCTGTTGCATCAGCACTTACAGACTAGTTTTATTATGAGTAAAAGAAGCAATGGATAGAAGTAAGTATATTTAAATCTTTTTTCTTACCCAATTATACTCAATGGATGTGTTTGTTTTTCTTCCCTCCTGAAATCATAGCAGTTCTCCATTTTTTGTACAACTTTTGAAACCTAGGGGTTAAATATATTCTTGTTGTCAAAAGGACATCCTGTAGGCTTCTGATTACAAAAAAAATGTGTTTGATGTCAGTGATGCCTGTTGTACCCCATTATTTGTCTTTAAGCACTGTTATAAAATGGATCTGTTGTCAAATTTATATATTGCTCGTGGTATTTGAATTTTCAATAAAAATCCAGATCATTTCACTAGCTCTAGCTCTGTTTTCTAAAAGTAAACAGCAGACATTTTACTGTGGTTTATTTTAAGTCTTTTTGGTTTATTCTACATCAGAAATGCTTTGTATATTCAAATTTCACGATGTGAGCAGACTTCTTACCACATTTACTAAGTTTGTAATTTTGATGTTCTTTTTGCATCAAGGTTTCTGCCTAGTGCCTATGTAGGAGACTAGCGACCTAAATTTTTGTTTTTGTTTTTGATTTTTAATTAATATGTATTTACTTTGTAGGTTTATTTGGTTGTGTGTGTGTGTGTGTGTGTGTGTGTGTGTGTGTGTTTAAGCATGTGTTCCTTCCTTTACAACTCAGACCAAAATTTTTATTTGTTTTGGTGCTGTGTACACAGCATTGTACAAGCAGAGATCAGAAGTGAGTGCTGAACCTGCGTCTACTCTGCATTGAGACTTTATCTACCTAGCTAAGGGTGCTGCTGCTTACAGTGAGGTGGCAACAGAGGAGAAAACAGTCCATTAAAGTAGGCAGCTGGCTTGGCACTGCTGCTAATTAATTGTATGCTTTCTTTGGGGCTTTGTATTAGCTTCTGCGCCTTTTCAGTTTAAGTAGTTAAATGTGATTGGGTGATTGTACACATTTTCAGAGCATATACTTCTGTATTTCATTTATATTGTCGTTGATGTAGCCACCATCTAACTGATCACCTACTAATGGCAGAGCTCTGTGCTCTACGCTTAGCATTCCCCCACCCCTCCCATACTGTGTTTTAAAACAGTTTCATGTGGTCCAGGGTGGCTTTGAACTTGATATATACTTGAAGATTACCCTGAATGTGTGATCCTCCTGCCTCTACCTCCCAAGTCCTGGGATTAGACTTTGTACATGCTAGGCAAGTAGCTACCAAGTGAGTCACGTCTCTGGGACTTATGAACCCACAGCACTTACCCTTTTCTTCCCTTACCAGGATGACCATTCCTGATCAGTGAGCTCCCAGAGGGAGAGAGCAGACATGGCTGGACCTGTTGTTCTCAAGACAGAAGTAACTCTGTGGCAGGAAATACTTAAACATGAATTTCTGCCTCCTTTCTTCCGTAATGTTCAGTGTCTGTGCTTTATGTTTGTCCGCTGTGCATATATTGTAGCAATATGTAGTATCAGTGAACATGGCAAGTTCACTCCCACATCTTTGGAAATTGGCCCAGAGGTAATAAATGACAATCTTAGTAAGTAACGGTGTGCCTCCTTTTTTTTTTTTTTTTGTGAAAGAATGCCATTTGTTTTTCTGTGATAAAAAGCATTGGATTGTTGTTTATGTAACCATGGAATTTATTTCTGAATCTAGTTTTTAAGATTCAGCAGCTTTATTTATTTATTTTTTTCATTTAGTACAGTTCAACAACTACACTTTGAGGGCTAGTAGGATGCATATAAAGACTTTTAATTTATGGAAAAGTAGATAATCTTGGTATCTATTTTTCTCTAGTTTTGTGTCAACCTTCAGGTTTTAAATGTTAGTCATGTAATTAACCAGTATTTTTTAAAAGATGAAGAAAATAAAAAGTGAAAAATCCGTATGTGCTAAGTAGTATCATTTTCTAAACTTTGATTTTATTTAGGTATATATCTGTAAGCTGTCTCAATAAGGAGTGTTGTAGGCTACAAGCACGAGAGCTTCTAAATATATACCTAGTGACATAGTTTAATTTGTATAAGTAAAGTAGGCTTTCTGTGATGTCAGATGAATCTTGAATAACCAGAAGGTGAAAGTGGGAGTGGGTTTTGGAATATGTATTCTGAGAGCCAAACACTATCTATAGAGCAGGGCATGGTGGTGCACGCCTTTGATCCCGGCACTTGGGAAGCAGAGGCAGGCAGATCTCTGAGTTTGAGGCCAGCCTGGTCTACAAAGCAAGTAAGACAGTCGAGGCTATACAGAGAAACCCTGTCTTGAAAAAACAAAAACAAAACACTGTTATTATATTTTCTGTCTCTGTATATGTGTGTGTGTATGTGTGTGTAGGTTAGAGTTGATATTGAAAATCTTCCTTGATATTGTTTTACCTTATTATTTGAGGCAAGGTCTTAAAGTTAGACCAGAGCTAACAACAGGTAAGGCTAGTATGAACTCTCTAATCTCTAATCACCTCGAACTTACAACACTTTTTTTTGTAGCAGTTTAAGTAATACTGGAGAAAGTGATGAAGAGCCTGGAACTAAAGGCAAGAGTTCCCATAGTGACTGTTATGGATAGGGTTAGAGCAGTTGTCCACAGGCCGAGTGTACTTGCTCTTGTTTAATAGAAGCCATTGGCTAATCACTCGGAACCTACTCTTGATACAAAGCTGTTCCCATACACGAAATATTATACCAAGCATGAAATTACTCTTTTGACCCTGTGAATACAATAGCAGTGGCTTTGGGTACATACTAGTAGTTTTTATTGTTTTCTGGCATGAGCTAGTTAATAGGGCCTCGCCTTTACATGGAAAGATGTTTTAATTCTCATGTGCCTCACTTGGTATACTTTTTCCTTTGTCATGTATGCTTTGGTGTTATATCTGTTTGTCTAACTCAAGGTCACAAGACTCATATTTTCTTCTTAGGGTTTTATAGTTTTAGCTAATCTTAATTTTTAATTTTGGATCAGTGTGAGTCTTTGTTCTTACATGTGTGTGATTGGGGTCTAGTTTCATTCTTTTGGCTGGTTAGCCATTCTCAGCATCACTTGTTGAAAAGATCTTTCTTTCTCTTAGAAATATACTTTTTAATGAACAGTTACATTTTCTATAGATCAGTATTAGAGTGCAGATTATTAGCAAATAATGCATTTTATTTCCATGGGTGTCTGAGTGTTATAAAGTTCTGTGGCTGTAGAAGAATGAAGTGAAGCCAAAGGCCTTCTTTGTACAGTTAATTGGAGAAGTCACTTGCAAGCCAGTTTACAGGTCATTAACTGAGCAGTTTTCCTACTAAGTGAAGTCTTTCAGTGTTTTTGATATTTGAACTGTGAAATTGTCACTATGTTGGTGATCATACTCTTAAGTGATTTGATTTTGTATACATATTAGCATAATTATTATTAGTTAAAAATTTGAAAATCAGAACCCTTACCCAGATCTAGCCAATGGACAGGACATTCTCCACAGTTGAGTGGAGAGTGGGGTCTGACTTTCACACGTATTCTGGTGCCCCATATTTGACCACGTCCCCTGGGTGGGGAGGCCTGGTGGCACTCAGAGGAAGGACAGCAGGCTACCAAAAAGAGTCTTGATACCCTATGAGCATATACAGGGGGAGGAGGTCCCCCTCAGTCACAGTCATAGGGGAGGGGAGTAAGGGGAAAATAGGAGGGAGGGAGGAATGGGAGGATACAAGGGATGGGATAACAATTGAGATGTAATATGAATAAATTAATAAAATATATTAAAAAATATAAGGAATAAACAAGAACATAAAAATTTGAAAATCCCTCACCACTACCTCTAAAGTTCAATAACTCCTTTCCTTATTGTAGAAGTTACTTTTTTCCTTTCCATCTCTTTTGCATATTGTCAGTGTTTTGAGCTAAGATTAAGACTATATGACTTGATCATATTTGAATAAAATATATGCATTTTGATGACGTTTTAGACACAATTATTTGAACAGAAACTAAAGCTTGTGTTTTTGTTATTTCCTCTTACCTGTCAAATATTAAGCTTTCTCATTATTTACCTGCTGTTAGTCTAAACACTCACCTCTAAGCTAAGAATGGCTGACAAAACCAACTCACAGGCTAAGAGGTTAATAAGTAATGTGTGCTGATTCACAAAGCTAATAGGTAGCAAAGCTGGAATTTGTCTCTTTCAAACTTTCTAACACCAAAGTGCATTAAGGTCCTGGGATTTCTTTTCTAGGCTCCTCTGAAGGAAAATAATTTGTCCAGACTTTCTTGTTACTGCGTTTTAACTGGTAGGTAACTGTAAGTAGACATTAGATTGGCAGGCACAGATACCTAGTGGTCAAACCTTGAGATAAATGTTTGTTTGTGGTAGTGGGGGGAGGGGGACTGGTCGTAAGTTTGAGAGCTAACAAACTTTCAGATCATACTTTCATGTAGTTTAACATCTTAGAATCCAAGTAGTGGGAGCCAGCTTATGTCTTTTTGATAGTTTAGCTGTTTAAATGAATTGATTTCATTTGTTGTATCAGTGTATCTGACTATATGTCCAGCAGCTTTTTTTGTTTGTTTGTTTGTTTTTATTTTTTGAGACAGGGTTTCTCTGTGTAGCCTTGGTTGTCCTAGACTCACTTTGTAGACCAGGCTGGCCTTGAACTCACAGAGATCCACCTGCCTCTGCCTCCCAATTGCTGGGATTAAAGGTGTGCGCCACCACCACCCAGCCCCAGCAGCTTTTTTCTTTTGATGGATCCTTCCTTCTTTCCCTTTCTCCCTCCTCTCTCTTTTTCCCTTCTTTCTCTTTTTTCCCTCCCTTCTTTACTTCTCTCCCTCAGAGAGTTCAAGTCCAATGTCTGATGCTTGGTACGCAAGCTGCACTTTATCCTATATTCTTTTCTTCTTGGCTGATAGATCTCATTAAGACCACATAATTCACAGGGTAGAAGAGAAGTGAAGGGAGTCTAAGTGGGCAAAATCAATATGGACCTGTGTACAAATAATGTCCCTGTGATGAGGATAGTTACTTGATTATTTAATCATTTTAAGTTTGGAGGTATACCTGATTATTAAGATTGAATATTTGGTAGTGAGCTTTGAAAAGAGACACAAGAAAAAGTTGAAACTAATAGGAAAAGATGCCCAAGGGGAGAAATAAAATTCAGATACTGTTTTCAATGGTTAAGTTATCTAAATGTTTAAGATATAGTGCATCATGGGAAAACAATTCATCAGAAGTGAGATGTGCACATTTAATGAGATGACTTTCAGGAAGCATGGCTGATAAGTACTCTTGCAGGAAGTGGAAAGGACTGAGACCAATCACTAGTCTACTGAGACTCACTTGCTTACTTGGTTCTCTCCTCTTGTTTACTTGGTTCTCTCCCATTCTTTCCACGGTAAATCTCAAATAGTAGGGCAAAATGGGTTGTATGGGTTCTGCCAGAAATTCTACCTTTCCTTACAGATTTTTGAAATCTATCTCTTATGCTCAAAACTATTTGCTTTTATGATTTTTCTCTTTTGCATGGGTTTCAGAATTATTATATATATAATTATTTTTTTTGTTTCAGAATTCTTATTTTGAAACTTTTTAAAATCTTTTTGTATGTTTATAGCAGCTTTTTATTTTTCCCTTTTTTACATATACATTTATGTTATTACACACATATATAATAAACTACATGCAGTAAAAAGAACCATGAAAAAAATCAGAAATTATAGAAATGTTACATTCATAGTGTTTTGGCTATTTGTATTTGGCAAACTTGAAGAAAACATCTTTACTATCTTCTTATTTTGAAACTTAAATATACTGAATAAAGTATTATTTATTTTTATTTTATAATGTATGAGTCTTTTGCATAGAGGTACATGTATGCACCACATGTGTACAATGCCTGTGGAAGCGAGAAGAGAGTTTCATAACCTGTGGAACTGGATTTATAGATGGCTGTGAGTGCTCATGTGCGTGCTGGGAACTGAAACTGGCTTTTCTGCAAGAGTAGCGAGTGCTTTTCACTGCTGTGCCATCTTCTCCAGCACCAATAATACTGAGTCTTTTTATGTTCTACTTTTTTCCTGCTAACACATGACTCTAATGGGCAGGGGAAGTTTGTGGACAGGATAAGGAAATAAAGTCACGGAACTTCATTTGTAGCTTCGAAAGGTAATATCTGACATCTCCATTGCTGTCTCTACAGATAAGCAAATGAGGGCAGCATTTGTATTGAGACATGACATCCTGTCAGTTTAGGTTAATAAAATCCAATTTTGAGAGGCAATTTTTGTAGACAAAAAGGCATAATCAAGGAAGTAATGGTCTGACTGTTTCTATTTTAACCTTGAAGGCCTCTTTATTTTCCAGAGCTTATTTGTATTTATCAATTTTAGAAAAGTCATATTATCATTTCTGTATTAACTAATTCTTGAAATACTGTTTTAGTATAAAAGAAGTGTACCCTAAGTGTAAGAGAGCTTCAAGAGAACTTGTCTACTTCATGTGTAAGATGACGTTGAAAGGTAAAGTTGGTTAATCTGTTGCTTACTAAAAAAATTAATAGCATGTAATTGATTTCTGTTTATCTCACTTTTGCTTATGTGAGTAAAGCCTTATATATATCTAGATGCTATGGACTGTATACAGAGAAGTGATTCATTTGCAATGTTTGACAACTGTTGCTAGAATTAGGAAATAGACCTTGAAGGCTACTCCACTTGAGTGTATATGCATTGCTATGATATATTAGAGTAGACTAAAGTTTCTGTCTTTTCCCCCTCTTTTTTACCACTTAGATTTTGTGTGTCTGTGTGTGTCTGGTGGCACAAAGTATTAAACTTCTTGAAAATTTCTGGATTTTAGGAATCTTGATTTGTTGCATAGTTTTGTGAATTGACAAGTTAGAATAGTTTCCATAAAGTAATTACTTGAAAGTCACTAAACTTAAAACATATGAATGATACATGTTTGTTGTGCTCCTATTTCATAAAAATGAACAATCTTTTTACTTCTCAGTTCACAAGTGTATTAGAGAACTATATGTTCCATATGTGTATCTCCATGATACAAACGGTCTAAAAATGCTTTTCATGGTTCTGATGTATTATTGTACATGTATTTTGAAGGGTACTTAAGTTCTGATCTTTGCACAGAAAAGTAGTGAAATCAGAAGTCTTTAGCCCTTTAGCGCCATTCAGATAAGGGCAACACGGGACAAAAGTATTGGAGCTTGTAGAACATTTAATAGTTGACTTGTCCACGTGTGAGGGTTGTGTGTAGTATATGTTATCTGTGTGCGTGCAACTGCATGCGGAGGCCAGAGGTTGATTCATAGTGTCTTCCTCAATCACTCTTTACCTCATTGTCCATTAAAAATTTGTTTTTATTTTATATTCCGTGTGTGTGTGTGTGTGAATTGTGTGGCCACCTGCAGAAGCCAGAAAAGGGCTTTTGAATCCCCTGGATCTATAGTTACAGGTATTGCGTCCTTTGGAAGAGCAGCAGATGCTTTTGTACCTTTGTTTCATCTCCTGGGTTGTCTGTCTTCTTCCTCTCGTCTTCCTTTTCCTTTTTTGAATTTGAGAGACAGGGTCCCTCACTAAACTTGACTTTGAGCTTGCTAACTGGGTAGAATGGCCAGCAAGCTCCAGGGATCCTCTTGTCGTCTTCCCTAACATTGCACTACTGTACCTGGATTTTTAATGTGAGTTCTAAGATCTGAATTCAGGTATTCATGCTTACACAGCAAGCACCTCACTGACTGGGCCAGCCTTTTCTCTGTAGTAACTTCTGTACAGTAACTGCAAGGCTGAGGGCATGGTTTAATGGCACACCTACTGTTCATGGTCCTCAGCACTGAAGAAAAGAACTTTCAGACTTAGAGAGGTGAAAATTAATATGAAAGATTCCATTCTTTTTCTGAATTCCTAAAAATATTAGAATTTTATCACATTAGTTTGTTTTGTCTTTTGTTCTTTGCCTTTGTATTAAATATGCCATGTTATATAAAAGAAGTGACATTTTCTATAGATATAATGAATGTATGAATATACTATATATATACTACATATAATTATGTTAAGAGTAAAATTTAGAAAAGTACATGCTTTTCTCAGATAAAGAAGTACATCTGTATATAATATATTATGGTTTTCTAAAAATCATAATCGACATTGGTATAGACTCTTACTTAATCTAGATATTTTTCAGTAGGCCAGTGGCCTTGCTATATTTTCTTGGTCATGATCTAATCCTAAAGCACATCTTATAGTTAGTTGTCATGTCTCTTTTAATGCAGGGCAGTTTGTTGCACAATTTAAAAAAACCTTGTATTTATTTTCTGTGCATTTGCCTGCATATACATCTGTGTGAGGTGTCAGATCTTGGAGTTACAGACAGGTGTGAGCTGCCATGTGGGTGCTGGCAGTTGAACCCAGGTCCTTTAGAAGCGTAGCCAGTGCTCTTGACCACTGCGCCATCCCCCCAGCCCTTGTTGCTCGTTCTTAACCTTGTATGATTTTGGCATTTTGAGAGGTGCTTGTTTGTTTGAGACAAACTCTTTCTATGTATTCTGACTGTCCTGGAACTTACTATTAAAAGCAACCAGGCTGGCCTCAAACTCACAGAGCTTCAACTACCTCTGCCTTTCTAGTGCTGAGATTAAAACCATGCACCACCACGGCGCAGTTTGAAAAATAAAACAAGCCCTTATTTTGCAGAATTTCCTTAAGTTGGGTGTATTTGGTTTGTTTTTGTGAGAGTATCTTGCTTCGTTTTTGCTTGAAATGCCACAAATGTTCCAGAAAGACACAGGGGTTCTTGGCACTTTCTTCCAAAACTATTTCTAGTTTACTAATTTTACTGTTACTATGTAAAAGGCAAAGTATATATTCTTATATTTGTCAAGGTACCATAAATGCTTTTATAATTATAATAAATGACATTTTCTTCTGAAAATATATTTAAAAATTTAAATATGCTTTGGGTGTGTTTTATGTAAATGAATGTGAACATTGCAGTGAAGGAATTGTTTCTTTAACGTGTCAGCCAATACCAGTAAATTATTTATTCCCGGAGCACTTTTGCCAGAATACCGAATCAATATACTATTCTCTTTGTAGATGTGTAGCACCTTCTTAAGGCAACCATTCTAATGTATTCATTAGGGAGATGAGGAGAAACCGTGTTTCTAGTCATTTGCATATTGAGGGAAACAGTTTGCAACCCACAGTGTATTTCAGTGGTTGTGTCTTAGCAGTGGGTCAGCATGGAAGCTCCTTGTTGCTTTAATTCTCTGTTCTCCAGCTTATGTAGGAGGACCGACCTTTTGTTGGCATCCAGGGAGGCTTTTCTTACTGTCTCGGGGAGACTTCTGCTCCTAACTTTATATATGATAATTTTTGATGATATGTTTGTGATTATTTCTTTATCTCTACGTAAAAGGGAATGAGTCCATTTAAAACAGAAAACCAGCAAAGCAAAGGTCATCTAGGAAATTTGCTTACGCCTTAAAAGTCAGGGAAAAAGAAATAGGCTTCATTTTTATTTTTTGTTTCTATTTATTTCAAATGTATTTTTTGGTACAAAGTCTGTAGATTTAAGGGTTGGCAAATTGTGGCCATGTGACAAATCTTACCCTTCATCTCTTTCTTTTCTTTGTTTTGTTTCTTTGTTTTTTGAGACAGGGTTTCTCCATATAGCCTTGGCTGTCTTGAAACTCTGTGGACCAGGCTGGCCTCTAACTCACAGTGATCCCGCCTGCCTCTGCCTCCAGAGTGCTGGGATTTAGGTGTGCGCCACCACTGCCTGGCTCTTTCCTTCTTTTTTTTTTTTTTAAGTTTTTTTTTTTTTTAACCTGTTTCTTAAACTGTCCGAATGCTTTCATATTCAGCCACCAATGCATTTCTGTACCTCATTGTGTGGCACAATGGCAGAGCTAAGTAGCTGTAACTCAGTGGCCACCATGGTAAAATACCCTCTAGCTACTGGCTGACTTTTGTATCAGATTATACACATTTTGGCATTCATATTTTGTTTTCTGTAACACATGTTAGGAAATTCTAACCATACTGCTCAAATTTTAATTTTTTCAAGGATTGTACAGATAGAAGCTTATAGAAAAATTCCTATTAGTAAACTGGCTGATTTGAGACTATTTGTGTATATTTTAGTGACTGTTCTATTGCTGTGAAGAGACACCATGACCAATGCAGCTCTTAAAAAAGAAAGCATTTAATTAGGTCTTGCTTATAGTTTCATTGGGTTAGTCTGTTATCTGGTGCAAAGTAGATAGGCATGGTACTGCAGCAGTAGCTGAGGGCTGAGAGATCTCCAGTTAGTAGGCACTTGCTAGGGCCATGGTGGTAGAGGGAGGAGGAGGTGGGGAACTGGGTTTTGCCCGGTCTTTGAAATGTCAAAGCTTACCCAGAGCCACATCTCTGCCAGTAAGGACACACCTACTCCAATATGAACACACCTCCTAACCCTTCCACATAGTTCTCATGGGGACTAAGTATGCAGTTATTAAGGGCATGCGCATTCAAACCACCACAGTGTGTATTAGCTGTAGTAGCTTTTCTCGTCCCAAAGGAAAGGTTTATATTTAGTTTATGAACTTTCTGTCAAGGTCTCTTTTTACATAGCTGACAGATCAGTGCATTCACATACTTTAACATTTTGTGTTTTATTTAATGTATATTGAACTTAATTTCATATTTACAAGCTATCTGTATTTCTCCAATTCCCCAATTAACCTTCTTTAGATTTGTTTACTCATAAAATATATAGAAATATGTCAAAGACTTATTTAACCTAAAGAAGGACTCAGCTTGATGACAAAACTGATTCAGAGAAGTGTGAGACAGAAATGAATGTAGCTTGTTATGGAAAGACATAAAACAAAAAAAACCTTCACAATTCTGACTTACCTTTCTTACTGGAGGCAACTAATTACATTTTATCAGATGAAAACCATTTTCAGTGTATGACTTTTCACAAGTTGTCTTCTAACTTTATGGAGCATTTTTTGTTTTTAGTGGTAAATGGTACAGATTCACAGAAAGCTCTCTTGGCCAGAATATTAGGTGACCATTAGGCTGCTTGCTAATATAGCTTTGTAAGGTCGTGAATATTCCTTTTTCTTATTTCTAATTTGGGTAATCAACTTTCCTCTAATTTTCAATGATTTTTGTCATGACATTTGCAATTTACCAATTTGTAAAGAAGTTGCAAAGCTCACTGTTATAAAATAGACTCTTCTCCTTTGTGCTGCAGGAACTCACTATACAATGACAAATGGAGGCAGCGTCAGTAGCTCTACCCACCTGCTGGATCTTCTGGATGAGCCCATCCCAGGTGTCGGTACATATGATGATTTCCACACTATTGACTGGGTGCGAGAGAAGTGTAAAGACAGGGAAAGGCACAGACGTGTAAGTGTTTTCAGTATTTTATGAAAATAGTACAAAATGGATCATTTAAAATTATATTTCTGCCAGTGACCTCAGGCCACCAAAATGTTATACATTAAAATATATTTTGATATGTCATATGTGGTACATTTCCGCCCTTTGTCTTGGTGTTTCCTCTTTTAGTTCCTTTATACCCTGTATTTTTCTGGACAGGTTTTGTGATAGTTTAAAAACAAAACAAAACAACAAAAAATAGAATTAGATAAGTTAAGATGGAAAGGGAGAAATGCAGCATAAGAATTGGGTGAAGACAGGCCAGGCTTAATGAGGCCACCAAGACTTTTGCTTTCAGCCTCTCAGCAGCTAAAGCAACAGAAGCTCTGTTGCATAAGTCTAGTGGATAGGAAGATAACATGCAGAGAAAAAAATCGTTTTGTAGGATTTTGCTTTTTTTAAAAAACATTTCATTTTCCAGTAATAAATGCTGAGATATTTCTCAAATTGGATCCTGGATAAAATTTTTTTTGTGTTCATAATAAGCTACTGAATTTCCTTTTTTAAGGGAAAATGGAAAGGGAATTAGGCATGGTAGTACATGCCTGTATAGTCCAGCAAGCAAGAGGCTGAGTGCAGGAGCCCAGTGTAGGCTAAATGGCAAGACCCTATCTCAAACAAAACAACCCCCAAACCTAAAATCCCACAGGATAGTGAATGCATATTGGTATAATTGAAAACATACTTTTTCAAAAAGAGGTAGAAAAATTATTTGAAATAAAAATTCCAACTTTCCAAGCCTCTTTATTTATTTACCTATTTGTTTGTTTATTTGCAGTATCTGAAATTTACTTTCAAAATAAGCTTACCTAAATTAGTTGTAACCTTTTGTATCAATGTCTATTTTTAGGTGATGCGTGAGCTCACAGTAGTTTATATTGTGTATGAAAGTTCAGATTGTTAGATGCTCTTGGCCTGAGGGCATAACTGAAAATTAGCGCGTGAACTCAATGTTCCCATCCAGTGCGTCTTCCCCACCTCACTCAAATGCCCTTTGAACCTTGGAAAATATTGAGGATCCTTTGTTTATATGAGTTAATATTTCCCAATTAAGTGCTAGAATTTAGAACATTTAAAAGTACTAGTTCACTTAAAAAGTATAACCATAAACCTATAATTTGTAAAATAACTAATAGTAAATAAAATAGTATATTTTCCAAAATAAATATTTACAGAGTAATTTTTAAAAAAATCCTCATGATTGCCTGGCTTAATAATGGATTCTCATACCTCATAATGGATATCTCATATCCCCATAATAATGGAGTCTCATAGCTGCTTTTGTATTCTAATTTTAAAAAAGATTTATTATTTTATGTATATGAGTATACTGGCTTCATGCACATCAGAAAAGGGCACCAGATCATATTACAGATGGTTGTGAGCCACACTGTGGTTGCTGGGACTTGAACTCGGCACCTCTGAAGAGCTCTTAACAGCTGAGCCATCTCTCTAGCCCCGCTTTTTATATTCTATTGTTATGTTTTGTTGTATAAAGAAAAAAAAGAAAATCCAGCATCACACAGTTGTAGTTTGAAAAGCTATGAACATTTCAATAGCCCTTTTATATTATTGTAGCTATTTTCTGATAGGATAAAAGAGCAAGTGGTAGGTTCTGAAAGACCAGCTGTAGTGCATTCTGACATTGTCTTAACCAGCACTGCCTCTGGTTACATTAAAATGCATCACTTCACCTTGAACCTTGGGGATACACTTTCTTTTCTTTCTTTCTTTCCTTCTTTCTTTTTAGATTTTTAAATTTACTTATGTGTACAGTGTTTTGTCTGCATGCACACCAGATCTCGTTACAGATAGTTGTGAGCCATCATGTGGTTGCTGGTTATTGAGCTCAGGACCTCTTAACCTTTGAGCCTTCTCTCCAACCCCAGGGATACACTTTCTTATTATTAAGGAAATATATTATTTTGTTGATCCCAATGGATTGTCAGATGTAGGCAGTAGTGGTTGGTTGGTTGGTTTGTTGGTTGGGTTTTGTCTTGGGAATTTAACTCAATATATATACAGTCTTATTGTGTTGGAAATAGTTTCTCTTGCAGAGCTCCAGGGGGGTTCATGGGCCTTCCAGGTTATCTGTGGATTTCTTTTAACAACCTTTTTTTTTAAAGCTCACATTGATTCTTTTTATTAGGTGATAGGTATCATAATACAAGTATCAGAAAATAACCACTGAATAAAAATAATTTATTTGTTTTACAGGTAGTATCATCAGTCTTTTTTTTAAAGAGAAGTCTTTATATGCAATACAGTTTATTTGACCAATACTATATTGGTGAACATTTAGGTGATTTCCATGTTTTTGTAGATTGGTGACGAATCCACACTGTTGCACACAGTGCTGCTACACTGAAAACACCCTAGCAAGTGCTTATCAAATGACCGTTGTGTGGGAACAGAGCAACAAAAGGAATGGCAGAGACTGTCTGGAAATGACTTAATGCTATCTTTTTAAAATGTGCTTATTTGTTTATTAAGGAAAAGCAAAATGGAATTTAGTGACCGTTTTTAAGACATGCCCTACTTCCAGTTCTAAAGTGGTTGGTATCTGTGTTTGGATGCTTCTGTTTGAAACAAACATAACTTCCTCATTCACCTTGGAATTTACTATCTTTTTAATTGGTTCTTGTGGCTTTTGAATAGATGATCCACTTGAAATAGAAATTGAATTCCAGCTGTAGCTCTCCTACAGGATAGTTGAGCACTGAGGCCCTAGATGGACAGTAAAGCTTCTTAAAGCTAAGCTGTGAGCAGGACAAAAGAAGCTAGAGAGATGGGCTTAGAAGCACAGACAGGCACGCTGTGCCATTCTTAATGAGGGGAGATTGGCATCAAATCTTGATCTCCTAACTGCCTATGTGCACAGTCAGTTGAGGACATTTTTTTTTCTTATTTTTTTTTTCTTTTTTCTTTTCTTCCTGGCTTGCATAGTGACAGAAGAGTCTTGGGCTGTTCCAAGTGGGATTAGAGCTCTACATCTGTGTGTTCATAGTTCTATAACCTTGGGGAGTGTCTCTGACTATGTGACTCAGATGTTTTTTATGAGCAGCTTATGTTCAATTAGTTATAACTTAAAAAAAAAAAGATTTATTTATTTATTTATTTACTATTTATACAGTATTCTGCCACATGTGTGCCTGCATACCAGAAGAGGGCACCAGCTCTCATTCCAGATGGTTGGGAGCCACCATGTGGTGGCTGGGAACTGAACTCAAGACCTTTGGAAGAATAGACAGTGCTCTTAACCTCTGAGCCATCTCTCCAGCCCCCAGTTTTAACTTTTAAAAACGTTTACTTTTAAGTACTGAAGCCAGATGTTTACCTATGTTATCTGACTTCTGAGGTGTAGCTGTTGAGGTCTGAATTGGATATAGTTTGAAACAGTCCAGGTCAGATGCCCATATGGCTGATAGGCCCTTCACACCCAAATCGAGAGGTTCTTAGTAAATGCAGATCTCTGCACGGTGCTTGTTCTCTGGCTCTTAGGTACAGCCGTCCTAACAGAGGGATTTTTGTCCCAAGTTTGCTTTGTTATCATTTAATTTACAAGGTACTTTCTGTGTTGTGATAACTTGACAAAATTAGACTCACGAATTGTAGAAATACAGTTTTAAAAGTGAACATATTTCTAATTTCAGATCAACAGTAAAAAAAAAGAGTCAGCATGGGAAATGACAAAAAGTCTTTATGATGCCTGGTCAGGATGGCTTGTAGTTACACTGACAGGACTGGCATCAGGTAAGGAAAAAGATTAAGGCAAACCTTTGTTTTCTTGTGTTTTAGTGTCATAGGCAATAGCTAATACTTGCTGTGCAGTATTCTAGCGGCTCTGCATGTATTTAAGACTCATGGCAATCTCCATCATTAACACTGTCATACCATGATACAGATGAGGGACTAAAGCACAAGAGAAGTTACGTGGCTTGGCTGCAGCCTCATAGCCATAGGTGGCTTGGTACATTGCCATGGACCACCGAGGGGGCTTCTAGCCGTGGAGAGCAAGGGTCCTAGGATATCAGGTGGGGATGGATTCGGCGCGACAGACAGACACAAACACAAGGGAGGTCCAATGTTGCTGCAAAGATCTTTACTTGAGCTCAGTGGTTTATACAGTCATGACAGGAACTTCTGCTAGCTACAAACCACAGTTTAAGAGATACAGATCAGGTCACAAAGTGTAAAGTACAGCAATAATCAGAAACTAAAAGTACAACAAGGTCCTCTGGCTATGCACAAGGGCCAGAGACAGACTGTGGTTAATCACCTCAGAAGGTGGCATGAGCTTTTCTTAGAATTCGCAGTCAGCTAGGCGAAGCTGGCTCCTTTCTCAGGCATGTTATTATTAACAGCTTTTACCCATGAGATAAGTACAAGTCTGCACATCTGCAGCCCATACTTAGATAAAGTTGTTATATTCCTTTACACATCTTAATATTTCTGGTAGTCCCATACATTGTAAACCAAAACAATCCCATGGGGTGCCATACTTTACTACCACCTTGGTGAGTTGTGTAATTATGTCATTTTTCTCTGTTGTAGTTAAAGTGCACCATGGAGGTCTGGCCCTCAAGATTCTTTCCCAGGGACTCAGGTTCTAATATCTTATCTTTTTACCAACCTTAGTAACCCATCGTGTTAAATCCTCATCATACACTCCTATATATGCTAATGGAGGGTAGGGAGTGGTTCTTAGAGCTATTGGTTCTCTGTATTTGGGTCTCTGCCATCATTTCCCTTCAATCCAGTCCTAAGTTGTCCCATTTTCTGTTTTACTGGGAACTCCCGGGACTGCTTCATTCTCCTCGCTATCCTCACGTTCCTGGATATTCCTAGAATTCTTTAGCCTATACTCCAGCTGTTGCCATTTGTCAAGTGCCTCCTGCACAGTTGCATTTTCTTTCTGTATCAACTGCGCAAACACCTTCACCCCCAAGGTGTAGTTTCATTTACAGTCATGTTTCTGGTAATGTTTAATATGAGACGTTCAGCTTTCTGTGGAACTACTTCATCCACGGCCACCATTGGTTCATTTCCCGATGGACTCACATCAGGTTTCTCAGTTACTGAGATGTTCAGAGGGTAAGAGTGGCCTTGCCCTGGAGGTGGACTTAATAAGAATGCATGAGTGATTATAGAGCAAGGAAGGAGGAAAAGCAGAAGTAGGCCAATAGCCAGGCTCTGTACACCCAGGACTCCGGATGCTCGTCTCAAGAAATACCTGGGCTTCTGCCAGGGATCCTCGTGAATCTGGTTCCCCATCACCTGATCGATGTCGGAGCATCCTCCGAGCCGATAAGGTTGCATGTCACACAGACTCTAGCAGAGTGGGTGTGGCAGTACATGATCTGTTCTTGTAGCACTGCACTTTCCAGTGAGGCTGTCAAGTCCCTAAAGAGAAGAGTTGAACAACTAGCCAGTAATAGTCTGAGTACCACTAGGGGTAGCTTTTTTTTTTTTTTTTAAATGTATTTATTGTGCGTACAATGAACTTCTGCACGTATGCCTGCGCACCAGAAGAGGGCACCAGATCGCATAACAGATGGTTGGGAGCCACCATGTGGTTGCTGGGAATTGAGCTCAGGACCTTGGGAAGAGCTCTGAGCCATCTCTCCAGCCCCCTAGCGGTAGTTCTGATCACTCTGTCTCCACCATGAAAGACAGAAAACAGGAAAAAGTAAGTTACTTGTGCAGAATAGAGAGAAGTATTGATAACTGGCATGGATAAGAATGTTGTGTTCTGTCTATGTGACCCATTAGTTTATTGTGAGAAGAATGATCTAGATTTGATCGTAACTTTATATATTTTTATTATTCTGTTAGTAAGACAGTTTATATATATATATATATATAGTGTTTTCTGTTAATTAAAAATTACATATTTATTATGAAGTAATTCAGTAAATGGTATGCACTTCTTTAATCATATTTAATGAACATTTTATTTTATTATTCTGTTTATTTTGAGATAGTTTCGACTTGTAACTCTGGCTATACTGGAACTCGATGTGTAGAGCAAGGCTGGCCTCAAACTTGCAGAGATCCACTTTCTTCTGCCTTTCAAGTGCTGCGATGTATGCCACCATGCCTAGCTATGGGCATTACATTTTAATAAGAGCTATATAATGTTTAAGTCTGATTAAGTTTAGGATGGAAACATGCTAAATTAATGGTTCTCATTTCAGTTGCCACTCATTTCAGTAGTGACACTCTTGTCAAGTAGCTGTTTTTTAAAACCGTTGTAGTGTTTTTAAAATAACTTTTTCTCTTTTTAAAATTTCAATGATCTGACTCAGTTTCAATAACAAAGAATATCAATTTTATTTTAAAATAGAGCTATTTACAATTTTTATAACTAATACATTTGTACTTAAAATCAAATTTAGATAATAGTTTTTAATTGACCCTTTATTGATAGGATATTTTTGCTTTTTGTTAATTTCTTAACTAGATAGTCTCAACTCTTCCTAAATGGATGTATTTTGGACCATTTCCAATGTATTCTTACAGGAGCACTAGCTGGATTAATAGATATTGCTGCTGACTGGATGACTGACCTGAAGGAGGGCATTTGCCTCAGTGCATTGTGGTACAACCATGAACAGTGTTGTTGGGGGTCTAATGAAACAACATTTGAAGAGAGGGATAAATGTCCACAGTGGAAAACATGGGCAGAGTTAATCATAGGTCAAGCAGAGGTAAGTCTTTGTGCAAGAGTTAGTCACTGATACAGATAGATATGTCCACTTCATTTAGTTAAAGAATTTACCACATATTAGGTCATTGTAACCTGCATTAAAGGAAAGAAAAGGTCTGTAGCAGAGGAATGGAAAATATATAAATACAGTGAGAACAAGTACAGATTATTTCAAGTAGCTTTTGTGTTATTTAATGCATAATCATGTGAATCATGTGACTTATGATGTAGATTTATTACAAGTTGTAACAGGGAAAGTGTATAATTACTGCAACAGGAGCTACGTAAAGCTAATATAAAGTTATTAAAGTGGAATGACACATGTCACTAAGATTAGAAAATATGAATTATGGAAGTGCAAGATATATTTTATAAAAATCAGCTTCTTGGGGTTTAGATACTTCAAAGATACTTCATACATTTTTATTTTTTGGCTTTTATTTATATGTTTTTAAAGATATATTTTTAGCTGGTTGTGGTGGTGCACACCCTTAATCCCAGCACTCAGGAGGCAGAGGTAGGCAGATCTCTGTGAGCTTGAGGCCAGCCTCGTCTACAGAGTATGCCTAGGACAGCCAGGGCCATTATACAGAGAAACTCTGTCTCTAAAATCCAAAAGAAAAAAAAAAAGATATATTTTTAATGAAAAGAGAATTACATCCTTCTCTCTCCCCTTCCTCCCTTCCTCACTACCCAGGTACTCTCCTTACACCTCCTCCTGTGCCCTTCTTGCTCTTAAACTGGCAATCTATTTTTCTTCTATTATTGTTACATACATATGTGTACATTTATGTATGTGTTTGTATGCATAACTATTTAAATGCATTATGCTGAATGCATTTTTGTTTGTATATGTTTTCAGGGCTGGCATTTTTATTGAAGTAAGGGGGCTTCTCCTTGAAATAGGCTAACGCTCCCTCCCCCATCTATCGTTAGTTCCTGTAGTGCTTCCTTTAGGGGCGGGGCCTGTAATATTTTCTCCCCTTCCACATCTATGAGTCTGCTGATACTGCATTGTTCTCGTCTTGCTTATGCTGTTTGTTTCTAGGAGATACTATTTTAAGGCAGATTTTCTGGTATTTTGGTTCCAGAAATCTTTCTCCTCCTGTCCTCTGAGCCATAGATGCAGGAGTTGTGGTGTAGACGTGTCTGGGCTCTGTTGAATTAACACTGATCAACAATTCCTTGATCTCTGCATTATGTCCAGTTCTGGTTTTCTGAGATGGTCTCCATTGCTAGGAAAGGTGCTTCTCAAACAAAAACAGTTAGCAGGCCTTGACTGGAACTTGGCTTACGTATTTGTAAGTGGTAAAAGGTCATATGTTCTTTTGTGGGAGTATAATATCCAATACTGTAATGATGTTCTATAATAAAGCTTAAAAGTATGATATTAGATATATTTTATATATTCACATGGATATACTTTACAAATTTTTGTTATAGCCGAAGTTTAGGTTGAAAGAATATGTTTTGGTATTAATGTTCCATGTATTGTTTATTACCTTGCTGAATGGGAGTCAGTTTAATGATCTTCAGGAGAATTGAAACAGAATGAAATCTGCATGCCAGGGACTGGAGACATGGTTCGATAGTTAAGAGTGGGCACTGCTCTTGCAGAGAACCAGAGTTCAGTTCTCACCACCACATGGAAGCTCATAACTGCAGCTCCATCCTCAGGGAATCACACTGCCCTTTTCAGTACTCTGTGGGCTTCTGCATGTATGTGGGTCAATAAATTCACACAGTGCGCGCGCACACACACACACACGCACACACACACACACACACACACACACAGGAATCTACAAAGGAAAGGAAATAAATCAAGGGCCAACACAATTTTATCTCCACCAACAATTTCTAAAACTTTTGTGGGTAGGCATAGATCAATGTGTAACTAACATGTCTACGTAACAAGACTAGGAAATTTACCAGATGGGAATACGTTTTTGGATTCTACTTTACCTTGTTCATATAAAGCTTTTATTGTGTAGGTAAACCAAGAGACTTTTAGAACTCAGTCTGGGCAGCATATCTAAATCCCAAATTTATAAATACCAATAACAGTAATGATATATTTTACATAAGTTTCTTATGTGACAGGCACTTGAATTAGCGGTGCACTGTAAATCATGTTCAGACTCTGAGCTGTTTTTGCTTTTTAGGGTCCGGGGTCTTATATCATGAACTACATAATGTACATCTTTTGGGCTTTGAGTTTTGCCTTTCTTGCAGTTTCCTTGGTGAAAGTATTTGCTCCATATGCCTGTGGCTCTGGAATTCCAGAGGTAAGCCATTTAATGTTCATTAAATGAAAATTGTATGCAGCCTTTTATCTTTAGAAATTGTATGTTTTAAGAAAATAACTTTTTTTGTTGTTAACATGAAAAAGAAAATTAAAAACATAGAAGCTAGGGCCTAGAGAGATCTGTAACACAGAGGTTGGTCATCTTCCCTCCCCCTGCCCCTGACCCCCCAACCCCCAGTCATGTGCACAAGCCTTCCCACCAGTAATATATAGCTCATGAGTAAGCAAATTAAGTTTAAACAACAAACACTTCAGAAGTGTTTTCTGGCCTAAAGTTCTTTGATAGATTAGTTGATGTTTTACTGTTTGGCTCCGATTGTAATATATTCTTTTCTTTCTAGGACCGTTGACTAGATTAAATAAGCTAATGACTCATAAATTTAGTTATTCTATATTCTAAGAAAATAATTTGACGTCAGTAGGGTAGATATTTGCCTTTGATTTCATCAGTAGTAAGTTAAAAGAGAATAACATTTAGGCTTGAACTTATTTATTTCTATTTTTTAATTATTTTTAAATTAGTGTTTCCTAACATCTTTTAAAAATAAATTGTGATTTTTAAACGCTGTGTGGGTAAAGATGTCTTTAATGAGGATTCAATACCTGCTGTTGTTACTGGTTGTAATCTATCCTCTGTGGTATAGGTAAGAACATCCCATGTGGTCCAGTGTGGTGAGAGGCCACAATGTCTCTATTCTTGACAGACTGAAATGGATTTAAACACTGTGCTTATTCCTACAAGAGAATTTTCCAAATTTGCCTTTAATTGAATACATATATATATCATTATGGCCCTGCATTTACTTTACCATGATCTAGCATTTTTATTTGTTCTTGAGATAGGGTTACCTCCTATTTTCGGTTGAATATTTAATTATATGATACTGATTTATATGATAAAGTTTTTTAAATTAATTATTAATTATACTTTGCCAAAGTTTAGTGGGTAGTTTGGTAAATGAAACATGCAACCAAATGTTTTAGCTAAGTTAAAGTAGATTTTCTTGTTTCCTAAAGGAGATTAAACTGCCTTCATCTTTCCTTTATAGATTAAAACTATTTTGAGTGGATTCATCATCAGAGGTTACTTGGGAAAATGGACTTTAATGATTAAAACCATCACATTAGTGCTGGCTGTGGCATCAGGTTTGAGTTTAGGAAAAGAAGGTCCCCTGGTACACGTTGCCTGTTGCTGTGGAAATATCTTTTCCTACCTCTTCCCAAAGTACAGCACAAATGAGGCTAAAAAGAGGGAGGTAAGTAGCGTGTGTCCTTCATTTAACAGAAAATGAATGTCCTATAAACTTAATGTCTGTTGAATGGTTTTCTAGTGTAAAGATGTGTGTATCACTTACTTTTTGGATAAATTGCGTGTTCAGATTGAAACTTGAGGTTAGCCTGTGTTTCTTTTTTCTTTCCTAACTTGCCACTGCTGAGTTAGACAAGCTAGAACCCCTCAGTTTCAGTTAATTTCTTGAAAGATCTTTACTATTTTTATTCTCGTGGTTTTTGACGTTACTGCGGCTCCAGGCTTGGGAAGTTGGGCTGTGTTTCCTCCTGCAGATAGGCTCTATTGCCATGGGAATTGTCTGTGATACGCAGAAAGCTTTCTTGAAAATACCATGGGGAAGTTTGGGCGACCTTCAGGACTTTCTAAGTTTGTTAGAAAGTAACTTCACAGGGAGTGTGGGGACTTGTCTTTATTCAGAAGCTTTAAAGCACTTCTGTTTTACTGTTCTAGGCAACACGGGCTTTTCTAGCATACTAGCCCGCAGCTCAGGGTTCTCTATGGTTATGGGTGTTTCTGAAGGAAAAGAAGGGTCCTGAGCGTGTCCATAGACTCGAGTTTCCCAGCCTCACAATCTCTGAGAGTCTGACGTTATGTTTGTGTGATCTAACCCTGCAGTCTTAGATGGTTAAGGGATTTTACGGTTGTTAAGGTATGGCTGTTACACCTTAATCAAGGATTGAACTCAGGCCCTACCTATTCATCCTGTTGTTACTAGTGTAAGCCCTACCACACACACATTTTTAACAGTTTCTTTATAGATATCCCTAACATGGCTCATTTGAAAGCATCATATTTTCATCTTTGAATGACAATTGTATCTGTACTTTGGAAATATTTGCTCACATTGTAAAATTAAGTCCATAGTGATCCTAGTGTGGCATTGCCATCCTCACTCATAAGTTAGAAAACTAGGGCTTAGAAAGCTAGCAGGCACGTTCAAGATAACACATAGTAGCAGAAAAATACTGTTTTAAAAAAATTATCTGTATTACCTGTAGGCCCGGCTAGCAATCAATCAAGACACAGACACTTGTTATATTTTATTTTATTTTTTATTTTTTATTTATTTATTTATTTATTTTTGTTTTTGTTTTGGTTTTTTTTTTAATTTTTTAATTTTATTTATTTATTTATTTTTGTTATATTTTAAAATAGCCTTAGTTAACCTGGGGCAGGGCAGATATCAGTCTTCTAAACTACCTCCCATCTCAGGATGGCTCCAACCAGTCTATCACAACAGCAATCTTAGTGGGGTATCCATGGTGTTTCCAAGTGCCTTCACCTGGGATAATGTCTCCAATCCTTCCCACAGAAAAATTCATTTTTTTCTCTGATTGTAAAAACTATGTTTTTAACTACTGTGCTATTATTATAATTGTGTGTGTGTGTGTGTGTGTGTGTGTGT
>OU015752.1:9882608-9930396 GCA_907169655.1 Acomys percivali
TGTGTGTGTGTGTGTGTGTGTGTGTGTGTATGTTTAAAAAGTGAACTATCCAAATGCTGTATTGTGGGATTGTAGGTGGTGGTATTCTGAGCACTTTGTCTGTATTCACTGAGTGCCGTTATCACAGTCATCCAGGGAGACAGGCTGAGGTGCTTATTGGGCCTGCACAGCAGTGCAGGGCAGAGGCAGGGCTTCTGCCCGGTAGCTTCATGCAATTCATGCTCCTTACACCTTAACTTTTATCTCCTAATTTTTCTCCTAGAAAATGTGTAAAATTTGATGTTTTAGGAAAAGCTTAGGGTTCTCTCAGATATTTACTAGATCAAAGTAGTGAAGGGAATAAAGACTCTTTTTTCTTTCTCTTTTTAGTATTTTGTTGTTGCTGTTGTTGTTTTTCTAGACAGGGTTTCTCTGTGTAGCCTTGGCTGTCCTGGACTCACTTTGTAGACCAGGCTGGCCTCTAACTCCCAGTGATCTGCCTGCCTCTGCCTCCCAGTACTGGGATTAAAGGAGTGCGCCACCACACCCGGCATAAAGATTCTTAAGAATAATAATTCAACAAATTTCCAAAGAAATTAGAGTATAGTTGATTTCATGTAGGTAGGAGGTCAGCAGTGATCAAGTACTCCAGAGAGCTGCCCAGGTGCACACCAAAAAGTGTGAATTTTTTTCTTCCTTGAAACTATTTTTACTATGGAGTTGGTGACTCAGAGGGACTGCTGTTTGTACTTGTAGAATGCCACCTTTGGAACATACTTAGAATGATCAAGTGTGGCAGGATGTTCAGATGGCTTAGGGTAGTTATCGAGAAACTATTGAGTGGACTGTAATATCTTTGATATGGCTTAGAGTCATTACTAATGGGGGAAGCAGTTAGAGCCAAAATCTGGAGAAATTATATCCTACTTAAAAATAAGTTACTCCCATTTCACGTTTGTTTTCTCTCTGTTGTGCAAACATAAGCATTGAAGGTTGCTAGTATTCGCTGCCTTCACTTTACATATACTCATGTTGGTATATTTGGCATTAATATCTTGACTGTATAAAAAAGTGCAAATGAGCTTGAAATTAAAGCAGAAAAGCAAAACATTACATGTTAGAAGAAATGAATACTTGCCCCTTGGTTTGCAAGGAGGATGTGTAGGTTAAGATCAGAAGAGGCACTGGAATAGCATGGAAGACAAAACTTTGTTGGGTGTGTTTGAGTTGATAAGGAAACTAGAAACAACCACATTCTCTTTCTAGGTGCTGTCAGCTGCCTCAGCTGCAGGGGTTTCTGTAGCTTTTGGTGCGCCCATTGGAGGAGTTCTATTTAGTTTGGAGGAGGTAAGTACAAAAGTGTAGCAGTGAAAATGACATAGAATTACATTTGTAACTGTATCTTGGTGTATGTCTTAGGTTTATAGCTGATATAATAGAATTTATAATTTCAAGTTTATTTTTAGAAAGTTTAAAAGTAGTTCTAACATAAAAAGTAATGTATTATACATAACCCATAACTACAGAAAATTGTTTTATTTTTATTTTTCAAAAAAGATTTGTTTTTAAATTATATATATGGATCTGTGTTTGGGTATATGTGTGGGAGTGCAGGTAGCCACAGAAGTCAGAACTGGAGTCACAGACTGTTGTGGGCTACTGAGAGGAGGTGCTGGGTGTCAAACTTGAATTCTCTAGGAGTACGTGTGCTCTTAACTGCTGAGCCATCTCTCCATCCTCCTGCTTTAACTTTTTGTTCATTTATAGACATTGGTGATTGTTTCTAGTGGAACCTATTTTGTTGACACATGTAAAGCCAGCAAAATGTGAATGAATTTTACTCAGTGGAAGCCACTAAAATGTATATCTCTGTTGGCTAAATTATAGTTCATATTTTTATTTTTACTATTTTAAATCCATTTGTAAGCCAGCTTTTAAAGTTTTGTGATTTCCTTGTTTAAAGTCTGTATAATTTTTTCTTTTTTCTTTTGTATGACTATTAAAATTATTGATGTCTAAGGAAATAACTTTATTCAGTGCAGTATTTTTTATAGAAGGGACAAATCAACTATATTTTTAATAGTTAACAATAATTAACAAGGAGATATTTATTTTTAGCTAACATGATTGAATTAGATATGAAACTTTTGGAAAACTAAACAGTTCTTGGTATTCTAAATTATTATTAGACTTTCATAATCAATCATTGTGAATTTATAGTTATGATAGTAAAACAAAGCACCATCTTTTAATTAGAACAAATCTTGTAAATTCAAGCTGCAACAAAGCTTGAATTAATAAAATGAAGTTTACGTTTACTCAAGTTATAGTTACTCAGAAATAGATATCATTAATTTTTCTTTTCTGTTTTTTAGGTTAGCTATTATTTTCCTCTAAAAACTTTATGGAGATCATTTTTTGCTGCTTTGGTCGCGGCATTTGTTTTGAGATCCATCAATCCATTTGGTAACAGCCGTCTGGTCCTTTTTTATGTGGAGTATCATACACCATGGTACCTTTTTGAACTGTTCCCTTTTATTCTCCTAGGGGTATTTGGAGGGCTTTGGGGAGCTTTTTTTATTAGAGCAAATATTGCCTGGTGTCGTCGACGCAAGTCCACCAGGTTTGGCAAGTATCCTGTTCTTGAAGTCATCATTGTTGCAGCCATTACTGCTGTGATAGCCTTCCCCAATCCGTACACAAGGCTCAACACCAGTGAGCTCATCAAAGAACTGTTTACAGATTGTGGGCCGTTGGAATCCTCTTCTCTTTGTGACTACAGAAATGACATGAACGCCAGTAAAATTGTTGATGATATTCCTGACCGTCCAGCAGGCGTTGGAGTATATTCAGCTATCTGGCAGTTATGCCTAGCACTCATATTTAAAATAATAATGACAGTGTTCACTTTTGGTATCAAGGTAAGGGCTCTTATGAGGTGATACTGGAATAATGTAAAGATGTCTAAAATACTTATGTGTAATAAGAAATGAAATTCCATCCAAAGGATTGCAATTCTAGACCAGAATCTTAAAAGGACAAATTGGTCTGAATACAAGAGGTTTCTAATAACTTCTTGAGACAGTGGAACAGAGTCTTTTTTTGCATCTTCCAGGTTCTAGGAGCTGCGTTTATTCCTTGGCTTATGTTCCCTTTTCTTGCATTTTCAAAACCAGCCCTGCCTGGCCATTTCTTTCTCTTGTTTAATTCTTAGAAATATAAATCACACTTTCACATGAAAAAACTCTAGGATTACTTTTAATCTACCCAGATAATACAGGATAATCTTTTGTTTTAAAAGTCAGCTGGTTAACAACCTTAATTCTTAGCAGCTTTATGTTTTCCTTATCATGTAACATGTTCACAGGTTCAAGAGAAGCCACTACTTTCTATACCATTGTAGTAATTTAGCTTAAATTGACACCGTGGTCTTAGAATCGAATTGGTAGATCTGTAAATACTGTGACTCCATCAAGGACTTAAAGTCATGAGCCCTGGAAAATTACTTCTCTTGGACTCACTAAATAACAGCTTCCTAAAGAGTGCAAGCATGGGAAAGCAAATGCCAGCTTGCTGTGTCCTGTTCTGTATATCATGACACCTGCAGTTCTTACAGCGAGTGGTGTTTGGCAGGGATAGCATTCTTTCACAGACTGAGCTCATGTGGTGTAACAGCTTTATTTCTGTGAGATTAGAAGGTTGATAGTTTCAAGTGTAAGGTTGCTTTTCTCTGGCATTTTTTTTAGTCCATTGAATATTAAATAAAATAAAAACAGAAAAAAAATCTTAGTTTTCTTTTTCTTAGCAGAGTAAGTTAAAGGAACTGTTAAAGTTTTCTTTCCTACAGGATCCCCCACCCCCCATCCCCCGTGTTATTCCTGTCACAGGGATTATACCAAGGAGTACCAGGCTGCCTCTGCCCCCACTGAGGAGCTGGCCACAGGCATGTGGCTGAAGCATTGTAACTGAGGACTGCAAACCACATTTAACCCTCTCTTTGAATTGTATATCCCTTTAGGTAGCTCGGAGCGTGCTAATTAATATGTTATTTCCTTATTTTTAAAGAATTTCTGCCAATAGAGAATTTTCCCCTTTAGTTCATTCACATGTATAGTACATTCAAAATATTGGGGACTCTGGAAACACTGCTAACTTACACCGTACCACTTAAGAGAAATAACATCTGCTATTTCTACCGTTTGTAAAAGTATAATGGGTGGACAGTCTTGGGGGCTTATTGCTTCAGACTGGACAGATTTGGTTTTATGGAAAAGGTCAGTTTAAAAAATTTTTATTTTATTTTAATTTTTAAAAATTTTACTATGAACTACTGAAAAGGTTGTTACAGGCTAACTAAGGGAGTCCCCAGGATAAAGGATAAATAAACTCTGGCTTATTTTCTCTATGGCTTAGAGAATCTGGTTTATTATTTTTGTTATTGAAGTTAAAGAATTACTAACAAACTCTCATATAACAGGATTTTGCTGTAGTTTAATTTGTACTAGGATTTTAGCATTTCATTAAGATATAAATAGATCCAACCAACAGAAACAAATCTATAGAGCATAGTTTTCTGTCACATGACTTAAAGGACTTCTGTCACTTGCTGTCACAGGTTCCATCAGGCTTGTTTATCCCCAGCATGGCCATTGGAGCGATTGCAGGGAGAATTGTGGGGATTGCTGTGGAGCAGCTCGCCTACTATCACCATGACTGGTTCATCTTCAAGGAGTGGTGTGAGGTTGGGGCCGACTGCATCACGCCTGGGCTTTATGCCATGGTTGGTGCTGCCGCATGCTTAGGTAATGTGCTCCATCATGGCTGCTTGCTTGTGGCTGTTTGCAGCTCTGAGAAAGAAAAGAGCAGTAGTAGTATATTCATGTTTGTTTGATTGCTAGGGAGAGGAGGATACAAAATAGAAGAAAGGAATAATTTTAAAAGAGTTGAAGCACTAATATTCTTATGTAGTACTGAATCTTGTTTTATTTGTCTGAGAACATTTGTTTAATATAAACATTTGATACTAGTTACCATATTTATAATATCACATAATGCTTGGTACAAATATCTTGGTACAACATAAGGCTTAATCTGAATCCAGTCCAAAGAGACTGTTGGTTTTCCCACTGTCTCTAACTATTGATTGCAGTGTTCCTAAAATCAGCATATAATGAAGCTTCAGAATAGTTTCCCTTTAAACTCGGTACTAACTTATTATCAGCCAAAATACTATGAATATAACATTAATATAATTTCTAATTTTTCATGGTTGTTCTTGCTGGAGGTAGTTTATTTTATATATGTGTAATAATATAAATAAATAAATATTTAAAAAGATTTCTCTATCAGGCACATTTGTAGAAAAGTAAGAAGTAGTAACTGCTCATTTTAGGGAAATAAAAGCAAAATACTAACTCTTAATCTCTAAGAACCTATTTATTGTTTTCTTTGGCTTTAAAAGTGTTATTTGGTTTTATATTTAAAATTTCCACCAAATTTTTGGTCTAATATTGAATAATAGTTGGTACTTTGTTTTTGCTCAGTGGCTTAGAATCTTCAGAAGTATAACACCAAGGGAAATTAAAGGCAGAATCGTTTTCACCAAAGTAGCAGGTATTTATTTAGCCTCCATGTTCTTTTTAGCATTGTACCAAGTACAGTGAGTGATGAGAGAGGAAGGTGTGGGCCTGGCCTCTGGGAAGATGAGCCGAACACTAAGAAAACAATAGCAAGCATTGTCTGTGGGCCAACAGCCCAGTGCAGGGATTTAGAGGGAACAAAGCGCTCAAGTATTCCAGGAAGGGCAGAATAGGAGTTGCATTGTTATTAATTTTTTAATTAAATTTAAAAAAATTTATTCACTTTAAATCTGTTATAGCCCCCTTCCTTGTCTCCTCCTGGCCCCACCCTCCCTCCCTCTTCCCCTGTACCCTCTTCAAAAAGGGGGAGCCCTCTTCCCCTACCATCTGACCTCAGCCTATCAAGTCTCATTTGGACTGCCTCATCCTCTTCCTCTGTCCTGGCAAGGCTGCCCTGTCAGAGGGAAGTGATCAATGACTGGACGACAGAGCCATGTCAGAGACAGCCCCTGCTCCCCATATTAGGGGATCTACGTGGAGACTGTGCTGCCTGTCAACTACATCTGAGCAGGGGCTCTAGGTCCTCACCATGCATGGTCCTTGGTTGGTGCATCAGTCTCTGGAGGCCCCTTTGGGCCCAGATTTATTGACTCTGTTGGTCTTCCTGTGGAGCTCCTGTCCCCCTCGAGTCCTATCCCCTGACTCTCCAATAAGACTCCAGTTGAGAAGTTTTACAAGTCCCTTTCTTACCTCTAAAGCTTTGGACAAGATTTGTCGTTGAGGCAGCCCTCTTTTAAGACTGTCAGTCCACAGCTCTTGTATTTGGGTATGCCTCTTTCTGCTTGAATTATGATCTTAGTAATGACAGTTTCAAAACCCACAGATCTTTGAAATCTGATTCTTCAAGCAATTAACCTTAGGGTTACTTTGTGATCAGATGGATTTGTCTGGCTCTCAACTCATAATATGTTAAAATGTAAATGAGTTTAAATCATTCATTTTAAAAAACTACATTATGAAGAATCATACAGACTTTTGGGATATGCTAATGTCTAAGATTAAAAAATATAATAGAGAGCAGGGGAGGTTTTAGTGAACAAGAGCAGTTGGCATGCAAGCATGAGGACCCAAGTTCTAATCCCCAGGGCCCATCCCCAGCACCGGGTTTGTCTGTGGGTATCTGTAACCTCAGAATTGGAGATTGGAAACAAGTGGATCCTAAGAGCTCACTGGCTAAGGAGAGTTCATTTCAGTGTGAGACCCGTTTTTAAAGGAATAAGGAAGAAACAGTAGAAGAAAACAGCAAAGGTGCTCCTCTGGCCCTGCCTGTGCACCCACGTGTGCATATGTACCCACATGCATGTACCTATAGACCAAAGATGCATGTACTCCCATGCAAAACACCAACACACACACACACACACACACACACACACACACGCATATGCACACAGTCTTTCATAGTTTTAATCATCTTGTAGCTGCTTCTCATAGACTTACATAATAGTCTTGTGAGTAAGTCAGAGCCATAGAGTTACTCTGAAGCTTTTCTGGAGTAATTTGGTTATAGAAAGATTCTAATGCAAAGATAAATTCATATGAAAATATATTTGGAATTAATGCTTTGAAGAAATGTTAACTATTGTGTATTATACTTTGAATCTTTTGGGAAACGAGTTGAGTTGTTAGATTATAAAAGATTAGTATCTGAGTTTACATCAGCATGAGTTTATATTTGAAGTTTTTCAGATTTATGGTAGAGTCCTGGAGTTGCCGTTTTTAGCTTGATGCCTTTGGAAAAGTTCCTTTAGTTCTTTGATACTTATTTTCTCATCTATAAAATGGAAATACTAGCTTGTTGCTTATGATTGTTTTGAGAATATATGAGGTGACATGCACATAAGGAGGTTATCATGGTTCTGGGTAAAATAAGTTCTTAGTTTAATTTTTTAAAAAAACCTTTATAAACTGACTAGGACATGCTGATGCATGCTGACATAGAGTAGACATGTAATGCGTAGCATATCCTTCCTTTCTTGGGTTAAGAAAAAAAAATTTAATGAACTGAAAAGCATTGTTAGTTTTTAAGTTACGTTTAGTTATTTACTTTGGGGGTTTCAGAGTATGTGTCACACTTGTATATGGAGGTCAATGGGCAGTTTATGAAACTGAGTTCTCTGCTTCCATGCGGATCTCGGGGGTTGAGCTCAGGTCAGCAGGCTTCACAGCAAGTACTTTCCCTTGCCAGGCCAGCTCAGGAGCCAGGGTTGTTAGGTCTTTTGACCAGAACAACATCATGATGGAAATGATACTTAAGCCACTGTGTCCATGCATGCCTGTCATCCCAGCAGAAATGTGGGGGTTGCCAGTCAGAGGCCAGCCTGGGTTACACAGTAAGACCCTGTCTCTAAAAACAAAAACTAGTACTTAGTTGTATTCCATGGATTATGAAGTAGGTTGAAAGTAATGGGGTCTAGGAGTCAAGGAGGTAAGATCAAGCTTAGAGACTAGAGAGATAACTGCTGCTCTTACAAAGGACCTGGGTTTGATTCACAACACCTCACAGGACGGTTCATAACTGTAACTCCAGGTCCAAGGTGTTAGACATCTCCCTGGCCTTCATGGACACCAAGTATATACATGGTGCACAGATGTAATATTCAGGAAATCAGTAATTTGAAAATAAGTTTAGAAAAAGTTTCCTTTTTTTTTTTTTTAATTGAAAGAAAACTTTGGGTCCTGGACTAGTTTGTCAACAGTGAGAATTCTGAGCAGAGGACTCATAGATATCTTACAGAAGATTTCAAATCTGTAGATGTCCCAGTCGAGATACTGGAATAAAATTACAGTGCCAAAAATAATTACCTTGATTGTGAGAAAGAATGTGTGCAGGAATTTGGGATCAGGGAAGTTGAAATGACCCATCCTTGGTGAAGAAGAGAACTTTGTATTTCACATGTGTGTTTTCTTTGATAGCCACTTAAAGTCTTTATAGTTGACAAAGATAGTGGTAAGCTGTGGTGTGCATTAACAGAAACACAGGAGGGCAGCAGTAAGAAGTAAAGATGAGGGCTGACTGGTCATACAGGTCATAGCTGAGAAGGACTGTGAGTAAATGAATAGATGAGTTTCTGTCCCTTCTTCCTCCATCCCTCCTGCTTGGGATGCTGGGATCAAACCAAGGTCCTTGCACATGCTAGGTAAACAATCTACCGCTGTAGTAGAGCCCCAAGCTTAGAATGGATAAATTTTCTACCTAACAGTATCATTCACATTGTAATAAATCACAAGGCTTCAAAATATTTCACACATTTTGGAAAGACATAAATAATTTTATTTAATATTTTACACATATATATTTATTTTATAAATTAGCAAGCCAGAAAGCTATGCTGTGCTTATTTATATTTAAGAAGTTGCAGCAAACTTTTATAAGAGTGAAATTTGCCTTTGCTGTAGCAGTAAATCAAAATAGCAAAGTTGCTTTGCTTTCTCTGCTATGGGTTTTGTTTGTTTTTTAATGTTAAAAAAGTTTTACAAATGTTGTAATCACTCGCTCTGATATAGCCATATTGGTTTTTCTCTAGATCATATTGGAAGTGATGTTTATAATCCTAAGAGTAGTCGTTTCAGTGACAGTGCTTTTCACGATCAGAATCTGTATACATTCCATGTTCACCTGCCTAGTGCAAGACTCCAGTAACATGTAGTGGTGAGGATTCTCTCTTTCCTGATGAGTGGTGTTTATTTCTTCCAGGTGGTGTGACAAGAATGACTGTCTCCTTGGTGGTTATTGTTTTTGAACTTACTGGAGGCTTGGAATATATTGTTCCTCTTATGGCTGCAGTAATGACCAGTAAATGGGTTGGTGATGCCTTTGGTAGGGAAGGTATTTATGAAGCACACATCCGACTAAATGGGTACCCTTTCTTGGATGCAAAAGAAGAATTCACTCATACAACCCTGGCTGCTGATGTCATGAGACCTCGAAGAAGTGATCCTCCTTTAGCTGTTTTGACCCAGGACAATATGACTGTAGACGACATAGAAAACATGATTAATGAAACCAGCTATAATGGCTTTCCTGTTATAATGTCAAAAGAATCTCAGAGACTAGTGGGATTTGCCCTCAGAAGAGACCTGACAATTGCAATAGGTATGTTTTTGTTGTTGTTTTTTTAAATCACCATCATAAGTGCATATAGGAGGAGATGAAGCAATGACATTTAATTGGTTGGATTTTCAGGGGCAAGTGGTGTTAATTTATATACTTTAAAGCCTCATTTTCTCTAGGTAAGGAATGCATATTTCAGTGATTATTTTTTTGCTGTGTGTTGGGAAGGCCAGGAAGAATTTTAGTCTTGGTCAGCAGCTCTAAATCCCCTTCCTTATGATGCCAAAGGTGAGAAAAGAGACTCACCACGCCACTGACTTGTTCCTCCCCAGATGCTGGGGCAGTCCTTGAGCTGGCAATGCCAGATGTCTGCGCAGCAGTTCCCGTGTGTCCTTATCCTTCCTGTTGTCCAGGCGTGGCCAGCAGCCAGCCCAAGGGACTAAGTTAAAGGAAAACGGCCCACTTCTGAGGACATGACAGTGCTAACATTCTCAGTAATTCATATTCCTACCTACTGCGGGTAGATAATGCTGTTTTAAACTTTGTCACTTGACAAAAGAGTAACACACAGTTCAGAGAGACTGAAATAATGTTAGTTTAAGGGAACTTGGTACTTTAGATACATGAAATCAAGATGTGGCAAGAGAAATGTTAAATCACAAGATGACTTTTGCGTGTTATTACATTATATATTATTTATACATAATTATGGAAGGACAGATTTGTTATGTTTAGCAAAATACCATATTTGAAATACTAAATTTGATGTGTTATTCTTTTTCATGGAGAATTAGAGAATAGGTTTTAGAATACTAAAGCCAAATGAGTGGTTGGATTATTCAAGATCATGAATGTTGAAATTGAAACTTTAAAAAATTTTTCTGTGGTATTAGAAAGTGAAATCTGGCCTGGCACACACCTGTAATCCCTATTACTTTGGAGCTGGAAGCTAACAGGATTACATGTTTGACATTATTGCCACATAGAAAGACCATAACTCTAAAAGGAAAGGGAAAAAGGGAAGGAAGTCTGTTGTTTTCTACTTCAAATGCCTATAAATGAAAGACATGAAAATCATTTTAAAAATAAAACAACTTAGCTGATAGCATGGCAGGTTGCGTATAAATGGGACTCCTTAAAGTAATTACTATGTTCATATACAAGTCACATTATCTTGACCATTCTTCTTTTAGTTCAGAAATAGGAAGTAATGTTAATGTCATGTTTTGATAAATGCATGTATTGTGTGCTGTTAGGTGAAGCTGGCTGATATATGTTACCACACATGCTTATTTTATGATGAGGACTAAAAATCTCTCATAGTTTTAAATAAAATTGTAAAATTTAAGTGACAGATCTTTATTGGGGTGAGGACGGTTCAGGCAGAGTGAAGTCTGAATGTATCTGAGCCCTTGATCGGCCTCCTCTACCTCCACAGTGGAGGTGCCACTTCTTACAGTGACCTGTTTAAGGCAGAGGCTAGATGCGCACTTCTCATGCCTCATCTCACAGAGCAACACTAAAAACAAAACCAAGACTGCTTTTTATTTTCCCCTAGAATTAAGCATTTTAGGCCAGGGATGTAGCTGAGCTGGCAAATGTGTCTAGCACCAGGCTCTGGGTTTGCTCCCCTGCACTGCAGTGTGTAAAAACAAAAGTAAACTGCTGATGTGGACATGTGTTACTCCAGAACGCATTGGTGCCACATTAAGGAATGAAGTCACAGACTTGCTCTTAGATGACTTTGACAAACAGCAAGGTCAAGGTTGAATTCTCTACTACTCTCTGTGACTTCCATCTGTCTGTAGCTTATGGGTTTTGGCCTATCTGTCGTGTCTCTCTCTCTCTCTCTCTCTCTCTCTCTCTCTCTCTCTCTCTCTCTCTCTCTCTCTCTCTCTCTGTTCTTTGGGTCTGACTGTCCCTCTTGCTATGCGTTGCTGTAGATCTGTTTCTGTGTCATTGTCCCTAACAAAGGGCTTTGTTCTGTGTTTATTGAACAGCATAGAAAACATGGCATGGGAAAGGGATGAGGAGTACTTTATGGAAATCTTTAAGAGTTTTATAAGGGATTAACTGACTTACTTCAGCTGACCTAGAAGCACTCAGAAAAGTAAGCCTAGCTGCACGTATATGGTTATCAAGTAATAATCTGTCCCCAGCATTTATGGCAAATATTTGCCTGTATAAAGTCACTTCTGAACTGTTTGCTGTTTTAAGCAAATAAATATCACAGCACACATGCGCAAGCATACATTGCTCTGGGAGTATGAGGAGTAATACATAATTTAAATTTAAAGCTAAGCATTGGCTTAGGTTATAAAAACCAATTACATGGGAACCCGAGGCAAGTAGGGTTGTCTGTCACAGTTACACTGTTCTCTTAAAGGCAGGTTAAACAAACAGGCTGAATACACAACAGGAAATCAGCTTAATTACATAGTCTTAAGTGATCTCAAGCTGTATTATTAACTCAAAAGTTTCAGTCCTTTTGAATGTGAGACATTTTCATAAAATCTATCACCACAGCTAAATGTTTAAGTATTTAGGATTATTTCCATTGTTGATATATTTGTTATTGTTAGTATATTTAACATTTTAACTAGTTGATGATACCACATTGTTAATATTTTTTCTTTTGATAGATTATTGTAACTATACTTTTTTTTTTTTTTAACACTTTTGCTTTTTATACTGGAGATTTAAATGATGCACACCCCTATTACAGTATTAGATTGTGCTAAACTTGGTTGTGTGCTCCTGGTAACTTAGGTGCATGTAAAAACTCTGTACTTTGACTCTTCATACTCTTTTGATATTGTTGATGTCACACTTTCTCATCCTTTTATTCTGTGTATCTAGTGTGGATATATATACTATAACTATTTGCACTATACATTCAGTTGTCATGCACATACCATTAGTTACGTTCTTATGGGAAGAAAGCAACTTAGTAAGCATTTTCCCAGAACCATTTTTCTTGGTCACTAATGGGTGTCTTTTCCATACCATGACCATACTTTTCAGTTTGCCCATTCCCTAACCATTAGGACCTCACTTAGTGCCTTTGTACTCAAATATGTTCACAGCACAGCTGAATACAGCTTTAGTAGTCAAAAAGAGTCAAAAGCAGTAATAGTCCCTTCTCTTCAGTAAGACTGTTATTATTTTTGCCTTAAATATTTGTATATCAAAATTTATGCTCAAAATATTTTCACCATAGCTAATACTATATTTACACACACAAAGTTTTCAGTAATATTTACTCAAAAACAATCACAAAGCTGGATGACTTTCATTTGCATATTCTGTCCACATTATGGGTTTCTATTTTTCTGTGTATGGTCTCTTGTTTCCGTCCCTGCACTTTCTGTCTCTCTCTCTCAAAGGTGGGAGAAGAAACAGGCAGCTGGATGGAGCACATTGGAAGGGAGGAGAAATTGATAAAACCTTTATAAATAAACCAATGCTAAAGTCAGCCCTTATTCACTGGGAGTGTAATTGTAGTTTCAGCCCATCTGCAGTGCTCTTGACTCATTCACTATCAGAAGAGTGGGAGGAAGAGCCAGCTGGTTCACAGTGCTGGCGTCTACAGCAGAGGCAGAGCAAGGATCAAAGTCTTCAGTCATATCTAGTGCAGAATGGTCACATTCCTCATAGGCGGCCTGCAACTGGTGACAGATTCCATAGTAAACTGCCCTTGTGATGTGTACAGGTTTTAAATACAACTCCTATTTCAAACATGCTTCCTTGTCGCTGCAGTTAGAAAATAGTTCAGCACCATTGGAGAAAATCACACCACAGCATAATTACAGAAAATCATTGTCAGGCTCTTTTTCAATCAGATAGGAGAAATTAGCAAATGATGTATCAGTTAAGTCCCTTTTAAGTAGAAGACAGGAAAAAAGAAAGGCACCAGAAGCTATAGAACACACCTACTGTTTCTAATGTCAGAATAAGTGAAGTCGTGTGTAAGAGAAGAAAACCCATTGATTGAAAATGTTTGCTCTTCTTTATCTCTTTTTCAGAAAGTGCCAGAAAAAAACAAGAAGGCATTGTTGGCAGTTCTCGGGTGTGTTTTGCACAGCATACCCCATCTCTTCCAGCAGAAAGTCCTCGGCCTTTAAAACTGAGAAGCATCCTTGATATGAGTCCTTTCACAGTAACAGACCACACCCCAATGGAGATTGTGGTAGACATCTTCCGGAAGCTGGGTCTGAGGCAGTGCCTTGTTACTCACAATGGGTAAGTTTAGCGCCTTAGACATCAGTTCACTCACTAGAATGACTGGATCTTATTAGTGGACTCTTTCAGAGCAGAGTGTGAGTCAGCTCCCAAGTGGGGATGTTTGACTTAGTATGGTTATGAATGCAGGAGCAGTCAAGCTTCGCACTTGCCTGAGAGCAAGGAGAATGTCAGCTCCGTGCTTGTTGTCAAGGAGTCCGAGAAGAAATGGGGAAACATCTCCATAGAAAGAGCGTTTTTGAGCTTGAGAGTTTTTCCTTCTTCTGGGGCATACCGGACTTAGCCTTTAGGGATCGTTGCAAAAACTATTTTCTTTTATATTTCATTTCTTATGTATGGCCTTTTTTTGTGCATCTCTTTGTAGATATTTTGCTATATGGTATTTGAATCAGTTATCATTAATGAAATAACATATGAAAATTTGTAGTTTAGCAATACTGTTTTCTTTTGTTCTTATTTACTTATTAACTTATTTATTTACTTAACTGTCTATGTATATATCTATGATAGTACGTCTGCCTGCCTATCTATCTATCTATCTATCTATCTATCTATCTATCTATCTATCTATCTATCTATCTATCTATGTCTACCATCTCCAAAACAAATTGGACCCATAAACTTAACTGCTAATTACTTAGAAAAATTCATGTTTTAGGGCCTTTTATTTACATTATGTTATTTTTTTATAAGTGGAATTCAAATTTTTCTTTAGTTATTTTGTTGTTGCTGACACAGGGCCTCACTGTAGTTGGAGCTGGCCTTGAGTCTGTGACCCTTGTGAACCTCAAGAGCACTGAGATTACAGGCATAAGCCTTCTTCCTGGTCGCTCGTTGGAATTTGGAGAACATTGTTTCATGTGAAGTGGTGTAACAGAAATGCTAGGGAAGGGAAACACGGCTTTCTGGGTTTGTTATGAACTGATGGCTCACCGTGAATAGACGGAAGGCCTTAAATATTGCAAAAGCACATCAGAGACTCACAACAAAGTTTCTCTTTTTAAGATGTTGTATAAAACATGTGGGTAACAGAATGCATGACCCCTCTCTAGAAAAGGGGAACATTAAGAAAAAGGAAAATAATTTGCTGGCCACTTTTGCACTCTTACAAATAATTCTGCAGCTCTGCAAACCAAGAAGGTGGGGCTGTGTTTGACAGGTGTAATGATTAGTTCAAATTAGCTCTCCAGCTCACAGAAACCAAGAGTGCTGCTAGTATTCTACGATGTAGCTTACTCACAGAATATTCTTTCTTCACGATTTCTTAATCTCTTAAAACATTTCTGGGCCTCTACAGTAGACTATATTGGGTTAGGAACAGCTATATCATAGATATTTATACTTCCATTTAAAACAACACAAAGCAGAAAATAGGAAATTAGAACCATGTTGGGTGTTTAGCTTCTGGAGTATAATATAAGTAAATCAAAGATGTGTTCATAAAATACTATGGCCCACTGTTTAATTTGTTTGCTCTTGCCTAGTATTAAAAATGGTACCAAACTTTGTTGCTTAAAACGTAATAAATATTAGTTAAATGGTGTTTTTTTCTTAGAGTTTTGCCTTGCACTCTTTGAATCATTATTATATGCTCTCTTAGGCCCTGAGGTGAATTTTCATCAGCCATTGTTGGCTTCGAGCTCTTTTCGGTTCTGACAAGTCCCAGTCCTAGTCTGGCAGTGGCAGTTAGCTGTGAGCACAAAGCCTTACTGTGTACACTCATTTCCATACTTCACTTTACTGGGTAATTGACAGGGTTTTGGCAGTGTAGATCCTGGAAAGGAAAATACTTAAGGATTACATTATTTTTTAGAGGGACGGGAGTTAGAACATAGAGTTTTATCTGCTGTTGGTAGCATATACAACAGAGTAAAGGAACTTTCCTCCGGGGTTATGTTTCACAGCCTTGATCACATATTCCTTATTTTACGAAAAATAAGTGTATTTGGAAAGAAAAAGATTATTTGGGAGGAGACTCTTGACTTTATTGTCTGTGAACTACTTAAGAAGGAGGGTTTTCTCAAGATTGAGTAGTTAAAACTGAAAAAAAACACATCCTGTTTTAAAGTAAACACCACTGAGTTGTAGGTGGCCCTCTGTTTTCCAGCTTCATGTAGTACCTTAGCAGTGGGAAGAGTTATTTGCAGGAAGGAAAAGAGAGCAGACCTGGGACTATAGGTGCAAGAGGAAAAAAGAACAGAGAAGTAACAGGGACAGATCCAGCTGTGCAGATGGTCAGCTCCGGACTGTGCTTCTCAGTGCTGCTCAGGATCCAGTGGTTTAAAGAACAAACAGGATGGCGATACAAGTTGACTGAATAAGTTTGACAACTATTGAATTAAATGGTAGCTGAGGTTTCCTTTGGAACTTAGAAGGCGTTGATGTTTTTTGATTCCCCAGCTGTCAGTAATGGAATCATAGTTTAGCTAGCTTGCCTGAAAATGCAGACATTATTTGGTGGGGTGAGATAGGATGCATTCTTGGGATTGTTGTTTCTAGAACATACTTTGGGAAATGCCAGTGTCTGCTTTGTTAACTTCCACACCATTATTTGTTAGTCCAAAAGGAAACTTAAATAAGAAACATTTTGCATTGGTTTTCCTTTCCCTCTTTAAAACTGAAAGAGCAGCACTGAAAGTGACTCCTGTTCTCAAGTCAGTCTTCTGCATTAAAGAGGAGCTTGTGTAACTGGCTTTACAGCTCCCCGAAGTTTTGCACGTTGTAAATCTGCAGGTGTGTGTCAATGTCCTAAGTCTGCTGCTTGGTCCTTGCAAACGGGTCACTCTCCCCGTCTTTTCACACAGCTTACAAATGATAAATTGAAATTAATCATTCCACTTAAGTGGGTTTTTAAAAGCATACACAAGAAAGAATTTTACATATGCTGCCATAAAATCTGTTGAATTTATAGCTTTTTAAAAAAACCTTGTTTTTACTAGCATATATTAATTGTACAAAATCATGGATTTCATTACATTGTCATACATGTATACAGTGTACTTTGAACATATTCAATACCCCCCGAAAGGTAAAAATCAAACAAATAACAACCAACAAGAAAAAAAAAACCTCTCAACTATTTTGCCTAAGAACATTTCTCTAGTGGTCAGATACTCATTTTATACAGTATTGGTTTTTGAGCTTCTTGGAGAGGTTGTTCACCATGGTCTGAAAACTTCATTACATTGTTTTAAACAAAGCTCCTGCAGCCCAGCCATTACTGTTTTATGAGGGAAATGTTCCAAAATAATTCCAGACTGCTTTGAAGTCCCATGGTGATTCTCTTTACAAAATTTTGGCAGAGTGTGGTAGGGTATGCCTTTAATCCCAGCGCTCAGAGAGGCAGTGGCCACTGTGAGTTTGAAGCCAGCCTGGTCTACAAAGTGAGTCCCAGGGCAGCCAGAGCTACACAGAGAAACCTTGTCTCAAAAAACAAAAGCAAAAGCAAGCAAGTAAACAAACAAAAAAGCCCCACCAACAATAAAAACCAGAAGTGACTAAGGCAGCTTAACAGGAAAGTTGACTTAAGCAGACAGATCACCAAGGGAATGCCTGACTATTCTTCAGGCATTTTAGATGGGCTCTTGGAATTTATCTCCACATGCTGTAGTCAAATTCATTTATTTGTTGTAAAATAAGTATCAAGATATTAGTAATTAAAAGCAGTTTAGTTTCAGGTATCCTCATGGGAATTTATGAAAAATCATTTCGTAAGATATGATGGTAATGGCATATAAACAGAAAAATTACTTAGAAAAATATGCATTAAAAGTAATTTTTGAACAATTAAGATGTAATCTGAATAAATTAATAAAAAAGTCATTTTGACTGCTACTCATGAATGCTTTATTAGCATATTATAAAAAATTGATTCAGTTCCTGAAAATGAGGTCGGTTGTATTTACATGTGTACCCCCTTAATTGGAATTCCAAATTATTAATGGTAAAAATCTAGAAGATTTCTTAAGTCTTCTCATGAGCATTCAAACTAAGCCCCTCCTCCTCAACACACACAGTGCTGAAGCAGATCCAGAGAGCTCTTAGGTTGTTGTCTTAGAAACTGAAAAGTGTGTTCATCCAAGGAAAGAACATTGAGAACCAGTCTCCGAATTGTAGAGTGTGCAGCTGTGTATCAGTTTCTTTTGTACTTTTACTTTTGTTTATCATCATAGTTAAATTTTAGTCATACGTTCATTATTTTGATTTTTAATTTAAAAAATAAACTCCACCATTAGAAACAGTATGTGTCACTTTTGAAGTTAGCAGGATGTATGAAAATACAACCTAGACTTTTAAATCATCTTTTATCTCAAGTTCATGAGAAGCATTCTTATGGGTTATATTTTATTTCCTTCTCTCATTCTTTATCTTTATGATTGGAACCTCTTTCAGTTTAATTTCTCACAGTTATTAGCATAATAATCTGTTGCAGGATTGTCTTGGGGATCATCACAAAGAAGAACATTTTAGAGCATCTCGAGCAACTAAAGCAGCACGTGGAGCCCTTGGTGATTAGCTGTGTCAGCTCTCCTCACTAGACACCCTAGAAGTCAGGAGGCATGAAACTTGTGAACTGTTCAGTGCTCTCTCCCACACACCTGCTGAGCAAAACAGTCCCACCTGCTGCAGCCACACTGTGTCCTGTCTGTGAGACAAATTTAGATATACTGTCTAAAATTCCATTCTTAGTCAAAATTAGTTAAAATTAAGAACTGCAGACAGTCTGGTGCCTGAATGAGGAGACATTATGGGACATGCTTAAACATGCAAAGTCTGTCTACCTTAGTGGACTCAGAGGACTCCTGAGTGGTTAAAACATGCCTGCCCTGTTGCCCCCAACCCTTCGCCCTTTTTTATGTTTCCTAGTCTGTGGTAGTGTTGTTGTAAATCTAAGCTCCTTTCCGACAAGTAGAAATGCTGGCCATGTGATTTTAATGGGCACAGTATTTAGAGCACAGTGTGTATAGATCTGTGACATAGCATTAGTTTCCTTTTCTGCTACCCTTAGAATGTGTGTCGTTCCAGCTCAGTGATTATACATAGGTCATGGATATTCCCCTTTTGTATGCTGTTTCTGGACTGTCATAAGTAGCTTTTGTGTTAACAGGCTTTATGTCTTAGTTGTGTCATTGATTACAGATAAAATTTTGATTTATGTATAACAAATTGTTTGGCTTTAACAATTAATACTTCAAATTATTTTGCCCTGCAATTGTCATAACTACATGAGACCCGCCCCCATTTGTTTAAGTACACAACTGAGTATGCATTCCTGTCGTATGCTAATATTTCACAAGTGTTTCATGCATCCTTTTTTAAAACTACTAACCACATGTAGAAGCTGTTCATTCATTCTGCTTTCTGCTTCACCTGTAACAATCTTTTAGGATTGCCTCTTGATTTCTCACTTATTTTTTAATGTAAACTCTAACACTAAGACATTCATAAAAGCACTGTCTCTTGGTTGGGGGAGCACAGACTTGAAAAGGGAAACATAAGTTGGCTTTCAGAACCCTGGGCTGTGCTGTAGGTTTATCCTTGCTTCAGGCTTGGGAGACAAAGCTCTGTGCTGACCACTGTGTATATAGTTCATCTTAATTGGATATGCTTTCCTGAATATTCTGTGTGCAACTGGGTAATCAAAGAGTATTTCTTCAAATTTTTGGTTCTACAAAATGCTGAGGTTTTAAATTGTTTTCTAACAAAATGAGAATGGGTTCCTTTTTCAAACTGGATCAGTTTTACTTCCTGTTCATACATCTTCCCAGTTTTTGTTACTTTTTTGTTGGCACACTTGAATCAAAATAGCTCTGCCTCAGTAAGGCATGCAGTAGTCCTCAGCCCCAGTTGGAAGGCCCTCACACTCTGAGTGACCACAGTACTTTTTATGTTAGGAAATGGTTGCTGGGTAATTTCAGTGTCTTTACAGTAAAACATTTTTTAAAAATGCATAATCAGGCTGCTTGCTTTGCTCTCTGTTTCTGTCAACAAAAAGGATTTATCTATTGATTTAGCTCTTCTTTTCTTTTCCCTTTTATTTTAATAGCTCTTTTCTGTTTATCCTTTTCAGGCGCCTCCTTGGCATTATAACAAAGAAAGATATCCTCCGTCATATGGCCCAGACGGCAAACCAAGACCCCGCTTCAATAATGTTCAACTGAGCCCTGTAGATGAGGAGAGAGAGGAGACTGAAGAGGAAGTGCGTTTACTGAGTAGCACAATTATTTAATCTGAGGGACTCGTCCACTTTTTTCTTCTTTTAAAAACAGGAAAGGGAATTCAAGCGGAGCTTTTGCAACCTGGTTTGCAAATAATGCTGGGAGAACACGGAGGGCTTGTGTGGGGAGGGAGGAGGAGGAGGAGGAGTGAGGTAGTTCCCTAACTGACTGGAGCAGTAATTCATCTCATGTCATCTGCACTGGCTGCAGTCCCCGAGGCTGTGCAGTGGAAGTGCAGTCTTGAGCCTCCTGGAGCCTTCACTGGAATCCTCAAGCACCACAGAGACGCATAATCAGTCCCTATTTCTGGAGGGATTACTTTGAATTGAGCCATCTATTAAGACTGCAAGGTCTTGCCCTTTTATATCAGAACTGTTCTGTTTAACTCATAAATTGTATAGTTAAGCATCACCTTTCTACATTCCAAAAGAGCTTCTTCTCTCCCCTCCTGAGCTGTAACAAACCTCTTTGAATTGGTGTGTCCTTTTGAAGCAGTCCTTTCTCATATTGAGATGTCCTGTGATTTTACTGAGGTTTCATCACAAGAAGGCAGTGTTTCTTGTGCCATTAACCGTGTAGTTTGTACCATCGTTAAAGGCCTGGAGAACATGCACACACACCACTGCTGGCCGAGCAGGTAAAACGCGGAGGTGTGAGTGACATCCCGCAGCTCGTGTGCTGTGTGGTTAAGAATAAAAAACAAACTTGACTCTAAACAGTTTTATTTTTTTCCTCTCAGACTTTATGGATAATGTGACCTAGTCTTATGCAAATTTTCTAATTTCTAAAATTACTACTATGACATAAAAGTGCTGTTCAGCATAATTAAACCAAATGCTGCTGCTGTGACAGTGAAGGGAAAGAAGGAGTCTGTTTAGCTGTACCTGGTATTGATTGCATGTTAAACACTGGAACTTTTTTCTTCAAATTAGATTATTCTTTTATTTCAGGTTGTTTCACTGCTGACACTGGAGATGAAATGTAATTCATAACTTGCACTAAATGTATATTTCCTTTGTTAAAAATTTACCATTCTTATTTATATTTTTATGGATTAAAATTTATAAACTACAGATCAGTTAATATTGCATTTAAATAATTTTAACTTTTTAATGTGATTTTTTTTTTTTATAAACTAATTCTGACTTACAAATACGGAGGTATGAATAAAGTTTACAATGGGCACAAGGGTTTTAGGAAAGGTGATCACTTGTGTGATCCAGAGTTCATATGATACCTTCTGATTTCTCACTGCCATCTCCTGGGTTATGCCATCTGACCTGTCCATTCTGACCTACAAACTGGAAAGTTGAAAATACCGTAAGTTATTACTAGTAGGTTAAAGCCAAACCTTTTCTTTTAAGAAAAATCAAGCGAAAATGAAAACTATAAGATCACAATCTCAGTATAACCTCTGAATCTCGGGGTAGGTCCCAGCCAGAGTGGAAGTGTTGAGTGATGATTTGAATTGCTGTGGTGCACATTTGTGCAGGATTAGTTATAAGGTACCTCAGAGTACTTGGAGTTGCTGTTTTAATCATGGTTTTAATTCACGACTGGCAAAGGCAGTTTACTCACTATACACTGGCCCACATATTCTTAAAGTATGCATTTTTGAAAGGCAATGCATTTATGCAGACAGACATTTTCTGAAACAACTGGCAATGAGCCATTTTTAATATGTGAGCTCACATTAGATCTGTATGATCTTGAAAACGTAAAAGACCAGGAAGCCATATTAGAATGATCCAGAGTTCACCAAAATTGTAGGATTTCTCAGCTGTGCTGTCTGCCAACAGTATTTTTGTCTTTTTACTTGTTTGAAGATTTCAAGATTTCTCATTGTTCCCTTCATTGTTCTTTGGCTAAACAGAGTGAACTCATTTTTAATGATAGTTCTGTAGCTCTTAAAGTATATTTCCAGTGTGCAAGGCACTGCTGGGGTAGAAACTCTGCAGCATGGCCAATGGGTGACTCAGCCTCTCCTGGGTTCCAAGCCTTCAAAGGAGAAGCCAGTTTCTTTGCAGCTTTACACAGAAACCGAACATGATTTTATTTTCCACATTTCCTTTTATTTCAGATTCTGCTTTCATGACCCATCTTGCTTCAGAAACTGACATTTCAGGATACGTATTAAACTATCATTTTTTTCTTTGTTACATTTCTTTTTCTGACGTGTCTTGCTGCTGAGATATATGAGAAGTGCCGTGTTTTCAATGCATTCAGAGCTTTGGGGCTTTTTTTTTCCTTTTGAGTATTACTATCTGTTCTGTTTTTGTCTTTTCATAAAGATTTGGCTGATTTTCAACCAAATAAGATAGTGGATACCATGAACTACATGTGCCTAGTTAATTGGCAAATTTATTGACCAATATACTAAGTGCAGCGCCTTATTTGAGTACCCTTTTTGAGAAGGTATGATGAAAATGGGCAAGTGTGTCAGCATCTCTTATTAATAATTGTTTTTGGGTTTGATTCATGAAGAATGCTTAATTTGTTAATCTGTGATGTTGCCTAGAGCTGTATTTATCTGTTTTTATTTATACTTGTGTAGTAAAGCTGCATATCATTACAGTAAAAATGATTACTGTGATGAGTTAATAAGATGATCTATTAAAATCTCTACTTCAATGTGTGGTTTGGCTTTTAATTGCACCTGTACCAGCAGCCCTGCCTCTGCACAGCTGCACTGTGCAGTGTAAGCCAGTGCACCTGGCACATGCAGCCTCCCTCCAGAGGATGCCCCTCACAGTGCTAGGAGCCAGAAGAGGAGGAGGATACGCAGGATTGAGAATGCATGTACATTGTACTAGGAACAGGCTAGGGCCCCCAAGTGTCAACACAAAAGATCCCAGCTTAGTGTCAGTTGTTTGTATTTTAGAAGAAAAGTTACACACTTGAACAATCCTGCCAGTGCAATACTAAGGGTATTTGTTTGTCTTTTTTTAAAGTTTTTTTTTTTTTTTTTAATTCTATTTTTGTTTAAACTGTAGGTAGGTGCCAAGAGAGTCAGGGTTCAGATCTTCTGGAGCTGAGGTTACAGGCAGTTGCAATGTTCCAAAAGTGGACACTGAGAATGTGGCTCCTCTGTTAGGAGCAATACATGCTTTTAACCTTACATGTGAGGATTTTAAGTAGGAATTGATATATATGTACATATGTGAGATTCAAATTAAAGAAAAAAGTCTGCCTTGAGGTATATTCCAGAAACGGGATGAAATTACAAAGATTTAAGTTGGACAGAGAAGAAGAATCAATGGTGAAATGAGGCAACAAAAGACAATCACCAGTGAGATGAGTAGGGGAGACATTAAGACAGGATGATCTTACCGAAATGAGTGTCACGGAGCTTTCTGCAGCCTGGTATTCACTGATGGGTGAAGCTAGGGCTGAAAGTCAGCCGCGTGAGCATACTGATGACTAGAGTGTTTGATGAGATGGTGGCATGCAATAGTGGTAGTGGAATGGGTCTGTTAGGCAGGAGAAAGAGTTGTGATTCTCCTGTGAGGTTTTCAGAAAAGGAGTCACAGATGATTTTAAGATGCAGAGCATAGCCATCCTGTTGGTGATGGCAGTGTTTGAGATCAGCTTTTAAGGGGTAGGGTGGTGTTTTAAGGAAAATCCCATTCATTAGATATTACCAACGAAGACTCAGGAGCCAGATGCTAGTGTGAAACCTGTTAGCTCAGAGAGGTAGAGAAAGCACCCAGCTAACTTTCCTACCGACTCATTCAACATCCCAGAAGGAAAAAGCCTTTCTCTGTCTCCAGGCTTAAATAACCGTTCAATTCAATGTCCTTTCTAGCTCTTTTTTTTTTTTTTTTTTTAAATGTCAACTGGTTGCTCTCTGCCTTTTGACCCAGGATTGGCTGGATAGCTCTTGTTTACAGAAAGTTCTTGGGTTAAAGGTATGTGCTAGGGCTGAGCCACACAAGAAACAGGCTTTTCCAGTTCACAATCTCAGGGTTCACAGTGGGATCAAATACGCTGCAACAGTAGAGTGTTACAGCTTATGCTAAGTGGGGAACCTTGTATAGGCTCAAGAGGGTGATATTTTGGACACAAGTTGAGATATAAATGAGAAAGAACTAGTACCCATGGACATGCAAATTAGCCATTGGAGGTTAAAATAACCTCACTATGACATGGTAGCCTCTCCTCTCCCTCTCCTCGGTTCTGAGTAGAGTTCTGGTAATTGTAAACAGTTGATGGTGCTCACATAAATACAACAGAGTTGAGGATGGATGCATGATCATAGGAATCTTGAACCATAAAGGCTAGGTGAAGCAGATTATAGGTTGAAAAACTGGGGTTTAGAGGAAGATGGAAAGTTGGGGATAGTATTTAGGTAGCAGGATGCTCTGAACTGTGATGAAGTTTTTTGTTGGTACTGACCAGCTCCAAGTTTGTCAACCTTAGTCTAGAAAACAGTGACAGAACTGAGGACTGTACACTGGACCAATAAAAATTATGGAATTGTGGTGTAGTTTGGAGACAGTGTCATTAAGACAGTAAGGCCAATTTGGGCTAATGTGAGGATTTTAGGTCATTATGAAATATGTCCTTTAGTAGCATTGGACATATTCAACATAAATGCTTGAAAGGTTAGCACAGAAATTCCATCACTGGGCCCCAAGAGGTAAGAAAATGTATTTAAGTAAGTCGGGTAACATCCAGATTGAGTCATGGTGATTCATGAATGTATTTAGGCACTTAAAATGTGTTCCAGTCAGATGCTAGATAAATATACGTTCTTAACATGGACTATGCCTTTAGAGAAGGAAAAAGGCAAGAAAGGAAGGCTTGGTATTTATTCTACAATAGAGAGCTTGCTCTGTAATCAAAGTGTTCAGCTGCTGAAAGATGAGTAATCTCATTGCTCTTATTACTGTACTCACAGATATCCAAATTAGAATTGGCATGTACATAATTTTGTTTAGTAGGGCTAAGGGATCAAACCTAGGGCCTCACACATTTTAGCCAACTGCTCTATGGTTGAGCATATTTTCAGCTTCACAGATAATTTGGTCATGTCTTGGCTCTGATAAGCTGGCACAGCTTCTGGAGATACAGTCCTGTTAGGCTTATAGGTGGCATGGATGAGAAGCTGGCTCTTCTCTTTCATTTGTTCTTGATAAATCTAGGTGAGATTCATATTGGCTCCAGGGCATATAAAAGACCTTACAAACTATATTTTTGAGACTGTTTAATCCCTAATATGAATGGTTTTGGTTGGTTTGTTTTATGTGTATTGGTGTTCTGTCTGTCTGTCTGTGTGATGTTTGTCAGATCCCATAGTTACAGTTGTGAGCTACCATGTGGGAACTGAACACCGGTCCTCTGGAAGAACAGTCAGTGCTCTTAACTGCTGAGCCATCTCTCCTGCCCTAAGTGTTTTTAGTTTTAATTAGTCTGGTATTTCTAGTTAATAGATGGTTACTTGAATTTGGATATGCACTGATTTATAAACATATTAATATTGGGGAGAGTACTCAGAAAAGTACCTTGGAAACTAAAAGAATTTCTAAAATGTTAAAAGGAGTGCCATTTACTAATTAGCATGTGAAAGAAAAAATCATCAGAAGAGGCATATTGTGAAAGTTTTTAATAAAGTTTCCATCATGTATTTCTCTATTCCTTAAAAACAAAGACCCTTTACAGCACTGCGCCAGCAGACAGCTTACTCATCCTGCAAGCTGGTCTATGTTCTCTTTACTTCTGCTTGCCAGGTGATCTTCAATAATTTTTGCAAACTGATCCCTCTTCAACAGATTATATGCAAGAGGTAAAAGCTGGCCAGCAACTTTGTGAAAATACTGAAAAGCAAAGCATAACATCAAGTTAAGAAAATGACAATGGACTGAAAAGCACTTGTGCAACAAAGCCCACCTCCAAAACAATGCCATTAACTCAATGGACACGGGACATGGCACCTGCTGCTCTGTCCAAGAGGCAATTGTTCACCTCAAAAAAAAAAAAAAAAAAAAAAATCTTAACTTTTTTTTTGTCCCCAACTGCCATCAAATGCTTTTTCTCCTTAAACTATTTTCACCTGTTAAGATGTTTTTTATAGGTATGCCAAATACGAGATTTCAAATCACTTTATCATTTTTAAAAAACAATTGTGTTTTGCTTAAGTATATGCCACATATTTGGTGTCCAAGGAGGTCAGAAGAGAATGTCAGATCCCCTAACACTGGAATTGCACACAGTTGTGAGCTGCTATGTGGATGCTCGAACCCGGGGCCTCTGGAAGAAAAGTGGTGCTCTTAACCACTGGGCCAACTCTCCAGCACCTCCACCCCCCAGCCCTCACCCCGTCTCTCTCTCCACCCCCTTCTCTCTCCCTTTTACTCTCAGACTCATTCTCTACCATGTAAACATTTCTTCCCAAGAGTTCAGTCTTAGGTTTACTGAATAGCTTTTACAGTATTGCTATTCCATACACATTAGTGGGAAACCCAGCAACATCACATTCTTTTGCTAAGAAATAGTAGGCATTTATTTAAGCACTTACAATATATAATGTACCAAATCTTTTCATTACATACGTGATTCTCACACCATCAAGCTGGATTTTTTTTCCTTTTGCCTATTTCACATCTTAATGGAATTTACAGTTAGGTCCTCTGTGACAATTGTATCATTATGTCTAACACTTTGTATACTTTTTACTGATAGCAAGCAACACAGAAGTGGTATACATGCTTCACGTCAGGGTTCTTGAGCAGTTGCATCAGTTTGTCAGGACCTACCCATAACTCAGTCAAAGTAGGGGACAGGGAAGCACTGATCTGCAAACAAGCCCTCCAGATGACTGTGGTGCACACTTAAGTTAGAGAGCTACTGGCTTAGTCTTGCTCCTGAGCATGGTTTTTAAAGTGGTGGCATTCCTGTGCCCTGGGGATGTTAGTACCACAAGGGCCTCATCTCTGCCCTGCTAAAATATTTGCTTTAACAATAGCCACAGTGGCTCCCAAGTGTCTGCAGTTTGTGAGTCACTGACTTAAGATGCTGGAATGGGACTGCCTTTCAGCCTGGAGAAGGTACTCTCCCAGTGACTTACCAGAGATACAATGAGAAACCTGTATGCACACATGGAAGGCAATTTTGCAGGCAGGAAAAAAGATAAAATGGTACTGAAAAAGCCTGCCCAGCCTTACACAACTAGGGATGATAATACCATTCATAACTAAGCCTAATGGGGCTTTCCATTCTGAGGCACCTACAGTTAAAGTATCACTGATAGCGGCTTGTGTTCTTAAGGAACACCATGCACCACTAGCTCCAGTATTAAAATATTTGAAAATAGTACTCAAGACAAGGTAGTAGATAACAACCCCCCTCCCAGCAGAAACAGAGCCAGAGGAAAGGAGTGTGTGTCCCTACATACACACCCACAAGCCTATACACCAAAAAGATGGCATATCCCTGGAATATTGATACGTAAGCTGAGTTTAATATAAACTTGCGGTAACAGTTTCGCTATTCACCTTTGCCAGAATACAAGATTTCAAGCAGTTTTAGAACTTTACAAGTACTACAAAAAGTTAACTTTGAAATACAAACTGGATCCATATCCTGCCAGCATTGGAACTTGGGAATGTGAGTGCAAACTTGAGTGTGTGTATGGAGCAATGGGAAAAGGTAGAGTTTTTACTCACATGAGAGCCATAGCAAAAGAGGTCCATTCCTAATTCAAGCCCCATGCCATAATCACATTCATCATTAGCAAACTGCACAAAAGTCATCATTTCCTGAATGGGAGCAAATGCTTTTAGTCTCTCCTCATCACTAGCAGCCTCCACAATTGCCTTGCAAATTCTCTTAAGGTCAGCTGGAAGAAATTGATGATGTAAAGACATCAAATACAAAGTCACACAAACATTAATAGTAGATTTTAAGTAGGGCTTTTCCTTTTCCTAACTCAACTGATACCAGCTTATTAGTCTGCCATGCTGTAATTCAGAATGTCAATCATGTTACTTCTGGCTCAAGCAGAAGCCTGGACAAGGGAAGCCAGAACTCCCAGTCCTTCCCACAGATACTGATTACCTCTGCCTTCAGGGAACAGACTGGACAATCAGTGTGGGAGAGAAAATTACAGGATAACCGTATACATAATTCACAATTTTATAGTAACCACTGTGAAAAAGAGGGCTGGTGATAGGGCCCAGTCAGTGGGTTGGAGGCGCCTGTACACAGGCCTGGCCATCTGAGTTGATTACCAGATCCCACGAGGCAGCATGAGACCAACTCACAAGAGTTACTTTAGACGTTCATATACACTCCAGGTCATGTGTTGAGCCCTTTCTCCCACTCCCCCGCCCCTCCCACCACACCCAAACTAAAAATAGATGAAACTAAAGATGTTTAACTCAATACTACTTATACAGCACTATTTCAACATATAATCAATATACCTAACAAAATTTTAAACACTTAATGCCATTTGTCAGTGGCACTAGCTGCATGTGAAATGTTCAGGAGTTATGGGACACCTCAGCCAGAGTCACTTGCCCCCTATACATTTCTAGAGCAGTAGAAAAGCTATATAGTAAATAGGATTAAATATAAATTGTCACACAATATACCCCAACTTACTGGCTGGATACACCACATAAAAACTCTAAAGACTGATAATTCCTAAGACTCGCTTAGTCCTGAGGAGCAGCTGGCCATTATATGAAGTGGGGCACTTGCTTCCTTGAGGAGGTACTAATTTGGATTCTCTTTAAATTTTATGCCCACAGAAACAAAAACATAAAGAGTGCCAGTAGGGGTGCTCACAGTAAAGAGACAGCAACATATGACTTTCAACAGAGAAGGTTTTGGGTACTTGATGTAGGACTGTGTGAAGTAGTATTGTAGGTGTAGGGAAACTAGACCGTCCACAAAGAGTGGCGCTTTGTGACTGTGGCCCAACGCTCACTCTTCAACCATTACCATGTCAAAGGTTCTAAAGCAGGTTAGAAGAAATAATCTGAGCAATGAGTTAAAATACCTCACATCCTTTTGTTTGTTTGTTTTGTGTTTGTTTCTTTGAGATAGGGTAGTCTTGGCTGTCCTGGACTGGCTTTGTAGACCAGGCAGGCTTCTGCCTCCTAAGTGCTAGGATTAAAGGCTTGTGGCACCATGCCTGGCTATCCCTCACATTCTTAAAAGTATTCACCTTGCTTGGAGCATGATGTGACATCATACTAAGTACTTTATATCCTTTCCCATTCCAGATACCCAATGAAATGGACATCACTGCCTATTCTGCAGATGAAAAAGATAAAGTTTAGTGACACTAGCTTGCTCAAAACCAAGCTATGAGTGCAACTTTAACTCACGTAAGTCTCCCTGAAGCCTGAGATTGCTCTTAACAACTATTGCCCATCACAAGAGGAAGCTTTCTCCATGTGTACAAACATACATGTACGTGTTTACACATGGAACACATTACCGTCTGTTTCAGGGAGCTCTCTGTAGCCAACATCGTTTTTATCTACAGGAACAACCAAGCCTGCACCATGGAAAGTCTTTGTCACAACCTAAATTCAAGAAGAAAAACAAAACCAAATCACCAAAAGCCACAAAATGAGACCTTGTGAACAGACTCAAAAGAACAGAAGACCTACCTCCTGACCTCAGCACATATAAATCCTGGGTATTTTCACAACAGAGCAGCCACAGACATTATCTCAGTAAATCTGGATCTTGGGGAGATTCTATTTCTTTAAAATCAGAAGTCAAGCATTTGAAGTAATTATAAGACAAAGCAAATGGATTAAATTAATGCTAGTCATTTACAAGTTTGTCTTGACATGGCAGAAACAACCAGTACTGTTAGAGGAGGCAAGTCAGAATAGCAGTCCTCTCTAGGCGGAAGGCATGGAGACTGGGCTTGAAAGGATGATGAGATAGTGTGGAGTTTGTGGGAAAATGACAGAACTCACCAATACTGCCAAAGCCAGACTCCCAGTTTTGGCATGAAAAACTTTGGCTCATTAATAAACTCCCACAAAGCAGGATAGTTCTAAATAGTGCCTTTATAGACAAACCACATGGCTAGTTTACTTTTAATCATTCATATTCAAGATGATAACAGGTCCAGCTACAGAAGCGCACGTCATAAACCTTCCAATTAACATTCGTTTAGCATTACTTTCTATTCTTTTTCTTTAGTTCTGCTACTTTTTTTTTTTTAAGTATTATCTCAGGTTGACTTGAAATTATTTCAACCTTTTCATTGTATGTGTGTGAGCATTTTGCTGGGATGTATGTCTGGTGCCTGGGGAGGCCAGAAAGGGCATCAGATCTGCTGGAGGTAGTTAGAGATGGCAGTAGTGAACTTCCATGTGGGTCCTGGGAGTCAAACCCTGGTCCTCTGGAAGAGCAAACAGTATTCTTAACTGCTGAGCCATCTCTCCAGCCCTTGGCTTGAATTCTTGATTTTCTTGCTTAGTGCTGGGGTTACAAATATGCACCAATGTATACTTGGTCTTAGTACTTTCAATATTCCACTTGTGTAGTCTAGTGAAAGCTTCCAAGAGAGAAAAAAATACAGCCCAAATATGCTCTCCACTTTTAAAGTTTTTACCTAGGCCCAGGGACGTTAAAAGTTACTTCCCCCCACTTTCCTTTAGCCCTCTCTCCACTTACTTTATCACCTTTTGCTAAGCTATCCTCAAAAGCAAAATATTCAAAAGGAATTTTCAAACACTGATCATGATTCAGGAAAAAAAATTATAGCCTTATCATTTTAATCTTCACGTCAGATTATCTTATGGTTGGTTTTCAGTCTTAAATGTGAAAACAAAACTAAGATACTAGAAGAAATGGAGACTTTCTTCCATTCTATACAGATTTCTTGTAGGGCAAAGATGACTCACACAGACTTTAAAAGTGCTACAAGGTGCTACCAATGTGAAAATAGTGCAGCACAATATAATGCTGTATAACACTGTAACATACTAAAATTCAGATTCTGTGCTAATCTGCTAGGACAAAGTCACTAACATACCATTCGAGCTGAATTTTTCAGAAATAGTAAAGCATGAATTAAATAAAGAGCTCACTGTAACATTAAAAATTATATACAGATTAAAAAGAACTGTCAACATAGGAGAAAAATCATAATTCTCTTATAAATGGTTTTCCTTGTATTTGTATTAGTAACTGTCTTTTAATGAGAAATATAGACTTGGAAGGAGTCAGAATATGCACAGCATGAAATTTAAGTTTCAATCATATTTGTAGGTGGGGGAAGCATTATGAAAGTCTCTGAACTAATTAACAGAAAAAACAAGGGTCTTCTCAAAGAACATGCTGACCATTGCATCCCAAAGCTCACCTAGTCAAAACACCCTCAGAATACGTAATAGCAAGGTAAGGTGCATTTTCCTTTCTCCTAGTAAGAGTTTTCCTTGAGAACCAGAAAGGCAAAAGAGTACAAAATGTTAAATACTACTGTAACTAATGTTAAAATATATGCCTTTAGAAACGATTTCTGTTCTTTCAGACAGTGTCTGGTCTTTAGTGGTAGTGCTTGACCTTTGCCTCTGAGTAAGGTCAGAGAATGAAGCAGGTCCTAAGGACACTAAGAGATTTGCACTGTGCCAGCTCATCCAGAAGTAACAAGGACTTTGTGTGGCTTAGCATGTGCAGAGAGCAGAGCTCCAGAAGACAGCAGTGAAAGGCTGGAGGAGAACACCAGCTCTCACTCACCCAGTGCTTATGAGGAATGCCCGTAAACCAACATTCTTTCACATATCTATTGACTTGCTGTGACATTCATAACTGAAAACCCCAAAGCACCCCAAACCTGAGCATTGCTTGCTCTTTTATAAAATACTTCCTTGCACTGCAGGCACTAGAAAATGCTGATAGGGTCAGGGAGGAATCAGGAGAAAATGAGCAGGTCCTAACCCATACTGTTTCTTACCTAGACCATCTTTGAGGTCTTAGTTAAGTCACTCAGAAGTATAGAACACCACCCATAAAACACCCTGCACTGAAACGAGACCTCAGCCATCAGAAAATGAGGTGCACTAATCAAGCCCAAAGCTGCTCTGATTCACCTTTACACAATGGCCAATACAACAAGATTACAAGAAGAGGATGAGTTATGCAACCACAGGCACAGGCTCCAGGTAGAGGCCTCAGCCTGCAGGGGCGACCTGAGCCCTGCTCCAGCGCTACCCAGGAGGCCCTGCGGGAGCCAGGTGGACCTACCTTCTTGTCTCTCTGTCTCATCTTCGTGCTCCTCTGGTCCAGTGAGTAGCCCAGTTTCCTGGCTGCTTCTGTGAGTTTTTCATCTATGTCTTTCAAAATGCTAGCTTTCTTTCTATCTGTTACTTCCTTAAGTTTTTTCATCAAAAATAATCTGGAAAAGAAGTGAAAGCCCTTGTTATACGGCTAGCCTCTATTCAGCACAGAGGTCAAGGAACTGAGATAAATACGCCAAGTTCTCTGCAGTCCTTCTCTCCAAAGCCCTCATAGGTTGACTCAAACAAGAAGCCACCAGCCGCACACACAGCTAACATTTCTATATTGTGCATCTTCACTGTAAACACTGCAAGGGGAAACAATCAAAAAGAGGAGCCTGAGTTCTAAGTCTTGCTGCTGGAAATTAAGATATGGAAAGTGCCTGGGAGAGGACTGGCTTGAGGGGAAAACACAAGTGTGCTGTCACAAAGGGGGTTTTTATGTTTAAAACACCCACCCTGGTAGCAGAGCCCTGGAACAAACTGACTTCTATTTGGAACCTACATTAGGGATTTGCAGTAGTTATTTAGACTAATAATCAATTCATGGTGCAGGCTTAGTTGTTCATGTAGATAAAAATGATTTGGGCTACAGAGAGCTCCCTGAAACGGATGGCGATGTGTTCCATGTGTAAACATGTGCATGCATGTAATTCTTCACTCCTCTTTACACATCAGGAAACTGAGGTACAAAGGATAGTAAGGATGGACCACATATGGAGACCCAAACCATAAAACTCAGCCCCTCCATGTTGCAGCACAGGTGCTTAATTTAACCATCACGGGACTGTATGGCAAGAGCTGTATTAACCATTAGATCTGATCCTGTCCAAAGTATGAATGAATCCTATCCTCAAACCCTCTCAAGGAGGCTGGGAGGCCCCAAGTACACTTAGACACACTCACACATACACTGCTGCTTCGCAAAAACACTTCCTTCTGTTATCCTGAGTAAGGTGCTGCACAGCCTCCAAGACCCTTTATCTGTCAAGCGCTTGAGATCATTTCTGTACTGCTCTAAGCTACTATCAGCTTCAACACTGCTAAAGGATGTTTAAGACGTGCAATGTGCAAACTGAAGCAGTGATCACAAACATTCTGTTAGACCCACTAGAATGCCTACAGGTCCGAATAAAGCATTACCCATGCGTGCTTTATAGATGGTTATTTGGAATATACTGGTTCACTAAGTTATGTAAATCTTCCAAATGTTGAAACTGCTCATTACACCGAGTTCGTCCCATTATGCAACATGAAAAACATCACATTCATGACTATTATGAGCAAGTTCTAGTGAAAAGCTGTCAAGCTCACCATGGTGGTTACTAGTATTTCTCATCTTATTTTTGCTAAACCTTCAATTTTATCAATGACACGAAATATAATTGACCATTCATTTGGTTTGATAAAATGTCTGCTCCCAAGAACTTGTGCCCAAATAAAGTCTACGTCAGTCACTCCTTCTCAGCAAAAGTAGGTAAAAGTTCAACTCACAACTCATAATAGTTCAATGTGCAGATGTGCTTGATACCTCTTTCCCATTTCATCGTACACAATGTTCAGCTGCCCTGCCCTGCAGAGATCTAATGCATGCGGAGACGTGCACCACCGACGTCTTTAAGCACACCTGCTCATACTGAACAATGAACAAAGCAAGACTGCTCACTTAGAGCGCCAGCACACTGGCCCTCACAAAGGTGCCAACCATATTTCCTAGCATGGCCTTTGTGCCACTGGTACACAAACCAACAGAAACACAGAACCCATGTATTACTACACTGTATGTAAGGTGGTATGGACTGCCATAGGTCCATCGGTTCAAAAATCACTACAGCATTTAATTTTAGGGAAGGAAAGAAAGATAAAACGGCATTCCTGCTGTCTAAAGATTAAAAATTTTGAGTCTAGATTATTTTCCACATGCATTAGAAAGGGAAAAATAGACTTACTCTGTTCTGTTATTTGCCCTCTTCACAACAGTTGGAATAGTGGCATTTATAATATGCAAATGTTTTATATTTACCGTATCTTCCTTATTGCTAGATATGGTATTCTGTAATTTGTTTTTGTAACAATTTATAATGATAATGTCCTGAGTTTAGTCCCCAGCACTAGAAATTTTAAAAGAGATACATTTATATGCTAAGGTGCTTTTAAGGTGACTTATGGAGCATCTACTAGGGAACACACCTTGTAAATCACAGCCCTGCCCTCATGGGCTTCCATGCCAGCACAAGGGACAGACAACATCCAGTAAACAACTACAGTCTCTAACACAGGAAATGGCAGTTTAAGGTGAGTGATGAGTCTTAAGGGTTTAGAAGAATGGTACCAAGGCCAGGGCTATAACTTAAGTAGTTAGCACTTGCCTAGGATGCTCATGGCCCTGGGGTCAAAACCGAAACAACAAAAAACCAACCCCAGGGAGAAAAAGAACCTACACCAATTACAAATCCCAGGCAAATGTCACCTAGGACTCAAAAGTCTTCCAAGAGAAAGAACAGAATGTGGCTATCCCTCAGGTATTCCAGTGTGCACAGCATAGAACTGCGGTCACTAAGGGTTGACTTGGTTTGACTTCTTTAATAATAAATTGTACTTATCAGTCACAGGGATACAGCTCTTTAGAGTCATACAAAAAGGCCTATTTCAAGTGACAAAGATTACCTTGTTGAATTACAACATAAACAGCATACCTACCAAGGAATGTCTTCAAATCATGCCTGGCCGATGCCATTTGTTTTGTTCAGCTGGATTCTGAGCCCTTCCTACGTGAATAATTGATGCATTTCTCATGCTGTTTTTTTAACTGATTCCACATGGGACCTGGCTTATCCCCAGCAGAAGCAACTCTCTTAAGGCTGAAAGAAGGATGGGAAGGAGTGGCCATGCTTCTGCATTCTCACTTCATACAAGCTGTAGAGACAGCTGGTAGATAGGTCTAGAACAGCTGTAGAGGAGACTTTACCACCTCAGCCTTAGCTTCATGAAGCTGAGTGGCAGAGGGCAGGGCAGTGACCTTTCTGGTACAACTACAGATCAATGATATGCCCTGGGGCTGCTTGACAGAGCAGTCTAACTCCCAGCTTCTTGGTAACAGCACAGACGAACGCCAGGGATGAGACAGTAGTCATCCAACTGCTACCCCTGGAGGCTCAGCTTGTTCTAGCAGCCTTCTAGGCCCTCCCCAAGGATTCTGGAAATACTCCTGAAAACTGTACCTCAGCTTGAGCATCTGAGATTACTATTAAGCCTTACTCACATTTTTTTGCACTGTAGGGGATTAAATGGGGGGGGAGGGGGCTTGACATGCTAAGAACATGCTTTGCCACATGTTCAGAGCTCAGCCCAGGTACAGCAATATGTCCATTAAGTAAGCAGTTTCATAAGCATTGGAAGACAAGCAGCAGGAGTGAGCTCTAGGCATCTGCAGCGTTGAAGGTGCCACAGTCCTACTTCGTAACATGTCGTATGACATGCAAACAAAGAACTGAGAGAATTGAAACAACAGCTTCTTACTTGATGGCAGCAAACACGTTATCTCCATTTTGAATAATTATACAATTTTTCTTTGCTTCATTTGTACCCACATATACAGGAAGTTCATCAGGAGAATCCCTGTTTTAACAAAAGATAATAAATGTTTAGCTATCCATAATTTATAATGCTAACAAGCAGAAAAATAGGTTTATAGACAAATTTGTACCTGTAAAAAGAAAAACTTGCTAGGTTTAATCTCCCAGTATCTTCAGACTGTCTACAACAAATTTATATCAGAATCTAAAGCTACGGTTCTTAGTGCCTAATTAAACGGGAAAGTCTGTCAAAGGAATATTATAAACAGCTGCAGATGACTTTCATGTTGGAGTATATTTTTTAAAAAAAGCAAGGAGAGAAAAGTGGAGTAAAAGCAAAAAGGACGGGTCAGATTATAAAACACAAAGAATCGACTATGTATACATCCAACCCTTTTATTTTAAAATCAAAGGAACCAGTAAAGAGAAATTAAAATTCTTGGCTAAGTTTCTAGAAGTTGGTGTCAAAGCCAGGAACAGAAGCCATGTGACCACATTCCTAGGCCATGGGTTTCTGCACAGCAGCCACACCCTAGCCACACCTCATCTGTTTGACTTTACAGCACAGCACTCCCACTGCAAGGGGACAAGCTGTTTCTCACATTACCCTATCTGCTAACGTTCGACAGTATCTGCAGGCATTCACTTAATTCTCACAATATTCCTACCAAATATGTGCTAAAGGGAAGCTGAGTTGCAGAAAGTCACTGACGGGCATACTGTCATCAGGACCAGCCTGCGAGCCCTCTGGTCCCTGGAAGTGCATCATTGAAGTCAAACAGCTGGTCTGCATTATCCCTCTTGAGCTGCAAAGAAGCTCTTCTGAACCCAGAAGAAAAACAAACTTTATATTCAAAGAGAAAAAGAAACCAGAGAAGCTTGGTGCAGGCTGAAGAGGTGAAGGATAGCCAGAGTAACAGACAGAAAACAGACAGGCAGACCATGGAGGCACGGGGAAGAGGAAGGCGAGCCTTTCACTGAGAGGGCTGCGGGGCAAGGTTATGAAGACTCATTAATAGCAGAGAAGAGAAGATCCTTTACCTGAAATACCCCATGTGGTATTGCGTTTTATTATCTCCAATTACAATGGTCTGGAACTCAGGAGGATCATAGTAAAACCTCCAGTGAAGATTACAGTTCAAGCCTGTGGAGTTTTTCTTCATTTTATGTTTCCCAGCAAGGATGTCATAAGGACCCACTAACCGAAGTCCGAGGCTTGTGGCAAGTGCATCTGTAAGGAAAATACACTTTCTTAGGCAACACTTTCTAGAGGCAAACAGCAAATAATGCCTTTACCACGATGACTGTTTTCTTTCCCTCCCACCAACCTCTTTGGAGACAGGGTCTCAGTAATAGCCCTGGCTATGCTAGAACTTTGTGTAGACTAGGCTAGCCTTTAAATCAGAGATCCACCTGATCTGCGCTGGGATTAAAGGTGAGAACCATGCCCCAGCTTTAAAGGATTTTTCCTTCTTTTCCTTTTTTTTTTTTTAAATTAAAAAAGATAGTGTTTCTCTACACAGCCCTAGCTATTATGGAACTCACTGTGTAGACCAGGTTGGCCTCAAACTCAGAAATCCAGCTGCTTCTGCCTCCCCATTCTAATGATTCTTAAGAAGTTATTTTAAAGTCTGTAAAAATCTTTTCACTCAGTGGAAAAGGAATCAGTTGAACAGAAATGTGGCACTAACTTTAGAAGCTCCCCTTAAATTCATGACTGCCCACTTCAAACACGGCTGCCTCTATGTAGCCCTAGCCAAGCGGCTCTGCGTGCTTTCAGGCACAAGAGCCACACACTTATCTTGCTCACTGCTATCTGCTATAGCAACAAACTTACAGAGAAAGGAGGAGACAGCATAAGTGAAGGATAGAAAAACAATTCCTTCTCTTCAGCTGTCACTCCAGGTTCTTTTGAATGTCACATAATCTGTGAACCCTAACCATCAATGATGCCATCTTTTTTCCCCACATACCACAGGGGCAGAGTAAGAAAACCACAATGTAAAAGTAATTTTGTTCTCCTGGTGCAACTGTTGTCTGGGAGGCTAACTGCCTCCTCCTGCTAACCTAGGCCTAGAATGTTGTCAGCCTCTGAAACTTTCAGATTAGTAAGCTCTCCCTTGTTCTTTCTAAGCTCTGCGCTGGCTGGCTCAACTCAGCTGTTTTGGCTCAAACTCGGTTCTCCCAGGTGACTTATTTAATCTGGAATCTCTCTAGGCCTGGAACTGCTCTGCTTGGCCTCAAACTAACTCAGCAATCTGCTCTAATCTTCTGGCTTCTTCTCTGCAACCCATCTCTCTACTACTGTCCTGGTAAAACTGCCTCCTCTCTATGAAAAACTGCCTCTTAAGTAGCTTCCTTTTCCGCTCTCTTCTCGTGAGAGTTGGGCATATCTTATTCTGTCAAATTTTCTGTAACTCATCACCTTTTCTGCCACTCAATAAGACATCACTTTCAAACATGGATGCTTTCTTCTACAGACTAACTTTCCCTTTGTTTAGGATTAAAGCCGTGTATCGCCACGCCTGGACCCAAGCATTTCTTTACCTGATACTTGCTTTATACCAGGCTGGCCTTGAACTTAGATCTGTTAGCCACTGTCTCCTGGATAAAGGAGTGTTTGTATTCTAGCTGGATCACACAGGCCTAGAAGATCTTGGGTGTGACCTCTTGCCAGAACAGCCATGTTCTGTATTCACATTCCTCTACACCACAATGCCAGGAAGTCTGTGCAGATGTGCAGCAACTTACACCTTCAGAGTGCCTGCAGCGCCCCCTCAGTTCAGTAAACATCCTTGAAGAAAACTCTTAGTTTACCAAGTCCGTAGGACAAGTGTGTAGAAGGAAAATGTCAATACATACAACTGCTCATTTTCCTTCACACTTCAAAGAAGGAACGTAACGTCCCGAAACTGCTTGCCTTTGCCAATAGGGGACAGCAGCATACAATAGCATTACGGATTGGATGCGGCATGATAGTTTATATATGACACTAAACCAAAATGGCTCGCTCGGGTACCGAAAGCATGGTCCCCAGCTGGTAACATTACTGTGACTGGCCAGTAGTGGGTCAATGACCTGGAAGGGTTCATCCTGTCCTAAGACTCCTGCTCCCTAATGTTCTTTGCTTCCTGTGTGGCATGAGGTGAGCATCTTCTGACACATATCACAGGCCTCAAAGCATTAGAGCCAAGTAAGCATGGTCAAAAACCTTTACTATCATGATTCAACCCTGCCCTCCTAGGGGACTGTTTACTTAGGTCATGGCCATGAAAACTGGTGAACATAAATACTCACTTGTTTCTATGACTACGCCTCTCTCACCAGAAAGAACTATGGGAATGTTCTTTTGTCTTCTCTTTCTTAAGATGGTCTCCTTGTGTAGCCCAGGCTAGCCTGTAGCTTGTGATACTCTCAAACCAGTATCTTTTTTTTTTTTTTAAGATTTTTATTTCATGTACACAGTGCTCTGCCTGCATGTACACCTGCAGACCAGAAGAGAGCACCAGATCTCATTATGATGGTTGTGAGCCACCCTGCGGTTGCTGGGAATTGAACTCAGGACCTTTAGAAGAGCAGCCAGTACTCTTAACCTGTGAGCCATCTCTCCAGCCTCCAAACCAGTATCTTAACTGGTGAGAGTATAACAGGCACAGATCACCAGATGTGGTTGAATCTCTCTCTACAAGCTGTTGCTCTCCTTCCTCTAGTTTCCTGTCATCCTTTCCAGTCACAGGGGCAGAAAAATGCTGGATGAACTCACCAGCTGGCTTTTCAGGATCAAGTTCTTCACAGAACTTCCAGAAATGATAGAAATCTTCAGGCAGGGAAAGCTTATAAAGATTTTCGACTTCTTTGCGAAGGTCACTGGAGACATCTGCTTCGGAGGATTTACTTTTCTTCACATCGACGGTCTTTTCACACTGAAATAGGCATGCACAGCTTTAGTTTGCCAAAAGTAACTTCAGCACCTCTCCTTGCATATTAATATTGCTTACTGTTGGTCAGTTTCCAGGAGCTACACACATTTTTCTAAAGATTTACTTTTATTATTGTGAAGTGTGCGTATGCTGTTTGTCCGTGTTGGGGCACTGGATACCCCGGAGCTGGAGTTCTGTGAGATTGAGAGCTGCCCAACATAACAGGACCTGAACCTGGGTCCTCTGCAAGACCACTGCATACTCTTAACTATTCCATTTTAGCAAAAGGTAGAAAACAAACAGACAAAACAATAACAAAAGCATGTGCTAGTGATATTTAAGTAAAATGCCAGGTTTCTTTTGTATAAAGTAGAAATGGTTTATATGGCGGTCAAAAAATATACACACAAAGCATGTCTTTAAGTATGCTTCTTGGTGATAACAGAAACACACACACACATAGACAGACACACATGCGAAAAAAAAATTTTAATTTCCAGAAAGGCACAAAGGTTTTTATTCTATTTTGGGAACAAGATGTCATCATGTCATCAGGATTTTTCTTTAGACTCAAACACACCAGAAGCAAATTATCAGAAGTAACTGGATACAAAGGGATTTATCAGATAAAAGCTGTTTCTGCCAGGTACTGGGGCACACACCTGTAATATCATTACTCCATAACCAGAGCACTCATGGGGATTGCCTGGGCAAAAGCCATCATGGATACACAGTGAATCCATCTTTGAAAACAAACAACAAAAAGTACAATGGCGCATATATGTATGAAAAAGCCAGAATGAAACCAATTACTTTGTATTCTAACCTAAAACATTAATAAAGGAAAAAAAAAAAAAGCTGTTTCTACAGGAGTCCAACCAGAGTTAGGTCTGAATTACTTACCACAATCATTACTAACCATCCATTTAAAACCAAATACCTTCCTTTTGACACTCCAAAAAGAGAGGGGAGGCGTGGTAGAGTTAAGGATCAATTGTCTCTAATGCAATGAGAATAAATCCTGAGCTGAAACCACGAATTTAAGTAAAGGCTTTGCAACGCCAAGACTTGCTTAGTCTTGAGTCCTGTAGCACTGCCAGCAGGAAAATGGATACATAAGGCTTTCAAACAATGGAGTACACCAAATAAATGAAAAGGAAGCACAGTACAACAGCATGGCTCCATCTCAGTACAATATTCCAATTAAGTCCTCAGGATCAGCTGTGTGGTGGTTTTCATATGGATGGCAACCACAGCCTCATCAATTTGAATACTTGGTTACCACGGAGTGGCACTAGTTGAAAGGTTAGGAATGGTGGCCTTGTTGGAGGAAGTGTGTCACCAAGGATGGACTTTGAGGTTTCAAAAAGCCCATTCCAGGCCCAGGGTCCGTCCCTTCCTGTTGCCTTCAGATCCAGCACCACTCCAGCATCATGTCTGCCCCCTCACTGCCATGCTGCCAGCCATGAGGATAACGGACTGAACCTCTGAAAACTGTGAACCAGCCCCAATTAAATGGTTTCTTCGATTAGAGTTACCATGGTCATGGTGTCTCTTCACAGCAGTAGAATATTGATTGATTAAGACAGATGTAGCATAAAAGCTTTTTTAGGAAACAATAAACCCTAAAAGAAGGCAAGGAAAACTCAAAGTTCAGGGTGATAGCTAAAGTCTAGAAGCAGCAAGAAAAGTTTAGGTAAAAAGCATAAGGCACCTACATGGGTAGATGCAGAGCTGGGGGTAGTTCTATTTTTTTATTTTCAAAGCTATTTTTTAATTTTAAAATTTTCATGCAATGTATTTTGGTCACATTTCCCCCTCCCCCAACTCCAGTGAGTTGCAGGGATTGTATTCAAGTCATCAGACAGGAGGTAAGCACCACTGCTCAGGCTGGCCCTGAACTTGCAATGTAGCTGAGGACGACACAACTTTTGGTCCCATTGCCTCTGTCTGACAAGTGCTGGGATTACAAGTTGGTGCCAACACTCTGGCTTTTGGGTTGACACTTAACTTGGTTTCCAGCTGTCACCTAGGGCAAGTTACTTAACCTCTCTCTGCCTTGAATGCTCATCTACACTGATGACAGTGTAGTATCTATTATCACTGTTTTTGTCTTAAATAAGTAATAGTTCTATTCCAACAAGCATAGCAGATAACAGTTGCTGGCTATCATTGCCAGCCAGCAACACTCCACTAGGTCATCTCTTATTTCCGGGTAAACCAGTTATTCTGCCAAAGCAGCCTGTAGTACTTGAACACAAAGTGCTTCCGAATCCTCAAATCCCTAATATTTAGATTTTGAGACCACATTTTTAACTTGTTATGTAAGAAATGAAGTGTCCATTAGCATCGTCCACTGACCGATAAGCCTTTAACAACAGCCTCGTGCTATCTAATTTAAAACATAGCTGGAGGAAATTTTGTTAAACGTTTGTTTCCCGTGTAATTTCTCCTATTAGCTTCTGAAGGCTTGGGGAACCCACGAAATCATATAAAAGTTCATACTGGCCAATCTATCACTCACTCATTTGCGCTCTTGTATCCCTTACACGTCAATATCAAGGGGGTCTCTTAGTTTTCTTCTCTGCCATCAAGAAATATTTTCAAACCTACGCTGCCTTAAATGTCCTCTTGCTGGGCGGTAGTGGTGCAATGCCTTTACTCCCAGCACTTGGAGAGGGGTGCGGGGGAGGGCAGAGGTAGGAGGATCTCTGGGTGTTCGAGGCCAGCCAGGGGTTACAAAACAAAAGTCGTCCCAGCACTTTCTTTTGACAACCAGCATTAACCCCAAGCAAAAAGTTGAGGGTGAAATGTAGGTTCGCGTGTGCCTCGCCGTCCTGGCAGCCCCTCTACAACTAGCGGTTCCCACCGGACCTCAGTTTCCATTAGCTGAGTGAAGGAGTGAATGAGTGAGTGAATGAATGAATGAATGACCGGTCGGTTGGCTGCATCCCTTCGCGGGAACTGCACCCAGAGAAGCCGGCTGGGGCTGGAAAGGAACGGCTTGCCCCGGCCGTTCCCCAGCAGAGCAGTCCTCCTCTGGGCCACCGCCCACAGCATCCTGACACCCATGCCTCCCGCCTCGCCTACCTGCGGCCCCGCCCCGCCCGGCCTGCGCTTCCCGCCACCGCCGACCATCCCGCAGCTGCTGCGAGCCCAGGCCCGCGTTCCCGAAGCTTCCGAGCGCCCACTACTGCTTCCGGGTTCAAAAGCCGCCAATCGGAGCTGCCGCTCAGCCGCGCCGATTTAGCGATCAGGCCCCGCCCCTGGGGCGGGTAAGGGCGTCAAGGCCCCGCCCCCTGAGCGCAACAGACGCTCTAGCAGAACTCAACCTCTGAGATGCGCCAGGGCCCCGCCCACTGCCCAGCACCTGTGCTGGAAGCTCTAGAGTTGGAGATAATGGAATTTGGATCCTTTAACGAAGTACAGACTTTGCCCTCAGAAGAACTGATCTTTTGCCCCCCATCTTTTCCTCTTTCTCTTACACTGTTATTGTCTAATAGTAAGTCCGCTCTTGTCTTCCGGAAGTAAATCAATCTTTTCTATTTTCTTTTCCTCCTTCCATTTCATTCCTTGTATCTTCACATCCTTTCTCTATTGTCGTTTCTCTCTCTTTCACTCTTGAAAAAAATTATTATAATTTATTCACGTTACACCCAAATTGTTATCCCCTCGCTTGAATCTTCCCATTCCCACTCTCCCTCCCTCTTCTGCCCTATTCCCCTCCCCTAGACCTCTGACATGGGGGGACCTCCTCCCCCACCGTCTGACCTCAGCCTATCAGGTCTCATCCTGATAGCCTGCTTCCTCTTCCTCTGTGCCTGCCTGGCCTCCCCACCAGGGGGAAGTGATCAAATTGGCATCACCAGAGTTCATGTCAGAGGCAGTCTCCGCTCTCCCCACATCTGTGTACTCCAAGCTAGATGGTCTGTGAGCTTTTGGGATTCTTCTATCTTCACCTCCCTCCTCGTCGAAAAGCACTGGGTTTGCAGCTATGAGCTACTTACTCAGCTTTATGTTTGTTCTGGGGATTCGAACTCAGGTCTAGATGCTTTCATGGTAAGTGACTTAACCACTGAGCTCCAGTTTCCTACAGATTCTTATAATCTAGCTTTAAGTATAAATTTGTACATTACGTGTGCGCAATAAGAATTGCCTATCGGACTTTGGTGAGTAACAATCACCAATTTTAGTTATCCATCCTCCCATATTTATTCTTCTGTTATTTATCCAAGACTTTCATTTATTTGTTTATGTACAGGAACTATTTTAGATATTGGGAACTACAGTGCCTGGACTAGATCTATGAATGCAACACATTCAGTGTTTCTGTTACTCACATTACAAAGATACAAAAGTCATGTGTCTTTGCTACACTTCAGTCATCCAGATATATTGCTGTAGATCAGTTGTTGCTTTAGTTTGCTTTTTGTTGCTATGATAAAGACCATGGCCAAAAGCAACTTGGAGGGGAAACAGTTTATAGAACTTCAGTCCACTGAGGGAAGCCAAGGTAGAAATCTAAATGCAGAATTGAAGCAGAAGCCAGGGGAAAGTGCTGCTTCCAGGCTTGCTCTTTTTTTTTTTTTTTTTTTTTTTTTTTTTTAGGATTTATTTTATTTATTTATTTATTTATTTATTTATTTATTTATTTATTTATTTATTTACAATATTCTGCCTGAATGTGTGCCTACATACCAGACAAGGGCACCAGATCTCATTGTTGATGGTTGTGAGCCACCATGTGGCTGCTGGGAATTGAACTCAGGACCTTTGAAGTGAACTCTCCAGCCCACAGGTTTGCTCCTTATGGCTTTCCCAGATTGCTTGTTTTTTTTGTACAACCCAGTAGCACTTGCCCAGTGGTGATATCACCACTGGGGGCTGGTCCCTTCCTCATTGATCATTAATCAAAAACAAAACAAAACAAAACAGGCCCAGAGACTTGCCCACAGGCAGTCTAATGGAGGCGTTTTCTGAATTAGGATTCCTCTTCCCAGTTGACTCAAAATTGTGTCAACTTGACACAAAGCAAGGAGGACAGTCTTCCTAAAAGAGGTGCTCTACTCACTATATACTTGGAATACCATAAAGTCAAACAGACCTAAACTTCCAAGCAAATACTAGTATCAGCAGGAAATGACAAGGGACACAACTGAGGGCGATATTGCAGGAAGCCAGCACAGCTGACACTGCGCACTTACTAGTTAATGATACAGGGAGCATCAAAAGCAAGCAGCTAAGAGCAGGAGCTGGGAAAACAGCCAAGGAAGCGGAAGAGGAGAACATGGGGCAACAGATTCTGCTACAACGTTCCCATGACCTGCTATCCGTTTAGTTATATCTGTCTTGTCACAGTCCTGAACGTCATTCTCTCTGAGCTTTGGGGGCATCTTTTCTGAACATGTCATAAATGGCAGTATCGATAGACATGCTATCGCTCACTAAAGCTAGAAAATGTAAGTAAAACAATGACATTTGGTGATATGTAAATTAAAAAGCAGATTAACTCCAGCGTTAAGCGCGCTGCTATTTAGACATACCCTCATGTCAAAGGTGACATCAGCACACGCTGTAAAGATTTAATTGGCTTTGTGCTTCTAGAATAAGGGAACAGTGAGCTGGACAGAGAATATTGGCTTGATTGAAAAGGGCTAAAGTTGAAATGAGAGACCTAAAAATGATTGATTTCTCTCAAAATTAATTTCCTTATAGGGTTAGAGCAAAGAGACCTTTTTACTGCTATGATTACAGTAGACTGGAATCTGGTTTTAAAACTGTCTTGCCTTAAAAATTCAGTTTAATTATGTGGAGTAGGAGTGACTCCATTCTAGTCGGCTTTGTTGGGAACTACAATAGGAAACTGGTCCCAAATAATGACCTCACCTAGTCTTTATTTAACACTACACATGGCAGCATAACAAAGTGGGTACTTACTTACCTTATCTTTGTCATTTGTATTCCCCCTTTCAGTGTGTAATCAAAAGATCAGGATTTAAACATGCGCCGAAGAAGAGATTGTTAAACTTGGGTTCTAGATGCTTCGTCATTTATATAGTCAAAAATCTTGCTGTAAAACAGTCTCTCCCAGAAAGGGGCTACATAAACAAAACCAGAAATGTGGCAATATTGATAGATATACACACCACTTTTGATGTCTCATTTCTATGTTAGCCCTTTTCATTCAAGAAAGATAATGCATCACCATCAATTTGTGAGGACACTACTATAAATCACCCAAAATAGCAATAAATAACAATGTCATTTTTTTTCTTTAACTAAAAGGTCATCCTTGTGGCCAATTGACAGTTTATAGCCCACTTCCAAAAACCCTACTGAAAATTGCAGGTGATTTTTCTTTAATCAGATAGCTTTTCTATTATTTTGACAGACTGATCCTTCAGGTCATCCCATACTTTACTCTAGATTATTGACTACCTTTTCTCGTCTCTCATGTGTCTTGATCCTCATCCCTCACCAAAAGATTAAGTAGGAGCAGTCTCACTTCCAAGGACTTTTTCTTTACATGTCTGTATAAGTTCTTGCTTGTATACATGTGCACCACGTGTATTCCTGGTGCCCTTGGAAGCCAGAAGTAAGCATCAGATCCTCTGCAGCTGGAGCTATAGCTGGTTGCAAGCCACACGTGAGTGCTGGGGAATCAAACCTGGGTCCTCTGCAAGAGCAGCAGGTGCTGTTAGGCACCAAGCCGTCTTTCCATCCCCACTTCTGGAGACTTTTGATTGGCATTCTTATTTATCTGAATTGTGGAAAGGGAGTACCAAAACACAGGGCTGCACAGACAGAGATCCCCTTGAGTGCAAGCTGTTAGGTCAAACCCTGCTGCGCTAATAAGGAAATATAATAAGGAAATAAAGAGGGCTGGAGAATGGCGTCATTGCTAACATGTTTGGCTGCTAAGCATGAGGAGCCGAGTTTGGTCCCCAGGACATTCTTGTCCAGGTATGACAGCATATTACTTTCAATCCTTGTACTGAGGAGATGGAAGCTATCGGGTCCCTGGAGCCCATGTTAGTAGGGGTTTTCCAGATCAGTGAGAGACCCTATTTTAAACAGAACAAAACCCAACAAAATAAGCAAATCCCCAAATCAAACAAGATGAACACACCTGAAGGATGACCCCCAAGGCTGCCTGGTCTCTGTATACATATGTGTGTACCCACAAACACATATATGCACATATACACACATGAGAGAGAGAAAGAGCAAGGGCTGGGAGAGGGAGCAAATACGAGCATAATAACAAGGTGACTTTGCTATGCAAGGCGTGCCCTTGTGTGAACAGTTCTCAGCAGCTACTTAGCACTGGAGATAACTGTCTTTCTACTGCTGATATGACCTTTATGTCAGAGACTATCCTCTTCACTGGAACAGTCCACACTGTGGTTCTCCTTCACCAGCCCTCTCTGTGACTCCTGGTTCATGTGGTTGTCTAACTCTGTCTCTTGTATGGGGATGTTTCTCCTAGGGTGGGAACGGGACGAGACAGCATTGGTTTTGAATCTCTGTTAATGATGTTGTTTTAATTTTATAATTTGCAACCAGATATAGTAACTATACCTACCTCGTAAGGTTGATGCAGGGATTTATAATGCACATTTAAATATTAGATTGGGATATTATTATGATGGATGGAGCCTTTAATTTAAAATTAAAATCCACTTCCTCTTAAAGTTGTTGTTCCCAAGAGTTCTTGTTGGAAGGAATAGTTTCCTTTGCTGATTTATCAAAACACTGCTCTCAGAATCAGTAGAGCTATTAGTATATGTAGTATTGTGAGCTGGAAATATATATATTTGTTTGACCTAATGAGCAACTTTTATTAAGTAGAGATATTCTCTCTCTCTCTCTCTCTCTCTCTCTCTCTCTCTCTCTCTCTCTCTCTCTCT
>OU015752.1:9930406-9965879 GCA_907169655.1 Acomys percivali
TCTCTCTCTCTCTCTCTCTCTCTCTCTCTCTCTCTCTCTCTCTCTCTTTCTCTCTCTCCCCTCCCTCTTTCTCTGTGTATGAGTGTGTGTGTGTGCACGCATGTGTTGCTAGGGACTGAACTTAAGGCAAGCAATCTACCACTGTGCTGCATCCCAAGCCCTTACTCGGCATTCATTATACAGCAGATACCTGGTAGATAATTGTCAAATCCAAAAGCAAAGTGCATGATTTAATGGCTTGACTGAATGAAAAACTTAAGTTTAGTTTTTTCAGCTTTTGTCTTTGTGTGTGTGTGTGTGTGTGTGTGTGTGTGTGTGTGTGTGTGTGTGTGTTTGTGTATGGTCTTAGGGCCATGGGTCTCCTTGCAGCCAGGCACGTGCCCTTCCACTGAGCTACACCCTAGTGTCTGACATAAAAGACTTGGAAAAGTAAAGAAGGTTTTTGGAGAACTAGCCAGAAGCACCTAAGGGAAGTAGTGCCGTGAGTGGGAGAGGAGGAGGAAGAAAAGAATGAAGCTCTCACAGCCCATGTTCCCATGGCTAGCCTAACCAAGACGGAAGGCTCTACCGTTTAACAAAGATTGATATGTTTGTGTGTGTGGTGGTGGTGGCTGTGCTGGGAGTGCTGAGACCAGAGCCCAGAGCCCCATGTGTGCTAAGCATACACTTTACCACTGAGCTACGCACACTCTCAAGCCCAGAAGATTGCAATTGTAATTATTGACCAGGCAGGACATTCTATTCACTGACAGACAGTAATTCGTAGTGATTTGACATTGCCGGAAGAATTCTTGTTATCTGAGTGACTCAGAGCTCCATCCGTGATCTGTTTTAGTTTTTAGTGGAGACTGCCCTAAAGAGGGCTCAAATAAATAAAAGAAACAACGTTGCTTTCCACCATTAGCCGAGGAGGAGGTGTCCCACTACTGATGCAATGCCTTTATGAAGTCAATTTGGTGTCAGTGCTGGCCTATTGGACAGCAGGGAGAGAGGAATACAGCCACCAGAGAGAAGCAAGGGGTCATAAAGGGCAACCTACTCCTCTCAGAAAGAGGAAAAGACAGTGGGGCACAGCCAGGGCTTCCCCCAACTCTAGATGTCTTGATTGCTGCATGGTGGGAGTGGTTGAGCCTGTTTTTTTCCTCCCCTTCTTCCCAAGTCAAGAAAGAGGCTGCTTTCACATCCCCCTGCAAAACTGCAGCCCTGAGTCACTTATAGTGTTGGCTTCCTGTGCTCTGTAGTACAAGCCAGGAGAAAGCACCTCTACTTGGTAGACTCTCAGGAGAATTTTGGATTCTTTAAACTCTGTATTAGATTAAATTTTTTTTTCTATTGGGATGCAATTGTCAGTTGCCATGGTATTCTGTGCAAACAGAAACCCTTTATTCCATGTTATGTTTTCAGAGGAGTCACCCTGCAGTGTCTGTCACAGAATGAATTGTTCTGATAACCAGTTCATGCCCAGGTGGAAAGCCCTCGAGATTTTACCATTTATATTAGCAGCACCTGAGAGCCACTTGAACCCAGCACTCACAAATCATTGCACATGAAATTGTCAACTCTCAAGCTTTTGTCAGGATGGTCTTGGCGAAGGAGAGATGCATTTTGAGGGCAGGTAAAGATAAGTAGAATTTCTTGTTGGTAAAGCGCAGGGATGTTGGGAAAAGACAGAAACAGTTGTTGCATCCTAACAGGGGGCAACAGGTCAACCAGAGGAGCAAAAGCATTTGTTATGTCATTTTGTACTTTTCCCTTTTTAGAGGCTTCGTCATTAACTGTCTGTTCTCTACTGCCTCCCTTCTGTCCTTACTTTAGAGCCATGCTAGAGTGTCTAGTTTTTGTATATTCCAGACATTTCCAACCTTATATTATAACTTTTTACTCCTGTGAGAACAGCAGGACATGTGCCATACAAATTGAGGTGTTAGTGAGGTTTGATGTCCAAATGAATACCGTTTGAAACTTTGGAGAACTGGGCTTAAAATTCACTCTCTGTCTTTGTCTCTCTCTCTGTCTCTGTCTCTCTGTCTCTCTGTCTCTCTCTGTCTCTTTCTGTCTCTGTCTCTCTGTCTCTGTCTCTCTCTCTGTCTCTCTGTCTCTGTCTCTCTCTGTCTCTCTGTCTCTGTCTCTCTGTCTTTGTCTCTCTCTGTCTCTGTCTCTCTGTCTCTCCCTCTCTTGCCTGTACATATGTGTGAGGTGTGAGTATGGGTACAGAAAGCATGTGGAGGGTGGAGGTCAGAGGACAACCTAGTTCTCTCCTTCCACCATGTGAGTGATAGAATTTAGGTTATGAGGCTTCACAGTGAGCATCGTTGCTCTCTGGCCTCAAGAGAACTATGTTTAAATTATATTGGGAAAAATGCATGTGGCAAGATGCTTATGTAGGTTAGGTCCCAGCTTGAGCCAGTATCTCAAAGGCATTTATTTGCTTATTAACATTTGCCTGGAGAAGAGTGGGTAGTTTCTGAGCAGGTGCCGAAGAGAAAGGCAGGGCAGTAAGGAGCAGACAGGAGGCTTTGGGTGTGCAGAATCGGGAGCCAGAGATCTGCGATCAAGCCCCAGTTCTCATAGCCGGTAGCAACCCTGGACAAGCTTCTTAATCGCCATCATTAAGCTGTCTGGGAAATTGTGCTAATTGTAGTTAGGAGCCTCTCAAGGGTATTTGGAGTTAATTTATATAGTCTACTTAGACTGGTACCCACACAAATTATGTGCTATGTAAATGGCAGCTTTAAATATTATTCTGCTTCTCGGGCCTTTTAACACTTCTTTCTGAGCTGTTTGAAGAGAAGGAAAGGGTTGTAGGAAAGGCTCTGGGTAGGAAACCCAGGGACATGGGCACCACCATGCGTTATTCCCAATTGAAAAAGTATGGCTCAGAGAGCAGGAAAGAGCAGCCTGCCTATTTCCCTGAGGCTGTAACACTGCACTGGTTCAGTGAAGACCCTGGACTTGAGGAGCTCCAGGGTTCCTTCTCAATCTGGGGATGTCGGGAAGGGTTTGGGATTTTACAGAGCAGAGAGTGTTATCACTGGTTCTGCAATGTTTTACATGAGCTCCTGCTTGAAGTCTTGACCCTTGCCCCCCACCCCCCAAAAGCTGGTGCTGTGGAACCTGAGGAACTGGAGCCTGGTTATCATACTCGGTCACTTTGAGTGGCCTTGTTCCTGCTTCTGACAGATCTGCTTTCTGGACCACCGGAATGTGAGCAGTCATAGCGGCATGCTGCGCCCCCGCCCCGCGTCCCCCTGTCCCCCGTCACACACACACACACACACACACACACACACACACACACACACACACACACACAGAGGTGGAAGTACTCTGCTTTCCTTCCCCTGCTAAGATGGACTGAGCTCTGGAGAAGCCAAATCAAGCCTTTCTTCCCTTGTTTCTCTCAAGTACTTTGGTCATGGTGATATAAAAGTAATGAATACAGAGATCTGGCACCAGTGCTGGTGAGACAGGTAGGGCCAGGAAGAGAACTCGAATAAGAGAGACCCTGCTAGTGCACACAGGAGGCACTGCCTTCAGCTCTCACTAAGCCTAAGGGCGTTCTGTAGCAGCCAAAGAACTGTGTTATAAAACCAGGGATAAGGAAACAGATTACTTTTCTTCTGCATCTGGGAAGATGCTTGTCTGGGTTTTAAGCATCAAGGAGAATAAAAAACAAAACAAAACAGGCTAGGAAGCTATTTACTTATTATTAGCACTACTCAGAGTTTGTGGTTTGTTCTTGCGGATGCTGCCTCAAATCTCCCTCCCTTGTCCTCCACACAGCCACGGGGAATGCGGACACGGGTGTTATTGGGGAAAGCAGAGATAGCCCTAGGGTGATGATTGGCACCTCTGTGCTTGCTGAGGTTGTAACTTACCCTAACAGGTGCCATCTGAATGCTAGGTAAGAGCGAGGAAACGTGGCCACACTTCCTTCGTGTGCTGCTTGTTGAGTAAACAAGCTGGCTCTTAGTGTTTGGGCACTGACCTCTTCAGTCAAGGTGGACCCAAGCTCAGCAGCCTAAGAGGTCAGAGCTTAATTGCACTCTAATTGGCTGACAGCTGCTAGTGTTATCTTTCCACATAGATGCTCATTTTGGTGGGTGGTGGTGGTGAGGACAATCTCGCATTTCGTTGATATATCTGCAATGTTTGCAGAATTTAAAAACGCAATAAAAACTTAATAAATATTTAACTGCTTCTTCGGTAAACAACAGAGCAATGTGCGAACATCATGTCAGCTCATGCAACACACTCATCCTTCTCACTGCTGTGCCACTTCGAAGGGAAGACGCGATTGGTCCCTCTGCTCTCTTGATTTCTGCAGTCCTTCAAGCGGAAAGGTAGCTGGTATGCGTTTTCTGTATCCTAGGGTAGACAAGGCCTCCATGTCAGCATGCTTGACATAAGGTTTCAAGATGAGTACAAGAATTTCGCCTTTAAACTTGGAGCCTCTGTGCATGCATCAGCAGTGATGGCGAAAATATGCAGACTGCGATGATTCACCTGCAGGGTCAAGGTGAAGCCAGGCTAATGCATTAAAATAGACACACAGCAGAAGACAATGCATTGAAATGCAGCCTTATAGGTTCTTAATAATTTATTTATACAATACACATGCCTCATTTAGCCCCACTTTATCTGGAAACCAACTGTGGCTAATCAAGCAAATACCAGACACACACTTGTATAGTTCCTCTTACGAATCTGCGCACACTCTACATTTCAAGACTGCAACCAAGAATCGGATTTCCCCCACAACTGCCCCCTCCCACAGCCTCGATGCAGAAAGGACTGTGAATGATCACGTCTCCGTGAGGCCTGTGACTTTGTTTCCAGATGTTAACCCCGCAGGTCAAGCAGTTCCTTGAACACAAAAGGTCTTCAACCTCCCTGGTCCTCCCACCCAAGGTTTTTCTCAGTCCCTGTCCTTCTCAATTTCGACTCCATGATTTTTATTAGAATTACTTTACAAGAGTGTGGGCCACCCACCAGAAGTTATGCCCCATGAGAACTCTGCACCCTTGCCCACCCAGAAAACACTACCTACGGATCCTTAGGGAGGTGTGGATACTGTGGAGGATTTGGGTCGTGATAGGTAAACGTGGTTTTGTTTTAATCCCAGATGTGGGTCATGGGGGCTGCTCCAGTTTGTCCTCAGCTGATAACTGTCTCATGAGGGGGTATGTGATGTTTGTCAGCTGGGAACTGCCTCGTGCCGGGGCATGGTCTTTGCCAGTGGCAATAAATGCCAGAACCAGAGAGACACTCCAAGAGAGAAGGAGGCTGCTGATGCTTCCCCCCCCACCCCGCCCCTGCTGCTCCTGGTTGCTGTTGATGCAGTTTGACAAGAAGTTGGAGTTAGTTATCCTGAAATTAGATTGGACTTTTCCCACAGAACTTAACGACCCTAAACAGGAAGCAGCTAAGGAAAACCACACCCCCTTCTCCCCACTAACCTTCTTTCTCTCCTACCTGGTATTGGGGTGTTAGAAGGGATTGAGGTGAAGGGAGAAAGATATAAAAAACCATATATATATATGTGTGTGTGTATGTGTATATATATATGTATGTGTGTATTACATATATATATACATATATATATATGGCTAAAGGTGGAGTCTCATGAGCCCCTCCCCATTCCATGAAAGGAATGCAAGGCTTGGGCAAGATTACACCCTCAAGATGCCACATTTGTACAGGTTGACGGTTGCCGTGAATGGTAGCCACACAAGCTTGGTTTTGATTGTTTCTTAAGTGGAACCTCTTCTTTTCATGCCTTTATGTTCCCATGGAAAAGCAAGATCAAAGATAACTGGGCATCTAAGCTTAGAGTCTTTCTCCCTCTGTCTAGGAAAACAGACAAGAGAGCACACCAGTCTGGTGATTTCAATGTGATCCCTGGGAAGTGGGCTCTGAACTGGCTGCCAGCAAAGTCATCAGTGAAAACTCAGGATTCACATTCAGAGGAGGAATAGTGCAAAGGAAAAAGTGGGGCTCTGGTGAGGTCTTTAAGTCTGTGTGTGTGTGTGTGTGTGTGTGTGTGTGTGTGTATGTGTGTGTGTGTGTGTGTGTATGTCATACGTGTTATGTGGAGGGGCCAAGACCGATGTTGGGTGCTGTGGTTCTTTGAATAGGAATGCCGCCCCTCCCCCCATAGACTCATGCAGTTCAATGCTTGGCCCACAGGGAGGCACTGTTAAGGAGGTGTGGCCTTGTTGGAGGAAGTGTGTCACTGTGGGGGCGGGCTTTGAGTTCTCAGATGCTTAAGCTCAGACTCAGTGGCATACAGCTCTACCTACCAGTCAAGATGTAGAACTCTCAGCTCATTCTCCAGGACCATGTCAGCCTGCACGCAGCCAAGCTTCCTGCCATGATGATAGTGGACTAAGCCTCTGAACCCGTAAACCGGCCCCAGTTGTGTGTTTTCCTTGATAACAGTTGCCATAGTCATGGTTGCTCTTCACAGCAATAGAAACCTTCCTAGATCCCTCTTGACTTGTTTTGTTGAGTTAGAATCTCTCGATGAACCTGGAACTCCCTGACTCAGTTGGACTGGCTTTCCAGGGAGCCCTAGGGTTCTGCCTGTCTCCACCTCCCCACCCCTGGCATCATAGACACCTCCACCGGACCTGGCTTCTCACGTGAGTGCTGCGGATCTGAACTCAGGCCCTCGGTGTTTTTAGCCAGCTGAGCTGTCTTTTCAGGCCTGGATCTATATGCTTGCTTCTGTTCCCTTCCTAGAGACCCAAGTGAAAGAAGGAGGCAAACAGACCAAAACCTGAACCTGGTAAACTCAGTACCACGCCTGAAGCACGTGGAAGAACATTTATTTTCACCCCCAAATGAGGAGGATTTTTCTTCCTTCTGGCCTTGAGGTGATAAAGACTTCTTCTGGAACTCTCAGCAGAAACGAAACGGTTTTGTTAAACACTGTCCTCTCATCTGCTTTGAAATGAATTACTAAATTAAGCCACCAGTGGACACTCTTAACTCCTTATTCTCTTCCCCATTTCTTTCCTTTGTAAATGAAAATTAGTTTTTTTCCCCCTGTCCTTCCTCTCAGGCACTTCTATGCCAAATTCTCTAGCCATGTCCTCAGCTGGCCTCCTGCATTCAGTTATGTTTTTCTCAGCTGAGAGGTTGAGGTTCCTCCTTCAAGCTAATTTTAACTCTCAGACAATTTAAAGGGCTGGCATTTGTTCCACAGACTAGATGATTCTTTCTGCTTTGAGGCCAGAAAGATCTATTTTTATTTCATGCTAGTGACTGAAATATGGGTGGCACATAGGGCATGAAAGTAAACAGGGAATTCAAAGTAACATTTCTCAAGGCGTGTGTGTCTCCTAAGATATTTCAATGTATATTCACACCCTTTCCATCTTTACCTAAAAATGTGTGAATTCTGTTTTTTCACTTCCCTTAATCTGTTGAGTATAATGTTGGAAATGTGCACTCTATTTATGTTCTGCTCAGAAGTTAAACCATTCCTTGAATAGCCATGATGCTGGGTATAAATTTCTGCTCTGGTTAGCCGTCTTTTGCTCCTCAAATAGTGGGCGTTTAGTTTTTCCAGAAGAATCTTAGCTTGACTTTGGAAAGCTACTGGTAGAAAATAAGTCTTCTTACTGGGTCCCATGGAAGGGAGATTAGAGTGAAGGAAGCTATGGGATGCATTCTTTTAGAGTTAGATTTTTATCTGGCTTTTCCAAATTCTGCATCATCTGTGAGATGCATATAATTGGAGAGTGTCCATGTGTTTTGCTGCAGCACGTTTACGCCTCCTTTCCCTCACTACCTTTTTACAATCCCACCATCAAATCTCAACCAGCATCATCTTCAAATAGACCTAAGTCTTGCTTCCTCTGGCCATCTCCTCAAACATCCCTCACCCACCCAGGCTCTAGCCAGCTGTGGTTCTTGCTTGAATATGACTATAGCCTACTGATGTGCATCTGTACTGCCATGTCTGAATACTCTTATCATGTTAATCATGAACTCATTTCATAAGTTCCCACTGCCTTTTAAGACAATGCTCATGGCCCACATGTGGTTTACAGAGCCCTGCATGACTCTCTCTCTCTCTCTCTCTCTCTCTCTCTCTCTCTTTCTCCCTCTCCTTCCTGTCCTCCCTCATCCCTTCCTCCCCCCTCTCCGTGTGTGTGTGTGTGTGTGTGTGTGTGTGTTTGTGTGTGTGTGCCCCAAGTTGGTTCACTCTGTCCACCCATCTTGGGTTCTGCTAATAGACCTTAGGCTTGTTCAGCAAGTACTGCTGCCCTGGAGCCCCCTGGTCCATGCTGACCTGACATCTACAGCCTGTCACCCTCTCCAGCTCCACTGAGTTCTTTCAGCTCCTCCAGAAGAATCGAGTTCTTCTCTGTTCCCAACTCTGCTATATTTTCTTTTTCTTACTCAAAATAGTTTCCCACCCTGCTTTAATCTGGTAAATTCCTTCTCAGGTCACCTCCCTAATGTAACCCTCTATACAAAACCTGCCTGTCATGTTCACTTACTGTGAGTGCCACATCCAACTTCATTATGACTGACTGATCACTTCATGTGTGTCTTCCCACGGCTGATTTCACAGAGCAGTATTTGTCTTCCTTGCTGTTGTGGTTTTGGTGTCTGGCACAGGGCCTCCTCCTACCTGATTGCTGCTCCAAAAATATTTCTGGAACCAAGGAAAGAAAAGCAGAATTTCAAGGAGTGTGGTATACTTCACCAGGAAATGTGGGTTAAGTGTAGATGAAAGAGGACTTTCATTCTTTTTTTATTTTTTAAAAATGAAGTCTCTCTCTCTATATCCCTAGATGTCCTGGAACTCACTCTGTAGACCAGGCTGGCCTCAAACTCACAGAGATCTACCTGCCTCTGCCTCCTGCGTGCTGGGATCAGCAGTGTAAGCCGCCATGCCACACTGCTTCCTTCTGGATTCTTTTGGATCAGCTGAAGATAGGTAGATTGGAGGTGAAGATTTGTGAGCATGTGGTTGAAATAATGAATTGTAGTGACCATTCACTCAGTGGGCAAAGCTCCTTCTGGCCTTGTAGACAAACACTCCCAAATGAGAAGCAGGAGCAGCCCTACCTCAGAGTAATACTGTGAAACTTCACACCTGGCTACATCTTCACGCTTAAGTGACAGTATTCATTTCAGTGCCCTGCGGTGTTTTCTACTCCACTACGCCAGCAAATTTAAAATATATATTGCAAAAACTAGACATGTGGTGAGTAAGAAAATAACAGATTAAGTTAATCAGACTCCCTGTTGCTAGTGACCTTGTAGGCCACAAGAGGGCGCTGCTTAAACTCTTGTTAAACTTGGGGAAACAATTGAAGGAAGAAATTTGGCAATCCTGGGCTTGGCCAGATGGACACCTATTTATATGACAGCGACTCCGGAATTCCATTTATTTTTATGCTCTGAAATGTTCAATTCTTCTCATCTGCAACAAAATTTGCATTTTAAATGGCACTATTAAAGGCAGAGAATTGTTTTTTGTCTTAAAATCTAATTTTAAGTGTAGTTTTGTGTGAAAAATGTAAGCATTCATTTAGGTGACAAAGAGATACTAACTCTTTCAAAATAAACCTATTTCTAGTTATTAACAAGCAGACTCATGAAGAAACAGCTTAAAATACTATCAGCAGTTGGCTTCTATGATTTTAATTATTTAAGTACACACAATCTTTAGATTTTTAAAAAGAAATGGATTAATTATGACTAGAGGACTGATTTTTAAGAACAGCAAGATGTAATTATATACAAATTTATATACAAATTTACATACCATGAGTCAAATTATACAGAAATATACCTGCCAGCCTTCCTGGTACCTAAAATGCAGTTAAATTGTCTAAAGGGATATGACTCAGGGTCAGAAATAGTTTTTATACAGAAGGGCTAGAGAGAGGACACATTGTGTTGATTCAATGACCAATACTAACAACAGCCAATGAGTGTTGGTGTAGTTCAGTCCAGACATTGGGCCTGTAGCACTTTACATGGACAGCTCGTTAATTCCTTACAACACTGGGAGGCACTACGTTATTGTTTTCATTTCAGAGATGAGAGAGCAGAAAGGTTAAGTGACTTGTACAAGATTAAAAGCTATTAAGAGAGGGAGCCAGGATTTGAACACCTCTCCTCTGAGGCACTTATACACAATTCTCTGTTGGCAGATCTGCCTGAATCAAATCATCCAGTCGGGGGGCCCATAATGTGCCAAGCGTATACATGGTTATCTTTATTTTGAACGTCAGGATTTGGCCAAGATAAGATTCTCTTCCTTTTAAGCTCATGATCCGAGCTCCTGCTGGCCCCCCAAAAAGCGAGGAAGCTATTTTGGCAGTGATGTCGATGGCAAATTGGACTTGTTTCTTTTTTTTTTTTTTTAACTCTGTTGGGGGAGGGTCACAAGTGAATTGTTAGGGGAAGGATGGGGGGTGTGTGCGAACTGACACAGAAGACTGGGAAGTGAGTGTGATGGGGTATATGAGGTGAAATTTCCAGAGAATCAATACAACTATTATTTCGGGGAAAAAAGATTTTCTACTTCTTATAAAATGTTTCATGTAATGGGCTTCCATGTTTATGATAAGTGTCGGTAAATCGGCAGTGTGGGAAAGATGATCATTTCTGCTGACTCACTTGTGTGACAGACACCAAGCTTTATAGGAATACAGAAGACTGACATCATCTAACATTCACAAGAGAGGCCACCAAAATGTTCTAAGAGATTACTTCCAAAATAGTTTACCTCAGTGATCCTGAAATCCGAATGTATTTATTTTCCCTTTTTTAAAAAAACTTTTATTGATTGTCTATGATTTATACATCATGCACCAAAATCCCTCTCCTCCCCCCAGTAAAATGAAACAGAGAAACAAAAAAATCTTGTCACAGAAGCTGTAGTGTTTCATGCAGTATAGCCTTTTGTCCACATATGTTTACTTTCAAATGTTCATTGCTACGAGTCATGGGTCTGGTTGGAGGCCTACACTATCATTACTGGATCCTCACTGGGACTGTTGTTGGATATCCCATTGTTGCTGTGTGTCAAGGAGATTCTTAATCTTTGAATCTGCAGGTCTGGCCACTTCATGTATTCTAGCAAGTCATACATGGGGTAGATGTTGGGGAGAAGTTTACTCAGAGCCCTGGGTCAGAGCCACTCCCTTGTCCTCAGGGCAGGGCCCACTCTCTTGCTCCCATATTATCATGGCAGGCCCAGCTCTCCTGCTCCCGTGTCTCAGGGCAGGGCCAGCTCACCTACTTCCTTGTCCTCAGGGCAGGGCCCCCTCTCCTGCTCCCATGTCATCAGAGCAGCACCACCTCACCCGCTCCCATGTCATCAGGGCAGGGACCGCTCTGGGACTGAATGTGTTTTAAATAAGTGTTCCAGTTTGATTTGTGAGAAAATGCTAAATATCGTCTTCCTGGCTGGGGGCTCAGGCTGGGACTGAAGCTTGCAGAGAAGTTAGAGGCTCCACAGTCTTTCTGGTGATTGTTGGTGGTCTCTGGCACCTTCCCCCTTTCCCTACCCTCATCCCCACTCCTAGTCCTGTGGAAGAGAGGCAACAGGATGGGAGCCTACCATAGAGGTTCTCTGAAACACTCCACCTGGCAGGGAACTGAAGCAGAAGCTCAGTCTCACAGCCAGTATTTGGGCAGAGGTCAGTGTGCCTTATGGAAGAATGGGGGGGGGGGGGATAGAAGAACTCAGAGGGGACAGGAGCTCCACAAGCAAGAAGACCAACAGAGTCAACAAATCTGGGCCCAAGGGGGCCAGCAGAGATAGAAGTGTTGGCAAAATGTTCTTGTGGATTGTGTAGAGTTTACCATTGTTCATTCTAATGCTGATTTCTCCACCTCACTATCTGGATCAATGCAGACAATGCATTGTGATGTTTATTCTAATTATCTCCTATTTTAAGTTTGTATAAACATGTCACCATTTGTCCTCGGTGTTGTCAGTAAAAACAAATGAGCCAATGCTGAGCAATCACAGAGAAAAGGGTGGGACATCCTGATCCAGTGAAGGGAGGAGGAAGAGAAGGAAGGAGAGCTATGAGGAAAAGGCTGGGAAACATCAGGAGAAATGAACTGGGCCTAGGAGATGATTTAAAAGCAAGTATAAAGTGGGAAATTAGATAGCCGGGTATGGCAGCACACACCTTTAATCCCAGTATTTGGGAGGCAGAGGCAGACAGATGGCTGTTAATTTGAGGCCAGTCTGATCTACAAAGTGAGTCCAGGATAGCCAAGGCTGCACAGGGAAACCCTGTCTCAAAAAAACAAAACCAAAAACAAACAAAAAGTGAGAAATCAGAACAGGAGGAAACTATACTAGCATGGAGGTTTAGGATGGAGTAATTATTGTACAGTATTGTGCTATAAGCTAATTAAATAGATCCTAGTCTCTCTGTGTGCATATTTGGGTATAAAGCTGGTTAAGGAGTAACTGCTGATCTCACTAATAATTAAGTATTAAATATTAATAATCCTTTAACATGTATGCCCGAAACAAGGACCTAGGTCCACTGCTCAAATGTAGTTGGTAGGCAGCTCAGTCTTCATAGGGGTCCCCAAGTAAGGGGAGCAGGGTCTGTTGCCTGCTCTTTGATATTTCCCCCTGGCAGGGTGACTTACCAGGCCATAGAGGAAGAAGATGCAGGCAGTCCTGATGAGACTTGGTAGTTGGGGTCAGGTGATAAGGGAGAAGGGCTTCCTGACTCTGAGGACTGGGGGATGGGAATAGAGGGAAGAGGGAGGGAGAGTGAGACCTGGAGGAGATGAGGGAGGAGGCTACGATTAGGATGTAAAGTGAATAAATTTCAAAAATGAGTTTAAATAAAAAGAAACATTGATGGAGTATTTTTTTTTAAAGTCAATTCTAAACATAACAACAAAAAAAAATGATGAAATTCTCATCCTTTCATCTTTTGCCTCCTTGGGCCTCCAGTCAAATTTTCCTAATGAGAATGAGCCAGGCACAGAAAAGAAAGGACTATTATTTTAGAAAGACTGGAACTCAAAGTGTCATAAAATCCCTGTATTTTCCCCCACTGGCCGTGGTTTGAATAAGGTTTATGTCCCATCAAAAGTTCAGGTCTTGTGGTGTCCTTTACCCCAAGGGAGGAGGAGTGGATCGGAAATGAAGGGAGGTGGCAGGAAGGACTGGGAGGAGAGGAGGGAGGAGAAACTGTGGTCAGATGGAAAGTAAATAAATTAATTAAAAAGCGTTATTTAGAAAAAACAAAACCAAAAAGTTCAGGTCTTGACATCCTGTAGTCCAGAGTGACTATACCGGGAGTTGGCTTGGACCTTTATGAGATAAATCTATTGGAGGTGTGTTGTCTATGGAGACTTTTGGATCCTAGTTACATTTTCTGGTTCCTGGTTCTTTGTGATATTTTCTCCACTCTCCTCCCATTAGCTATCCCCCATAGGCCTTGTCTCCAAGCCAGAGCCAGTTAATATAGGGAATTTAATCTGCATTTAAATTTCAGATAAACAACACACTCCCCCCACCCCCCCACCCCCCAGTTTAAACATGTTCCAAATTTTTCACGGTGATCCTTGTAGTATTAAATGTTATTCATCTTTTTCCCTGAAATTCAAATATAGCAGGGTGAGCTTGGCTTGCATTTGGTGAACTGCCTACCCTACATCTCCATTTCCTTATTAACCATCACCTGGAACTTAGCAATTAAGAACCAGATCACCGAGAAGCCGTATACTTGTTTCTCTCTGCCTAGCATCTCAGCTGTGAAATGAGACTGTCATGGACTCCATCCACATCTTAGGCCCGTAGACAGAGCTATACTGAATGATGGCACAGAAGTTCTAGGTGGTCGTTATAAGACAATTCAGGCACTGCATCAGTTTACCCAGAGTGGGTTGTTTTTTAAACAACAGAAAATTTTATTTCTTGCATTCTGGAACATGACACCTGTTCCATTTGGGTTATGGAGGGTCTGTCCCATGGGTGGCATCTTCCAGAAACATCTTCCTAGGATTAAAATGACAGAAGGGCTACTGAACATAATGGTGCACACCTTTAATCCCAGCACTTGGGAGGCAGAGGTAGGTGGATCTCTGTGAGTTCGAGGCCAGCCATGTCTACAAAGTGAATCCAGGATGGCCAGAGTTACATAGAGAAACCTTGAATTGAAAAGAAAAAAAAAGAAGGAGGAGGAGGAGAAGGAGGAGGAGGAGGAGGAGGAGGAGGGAGAAGAAATGAAGAAAAGAAATGACAGAAGGGCAAAAGGGACTAGGACATCCCCTCAGGATTACCTGAGCATTCTTAAGGGCATAGTGCTCTTTACATAATCATTTCCTGAAAATCCTCTCACTACAGGCTGAGAAACTTTTACCAGGAGTGGTTAGGGCCAGAAGAGTTGATATTTTTGGACTCACTCTCTGGATTTTTGGAATTTTTACATGTATGCTGTGAACTATGTGGAAAGAGACCTCTGTGTTGAGGTCATGCATGTACGTGAAACATCATGGCCCGCATGTCTCACACCCACCAGCACATACAACATTTCATTCAGTACTTTCGGGACCCTTGCATTCGGAATGTACATGCTCGTATGAAACTAGATGTGGAATCTTCCACTTGTAACATGATATTGACCCTCCAGATATCACTTGGGAGCTCTTAGGGTTCCAGTTATGAATGCTAACCCTATGCTGCCATGCTGGGAGTTAGCCCTCATCGCGGGAATTTTTGAGAGACATACACCTTTAAGTCATAGCAGTAATTGAATATATTTTCTACAAATGTCACCTATTACTATTACTTATATTGCTGCCCTTCTTACTTCTATGTGGACAGTATAACGGTTTGTATGTCACCAGAACATTTTCTTTCATCTTTATACTTTCATGCAAGAGTATTGAGGTGAAGAGATGATATTTTGTCCTATCGTTGCTGAAAGGCCCCCAGAGATAGACCTAGAGAGAGAGGAAAAACAGAAGGAGGAAGGGAGCGAAGTGGAGATGTACAGATCTCTTCTCAGTGTTTGGATCCCATGGACTTGTGGTTACATTTATTCAGAGTCTAAGTCTAGGAAGAGCAAGTGAATTGGCCAGGGTCAAACCACTCTGTTATGTTAAGGAATTAAACCCACTCCCAGGGGTGGTTGGGCAGGAGGGCTCAGGAGGTATGGATGGGCGTAAGAAGTCTGTAACTAGTGGGCTGGGTTACATGCCTGTGTTCCCGCCACTCTAGAACTTTAGAAACCTCACTGCCCAAAGGCGGTGGGAGGAAAAAGAGGGTGTACTCTCCTGGGCAGTGAGCATAAGAAGCCCCCCCAGACACTTCTTTCCAAGCCAACGAGTCTTCCCAAGAGGCTGGCTGTCCCCAGGGAAGGACTTGAGTGCAGGAGGGAGTAGTTTTTCACTTAAAGGGGTAGGTGAGAATAAATTCAATGTCCAACAATTTTTTATTATCTACTAACAGCTGAGGTATTGAAGGTCCAAGGCCTCTGAAATCTGTAGCTACTAAGTGCTGTGTGCCTGCAATACCGGTGAGGCTTTTCTCTGTCATCAATTTCCTCACTTGGAAAAAAAAATCACTAAAAGCAGGATTAAAAAGAAATAGAACTTTTATTTCTATCTTATTATTTACTTCAGAGATAGTTCTGTGGGACTATCAGAATAGAGAATCCTAGCTGACCTGTTCCGGTGAGGCCCAGGAAAGGGAAAACAAAAAACAAAACAAATCAAAACACAAATAAACAAACAAACGAAACCAGCTCAGACCCCCCTGTTTGGACTTACCTTGGCCTACAGAGGAAACCAGAGGATGATGAATATGACAACCGTATTTGAGTATCTATATGTCCTGGGAGGGTGTGAGTGTTGCCTCAAGGTTAGGACTAGAAGATAATGGAACTGGAATGACACCTGCATCTCATGCAATGACCAGTTGATAAACGAGGACACAGGCCAGGAACAGTCTGATGAATCCCATAAGGCGCTGGGACTGGCTAGTGATCCAACTGGAAATAGAACCCACCTCCCTTAACTACTGCTAATTGTGTAGGAACATTGTGTCTTTGCTTTCACAAGTGGCCAGCTGACAGAGAGAGAGGTTGATTTAGAGGAAAGACGTATGGGACTTTGCAGAGCCTGAAGTAGAGTCAGAAAATGGGGGAAATGGCTGGGGTTGTGTTCCAAATGCTACAGTAGCCTAAAGAGTCAGAATGGCTATGAAATGTAGATTACCCCTTCTATAAACTGTGCCCGTGTGGGTGATGGCTATGACCGGAAGTGGTGCAGCAGGGAGGGTTTCGGTGAACCCCAGACAAGAGAGGGAAGCGTACGATGATCCCGTTCCATCTGTGTGGTATTTATAAGTCAGCTCATAAGTCAGGAAGAGCAATCATGTTCTCATGGGAGGGGATCGCTCCCAGCTCTTGGTGACCAATGGCTGTGTGGTGTTCTGGAAGATAAAACGCCGCTCTTGTTCTTCTTCCCTCACGACTCAGCTTCTGTGATTCACTCCAGCAAAGGAAACGGCTGTGAGTCATTAGGAGAGCCTGTGTGGCTCATGAGGAGACGAGGAGTCTTAAATGTACAGCTTTCCTGTCTAACAGAAGACAAAATCCCAGCAGTCTTTGGGTAATCTTACTACAATTTTATTTTACTTTTCTCTAGAAATTGCTACTATGACGCTTTTATACCATATATAGGATAGAAACTGTAACTTAGAAAAATAACTTCTATTATATGAACTGGTCATATAATATTGTCCTTTTCAGTCAATTTTTTAAAATATGTTTACTCGTTTCTTTCTTATCTTCTAGGCCATAGAATCTAGCGCCAGATATCTGTTTCTGACATAACCTTCTAGGGCTATTTTATTAATTGCTGGGTGTGTTCTGTTGTCTGCACTGTGTTTTAAAAGGTGAGACATGTCTGTCCTCTGAAACACATGCAAGGCAGTCACCGAGATTCTTTCCTCTTGGGTGTGATATAAACCACGCCATAGCCTAGGTGCCTGTGACAGCTGGTTTTAAGTTGCCAGTGTGATAGGCCTGGAGTCACCGAGAGCAGAAGTCCCAGTGACACACTGTGTAGCGTAGGTTGGCCTATGGACGTGTCTATGGGGTCTAACTTAACTGTTGTGAGAAGACCCAGATGTGTGGGTGGCACTGCTCCCTGGGAAGAAGATTCTAGATAGTATAAGTGTGGAGAAAATAGGGGTCGGGAGGTGGCTCGCTGGCTAAGAAGATTGGCTGCCCTCATAGAGGGTTCAGTTTCTATTGTAAGACATGATATCTTACAATCATCCAGAACTCCAGCTTTAGGGCTCCAACCCTCTTCTGGCCTCTATGGGCACTAGGTACACATAGATACACGAATGCAAAGCACTCATACACATAGAGAAAACAAACAAACAAATCTTTCTAAAAAGTACTTGCTGATTGCAGAGGACTCGGGTTCCTAGCACCCATGTGGGGGCTTATGGGTACCTACAGCCCCAGTGCTACGGAATCTGATACCCTCTTCTGGTGTTCTCAGGGCACCAAGCAGGCACATGGTACACATACATACATGCAAACATCAACATGTGCACATACGATAAAAACAAGCCTTTTCATTTATTTATTTTTTATATTTATTTATTTATTTATTTATTTATTTATTTTTTCGAGACAGGGTTTCTCTGTGCAGCCTTGGCTGTCCTGGATTCACTTTGTAGACCAGGCTGGCCTCGAACTCATGGCGATCTGCCTGCCTCTGCCTCTTTAAAGAGTGGAGAAAGTGAGCCGGGCACTGTCTACCATGTGTGCCTTAAATCTTTGTTCTCTGCTGCAGACTGTAGACGTAGGGTGGCCAGTTCTCTCAAGCTCCAACCAGTGTGACTTCCTTGCTATGATGGATGGTAACCTGCAGTTACGAGCCAAAATACGCCCTTTCTCCGGTAGCTTGCCGTTGGTAAGATAATTCATCACAGCAACAGGAAACAAAACTACTTACCTATTGGGGATGCTTAGTGTAGTTCACAGGACAGGAGCTGAAGAATCCAGTGGTGGCCAACCGCGTGGTGATGAGGTAGAGAGACAGGTAGCTCAGCTTGGGAGGTCCCCAAAGGGTCACTCATTCTGAAACCATGTTGAAATCCAAAGAATCTCGAGTGTGATGTCAAGGGAGGATCCCAGCAGCCTTGACAGAGGCACTCGCCCAGGAAGGAGGCACAGCAGGCACTCACTCTGCTTGGCCTGGAGTTCTGTGTTTGTTTAAGACTGAAGTTGTACTAATGTGTTACTATTTCAGCAAAGTTAGTGCAATGGGTTTTAGAGTTAATCAGAAGCTGCTGTGGTGTTGTACGCCTGTAATCCCAGCTCTTGGGGAGGCAGAGGCAGGCAGATCTCTATGAGTCTGAGGCCAGCCTGGTCTACAAAGAGAGTCCAGGTCAGCCAAGGCTACACAGGGACACTGTGTCTCAAAACAACAACAACAACAACAAACAAGTTAGATAGACACTATTATGGGCTACAAAGTAAATGACTTCTACAATTAAATTATTTTACACACCTAGGGGACTTACTGAATCATTACAGGACCTAGGAAGCAAATTAAATACTATGGTTTTTTTTTTGTTTTGTTTTTTGTTTTTTGTTAAAGAAGGTAGTATTTGGTTTTACCCTAGGTCTCTGGGCTATCTAGTCTCTGACTCGTGGTCACACAAGCAGTGTTGGGTATGGGCTCCATCTCAGAGAATGAGCCTTAAGCCAAACAGATATTTGTTGGTTACTCCAAAAGTTTTTTCTCCTTCAATTTTATTAACTTATTTGTAAATACTTCTTTTTTTAAAATGAAAATAATATTTTTAAACTTTTATTAATTTATTCATATTACATCCCAATTGTTATCCCATCCCTTGTATCCTCCCATTCCTCCCTCCCTCCCTCCTGCTTTCACCCTATTCCCCTCCCCTATGACTGTGACTGAGGGGGACCTCCTCCTTCTCTATATAATCCTAGGGTATCAAGTCTCTTGTTGATCGCCTGTTACCCTTCCTCTGAGTGCCACCGGGGCCTCCCCATTAAGGAGATGTGGTCAAATATGGGGCACCAGAGTTCATGTGAAGTTCAGTCCATGCTCTAAACTCAACTGTGGAGAATGTCTTGTCCATTGGCTAGATCTGGGTAGGAGTTCGATGTTTATTGCATGTATTGTCCTTGCTTGGTGTCATAGTTTGAGCAGAACCCCTGGGTCCAGATCTGCTCGTCATAATCTTCTTCTTCTTCTTCTTTTTTTTTTAAAGATTTTATTTATTATGTATACAGTATGATCAGATCACATTATAGATGGTTGTGAGCCACCATGTGGTTGCTGGGAAATGAACTCAGGACCTCTGGAAGAGCAGTCAGGGCTCTTAACCACTGAGCCATCTCTCCAGCCCCATAATCTTCTTCTTTTAGGTTTCTAGAACCCTCTGGATCCTTCTATTTCCCCATTCTCCCATGTTTCTCTCATCTAGAGTCCCAATAGGATGTCCTCACATCTATCCCAATTTCCTGGTAAGTGAAGACTTCCATGGGACATGTTCCTTGGGCTAGTGTCCAATTATGAGTGAGTATATACCATTTGGGTCTTTCTGCTTCTGGGTTCACTCACTCATTATGATCCTTTCTAGTTACATCTATTTGTCCACAAAATTTGGGATTTCCTTGTTTTTAATAGCTGAGTAGTATTCTGTAGTGTAAATGTACCACAGTTTCTTTATCCAGTCTTCTACTGAGGGACCCTTAGGCTGTTTCCATGTTCTGCCTATTATGAATAAGGCTGCTATGAACATGGTTGAGCATATGTCCTTGTTATGTGCTGGAGCATCTTCTGGGTATGTTCCAAGGAGTATAATAGCTGTGTCTTGAGGAAGCCCTATTCCCAGTTTTCTGGGATAGCACCAGATAGCTTTCCAAAGTGGATGTACTAGTTTGCATTCCCACCAGCAATGAAGGAGTGTTCCTCTCTCTCCACATCCTCGCCAGCATGTGGTGTCACTTGAATTTTTGATCTTAGCCATTCTGATGGGTGTAAGATGGAATCTCAGAGTTGTTTTGATTTGCATTTCCCTGATGACTAAAGACATTGAGCATTTCTTTAAGTGTTTCTCAGCCATTCGATATTCCTCTGTTGAGAATTCTCTGGCCCTCCCATTCCCACCTCCTCTAGTCCAAACATAAAGTCTCTTATAGGTTTTCATCTGAGGATATACATGAGCCCATCCTAGATCACTCCGCTCTGTCTAACCTCTCTGGGTCTATGGATTGTAACTTGGTTATCATTTACTTAATGGTTAGTAGCCACATGTAAGTAAATACACACCATATTTATCTTTTGCGTATGGGCTACCCCAGTCAGACTGATTTTTTTTCTAATTCTATCCAGTTGCCTGCAAATTTTATGATGTCATTAAAAAAACCAGCTAAGTGACACTTCATTCTGTAAATATACCATATTTTGTTTATCTATTCTTCTGTTGAAGGACATCTAGATTGTTTCCAATTTCTGGCTATTATGAGTAGAGCAATAATTAATATGGCAGAGCAAGTGTCCTTGTGTTAGGATACAGCATACTTTGGGTATATGGCCAAAAGTGGCATAGGTGGATCTTGAGGTAGATAGATTCCCGTCTTTCTGAGGAACTGCCACTGTGATTTCCAAAGTGGCTGTGCAAGTTTGCACTCCCACCAGCAATGAATGAATGTTCCCCTTATTCCATACCCTTGCTATCATGAGCTGTCACTTGTGTTACTAATCTTCAAAATTCTGACCTGTGTATGATGGAATCTCAAAGTACTTTTGATTTCCATTTCCCCGATGGCTAAGGATGTTGAACATTTCTTAAAGTGTTTCTCAGCCACTGTTTAGATCTGTTGGGTTATTTATTTTTGTTTTTGATATACATAGAGACTTTGGAACACGCTAAATGGGGTGGCTCCATAAAAATCTCTCCCTGCAGAGCATCCATGGAACTCTGTGGAGGAGGAGAGAAAGAGTGTAAGGGCCAGAGGAGATGGAGGACACCAGGAGAACAAGTCCCTCTAAGTCAACCGAGCAAGGCTCACATGGACTCATAGAGACTGAGGCCATAAGCACCGACCTGCACAGGTCTGCGCCAGCATGTTATAGCTTTCAACTTAGTGTTTCTGTGGGAGTCCTGAGAGTGTGGCCAAGAGGTTCTCTGATTTTTAGGCTTTCTCTTGGGATCCTTCCCTCCTGCTGGTTTTCCTTGTCTAACCTTTATGTCACAGTTCTTGTTTTATCTTATAATATTTTATATTGTTATGTTGTTATCTCTTGGAAGCCTTATCTTTTCCAATGAGAGATGGGGGAGTGCATCTGGATAGGAGGAGTAGAGGGAAGGGAAACTGTAATCAGAATATATTGTCTGAGAAAAGAATCTATTTTTAATAAGGGGTAGCGGGGAGAAGAGCTAGAAGTAGCAACTCAAATTTGCAAGGCCAATGTGGGGCCACAGCTTACTTTGTTTGCACCAATCAAATACTTCTGTGCACTGCATATTGTAGGTGAGGAATTTATGAATCATAAAACTTGTCAGCAGGGTTAAAAATAGCAAGATGCTTGGGTCTGGAGAGATGGCTTGGTGTTAAAGAGCACTGACTACTCTTGTAGAAGGCCTGGCTTCCCTTCCCGGCACCCACATGACAGCTCATGGCTGTCTGTAACTTTAGTTCTAGGGGATCTAATGCCCTAGATCTACAGGTTCATGCACACACATGATGCATATATGTACACACATGCATATATATATACAACACATATAAACATAAATAAAAATATTCCTGTCAAGTTTGTCTCCATTGTATTTATAACACTTCTGTAGTTAGACCACTAATGACACTGCTTACTAAGGGACATGTGTGCCCCGATCACTGAGCACCTACTTACTGCATTTGCTCATTTGTACAGTGAGCACCACATATTCCCATCACTTTAAAGTAATGCTCACTACTATTAAAAAGAAGTCTTCCAGAAGGATCTGGAGAGATAGATTACCAGTTAGAAGCACTGGCTGCTCTTCCAGGGAACCTACGTTTGAGTCCCAGCACCTCCATGGCAACTCAATCTCTTTCTAACTCCAGTTCCAGAGGATTCAATGCTGATTTCTGGCCCACAAATACCAGACATGGACATAGTATACATACATACATGCAGGCAGAACACCTGCATGCATAGAATAGAAATAAAAAAGTCTTTCAAAAATTTTAAAGTTTCCTAATAACCTGAGTGTCACCAACTATAGTTTAAATAAGGAGTGCGTGCAATAACAAAGTGAGTAACAGCATCCACTGTTGTCTGGTAAGCTTCAGTTTAGGAATCTGAACAGCATGGGCACATCCTAATGTCTACTCATAACAAAAATGGCAGTTACTTAAAATCTGAGCGATGCATTAGCCAATCCACAGACACAGCATACCTTTCTCACTTGGAGAAAGGCCTTTCACTCAGGTATGGCTTGCTGGAGTCCGAAGCCACTAGGAAGCCATCCCGAGGGATGCAAAGGATGGATGGTACAAATGGGAGACAAGAAATAAAATTGCTTTGAATTTATAAAACTGAAATGCTTCATTGTGGATTAAAAAAAAACCTACCTGCTACTTATGGAGTACCAGACAATCTGCAGACACAAAGCAGATGCAGAGCAACCAGGTGTTACCCCAGAGGAGGAATGTCAGACAGTCCTTGGAATGCATGCTTCTGTGGTTCTGTCAACAGATACAAGGGAAAATGTTCTAGAGGGGAGGTAGGGACAGCCTTCCATCAAATGGAGAAACAAAGGTCCTACCTCAAGGTGGGATCTTGAATTCTATGGGTTACCTTCTACTACTCACACCCCTTTCTTCATAGACAGTAATTTTAGGACCAGGAAATCCACTTTCAGTGGGTCTGTCATGAGGAGGCCTTGGGGAGTGTGCATCTTTTCCATCTGTTCTTGAATATCTGCTCATAGCCAGTTGCCATGCAGAAGACAATGCTGTTAAAAAAGAAAAAAAAGCCAAAGAGCCTTCAATAGATGCCTGCCCCGGAGCACGTCTCTGATCCGCATGACAAGTATTTGGAGTTTGGATGGTTTCTTTGAACTGCTGTCATCAATCCTGTTCTCTAACTCTGGGAGGAAGTTGGCCTAGAGCTGGCAGCACTTGCCCCTGCTAGAGTCTCACTGGGAGGTGTAGTCTCCTTCTAGACACAGGTGTCAGGGATACACTCACAGAGAGGACCAGCCCATCTCCTTTGCCCTCTACCCATCACACCAACTTTGTCATCACTTACATTCTTTTTTTTATCCAGGTTGCCACCCAAATCCAGAGCAGGTCTCGACTAGCCCCAGTCACTGTGCCAATTGCTAGTTCTCTCTAGAAGTGAGTTCACAGACACTCAGTTGCACTTTATGAGGCCACTCAAACTGACCGCCAAGAACATCCACCATCGTCCTCTAGGCCTCTAGGCCAATTCAACAACTTGGCTATTGGGAATAATGTTTATACAGGTATGTAGTTGTCATTAGTCTGCCGATTGCTTTGAAGTTATACAGAGGAGTGGGATAGTTGGATCATATGATGGTTCTATTACTGCATTCCATTACAGAAACTACCTACTCATTTCTACAGTGGCTGTAGAATGTCTAAAACGACATTTAAAAATATTTCGTCTTTATGTGTGTATGTGTATATGCATGCGGGTGCCCACAGAGGCCAGAGGAGGGCATCCAATCCCCTACAGCTTGAATTACAAGTGGTTGTGACTCCCCATTTGATATGGGTGCTCGGAACTGAACAGCAAGTGCTCTTGACCACTAACTCAGCCATTCCACTCAGCTCCTAAAATGATATGTTTTAAAGAAAAAAAGGGAAAATGAGTATCTGAGAGGCTGTCTGGTACGAAGGTCACATAAAGCATGACCATGTTGTACTGGAGAGCTAATTATTAATATTCTTATACCTTGTATGTATGTGTTCCTTTAGGCATTCATGCCAGTTACATGAGAGGCTGTAAAACACCACTTAGGAACTCATGAGAATAAATATACGCGGCAGTGAGGATGGAGCTCAAGGGCATTGGGCCAGAAGAGATTAGCTAGAGTCAAAAGACTGAATAGTGTATGAGCCACTTAAACAACATCACATACTGCATGAAACATACAGGAAAGAAAAACATATCAGTGCTTGCGGGCTGGAGTTTCTGGCTGAAGAAGGGTTAACTGAGAGGAAATCTTTGGGATTTTGAGGTCATTTGAAATCCTATTTAAGGTTATGGTTACAAGAATATGCACATGTTGTAGCTCAAAGAATTTAATGCCGTGTTTTAACCTCATGTAAATTTAAAACATAAAAATAGAAGATTTAATTTATGTTTAGGTCAATTTTCTACAATTATATTTTGTTGTCTAATTCTTTAAAAACTGGTGATTTCTTTGTGGTATTCATGACAGTTATAAACACGTGTGTGTGTGTGTGTGTGTGTGTGTGTGTGCATGTATGTACATATGTGGTCTGTTATACATGATCATTCACCAGAGGGTTAATTCTCAGAAACTATTCAAATATCAAAATTCATGATACTCAAGTGCTTTATATAAAGCAGCATAGTGTAGTAGTAGAATGTCATTATGTTGTGGGTGGCTTTTCCTCCTGTCCCTTAGCTCCCAGAATAAAAACCTATGGCACCCATTAAATACTATACAAATCACTAGGCCATATAGGTGGCCTCTTCTTTGACCAGCTCATAACTTAAGTTAAGCCATTATACTAATCCACATTTTGAAATGTGGCTGGTTACCTAAGCTCAGGCAGCGTGCACTCATCTTCCTCACATCTTGCCTGCTGAATCTCTTCCACCTAGTTCTATCCCAGAATCCTTTCTGCCTACTGGATGTCCCACCCCCTATTTCCTGCCTACGCTATAGGCCACACTTGTTTTAATTGACAGGTATTCCATTCATACAACACACAAAAGATTCCTTCTGCAGCATAGTATTTGCATATAACGTTTGCACAACTTTGTGTGTACTGTAAATCATGTATAGACTATTTATTACACCTAACACAACATAAATACTTGTACTACTTTGTTTGTGGAATAATTACATATTCAGTTTAGGTGCCACTTTCCCCCTAAATGTTCTTAATCTGAGGTTTATTGAATCTTTTGACATAGAACTCATGGGTATTGACTGCCAATTATATGTATATATTTCTATATATTTGTATCTCTATTATGCATATATAATTAAGCAGAACAATAAATTACATGCCTATGACAACAGGAGCAGGTATATGTCCTCAAATATTCATGAACCTTAATAGAGACTTCCCTGGCTCTGCTGTTTTAAGTAAACACAACACTTGAGGAAAGATGCTCACTCTCTTCTCAGTGGCCACTCTTCAGCTAGCTCATATTTCATGATTTCTTGCACCTTTAGTGTCCAATCTTGTTCATGGTATGGGTTCACTTAATGAAATTTTCTCTTATGAACCTCAGATCTAATTGAATCTCAGAGGTTTTGATTTAGTGGCATTCACAGAAATGAAATCAGTTTTGGAGCCCTGTCTTTAGAAGTCCTTCTCTGTCATTAAAGCAGGCCAAGGATAGTCGACAGTGTTTTCAAAATATAGTGATTACAGCATAGAACCCAAGTTAAAGGTTACAATCGTGTTTTCCATGTGCTGGGCATAGAAAGGAAAGGTCTTTGTTGTTTATTATAGTCTGGGATAAAAAACTTGAGACTGACTTAAGTTCCAAAATTATCTCATGTTGTTTCCTTTGAAGTATCTTTCTGTGTATTCTGACTTACTATGTAGTTTTGTTAAAGTGGAGGTTGACAATTCTTTTAAAATGACACATTGACTTTGACTTAAACCTGTATTTAACTCTGTAGAATAACAGGGCTCCAGGGCGGAGAGCTGTGTTCCTCAGCTCCACTGTGATTACAATTTACCAGTTGGTAGGAATGGGTGTGTCTGGCCTGTGAGAGGCCTAGCTAACTCCACCTCCTCCCTGCGAAGCAGAGAGCTGTTTTTACGAACTACACAAGTGCTGTGCTACAGGGCAGAATGGATGATTTTGGGGTGTCCATTTGTACTTTTAGTCTTGTTCATTTGAAATGGCTGTTGCTCATTACATAATTTATTAGGGTTATTTTTAAAGTGGCAAAATTAAGTAGTTGAGATTTTACAGTCTTTAGAATGTTCAAGGGCACCACCTTCACCAGTTATAATGGAGATGTCCCCACTTGAACCTGTATTTCTGTCACATCTTCCGTCACATTTCTGTTCTTTTCTCCTGCTCCATTGCTATTAGGCAAACCCTTGTCTAACCCATGGCTGTGTTCTGGCCAGGCCTATTCTCCTTCCTTCCTTCCACAGCTGCAGGACTGACAGCACATGGATTGAAGACTCTCAAAGAGAATCATACCGTGCTCAGGATAAAACTGAAAGTCCTCCATGGAACTAGAAGACTCAGGTCACCTGTCCTCGCCAGCTCTGCTCTGTACTGCAGTTACTGTACTGTGCTGTAGTGCTGTCTCTGATGTAGTTATCAGCTGAGTTCTGGGGCTCCTGTCCCCTCCACATGGAGTCCCCTTATTCCTAGATGGCTCTCCTCTAACAGTTCTGCAGATGGACATCTCTTCCTACAGGAAGCAGGAGCCCAGAGCCTCTAGGGTGAGTTGGTGTCCTTGATATTAACACCTTTTATTTCTCCAAGGTAGAGCCTGTCAGAATTGCAATTGAACAATTAGTTATGAAATCATTTGTTGCTTTTTGTCCATGTTGGAATTAGTGTTTCTATTGAAGGTTTAAAATAATCTTTTTATGTTTCTTTTTAAAAAATTTATTTATGTATGTGTGCGTGGTCTATTTGCATGTACATCTATATGCCAGAAGAGGGCATCAGACTCCAGTATAGATGGTTGTGAGCCACCATGTAGTTGCTGGGAATTGAACTCAGAACCACATTGGAAGAATAGACAATGTTCTTATCCCCTGAGCCATCTCTCTAGCTCCTTTTTTAGGTTCTAACAAAGACATTTAAAAATCTTTTCTGGTGATTTTCCTCAAGAAGTTGAGCTAGATGCCTTGATTCAGTGCTCAGGAAATGAATATTTGTTGAACAGAGGAAAAGCTGAAGAGTTTAAATATAATTTTGGTCATTCTCTTGCTTAATGCTATTACAAGAATGAAATGGTACAATGAGCTGGGGCAAGTCAATTTTTCTTGCTCATCAGAGGGTCTCACCTGGGAGCTATGTACAGAGTTGGTTTCTCAGGCTCCGTCCTCAAAAACACTGACCCCTTATGCACTTGCAGCAGTAGCCAAGAGCCTGCACATGTAATGCGAATTGCATGACTTGGATGCAGCTCTTTTCTTTGAGGGGTACTCTTTGAGGAAAACTGCTGTGAGGTAATAGTTTTTACATAATCCCAGCCCAAGATGATATTAACAATTGCCTTCCTGGAAACTGGCTGCAGTGATAGAATTCAAGATAGCCACTTGGGAACAGGTTTACAACCCCAAAAGAACATTTAAAAATAACCCTTTTATAAGTATATATGAATTTATACCATAACTAAAATATGAAAATACTTGCAAAGACTATGAGAATATTGGGTGTTTTTTTTTTTATCTTAATAGCAAATAAATCTAAGCTATTGTTCAAATTAGTGAATAAAGACTGCTGGAAAGCATGTATAAGCTAGTTAGGAGTGAAAGACCAGTGTCCACAAACTAATCTCTTATAGAAAACCCTCTGCTCAGATGTAGTAGATAGGCAGCACAGTCTCCTTGTGGGTCCCATAATATGGGAAGTAGGGGGATGCCTCTGACATGGGCTCTGGTGCCCACTTGTTGAACACTTCCCCTAGTGGAATGGCTACCCAGGCCACAGAGGAAGAGGATGAAGGTCAGATGATAGAGGAGGAGGGCTTCCCCTTTCTGGGGACTAGGGCAGGAAGTATGAAGGATGGAGGGTGGGACAGGGAGGTGATGAGGGAGGAGGGCTACAATTGGGATGTAAAATGAACAAATCAAGAAGAAAGAAAGAAAGAAAGAAAGAAAGAAAGAAAGAAGGAAAGAAAGAAAGAAAATCCAAGTCCCCTTCCCTCTCTGTCAACAGCACAGACAACAAACATACATGAAGTTCTCCTTGCAACTGTCAGCAGTTCAGTGTCTCTATTGTTACCTCTGAAACACACATCTATGAATGTTTTGGGACAGATTAAGGGGATTTATATATGTCTTAATAGATAAGCTAATTTCAATCTAGTTATTAGGGTTTGAATTTGAAATATATCCCACAGGCTGAAGTGTTCAAACATGTGGAAAAGTAGAAGTTGATGTTTTGGAAGGTTGTGGGCTATTTGGGTGTAGGAGACAGGCTTTTGAAAGTGAGCCTCTAAGCATGGGCCTTTAGGGTTAGAGGCTGGACCCACTTATGGCATGAAATCTCTGCCTCCTGGTCTGCCCAGGGGTGGCTCACTGTGTTGGGCTCCTGATGCTATGCCCTCCCTGCCACAGTGGACTGCAGTCCCTGAACCAGGAATAAAAACTACCTTATCTGCCCCTAAACTGTTATTTTGTTGAGTATTTGGTCATCATGACATTACAAAAAATATACATGGTACTATATGATGTTGAGTCAAAATGAATGTAGAAAGAAATAAAAGTCAAGAGAAAAATACTGAAGTTCTTATTCTTTATTTACTTTTCTTCTATTTGAGGTAAGAAAAACAACAACAACGACAACAACAACAACAACAAAACCTCGGGCTTTTGCTCTCAAGGGGTAAAAGTCGGGGAAGATACGATTGAAGAAATGTGTTGTTTCTTGCTGGCCTCCTTGTCATTGTTTTTGCTTGTTATTTATTGTTTTTAAGAACTGATATAAATACATTTTTCTTGGCCCTTTTGAAAACACACATATATTGTTGCCACTTATATTGTAACTATCTAAGCAAATTACAATTTAATCTGAATTAAGCATCCCCAAAGCAATCAATCACTTTCTCCAAGCTAAATTCCACATAGCAATTATTGCTGTAGAGTTTTCATTAAACTACTAGGTCTATAGGATCTTGGAACTGATAATCCAATTTGTCTGATGTTTGCTGATTGTAGGTTAAAGTAAACTTATTAGAAGAACCAAAATGACATAGAGGGTATGTTTGAATTGCCATTTTGAATATTTTTGTTCTTAATACATTCCTGTTTGAGGTATGCTTAATTATAAAACCATTGCCACTCTAGGCTTCCACATTAATACCTTTTTAGAAATTGGATCACCTTTATTGTCCTTTGAGGGGATAATGAAAATAGATGCTATATTTTCTTCCACGTTACTTCAATATTATGATTTCCTTCATTTAACTAGAATCCTGCCACCACAATGAAGAAAATATGGGTAATGGTTAATGATTATCTTCAGCTATGTGTCCAGACTAACATTTATCTGTATTGATCCTTCAGTTAGCGGCTCTTTTGAATATTTATGGTAGTGTCAAGTGACAGCATATGCCAGCAAGGATGTGGAGAAAGGGAAACACTCCTTCATTGCTGGTGGGAGTGCAAACTTGTATAACCACTTTGGAAATCAATCTGATGCTTTCTTAGAAAATTGGGAATAGAGCTACCTCAAGACCCAGCTATACCACTCCTGGGCATATACCTGAAAGATGCTCCACCACACAACAAGGACATTTGCTCAACTATGTTCATGGCAGCCTTATTCGTAATAGCCAGAATCTGGAAACAACCTAGATGTCCCTCAGCTGAAGAGTGGATAAAGAAACTGGTACATTCAAACTATGGAATACTACTCAGCTATTAAAAACAAAGAAATCTTGAAATTTGCAGGCAAATAGATGGAACTAGAAACAATCATCCTGAGTGAATTAACCAAGACCCAGAAAGACACACATGGTATATACTCACTTATAATTGGTCACCAGCCCAACAGGGATGTCATCTGAGAGTCTTCATTTTGAAGGGGATTGCGGCAGATGCTGAGACTTCCTATTGGGTCTCCAGGTGAAAGAAGTATGAGAGAATGGGGAAACAGAAGGGCCTAGAGGGTCCAGGAATCCTACAAAAAGACCATCAAGGCTGGCGGATCTAGACCCAGTAGGGTCTGCTTATACTACTGCCACAACCATGGACAATGCATGTAGTGAACCTAGACCCTCTATTAAGATCTAGCCAGTGGACAGCACATTCTCCACAGTTGCGTGGAGAACCGAGATTAACTCTGACATGAACTCTGGTGTCCCCTATTTGACCACTTCTCCTTGGTGGCACTCAGAGGAAGGGTAAGCAGGCTACCTGGATTAGACCTGATAGACTGTGATCATATGGTGGGGGAGGAGGTCCCCTTCTGTCACAGGCCTAGAGGAGGGGAATAGGGTGAAAGTGGGAGGGAGGGGAGAATGGGAAGATACAAGTGATGGGGCTAACAATTGAGATCTATTCTGAATAAATTATATAAATAAATAAATAAATAAATAAATAAATAAATAAATAAAAAGAATTCCCAGAGGTATGATCTGGTAAATGGTGACATTCAGCAAGGGAGGAGAAACATTTCATGCACCCTGCCCCACTGTCAGCATCATGACCACACGGATGGCATCTGTGGCCTTGTAGCTGAAAAGTTTTGGTGATCATGGTGGCGGAGTTAATAAGCAGGATTTGCTTATTTTGTGGGGTCCATCTGGCACCTGTATAATAAGCTCTTTGACCAACCAAACAAAGATGATGGGGTGGGGCTCATCTTACAAACCCTTTGTTGTTCTTGCTCTGTGATGCTGGAGACATAGCCCATGGGACGCAAGTGCTATGCTCTACTACAGAACATCTCCAGCCAAGCCTGGGTTTCTGGAACCAATTTTGCCAATTGGGAGCTATCCAAGGTACTGACTGCTTCCTTCTGTGTGATTGTGTAGGTCTAAGCCACTGTAGTAGTCTTGTTCTTGCCCTAACGCCATCTTGTCCTACAGAAGCCTGTCTCACCTACTGAGCACATCTGCTCGATGTTGTGTGGCTTATGCCTGTCCTAGCTGTGCACAACCTCTGTCCGTTCCCAGCATGGGCCTCTTGGTTGTGAGGCTATTTGCCATGACAGCTGTCCTACTTAAATCCTAACTAATGTTCACAAACCTGTGAAGATCAAAAAATGACTGCAGGGCTTAAAAATAAAGCACCAATATGAACCTCTGGGAGTGTGTGTGTGTGTGTGTGTGTGTGTGTGTGTGTGGCGGGGGTCTAAGAGTTTAAGGCTCACTATATAGACTATTATTTTTCTAATCTTACTATATTTCCTCTAAAGGTTGGGCTTAATTTGCGCGCACACGTGTGTGTTTTCCTTATTTGAGTGGGAAGAAAGTTGTAGTATATGAAGTTTTCAAAATAAGTAAACAACAACACAAACATGTAATGAGATTCTACTGAGCAACAGGTAAGAGTGAGGTATTGATAGATTCTATAACACGACAGATCTCAAATAGACATGTCTAGAGGAAGCCTGATGAAGGCAATTCCTCAGTTAAGTTTCTGTTTTCCAGATGACCCTAACTTGTGTCAAGTTGCAAACAAACAAACAAACAAACAAAAATCGTGAAATGAATCCTTATCAGTTTGACACACAAACCATTACCAAACCATATAATTTATAAACCGTATAAATAGTTTTTGTTTATGCCAGAAGAAATAAAAAGGGTGCAGTCACAAACAGATGAGAGGAAAACTCAGCTCCAACAGTATAGCATCTCAGTGTCTGGTGTCTAGTGAAGGAGAGAAACCTGTTCTTTAGGATCCCAAGTGTGGGATCGAATGGTCTAGTAAAAGAACAGGTGATGTCACTTCACTAGAAGGGCAACCACCTCGTGCAGGAGCTTAATTGCTACCAGATGAAAAAGATACTGTTAATAGACTCTGGGAGGAGCTATATAAACGAGCCCAGAACTGGCGGCTGGGAAGATTGGAGACTTGGGATAGATTTGGCTGTTCATCGCTGCCCTTCAAGACGCTCTTAGAGAAATCCGCTTGAGGGAAGGCTTCAGAGCTCCGGCTCCTGCTGAGGCTCTGGGGTCTTATTACCCCTGGTTCCAGTGGAAGAAATCCTGAGGCTCCCGACTGGAGAATCGTTCCTCTGGACTGAGATCCTTAAGGTTTTGTTTTGGGTCAATTAATCCTCATTTCATACTGTTTTGGTTAATCGGGTTATAATGGACGTAGGCTCGGTCAATCAGTTGTTAATAAAATATTTTGGTTAAGAAAATTGAGTCTACAGTCTAGGAGTTATTCCTGCTCTTCTGGCTACAGAGGGCTCAGACTGCTTCATTTCCCCAGCTCTGTGATTCATAGCACACAGAGCTTGTGTCACAGGCTCAGGCCAGCCCCATGCCAAAGCTACTGCTGTCCTTGGTGATCACTGACTGCTCTTGTCATCTCTAACATGCTGGGGTGTCCATTGTAACTGTCCCTTCACTAGTGGCCTCTTTTGACCTCTTTGGGGACTCCAATATTGCCACACAGTGCCAAACTTCACCTCTTTTCCAGAATGCCCTCAATCCAGCCAGCTTATGCCATGCCAAAAACAGTACCAAGTTTGGCTGCCAGATTGAGATGCAGTCTAGTCCCTGCTATTTACTGACTCTGAGGAAACACTTACCATTTTTGCCTCAATGATGTTTGTCCTTTAGTAATCACAGCTGACGTTTCAGTCCCAGCCAGCCAGCATTGATTGTCTCAGTAAAGCAAAGGTTTCACTTTTGTGGTGCTGGTCTTTTGTTACCCACAGCTGTATGTATGTATGTATGTATGTATGTATGTATGTATGTATGTGTGTATGTATGTGTGTATGTATGTGTGTATGTATGTGTGTATGTATGTATATACCTACCTGCATGTCTGTCTGTCTATCTATCTATCTATCTATCTATCTATCTATCTATCTATCTATCTATCTATCTATCTTTCCATCCATCCATCTCATGAATGGCCCTGATAGGGCTTTTGCTTCTTCTGAAACTTCAGAGGACATACCTGTATTGTCTCTATTCTCTCAACATTCTTATCTCTCAAGTACCACAGAACAACTCATTAAGCATTAAGCACTCATAGCTTTTCCAGCCCAAAAGTTCCAAAGACTTCCACAATCCTTTCCAAAGCAACATGGTGAGGTCTATCATAGCTTTATCCCATTCCTGGTTGCTTTCTATTGATTTGAGAACCTCCATGGTTATCCTAGTTAGGACTGCTGTGTTAAAACACCATGACCAAAATTAAACCCTTTGGAGGAAAGGGTTTAATTGGCTTACACTTCCACATCACTGTTCGTCACTGTATGAAGTCAGGACCAGAATTTAAGCAGGGCATCACCCTCGCTCTCTGTCTTGGACCAAACAGTGGGCCACAAGGTGCCAGTGTCTGCTGCTTCTAGCCCAGAGGAGCCCCCACAATGTGGAGCATGGGTGGATCTGACCTCAGAACCCAAGAGGCATTTTTTGCCTTAATATCATCACCACGGTGTTTTATTTTATTATTTTTTTATTAATTTATTCTTGTTACATCTCAATGGTTATCCCATCCCTTGTATCCTCCCATTCTTCCCTCCCTCCCATTTTCCCCTTACTCCCTTCCCCTATGACTGTGCCTGAGGGGGACTTCCTCCCCCTTTATATGCTCATAGGGTATCAAGTCTCTTCTTCAAACCCCTACCCAGATCTAGCCAATGGACAGGACATTCTCCACAGTTGAGTGGAGAGTGGGGTATGACTTTCACATGTACTCTGGTGCCTCATATTTGACCATGTCCCCTGGAGGGGGAGACCTGGTGGCACTCAGAGGAAGGATAGCAGGCTACCAAGAGGCATTTTCTTAATCGAGATTCCCTCCTCTCAGATGACTTTAGCTTGTGTCAAGTTGGTGTAAATGTCGCCAGCACGATGACCAAGAGCAATGTAGGAAGGAAAAGGGTTATCTTAACTAACAACTCCTGAGCACAGTTTATCACTTAGGGAAGCCAAGGCATGAACTCAAGCAAGGCAGCAACCTGGATTGGGGAGCTGAGCAGAAGCCATGGAGGAGCAGTGCTCGCTGCCTCCATGACTCATCCAGCAGCTTGTTTTTATGCAACTTAGGGCCACCTGGCCCCAGTGGCACCACCGCAGAAATCGGCTAGGTCCTCCTACATCATCATTAACTAAGAAGGTGCCCCACAGGCAATCTTGTGGAGGCATTTTCTCAGTTGAGGTTCCCTCTTCCTAGAACACTCTAACTTGTTTCACGTTGATGAAAAACTAACCAGCACAATTGACTCCTTGTCCACTTGACACAAGTCCATCAATATCAAACCAGAACTTTTCCTTCCTTGTTTTCTTCTCAAGATCTTATGCTAATATAACAATATAAAAATAAAATAACTTTAAAAGCCCTCACAACCATTAAAAACTTCGACACTTTAAAAGTGCAGTTTCTCAGCTGGTGCATGCCTGTAATCCCAGCACTCTGAATTTGAGGCCAGCTTGGCCTGCAAAATGAGTCCAAGACAGCCAAGACTACACAAAGAAACCCTGTCTCACAAAACAAAACACAAACAAACAAAAAAAAAAGGTGCAATTTCTCTTTAAAAATTGAATGTCTTTTAAAAAGTCCAAAGCCTTTTAACTAGTGGCTCATGTGAAAACAAAAACAAGTTAAGGCTTTCTTGCTTCAAGAGGAAGTATAGCACAAAATACTTTACCTACTGTTGTGTTTGCTTTTAATATGAGTAAAATGGGGACATTATGCTTCCAAGAAAACTTCTGAGGATACACTACAGTTACCATAAAGCTAACTGATTCTACTATACTAAATATACTAAAATATCATGCTTTTCCTGATTGCATCCAATTATGGAGAAAGGGGTCACTTGCCAGCATTTGATTTTATTTGGCTACAATCAAGAAAAGGCAATGATTTAAATGAAAAACAAGTTTAGGAAAGTGCATATTTATTTATTTGTCTTATTTTTCATTTGTAGATATTACATTATAGAATTATTTAATGAAAGCAAAGGGCTAAAAACATCAAGTCACCAAAAGTTGTAATTAAATTATCCCATCCATTTTATTGGATCCAGACGTAGAGAAAAATGTCTTTAACATCAAATGACAAAAAGTATCCTCTGTGGGTTTTAAATATAAGGTGCATCTTCTAGAGCAGACATAGAAAAATTCTCAAGGAAATGAGTAAACCTATAGAATTGGGAATCACTGTTGTAGAAAATAGTTATTAATATTTACTATTAATTCATGAAATTATTATGGCAGTTAGTTATTTAACCTGCTACATATCAATAAATGACACAGATGATACCTGTTAGATTTTTAATATGCCCTAAATACTAACTCCCTAAGCTGCCTTTTACCTCCCAGTCGCACATCCTGTCATTTTTT
>OU015752.1:9970879-9985843 GCA_907169655.1 Acomys percivali
CTCTGGTGCCCCATATTGGACCATGTCCCTTGGATGGGGAGGCCTGGTGGCACTCAGAGGAAAGATAATAGGTCACCAAGAAGAGTCTCGATACCCTAGGAGCATATACAGGGGGAGGAGGTCCCCCTCAGTCACAGACATAGGGGAAGGGAGTAGGGGGGGAAGCGGGAGGGAGGAAAGAAAGGGAGGATACAAGGGATGGGTTAACAATTGAGATGTAATATGAATAAATTAATAAAAAAATTTAAAAAACCAAAAATAAAAAAAATCAAATAGGTGTTTTCTCTGTACTTATAACACGTTTGTCCCATTTGCCTTATGTAGATAGTATTGATGCAATCAGAGCTCACAGGACATGACTTCGCCATCACGGCAGTGGGAGGGGCTGCAGGTGGGGAGTTCATAGTTGATACTTTGGTCCCTGAGAAGGCTTCTTCCCCCTGAGTGCATGAAACAACAGAGAAGAAAGAAAGTGACAACTTTGTTGTAGAAGTTATCTATCTCTCTTTACAAAAATCATTTGTAGCAAAAAGTGACTTACTGCTGTAGTTAACCTCTATTTAAAAGGAATGCAGGACTACTTACCCCTAGTGCATCTTGGTCAGTTTGGGTACCCCAGTGGCATCCAAGGACCTCTGAAGGGAAGTGAGACATGGATGTGGATGGCTGGAAGGTGGCAGGAATCACTATTCTTTCCACCTGGTTCATTAGGATCCAGATCTGCAAGACATCAAGATTCCTCACGTATGTATCTGTAAGGTCACCTGTTGGCCACAGGAATTTGGTCTCAAATATCCTTATGCAGCCCAGGATGACTTTGAACTTCTGATCCTCTTGCTTTCACCTCCTGAGTGCTGGGATTGCAGGAAGGCACTACTCACTTGGCCATCCTGCTGCATACACACCTGATCTCATCTCACCTCAGAAGCTAAGCAGGCTGGCCAGGCTTGTACTTGGATGGGAGTATACAGTCCTTTTACATTGTGGTCCATTTCTACTTTAAAAAAAAATGTTTCAGTTCTGCAAGCATCCTAGACTCAGCCATTCAGGATGAACCTGAGTTTTATTTTTTAAGATTTACTTATTTATTTATACAGTATTTGGCCTGCATGTGAGCAGAGTGCACCAGATCTCATTATAGATGGTTGTGAGCCACCATGTGGTTGCTGGGAATCAAACTCAGGACCTTTGGAAGAACAGTTAATGTTCTTAACCTCTGAGCCATCTCTCCAGCCTGGACTCTGGTTTTTTTTTTATGCCAAGTTATTCTGCATTTCAGTGCCTTTACATGTGCTGTGCCCTCTCCTTTCCCTACTTGCCTCACTACATTAGCTCCAGTATTATCACTACATTTGGTCAAAGCCATCAACCAGGCATTGGCATCTTCTCACTGCTGCACCAGAATGGCTGTAAAAGTGTGCATTTTCTCGAGTATCAGTCCTTTTCTATTCTTCTACATAGTGCACTCAAACATGGCATATTTGATTTTGTATTTTTAGTACCTGGCACCAAGCAAAACTGGATAAATGTGGGTTAGAAAGGATGGATGACTACTTCGTAAGGAAGACGATTTTAGATTCGAACATCCCGTTTTGTAATAGTCACATTACAAATGGGTTTTAGAAGGCAAAGACTAAGTCTCATTCATCTTGGTATTTCTTGTACTAACTCAGTGCTTGTAGTAACAATAAATAAACATTTGTTGGATAGATGGATGAGTAAGTGAGTAAATGGGTTGTATGTTACAGTGATCCAACGGTCCTTTTCTACTTTAAAAATGTTTCATTTCTGTATGCAACCTAGACTTCAGCTCTTTATGCCTTTCAGTGCCAGGGCCAACCTTCTTTCTACTCAGAACCATATAAGACAGAAAAAAATCCAGGTACTACAGATAACACCTGAGATCTAGAATAGAATGTTATCTCTTCAGTCTGCCAATGAGACGACAAAGGGGCTGGTAGTCACAGCCCAAAGGACTATAAAGGGAGAGCTGGCGTGAGGTGACCGTAGGAAAATGTTTACCTGCCTGTCCCTAGTCCTTTTGTTGTTTCTTTTCTTTTCTTTCTTTTCCCCCGGCTTTTAGGATCTTTATTTTCCTTCTGCCTTTCCCCCCCTTTGCTCAGGTGTCTTCAGAGCAGCTCAGGACCACTCAGTGGTGGCTCCAACCCACTTGGTGGCCTGTGGCTGTGGAAGATGCTGACTGGCCCACAGCAGCTGGCTGGGTGCTCGAGTCTTCTGTAGGGAACTGCTGGGTGGCCACGGAGGGCACCTGCACACCCTCAGACCAGTCTGCCATCTCTGACCAAGGTGCAGTGAACTCAGGAGCTGGCGCAGTCCATTCGCCCTGGAATTCCTCCTTGGTCATGGCTTTCTTAGCAGCAGCTTGCTCCTCCTTCTCAGTCTCCTCTGGGTCTCCGTAGAAGTAAAGATCAGGCATCACCTCCCATGGCTGCTCATGAGAGATAGTGCCAAGCATGCAGAGTACTCCCCAGGCCAGCATCCACCACATCAGACCCACTGAGTGAGCTCCCTTGTTGTTGCGTGGGATAGCAATATCCACACAGCCTGTTGCCCCGCCTTTCCCCCTTCTCCCCTTTGTGAAGCCTATGTTGGTGATATGTGCTACCTATACTCTCACCTGCTGGAAAGAGCAGCCAAGATGAATGATTCTTTTGGTGGTGGCTTGGACTACCTTACCAGTCATAAATGCACAAGCTGGTGATGTGTCTGCTTACATTCCATCACTGACAGGCAAATCTTGGAAAACAGTTGTTCTATAAAGGCATCTGCCCTGCTATTAACCTAAATTTGTCTGTGTCCCGTGTCGGGTCTGCTGCCCAGATAGCGCCATGAAGCAGGTGGCAGGTACCAGGTAGCTGGAGTTGGCTCAGTATTGGAAAGCTGCTGCTTTTGTTCAGTTTGGTTCCGACCTTGATGTTGTCACTCAACAGCTCTTGAGTCTCTGTGTGCATCTGACCCAGTTGTTAATGCAAGGACAATACTTTCCCATGGCTATTGAAGAACACGTGGCTGTTATCTATGTGGGGGTGAGGGGTTATCCTGATTAACTAGAGCCCAGCAAGATCACAAAGTTTGAGAATGCTTTCTTGTCTCATGTTATCAGCGAGCACCAGGCCCTCTTGAGTAATATCAGGGCTGATGGGGGAAATCTCAAAATAATCAGATGCAAAGCTGAAAGGGATTGTAACAAACTTCTTGGCTTGGTGTGAACCATAAAATTCTGTGGATCCATGGCGGACACTGCTTTGCTTTTGTCATTTATTCTGGAAAATCAGCTCCATTTGTAAAGGATTACTCTTGTACTCCTGATGAACAGAAATTACATACATAAAAGTTCCATATTGTGTGCTAGTTTATGTGTGTGTGGGCTCAGGTGGATACCATGGCTTGTGTCTAGAGGTCAGAGGACAACCTGTAGGAACCAGTGGCCCCCTTCTGCTATGTGGGTTCTGGTACTATAACTCAAGTCATTGGGCTTGATGGCAAGAACCTTCACCTGCTGAGCCAGCATGCCTATCTGGTGATGCTATTTAAAGCAGGACTTCACGTTGAGTTGAAGAATTTGTTTTTGTAAGCCGGAACTCACATGAGTGACCCAGGCTGCTCCTGTGGCAGTCCACCTGCCACAGCCGGCAAAGTGCTCTCTTCCAGTCTACTTAACTCTTGGTACAGTCAGCATGGGTAGATAATTCAAGGCTGACCCCTGTGATCCTCTAAAGTACTTTGTGATCGATTAAAAAAGAGAAATCTGCTCTGGTAAAAAAGAGTGTGTTCACCCAGGACCAAAAATTCAAAACCTCAATGTTTTTGTTTACATCATGTGTAAAGGTTTTCCAGTAAGTGAAACCTAGTTAAATGCAATAAAACAATACAACAACAACAACAAGCCTCAAACCAAACCAAACAAAACAACCCCCCCTAAACAAAAACCAAAACTAAAAAGCAAAACAAAACAAAACCCCAAGGAAGATACGTATTTACCCCAGTTGTTCCTGTTTAGGAAATATCTTTAAGACTTTCCTTGCCAGTCTCCTGGCCAGTGTCGGATGCTAAGGTTCTGTGACTGAGCTTCCTTCTGGAGAGTTTTATCAGGCCCCACCAGGGTGCTCTGTGATTGCTGCACACACTGGGGCTGGGGAGTGCATGGCAATCTAAGTGCTCACGTGCATCCAGAATGTGTGAGGACCTGTGAGGTTCAGAGTTCATTGTCCCATGAGTCTGACGCAGCTGTCTCCTTAGCTGTTACTTTTTCTGTCCTTGTTTGCTTCACTGAGCAGTGCATGACCTATCATGCTCGCTTCACCTTGTCAGCCTCAGGTTCTTTCTGCTTTTGTCAACATGGGCTCGTTAACACAAGGGACTTGGCATTGGCTTGGGGATTATCTTGGATCTTTTTTACTGAGTTAATACCCTTGTTACCACTCTTACAGAGCTGCCAGACTTTCTTCTTGTTTGTTGCATGACAAGGCAAAGATGGGACATTTTTTTCCCTACCAAATTCACTAGGGATAATTGGGTAGGAAGATAGGCCACTTTTACTTAATATTCGGTCAGATGAGAAGGTACATGGTTCATCCTGTTGGGCTTGCACCTCTTGTTCAATGATGGTGATAACGTGGGGATGGTATTAAGGGGTGGGGGTGACATCACCAGTGCTCCTAGTCCTGGGGCAGAGTGGGAGTGCTAATAGTTTAAACATAGTCTCAGCTAAAGTATAAAGGACCCCACCCTCAAGTAAAGGGATTCCTAGTGCCAAAGGAAGCAGGAGGCTTGCCTGTCACGGAGCTGGAAGAGATTGCTACAGAACTAAAGGCAACCATCTGTCCCCTAGGGAAAGCCTATCTCCGAGTGATCCAGAAGAAGGCATTGCTTCACTGGTAAACATCTCATGTTCATCAAACTCTTCCACAGGAAACTCAGTTATTACCGAACCATCATTAAAAACCCAAAGCCATGACTGCCAAAAGTAATGGATATAAACATGTTTTTGTTTTGATCCCAAGTGTGAGGCGTGAAACAGACTTGTGTAAGGATGTGCGGTGTTTTTCCACTGAAAACAGACTTGTGAGAGAACAGGTAATGTTTGTCCACTAGAAAAGGAACCACCTCTTGCCGGGCCATGGTCTTTGCCAACTGATAAACATTCTAGTATGGACTCTCAGAGGATATATCTCCTTTCTGATTACATACTAGAATGTTTATCTGTACACACACACACACACACACACACACACACACACACACACACGCCCAAAACAAGAGGTGGGGCTTTTAGGTCTTGGCTGTTCATGACTCTACTTTGAGATGGTCCTAGAGAGAACTGCTCCAGAGAATGCTTTGAGGTTCCAGGTTCTGTCTGCTGCTCCAAGTTTTGGTGGTTGAAGTTTGCAGTAACCTCTGCTGAATTGCTGGTTTGCTGTTTGACGGGTCTGCTGGGGAATCCTGCCAACTACTCCAGTGGAATCGCTCCAAGGAAGTGAGTCTCAAAAGGTCTACTTCTCCTGTTCCCATTAATCTCTTTTCTCTCCTATCTAGGGTAGATAGATTGGAAGGGAGGTATAAGCATCAAAGAACCCCAAATAATGTAGGCTTGAAAAAGTTCCAAGCCTATAGCCAAACTTCTCACAAGCAGAGACTATAGAAAAAGCCATTTGGAAGTCGGGGAGGGAGCTATCAATGGTAGGGCTGAGTTATGCACCTTAAATGGATTCTATCATATCATCTTCTTAGCATCTTTGTGGGATAAAGATGATTTATAGACCCCATCTGATGGCTGGAGCCACCACAGTTCAGAGGAAGTCAGTGGTTTGTCCAATGTCAGAACATGCAGTGTGTGTGCAGTGGAGAAGTTTGAACTACTGCTGCCTTCTATATCGCATCTCAGTTACCCTTATTTGATGCTTGTGGTTAGGAATATTTTCAATTTAAAAATGTTGAAATATTTATATATTATTAGTAATTATTATTAGTGTATGTGTATGTATTCATTCATATGTATTAACGTTCCAAATTATATATATGTATATAAAATCTTGGTGGTGTCCTGAACTTATACATGAGAGTCATTTTGTCTTATAGAGACCTCATACCCATAGGCAGGAGGCAAACATCCACTATGGTTTTAGTGTGTCTGAAGTTTGACAGTGGCCCCTGGTTACCTGGGGTCATATTCTACACTTCCTTCTTGTGGCATTGTGTCTGTGCTGGGAGAGTTTCAGACTGTGGAGTATGTCAGATCTGGACTTTTTAATGATACTTAACCTGTATCACGTGTACCCGAAAATGGCTCTACTAGGGTAGGAGGTTGTGTCAGCTATAACACAAGCGATTCTGGACTTTTGAAATATTGAGCATTCATGGGTTTTGCCTCTTAATTTTCCCAAACAACTTCATTATAATAAAAATATGCAGGTCAATGTGGTGATTCTCCTGCATGCTTTATAGCAGGCAGGAAAAAACCGATCAGGGCGAGGTAACAAAGACACTCTGCTCAGCCTCATCTTATTGAAACCAATGCTGGACCAAGGCTTCTAGAGTCTTTAGCCATAATTATGCACAGAAAATTTTTGGAAAAAAGTATTCAGATAACTAGCAAAAACAATGATATACAATAAAAGACCCTCCAGAGGAATCTCCATACCCAATCTCAAGCTGTACTATAGAGCAACAATAATTAAAACATCATGATACTGGCAAAGCAATAAGCTGGTTGATCAATGAGATTGAATCTAAGACCTAGAAATGAATCCACACACATATGAGCACTTGATTTTTGACAAAGAAGCCAAATCTATTCAATGGAAAAAGGCTAGCTTATTCAATAAATGGTGCTAGTCTAACTGGATGTCTACATGTAGAAAAATGCAATTGGACCCATATTTGTCACCATGCATAAAACTCAAGTCCAAGTGGATTAAAGACCTCAACATAAAACTAGAGACACTAAATTGGTTAGAAGAAAGAGTAGGGAAGAGCCTGGAACACATTGGCACAGGAGACAACTTCCTGAACAGAACACCAACAGCCCAGGCCTTAAGGTCAACAATTAATAAATGAGATCTCATGAGGCTGAGAAGCTTCTGTAAAGCAGGAGACACTGTCAACAGAACAAAGCAACAGCTGCAGACTGGGAAAAGATCTTCACCAACCCTACATCTGACAAAGGTTTGATATCCAAAATATATAAAGAACTCAAGAAATTAAACACCGGGCTGGGGAGAAGGCTCAGAGGGTAAGAGCACTGTCTGTTCTTCCAAAGCTCCTGAGTTCAATTCCCAGATGGTGGCTCACACCCATCTACAATGAGATCTGGTGCCCTCTTCTGGCAGGCATGCACACATGTGAGCAGAATGTGTATAAATAATAAATAAATAAATATTAAAAAAAAAAAAAAAGAAATTAAACACCACCAAACCAAATAACCCAATTAAGAAATGAAGCTCAGAACTAAACAGAGAATTCTCACCAAAGGAATATTGAATGGCTGAGAAACACTTAATGAAATGTTCAACGTCTTTCGTTATCAGAGAAATGCAAATCAAATGACTGAGATTCCATCTTACACCCATCAGAATGGCTAAGATAAAAAAATCAAGCGACACCACATGCTGGTGAGGATGTGGAGAAAGAGGAACACTCCTTCATTGCTGGTGGGAATGCAAACTAGTACAAGGGCTTTGGAAATTTATCTGGTGCTATCTCAGAAAACTGGGAATAGGGCTTCAAGACCCAGCTATTCTACTCCTTGGAATATACCGAGAAGACGCTCCAGCTCACAACAAGGACATTTGCTCAGCCATGTTCATAGCAGCCTTATTCAAAATAGCCAGAACAAGGAAACAATAGAAGAATGACTAAAGAAACTGTGGTACATTTACACTATGGAATACTACTCAGCTATTAAAAACAAGGAATTCCCGAAATTTGTGGACAAATGGATGGAACTAGAAATGATCATAATGAGTGAGTTAACTCAGAAGCAGAAAGACTCAAATTACTCACTTATAACTAGATACTAGCCCAAGGGAAATGTCCCATGAAAGTCTTCACCTACCAGGAAATTGGGATAGATGAGAGGACATCCTTTTGGGACTCTAGCTGAGAGAAGTATGGGAGAATGGGGAAATAGAAGGATCCAGACAGTCCTAGAAACCTACAAGAAGAACATTATGATGGGCAGATCTGGGCCCAGGGATTCCGCACAAACTATGACACCAACCAAGGACAATACATGCAGTAAACATTAAACCCCTACCCTGATCTAGCCAAAGGATAGGTCATTCTCTACAGATGAGTGAAGAGAGGGGACTGACTTTCACATTCCCTTGATGGGGAGGCCCAGTGGCACTCAGGGGAAGGATAGCAGGCTACCAAGAAGAGACTTTATACCCTATGATTATATATAGGAGGAGGAGGTCCCCCTCAGTCATAGTCATAGGGGAGGGGAATAGGGTTAAAGTGGGAGGGAGGGAAGAATGGGGGGATAGAAGGGATGGGATAACAATTGAGATGTAATACGAATGAATCAATAAATTAATTTTAAAAAGTATTCAGATAACAATTAACTCAATCTCAACACACAATTTAAGACACACTTACTTTGATATTCTGTACAAAGTACATCTGGCTTCTTTCACAAGAATGGGTACTGTTGACTCAGAGATGGTGCTCAAGATTTAGGGTCTAGGGACCTTGACTGAGGTAAACATAATTCCTGTGGATGTCAGAATTGGCCTGGTCCTAAGATAATATAGAAGTCTCTTAGCACAAGTGACATCACTCATAAGAGTAGATTTTATGGTCTAAATGCAATGCTTAATATTCAGGAGGAAAGGGTCTGATATAAGTCAGTTCTGAGGGACAGAGACAAAGCCTATCTTGACAAGTAGGAAAAGATCACCAGGTTATAAAACCACATCATTCCCGGCATTCCAGGAAGAACAGCTGCACACCTCCTTCCACCGAAGTCAAGCTGTGTGCTTAACTTCCTGGCATCTCCAGTGCTTATCTGTGTCGCGTCCTCCCCACACCCCCATCCTCACCCCAACACCCCATCACCCAACCCCTACCCCCATCCCCCACCTGCCATCCTCCATTCCCCATCCCCAGCTACATGTCAGGAGTGGCCAGTTGACTCAGTTGATAAAAGTTCTTTACTGTAAAGACTGATAGCTTGAATTTGATTCATGGAAGCCATGTCAAGGTGGAAGAGAGAGCTGACTCCAGAAAGTTGACCTCTCCCTTCTCCATGCACCATGGCATGGGCACAATGAAAGTAAATAAACAAACCAAAAATCTGTTAAAACAGCAGATTAGTGATAATCAAGAGTCAGGATGCCCTGAAGTGTGGACAGAGATGCCAATCAGCTGGGATGATTGCTTAGAGTCAGTCCATCATTGCAACATCAGCCGCTGGCTTCTGAGAAAAGCCAGGGTGAGGTGAGGCTTTGTGCCTCCCATGTGTAGTCTGACCTTGTTTTTTTCTCTCTGCATCACAGCAACAATTGAGCAAGAAAAACAAGTCAGGTCCAGGGCAGGGCATAGGACAGAGCAAATGCACCAAGATCTGGGTGCTCCTGTGAAGATTTGGGTACTCCTAGCCCAGTGTGATAGAGACAGTGCTTTTTTCATCTATCTGATGTTCAGTGTTATAACACTGGTCAGTTAATGCCTACTGCAGACCTGCCTTAGTCATGGCCTGGTTTCTCCAAATGGGAATTCTGTCTCAGGAAGAGTTTACATAGAAATGCAAGAGACTGTAAAATTGGGCCAACAGAGTCAGCTGGTCACCTGAGCTACAGAGTCTTCTGTGACCAGGAATTGGAAGAAGGCTCTGCTGGGCAGAGAGAAAATGAGGCCATAGGATCAGGAAGGAAATTCAATCATTATCTCATCTCCTTAAAGAAAGAACCAGTTCCTCGGTTCCCAGTTTCCCAAATTTTGTATTCTTCAAATATAGTCTATTTGAATATTATTATACAATTTATAGGCTTCTAAAGCACTTTTGAGCAGGAGTTAGTATGCATCTCCTAAGGACTCATTACATGGTAAGAATTTTAAAAGAGAATCTCCCTTGAAATGTTGAAACATCACACCAGCTTTCTTACTAACAAATGAAATAACACTTAACTTGTGTTTTTATGTTGTTTTTAGATGGGGTCTCACTGTGTACCCTTGGATGGCCTGGAACACAGTATGTAGAACAAGCTGTCCTCAAATTCACAAAGATCCTCTTGCTTCTGCCTCCCAAGTGCTAGCTTGGGACAGTTGAAGGTGCATAGGTTTTGGTGTTGGCAGCCTTGGGCTGGACCTGGTGGTGGAGTTTATTATTTCTGTGTTTTTGGCCAGCTTTCCAAGTCTCTTCCAGGCTCTCTTTCCTTGTTTAGTAAATGGACACAGAATCCTCCTTGAGCAATTGAGATGAAGATGAAATGAGATTAATAGAAGTGCCAAGGTGCTCAATAAACAGTAGGCATTATTATCTGTGGCCAGATCTCTGTCAGAAGCAATATTTATGTATGCATCGGAAGTTCTCAGATACCAACTAGAGTGCACAAGCCATGGCATGCGTATTGCAAGGATCATTTATATTTAATGTACAATGCGTCATCTGTCATTCCCCCACCCGACTTACTTTTCTAATTACCTGCCTCTCTAGTTACTATAGGATTCAGTTCATCTTCTTCAGCAGTCTCTGGTGGCCTGTTTGTTAAGGGTGGAAGCCAAAGCATTCACTGTAGCTCATAAGTGTGCTCAGGGAATTCAGCCTCAACAAGGGTGACACTTCTCCATTCTGAATTGATTATCACTAAAGAATTTCTCCTTTGGAAATCCTGACGCTATACACCTAAGCATCAATAGCTTAACTTTAGTCTTTATTTCTCATAAACTCTGCTATCTTAGCAGAACTGAAAAAAAAAAATTCTACCCCTCTCCTGACAGCTCCCAAATTGCAATGACCTCAATGTCTCTTTAAGGCTATATACTATATTATATATTTTTTGATTGTGCCAGAGGATTCAATTTTCTCAGATTTCTCTTTCTTTCTTTTGTGACCCCCAGGAGAAAAGTAAAGTGGCAGCAATGTGCTCTCATCGACCCAATATCCTTTTAAAGTCTTCCCTTTTGTGTCTTGACAGTTTGACCTTTGACCACTCCAGAGTGACCTGGAGTTTAGACCATCATCACCACAAACTAACACAGATCCAGTGCTCTTGAGACAGAGGCTGTCTTTTTTGTTTTTACTTTAATGTCTGTTTGTCTTAACAATCAGCAAGCACTGAAAAGAAACTTGGAAGGTTGCCTTGCTAAGCTCCTGCTTGCTTCCTACCCTCTAAAACTGAAATAATAAATTGTAAAAACACACTTGAGACAGCTTGCAAAGTACAGTAATTATCATAGAACAAATTCGGCCCATTATCACATCATTAAGCAGGTGTACGCCAAAGAGACTGGCTTTAAGTTTGTGCTTACCCCTCAAGCCCATGATAAGTTAGTAGCTTACCTTAAAATGACAGGCTGCATCCATCACATCATCTTAGCTGTCTAACAAATACATTAGGTGGATGTGAATGGAATAGTTGCCAGTACCAGTACCGGTAACACATACTAAGATGAATGGAGCTGAGGGAACCATGTACTGCCATATCTGTTGACTGGATACTGGCTTTGTTCTCAAGCATCATCCTCCCAATATGTTATGCCTTTGTTATCTGAGTCACTGGGTCAATAACTTTGTATACTTCATAATTTTTAAAAAAGGCTTATTTTAAATTATATAGCATAAACTATATACTTATATATAGTTTATATATAAATATATATAGTTTATATATAAATATAAATTATGTAGCATAAACAAGCATTTTATTATGCTAGATAATATTAGCTAATACCATACACTAATAATTTGGTATAAAAATGTTTCATGGCTGGGGATGTTGCTCCGTGGAAGAGGGCAAACCTAGCATGTTTGCACTCTAGGTTTGTTATCCAGTGAGTGAATAAACAAATAAATAATTGTTTTTAAAATAAATTATTCACTTATATATGTATTGGTTGTATGTGTAAATACCTATGCATGTGTATGTAGATGTGTGCATGTATGTGTGTATGCAGGGACATGAGTATTCTGTGAAGCCAAAGGATAATTCCCAGGTGTCAGTGCTTTCTCAATATCTTGTGGGATCTGAGGATGAACTTAGATTTTCAGCTCTGTACCTACCATCTAACTAGACCTTAAGAATAAATATTGCTAGAATATTATCTGAATAAGCATTCATACAATTTAAAAATTATTACATAAAATTAATTGTGACTATTGGGTTATGAGGATCTTAAAGCATCTTTCTCAGAACACATTCTGAAGAATTTGCTCTCTGTTGCTGTGATTTGCATGTTTCCTATGGTTCATGGAAAGGTGAGGCCATTAGGAGTGCTACAGACTACAAAGGATGTTACAGGTTTTTAGAAAGGAAGTTGAGGCAAATTACCTTTCAGGTAGTGTTTATTAAGAGAGTTAGCCCTTGTGAGTAGCATCATATGGGTCCTGAAGAGGAAGAGCCTTTGATTTTCTTAATCAGTGAATAGATTTGAAAATAACTCTATATGTTAAACATCGTGTGTAAAACTATCTTGTATTTGCCAGATGTAATTGTCCCAGAGGCTTACTGCTGAATAAGCTCACCCTTGAGTTCTTTTTGAACTCTGGCTGGCTGGTTCAACTCAGCTTTTCTGGCTCAAATTCCTCTTCATGCTGACTGATTCAATTTGGCTTCTTTCTGAATTACTCTGCTTCTGACCTCAATGAACTAAACTGAACTGCATGAGCTGCCTGTGCTTTACTCTACTGCAAGTCTTTCCTAAAGACTATATTCAACTATACTATACTCAACTTTCCTCTTTTTCTACTTTACTGCTCTTAAGTAGCTTCTTTTTTCTCTCTGTTCCTGTGAGAGTTGGGAGTTTCCTTTCTCTGACTCCTTTCTCTGGTTTGTAACTTAGTCTGCTCCTCAATTAGATACTACTTTCAAACACGGGTGCTTCCTTCTTCAAACCTTCATTGTTTGGGAATAAAGGTATGTACTAAGGGCATGTGTATATTCGAGCCAGAGAGAATAAAGCTGTGTCATTATAGCCTAACCACAAAGGCCTAGAAGTTCTTGGCATGTGACCAAAGCAGCCATGTTGCTAGATTAAAATTCCTCTACAATCATGTGCAGTGCCTATAACGTGACCTATGCTAACTGATTACCAGCACAGAAAATGTAAAGCCTTTTAAATAATTTTAAAAACATTTATTTATTTTTCTCTCTTACACTATGTACAATATTTCCCCTCCCTCTACTCATGCCAGTTCTCCCCAACCCTAAGTATTTTTTTGGAGTGTGGGGAGGAACACAAGTTAGTCTTGAACTTGCTGTGTATCCCAGATGGCCTTGAACTATAGATCCTCCTGCCTCAGCCTCCCATGTGCTGGGATTACAGGGAGTCACCCTGCCTTAGAGATTGTGCTGCGGTTTTATGTCAATTTGATACAAGCTAGAGTTATGAGAGAGGAGGACGCCTCAATTGAGAAAGTGCCTCCATAAGATAGACAAGCCTATAAGGCATTTTTCTTATTTAGTGATAGATGAGGAAGGGCCTGTCCCATTGTTGGTGGTACTACCCCTAGGCTGGTCGTCCTGGGTTCTATAGAAAAGCAGGCTACAGAGTCCATGTCAGAGACAGGCCCCAATTCCCTTACTAGGGGACCCACAGAAAGACCGAGCTGCCCATCAGCTACATCCATGTAGAGGACCTAGGTCCAGTCATGCCATCTTTGCATCGTTGCTAAATAGTGGACATCTCCAAATTCACAGAGGGAGAAACAGACACGGAACAAAGAAGAAACTGTCCTGTGCTACACAGCTGATAAACAACACATCCGGGATTTAAACTCAGATCTTAGATGGTAGGACATTCTAGGAGAATGTCCCTGTGTTGTTACTTGCCTGGCTATCCTGACAGAATATCTGTCCGAAACAGGTTAAACACAGAGAGGCTTATTTTAGGCAGCAGTCTGAGGATACAGTTTATGGTGCAGGAGCTTGAGGCACCTGCTCACATTGTATCCTAGGCCTCATCCTACGGAACGGTGCTTCCTATGGAGGGTGAGTCTTCTCCACTCAATTAATCTAGATACTATCCCTACAGACATGCCCAGAGATTTGTTTCCTTGGTAAGTTAAAAATCTCATCAAGTTGATAGTCAATCTTAATCATCACAGTCAGTCCCCATTATTTAAAAACATATACTTTTCACAGAGAAATAAGGCATGCAAGTAATTACAGAGGAAAGAGGTGAAAGTGTAATTGTATATAGATATGTCAATCAACCTATACGAGCATAAAATAAACCTTATATGCCGGGTTATCCCATGTTGCCAAGCAATAAAGAGTGTGCAATTGTAGACCAGAGGTGAAACAATTACTCTTAGGGTAACATTTGGCTATGCACACGAATTTTCAACTATCCTGCCTGCTTTGTTGCTACAGAAGCAGAGATGAGTAATTGGGACAGAGTATATGGCCCATAAAATTGAAGTTATTTACTGCCTGGCCCTTTATAGACAAGGTTTGCCATCTTTGCTATAGAGAATAAAAAGAACAAATAACAAAAATGAACACACATCAAAGGAACTTATATCAAATGTATCTACCTCTTTATAAGAAGAAATAAATGCAGTTACCTTTCTGACATTTAATTAATTTTTTTATTTGCTTGTTTGTTTTCAGACAAGATCTAACTTTGTAGCTGGGTAGCCCAAGCTGCCCTTGAATTATGACAATTCTTCCCCAGAATCTCCTGTGCCAAGATTACAAATGGGAGGCACCACACTTGGCTTATATAATTGTATTTATTATTATTATTATTATTATTATTATTATTATTATTATTATTATT
>OU015752.1:9991532-10009444 GCA_907169655.1 Acomys percivali
AAGAAAGAAAGAAAGAAAGAAAGAAAGAAAGAAAGAAAGAAAGAAAGGTTTATTCAGCTCCCAGAGTTTCAAGTGTGCAGCTGGTGCTGATTTCTGGTGAGAGCCTCATCCTGGATAGCATCACGCGCAGACATGTGTGTGTGAAGTAAGTATTAAAGGGGTCAGATGGAGTGAGAATGGAAGTGGGAGAACCGTGTGCTCCTGTGGAACTAACCCATTTCTGAGACGTAGCCCATCCTTAAAAGCTAGCCTTGATGCTTTCACTACTGTGGTTACAATAAACAAGTTTCTAAAAGTGCCCACCAGCATTTAACACTACACTGGAGGCCACGGTTCCAACATGCATGCTTCTGGGTTGTGTGGGGGTGGGGCACATTCAAGCAATATCCAAACCATAGCATGCATCTGGTTTCTTGGTTTTGACTGGCTCTTTCCCCATAGAAAGAAATATTAAATTTTACCGAAAAATAAGAAAGAGTTTTGGAATATTATGGCACAAATACCTTTTCATGAGAACAGATTGAAAACTGGTTCCTTCTCACAAGCTAAGGTGCCTGTGATTGGCATTGGTGTTACTGATAGAACAAATCAGCTTTGAAATAGCCAAATGTTTTAGGTGCCTAACATAAAATCAGTCAATCAAGCAATGTAAGCTCATGATTATTTAGTAAATGTCACTAAATACTAGGGGGGAAATGAAGAACTTCAAAACAAAGCTCAGAGCACATACTTCATTGCTAAGTGAAACAAAAAAATTCTCCCCACTCTCTAAGCAAACAAGAAACTCACATGGCACACTAAGCAGGAAGAAAACGTAACTTCACAATGTGGTCAAGTTTGGGGAAATGCGGAAAGATAGGGAGACGCCAACAGCCTAGAAACCATTACCAGTAAGTAAGAACTGACAGAGGAAAGTGTTATGGTTGGCATATGAAGTGTACTCCCCAAAGGCTTGACTTCTGGTAGATGATTTTGTAGGGAGGATTTTGTTTCTGAGGGCTCTGACATCATTAATGGGCTACTAGACTAATACATTCCTAAGTTTTAAAAAATTTTTATTCACTTATTATGTATATAATGTTCTGCCAGCATGTGTGCCTGCAGGCTAGAAGAGGGCACCAGATCTCCAAGCCATCATGTGGTTGCTGGGAGTTGAACTCATGACCTTTGGAAGAGCAGCCAGTGCTCTTAACCTCTGAGCCATCTTTTCAGCTCCCACATTCTTACTTTTATGGCATTATTAAGAGGTGGTAGAAACTAAGAGGGAAGGCCTGGCTAGTGGAACTAAGTTGCTGGGGAATATATTGGTCTCCGGTGTCTTCCTCCCTGACACTCTCTGCTTACTGGACCCGTGAGGTGAGCAGCTTTCTGTATCAAGCCCTTTCTCCATGATGGTTTTGAAAGCATGGTCAGCTGGCTCTGAGAATGGAAGTATCTGAAACCTCGATCCAAAATAAACCTTAAAACTTTAAGTTGCCTCTGTTAGGTATTTGCCACAGTGACAAAACCAAACAAACAAATAAACAAACAACCCCCAAACAAAAAGCAAAGCAGAAAAAAATCCCACCACCAACAAAAAGGCCAAAACGAAACAAGCCAAGAACCAACCAAACAAAAAACAAACTAACCAGAAGGAAAGAGGAAAAAAAAAACCAGTTTCCCAGCCTGTATGTATACTGTCTCATTTAACATATTTGAAAAAATAAATCATATTTTATCTATTTTTCAGATAGATAAAATGGAAGCAGATGTAGACATACATTTCACAATTTGCTTTTTTCTATCATATTGTTTTAAAAATCAGTTTTATAGGTGAAAAAATTCCCCAGATTTGTCACATAGACTGAAAATGAACAGTGCTCTCACGTAAGAGATGGTAGGTAGGACCATAGAGTTCATATGCATCTTCAAAACAACGCAGCCTCCCATACTAGCTACCAGGAAGCTTCCTGATTGCTGCCTTCCTTTTCCCAGGAGTCTTTCTTATTTAGAAATGTCTTTAAATTTAGACTTTCTGTTAATGTGAATTATGAAGGCTTTATTTCCTTTTTGTGACAATGGCTTCCAAATTCATGAGTTGGCTATTTTGTCAAAGCTGGCTCTTGCCTAACCAGTTAGATGCTTGGTTTCTGCCGAAATGCCCATCATGTCACTCGGCACAATCTCTCCTTCCAAGAGAGAAGATATGATTTAGCAGTGTTCAGATGAGCTCTGCCATTACTCAAAGAGCCAGATGACTTAGATGACTTGAAGGGATTATAAATTTTTGTTTAGCTCCTCTGTGTAACTCTGAAGTGTCAGTACAATTCACAATTGATGGAGATTTCAGTCTCAAAGATGCCACAGAGATTCATAGAATATAAAGCCTATTTATTTCTTGGGCGAATTATCTATTTCCATTTTCCTCCCCTGCTTTATCCTTTCTGAATTTATTTCAAACATCTCTTGAAGTATTATGGCCTGTAATCCATTACCATGCATATTGCAAACAATTCCTCTACGTTGTTGTTAACTTTTTATTGAAATATGGTAATTTTTACATTTAATTTTTAATACTGGAATTTATTGGATTGTAATATAGGTGTCTAGCCTACTTTGTTCCTAAACAGTTCAATTTTCCCCACACCATTTATTGAATAATTCATTGTATTGGATTTGTTATGGCAATGCCCCTAATTTTCTTCTTCTTTCTGTGCCCTTTGGGGGTATACTCGCTGACTATGCCTGTCCATACTCTGTTGCTAATAACACAATGCCACTGTGTACATTACAAAGCAAGGAGATTTGTTTGGGCTTGTGGTTCTTGAGGTACAAAGGTCAAAGAATTTTATCTGTTGATGACCTTCTTACTGGCAGGTTCCAAGATGTCCCAGATCATCCCAGGTAACAACTAGGGACTGTAAAAATGTGTATGGGTCTCCCTGTCCTTATAAAACCATGAGCATTCATGGAGGCTCTACTCTAATGATCTTATCAATTCCTAATCACTTCCCAAAGGCCCAGCATCTTGATATCATAGTTAAAGTTTCAGTTTCCCCTATGCTTGTTGTTGTTTATTCATGAGATTCAGTCTTGCTATATTGTTGGTCAGGCAGATTCACCTCACCTCTCAACTATTGCATCTAATGACCCTGAGCCTAGGCTTATGATTAACTTCGGTCAATGGAAAAGTAGCAAACTCATTCCAGGAGACCTTGGAGCTTGCCCTTGTGCCCTTGTACTTAGAACTCTTCTTGCTAGAAAAACAAACCCAGATCACTTGATCAATGATAAGAAACTGGAGGTCTAGTGTCCCACCTTTCTCACAACCAAGAGGCACAAACATGAGACCACAAAACTGGCAGCTGACCAGCCAGCTACCAACTGTGGGGTTGGGTAGAGAGAAACATTCAAGGGAGATCAGAGAGGCCTGGCCTAGACCCCTAGTCTCCCCTTTATATCCCAGCATAATCGCCTCATTACAAAAGCATGAACTCAAATAAATTGCTCTTATTTCAATCTGTTGAATTTTGATGTGATATGTTACTCGATAGGAAACAGCAGGTATTGTTAGATCCTTCTGTAAGGTTGAAATCTAGCATTTCTGGATAGGCTTTGAGCTTTTTACAAAGACAATGGACTCCCTTTCTCTTTGCCTGATCTGGGAAATCCTAGATCCCCTAAGAAGTGTCACATAGCCCTCATGGGAGATTAGAGGCCAGACTCTTTCCTGTTCAGCAAGAACCTGGGGATTCCTGGCGATACCCACCCTATGCTAATAAGATGTCTTGGCTTTCAACCAATGACCTTTTAACTGTACCTGCAGATTCTCCCCCACTGGAAAGCAGGTCCTACCAAGGACCACATCTGTAAGGAAACTGACTCTCCCTCCTCCAGAAGCCATCAGCTGTCAGTAGCTCCTCAATTAGGGTTTGAGTCTATATGAGCCTTCCTTTTGTAGATTTTTAAAAATTAAACTGACATTAATATATTATTAGCGATATATATTATATATAATATAAAATATAGTTAATATAACCACTTTTGCATTATTTCCCTGCACTGATTTGTATATTTTATGTACTCCCTTGGATTCAAATATCCCATTTAGAGTCTTCCTGTATGCACAATGGGATTTTATTGCATCTTTTTAAAAAAAGGTTTATTTATTTATTAGTATACATACAGTGCTCTGCCTGCATGTATACCTGCAGGCCAGAAGAGGGCTTCATATCACATTATAGATGGTTGTGAGCCACCATGTGGTTGCTGGGAATTGATCTCAGGACCTTTGGAAGAGCAGACAGTGCTCTTAACGTCTGAGCCATCTCTCCAGGCCCTTTATTGCATCTTTTAACATAAGCTTGAATGATATTTTGCTTTGGCTACAACTGGCATTATGCTCATTTCTGTCATTTGTATCTTTAGTTTTTGTTTATAATTCTTACTTTTTTCTTAGTTCTTCCTAGCTTATGCTTTATTTTATTTTTGTCACATCTATCTATCTATCTATCTATCTATCTATCTATCTATCTATCTATCCATCTATCATCTATCCATCCATCCCCTCTTTTTCACACCTATCTATCTATCTATCTATCTATCTATCTATCTATCATGTGTGTGTGTGTGTGTTGTGTAGAGGTACACATATATCACAGTGCACAAGTGGAGGACAGGACAACTTATGGGAAGTTGATTCTCCCCTTCTGCCATGTGAGTCCTAGGATTTGAACTTGGGCTTTTGGGCTTGGTAGTAAGTGCCTTTACCCAATGAGCCATCTCCCTGGACTATGACTGGGATTTGTCAGAGGTCTGTGATGGTCACAGTTCTGTCTTTGATAGTGAAGTGCAGCTGCAGAACAAAGTTTCCATGAGTGGGAAAGCCTCTGTGCCAACAGGATAAACTCTCTTGAAGGCCAGAGTCAGTTAACTTAGAGCATCCAGTGTCCTGGAGCTTGGCAGGGCAGATCGTTGCTACGGATTCTGGAAACATCACTGGATAGGAACAGTGAGTGGGCACACTTACACTGGGCAAGAAGGCCATTTGGGTTGGGTGAGTATAGATCCAGCCAAGAGTGAGGAGTTCAAGGTCAGCCTGCTTAAGAACAATTTCTTTTTTTAAACATCTTTTTAAAATTTAATTAATTTATTTAGATTACAACTCAATAGTTATCCCATCACCTGTATCCTCATGTTCCTCCCTCCCTCCCGCTTTCACCCTATTCCCCTCCCCTAGGTCTAAGACTGAGCAGGACCCCCTCCCCCACTATATGGTCATAGGCTATCAAGTCTCATCTTGGTAGCCTGCTTATTCTTTCTTTGAGTGCCACCAGGCCTCCTCGAAATTTGTGGACAAATTGATGGAGCTAGAAATGATCATATTGAGTGAGTTAACCCAGTAGCAGAAAGACTCACCTGGTATATACCCACTTGTAATTGGGCACTAGCCCAAAAGGCATGTCTGACAATTTCTTCTTTGCTCTCTGCGTGGCAATAATCAGGCCCTCCATTTTGTCTGGGTATGAGAACATGAATGCTTGTGAATTCACTTCTCAACAATTTCCCACAGAAGATTCTCCAAGTTTTAGTGCCTTCGGCAGCATTGTCACTGGCCAGCTGGAGATGGCAGGTTACCAGAAGGTGGCACAGGCCTTTGATGGTGGGAACATTTCCTGTGTTGCTCAGTGCTTGGCTTCAGGGATCTGCCACCACAGGCAGCTTAGCTGTTCTTCTGCTTGTGTTATAGTCTGAAGTCTGTGTGGATGAGAAAGATGAGGTATAAACCATATACTTAAGGTTTTTCCAGGTCGGGCTGCAGAGGTCCTCACAGGCCAGGGTCCGACTTCCTGGATGCTCCAAGAATTTTCATCTGCTCTGTTTCAAGCCCTAGCTTCTAGAATCATCTCCTCACAGACATGGGATTGCTCCTGCTGTAGCTGCTTCTGCTTCTGTTGGGCAACACTTTCCTTTTCCAACTCTTGCTGGTTGGCGATAATCCAGCAAGTTCCCCTTCCTTTTCCTATGGGCTTCATACTGCTCATAGTCTTCGGTAAATCTTTTAAGAGTTCAGTCTTCAGTCCTTGTGCTTTAGGGACAGTGGTGTTCTTTAACTTAATTCAACTGCACTCCCAAGTGGGGACAGATTCCTCACCTGGCCTTGGAGTGGGACGCTGACATCCCCATGGTTGGACATTGGGCCAATACTATCATCCCTGAGAAGATGACAGTCAGAACTTCCAGAAATGTTTCATTTTATTTTATTTTTTATTGATGGATTTGCCTCTCAAACTACATTTATATTTACAAAAAGGGGGAGACAAGAAGCACCCACAGATGCTCTTGTGCACTCAATTGTCGCTGCGTTCTAACAGGTCTAGTAACATCTTGTGCCCATGCATTGTTTATATTATTACTGATGAATAAATATTGACATAAGTAGCCACAGCCTGTGGTTTCACGAGCATTCCTTTTTTTTGTGGCACAGTTCTCTGAGTTCTGGCAGACATGACATCATGAGTTCCCCACAACTGTGTCTTAGGGAATAGTCTCAGTCTTGTATTTTTGGTGGTGAGCCTCGATTTTAATGGCTCAGCCATCTTTCCAGCCCTAGTTTCAATCTTAAGATGCCCAGTGCTCCACATGCTCGGCCTTTGGAGTTTACACACACTTCTGTATCCAGCGTGTCTTCTCAGGTCTGCTTTCTGATCCATAGCCGTGAGGGGAAAGCCCTAAGGTCTTCCCCACAGAAATTGAGCTGATCCAGTCTGAATGCTGTTTCTGCCACGGTGGACTGAGACCCTCAGAAACAGGTGCTAACTCAGGTGTCTTTTATGTTAAGTTCTTCCTGTTGGCACTCTGAAAACAAAACAAAACAAAAGAAACAAAAATAAACAAGAAAAGGAACTAATACAGGGACCTTAAAGTTTTCTATTTATCCTTCGAATTAACCGTTTTTGTGAGGATTTGACAAGACATGAGCCTTCTTTCCATTAACGTTTCCTTCAATATACCAGGTTTGTTTTTTTCCCCTTAGACTCTTTATGCTAGCTCCGTGTGTGTGCGTGTGTGTGCATGTGTATGTGTGTGTGTGTGTGTGTGTGTGTGTGCATGTGCATGCGTGCGTGCTTGTGTGTGTGTGTGTGTGTGTGTGTGTGTGTGTGTAAGTCTCCCTTCTTTCCATGACTAGGCCACAATTCCCACTCAGTACATCCTTCTCTAACCACTGCACCCAGAACTCCCACTAATCGTTGTTACAATCGATCCCATTTCCTAGTCTGTTTCAGTTTCTACAGTAACCATCTTAATTTGTACATGCGGATTATCTTCCTTCTCTTGCCAGAGCACATATTCCATAAGGACAGTTGCCTTGGTTATTATACCAATATATCTTTGGCTCCTCTGGTAATAGCTGGCACATAGATGGAGCTGAATGAGTGGTGGTGAAATATGAAAAACTAATTTACTCTTTCTAGAATTTTCTGAAAGATTTTCATGTGATCAATTCTTCTTTCTTTCTTTCCTACTTTTTTTTTTTTCCAAGACAGGGTTTCTCTGTGTAGCTTTGGCTGTCCTGGACTTACTTTGTAGACAGATTGGCCTTGAAACTCACAGAGATATGTCTGCCTCTGCCTCCCTGAGTGCTGGGATTAGGGGCATATGTGCCTAGCTCTCTCTCTCTCTCTCTCTCTCTCTCTCTCTCTCTCTCTCTCTCTCATTTTTCTTTCTTTACGTTTATAAACTTCCCAACACTGCCATTGATAGTTTTTATGTACCTCAAGACTTTTGGTGAGAAGAAAACAGAGAGGGAAGGAAGGAGGGAGTTGGGAATGCATGAACACAAAATGAAGTTGCTGGAATCCTACATATAGAAGAGTTGAACTAATCAGAGACTTAATAAACTTCACAAAATTCCCTTAGTGTTGAACAAAACTCTTCTGTTTCATATCACTTAAATTATCTGAACATTATCTGGTTCTAATTTCTGTGTACTGTGGCACACACGCACAGAGACACACACGCAGAATATTGAATGTTGTTTTAATTGTGTCTTGTAGGTATGATTCAACAGATAACAAGATTACCATTGTAAATAGATCTGTTTTGTTAGAGATTAAGCTTAATATGATTTGATTTGGCTAACTTCATCAGGCTTTGGCGATGGACACTATCCATGGATTCTAACCCTAAGGTAAGGCCATTTTCTTTGCATGTGGTTAGGATTAGAAACCTGGATTCCTCACATTGGTTTTTGGTTTACCATATCATTGCTTCTTTAAGGAAATGGAGCCAGAATTATAAGCTGTTGTGACTAACATTTTCATAATCGTTCCATTGACCTATAGTAGGCATAGGAAACAAATTTCTGAGCATTTATTAACTCTTGTCTTAACTTCTAGGATATAAGGCCAATCTGATAGCTGTGGAAATTATATCCTAGCAGAAAGTTCAAAGTTAGTAAAATAACTATATAAATAAATATAAAGGAGACTCGTGATAGGTCTGTATCGGTCCAGAATGACAAATCCCATGTGCTGCCTGGAGATTGTTTGGTTAGTAGAATGTTTGCTGTGCAATCCGGAGGACCTGGGTTCAATCTCCAGAACCCAGATGGAGAAGCAGGGAGGAGTGATGCGTGCTTGTGATCCCAGTACTAAGGAGGCAGAGAGGGGTGGATCCCTGGGAGGCATCAGCTAGCCAGCCTAGGGGAAGGGTGAGTTCCAGGCCTAGGAGGATTTGATCATCAATAAACAAATTGTATGGCAATTGAGGTTGACCACTAACTTCCACATAGTCTCACACAGGGTCATGCACACATCTGCGCATTGTAAGATGTTTATAGTTAAAGAATGCTGGCATGAGGGGATGTTGGTGTGCAGAAATTATTTGTAGCTTCATTAATAGTTTTCAGAAAACATGAAATTATATTAAAATGTAAAATTACTTTTCCAAATATCTAACTGATATGGGACTTACTCTTATGAGATCAATCCCCAGGAGTAAGAACTTCTATATGACAATAAAATGAAAGAAAAATAACACTGAACAGGCTACCAAGAAGAGGCTTGATACCCTATGAGCATATACAGGGGGGAAGAGGTCCCCCTCAGTCACAGTCATAGGGGAGGAGAGTAAGGGGAAAACAGGAGGGAGGGAGGAATGGGAGGATACAAGGGATGGGATAACCATTGAGATGTAATATGAATAAATTAATAAAATATATTTTTTTAAAAAGAAAAATAACACTGTTTTCCAAACAGACATGCAAACAACTCTTCCTCCTGTTTTAAAAGAAATGATACAAAATTAATGTGGCTAACTAGGATATAATACAGGAATGTGCTAAAAAGTGAAAGTTCCTCATATCCTTTTTAACATTATTTGCTATTTGTTTGTCTGTTTGTTTTTTGGATGTGCATGTGTGTCTTGTGGCCTGTGTGTGGTCAGAAGACAACCCCGTGAAGTTAGTTCTTGCTTTCTACCGTGTGGGCCCACCTCAGTCTCAGGACCGTTAGTGTTGAGCCACCTCGCCAGCCCATGTATACCCTTTCCATGATAGTCAACACTAACCCTTTGGCAACCTTCCTATCATATGCACCCATTTCTCATCCAGTCGCACAGGTTACTACTGTGTAACAAGTTAACAGAAAGCTGAGGTGCTTAAAATAATAAACACTTATCATCTGACACAGTCTCTGAGAGTGAGAAGGCAGAAGTGGCTTAGCCCAGTGTCCCAGAGGGAGATTTCTTATGAGGTTTTCCTTATGATGTCAGTGGCTTGAGGAATAGCTTCCAACTTTATTCATGTGGCTAGTGACAGAGAGACTGCACATTTCCTGATGAGGCATGTCTCTCCACGGGGTTGCTCACATGACAAAAACTGACCTTCCCTTAAAGAGAGTGGGCATGTGGAAAGGAGGGCTGGAAGGAGGAAGGAGGGGAAAAAGAGTCTTTTCAGAGAGAAGTCACAGTCTTTTATAAAATCTCAAAAGTGCCCCTCTTGGGTGTTCTCCTACTATTCTGGTCATACCAGCTAAATGTGGGAGAAACAAATATGGGGTGCTAAGGCCAGGAAGTATTAGGGGCCATCATGGAAGTTAGCTTATAGCATTTTAGCCTGAACATGTTATCACATTATAAAAAGATGTTTTGCTGTGACTTCAATGATTGCATTGTATTATTGTAGGCCTTCAAATTCAAGTATATAAGGATGTTATACAATGTAAGGATATTTATTTATTTATTTTTAGCAAGAAACGTAGAATTTATCTACTCATCCAAGTCAATGCTGTTTTTCAAAGTGCTCACCTTAGGAACAATGAACTTATTCTGATGAGGTTGGCTATTGTCATAAATGTACCTGGAATCTCCTGAGATGAGGATTGGAATCTTGCAGCATATTACTCTTATCAACAAATTCAAAGATGCTGCAAGCAATTATGCCCATCAATAGAACACCCATTTAACTTATTCTTGCTTTTCTGTTGTTCAGTTTGCATCACCAAACTAGAGATAGTGCTCAAAATTGTGGTTTCGATATCCAACTGTGGCTTAACAAATGGATATACTTTAGCAAGACAGATTATCGAATGACCCAACTATTTATGAGAGAACTTTAGAGACGATGGCTCTTCAGCCTGCTAATGAATGTGCCATGCCGTCAGTCCTCAGTATCAGTGAAGCAGCCTGCCTAGTGAGTGTCCTGAGGTATTCCTTCTTCGTTATCCACACTTCTTGGCAGAAGTGTTACTTTGATGGATGATAAGTTCTGATGCAGATGAAGTCACTTGACACTGACCCTGAGGACTGAGTTGGATTCCTGGGAGCCATATGGTGGAAGGAGAGGACTGATGATTTCCGTGAGCTGTATTCTATTCTTCCCTCAGTCCCTGTGGCACATGTGCACCCTTCCAATCTAAGAAAATAAAATTAAAATGTAACAAAAATGTAGTCTCATGTTGATAGAAATCTACACACGCCAGATCATATTTCCATGACCCTGAATTTTTTTTGAAAAAGTAAATTGTGGATTGTGAAGCTGTTTTATTTGAACAAATTTTCCATTGTGCCTGACACACAGTAGGTGCTTAATACCTGTTGATGAAATTGGAGATACACTGAGATTCTGATGCTATGAAGAACAGCAGTTAAGTCAATGAGAAGTGACTAAGCCTCTTAATCTAATAAAATGATACTTGGCTTTTCCCCTCAAGCCTGTGTTGTGATGACATCATAGAATTATTTATTCTGAGAGTTCTGTAGAAATGTTATTTAGATTAAAGTTGATAGCATGCTGAAATACATGAATGTTTCCCCACCTCAGAATTCACAGAACAGAAGACAATGACCACCCAACAAATGGACCACCCTTGATCTCTTCAGAAGTTTGCTAGAACTAGGTTCACATCCCAGCTTTCCTCAGAGTAGCTGTACGTTTACTTTATTTGCATCTTCCTTGCACCGAAAACAGTTGCAGTTATTGGTTTTCCTTCTGACTTCCAGGAAGACATGTGTACACAATATATGTAATCATAGTCTTTTCAAACAACTGCTTGGGGGATAGGCTGAAGTAGAAGGGAAATAAACCAACCGCTCTCACCCCAGAGAGTAAATGTTATATTATCGGTTCTATTTTGGAGGAGGAAAATAATCCAATTGCAAGGATGGCATAAATATTATGCTCATCATTCACTCACCTCCTTACACAGGAGGCAGAAAATTCCAGTTTCATGCTAAGTCCTCCAACCAAGGCATAGCAGGACCTTTTCCTTCACTGAATTTATTTCTGTTTCAAAGTGGTAATTTAGCTTCTAATAAGAATGAGATGCAGCTTCTAGTGTTGAATCATTGAGACCAGACCCTTACAAATAAAAGTGTGACAAATTGTCACGAGAGGATCAGAATTCTCTCTATAATGCTAGGAGCCACTGGGTGCCTAGAACCATTCTAGCAGCCAATGTTTGATAAGTCTCCAGGGAGACAGTGGGGGACTGGCCATTCTCTCCACGCAGATGAACACTTCCTGTTAGCAGTGCACTCAGTCTCTGGCTGGCTCTGCTTCTCCTAAAATATAATTTCTTGCTGGGAATTGAACCCCAGGGTCTTTGGGACAGCAGCCAGTGCATTTAAGCTTTGAGCCATCTCTCCACCCACAACATACTTTTTTTAAGCAGCTAAAAGTAAAGTGTGCACACTGAGCCTTTGTTACAAAACATTTCCCAGTGCATGTTTCACCATAAAAAAGATGCTTGGCATTCACTCTCCATGACACAAAGCACCAAAGTTTTCCTATCTACAGATTCTATTAAAATTAGCCAATTGTATAATAATTTTTGTCATCTAATTTCAAAGGATTGTATGTTGAACTTAATTTTCAAGCCTCTTTTAATGTGGAGATGCTGCTTTCTTCTTCTTCTTCTTCTTCTTCTTCTTCTTCTTCTTCTCCTTCTCCTTCTCCTTCTCCTTCTCCTTCTCCTTCTCCTTCTTCTTCTTCTTCTTCTTCTTCTTCTTCTTCTTCTTCTTCTTCTTCTTCTTCTTCTTCTTCTTCTCCTCCTCCTCCTCCTCCTCCTCCTCCTCCTCCTCCTTCTTCTTCTTCTTCTTCTTCTTCTTCTCCTTCTTCTTCTTCTTCAAGACAGGGTTTCTCTGTGTAGCTCTGGCTGTCCTGGACTTGCTTTGTAGACTAAACTGGCTTCAAACTCACAGCTGCCTCTGCCTTCCTGAGTGCTGCTATTAAAGGTGTGCACCACCATGACTGGCTGATCTTTTGTTTTTATTTATTTATTTATTTATTTATTTATTTATTTATTTATTTATTATTTGCTAGGGGTGTATAGAAGAAAGACACCCTACTTTGTATAGCAGGTCAGGAGTTGGCTTGTTCGAATACTGGGACTGTTCACTTTGACCAATCTTTTGGAAATCCTACCTTGTATTCTGTGCTGTGAGGCCTCCTGACACATTTGGAGACTCTGGGACACAAGGAGTGAACGTTGCTCTGCACTGGTAATTCTCCATTTATTCCCACCCAAGATCTGTTCTCTTCCCTTTCTTCTTAGCTCTGTACTCTCGTCCATCGGAATCATATCACTAGAATTTCTGAATAGATTCAGTGAATAATTAACACCAGGAGATCAAAGTATCAGAGGAGACTAAGTTCAGGTAATTCGATCCCTTACAACACCTTCTGCTTCGCTTTGTCCCAGTGTCACTGGCCACAGCTCCCACTTTTACTCAACATCTTGTCTTCCAGTTCATGGTACAGAGACTTCTTCCATTGCTAGTCATTCAGTGCCTCAACATGCTTCTCCAGTTCCCTTATCTCTGCCCACACATCTCAAAGTAGACCATATTAGAGATGCTTAGCTGGCTGGAGTTGAACTCTCTTTGGGGCTGTGATGCTCACTGGTCCAGCTCTCACTCCCTGTGGTGTGTTTTTGGGAAATATACATGGAGAAAAACAAACTAAGGAAAAGATTTGACAGAAGGCCTAGTGATTTGACTTGCTGCACTAAGAAGTACAAATGCCAACAGTTGCTCATTTACTGCTAGAAAAATACACAAAGTAGAGTTCAGAAAACTGCAAGGCATTGTGCGTTGTGGTCATGATGCACTTAGAATTCAGCCCAGGTGATAATGTAGTGGAAAAGTCAGAAGGAGAGAATGCCAGAAGACAGCAGGAAGGGAATGCTATTTTGGCTGCTGCAGAGGAACCCAAAGGAACTAAAGTGCATCCTTGCCTACTGTCTCACAGCTGCTTTACTAGATGACGCAAAGGCTCAACCCTCTGAGCCAGAAGCAGCAGGTACAACTCCTAGCCATGCTGAAATTCTAAGCAGCTTTCTATGAGTCTAAAGCCCATGTCCTTTTAATTATAAGAGTACTAGCAGTGAGAAATTGAGTTCTGTAAAGGGACGGGGTGGTAGGGGAAATGTCAGGGGAGCAGAAAAGTTTGTGTTCATTACGTTTCTAGAGGGAAAACATACAAAAAGAGTCAGAGGGCAGGGTAGACTATGGGGATGACACAGGTCATTTCCTTGTCCTAGGAACCAGAGTGTTTTGCCTTTGGTAAAAATTCAATGTGGTACAGATGAATGATTGTAGAATGAACCAGAGGGGGTTGTCCAGATACTTTGCTAATAGTTGGTGAGCATTTCCTAAATTTTAATGAGCAGCCATTTTTTTTTTACAGCCGTCTTGTTAGGAAAAAACGTGATTTGACAAGAAATATTTTGATGTCTTATCATCACGTATCTGAAACTAATAATGACTAGATCAAAAGCTATTCCAAGGGATTATGTACTGAGATGATATATATTAAAAATACAAATCATAAGTACTTAGACTTACATATCACAACATCCAAAGAGTTAGAATCCAACAGCCAATGACAGGCAAGACAAATCTGTGTCATGTGGTAGATATATTTTGAAAATATGGTGCATATAAATTATGAAATACTATTTAGCTGTGAAGAAAAATAGAGTTATGAACTTTGTGGGTAAATGGATGGAACTAGAAAGGATCATATTAAGTGTGGTAACTCAGACCTATAAAGTCAAACATTGTTTGTTCTGTTTCATCTGAAGCTCCTAGCTCCAAATCTTCAGACATGAGTACATATTTCAGAGTAACTACAGAAACCAGGAAAGAAAAAAGGGTCTATTTCTGTTGCCAGGAAGCAACAGAAAGAGAAATAGCAGGGTACAAGTGATCTTACTGACAAAATAGGAAAAACTTGAGGGAGTTTAGTATGGAAGGAGGAGAGAAATAAAAGTAGAAGACGCGGGGAAGAGCCTGGAACGCATTGGCACAGGAGACAAGAACAGAACACCAACAGCCCAGGCCTTAAGGTCAACAATTAATAAATGAGACCTCATGAGGCTAAGAAGCTTCTTTAAGGCTGGAGACACTGTCAACAGAGCAAAGCGACAGTCTACAGACTGAGAAAAGATCTTCACCAACCCTACATCCGACAAAGGTCTAATATCCAAAATATATAAAGAACTCAAGAAATTAAACACTACCAAACCAAATAACCCAATTGAGAAATGGGGCTCAGAACTAAACAGAGAATTCTCAACAGAGGAATATCGAATGGCTTAGAAACACTTAAAGAAATGCTCAACCTCCTTAGTCATCAGGGAAATGCAAATCAAAACAACTCTGAGATTCCATCTTATACCCATCAGAATGGCTAAGATAAAAAATTCAAGTGACAGCACATGCTGGTGAGGATGTGGGGAGAGAGGAACACTCCTCCATTGCTGGTGGGTATGCAAACTAGTACAGCCACTTTGGAAATCTATCTGGTGCTATCTCAGAAAACTGGGAATAGGGCTTCCTCAAGACCCAGCTATTCCACTCCTTGGAATATACCCAGAAGATGCACGAGCACACAACAAGAAAATTTGCTCAACCATGTTCATAGCAGCCTTATTCATAATAGCCAGAACATGGAAACAGCCTAAGTGTCCATCAGTAGAAGAATGGATAAAGAAATTGTGGTACATTTACACTATGGAATACTACTCAGCTATTAAAAACAAGGAATTCCCAAAATTGGTGGATAAATGGATTGAGCTAGAAATGATCATAATGAGTGAGTTAACCCAGAAGCAGAAAGAGTCAAATGGTTTATACTCACTTATATTTGGACACTAGCCCAAGGGGCATGTGCCATGAAAGTCTTCACTTCCTAGGAAAGTGGGACAGAGGTGAGGTCATTCTATTGGGACTCTAGGTGAGAGAAGCATGGGAGAATAGGGAAATAGAAGGATCCAGAGGGTCCTAGAAACCTACAAGAAGAACATTATGATGGGCAGATTTGGGTCAAGGGGTCCTGCTCAAACTATGACACTAGCCAAGGACAATACTTGCAGTTAATGTTGAACCCCTACCCAGATCTAGCCAATGGACAGGACGTTCTCCACAGTTGAGTGGAGAATGGGGTCTGACTTTCACACAAACTCTGGTGCCCCATATTTTATCATGTCCCCTGGATGGGGAGATCTGGTGGCACTCAGATGAAGGATAGCAGGCTACCAAGAAGAGACTTGATACCCTATGAGCATATACAGGGGGAGGAGGTCCCCTTCAGTCGCAGTCATAGCAGAGGGGAGTATGGGGAAAATGGGAGGGAGGGAGGAATGGGAGGATACAAGGGATGGGATAACAATTGAGATGTAATATGAAAAAATTAATAAAATATATTTTAAAAATTTGAAAAAAAAGTAGAACAAGGATAGGAGGGTAAAAAACAGCGAGGAGGTCTGAAAAACTGTTAAGAAATCACATTATTAACAATATACTTTTAAAAACACCATATAGTATTTGTAAGTCTGTGTATAACTATGCATATATAATTTAAATGAAAATTTCTTATCGGACCTGACAATGTTTTCCCTAAGAGAAGATGACAATCTAAAAAAAATTCCAACACCAAGCATAAAAAGTCCTCTTTTGAGTTGTTGGTCAGGTTTTTGGAGAGACTTTCCAGACAGTAGAAGCTGCTGCCGTTGTCCTTGGTGGCCTCTCGGAGGTGGAAGGGAAGTCCTAATGATGAAGACATCATGGACTTTAGGAGCTGTGCCTATAGGGTATATGATAGAATTTGAAGGAAGGAAGGAAAGGAAAAAATAATGCAATTATATTATAATCTCAAAAATGAAATCAATTATATTTAAAAAATGCAAAACTGAACAGTGGAATAAAGGATGAAACATGATGTCAAAATTCAGACACAGAATATTATAGTTGAAAGTGCTTAAAAAATATGTAGTCTTCCATCACTTCTTCAAATTTTGCAAACTGTCCCTGATAATACTGCCGTCACCCAGGCTAGGTGGAGCCAGTCTCCTGTCCTTTGTGTTAGGAATTGCCACCTTGCTCTGATCTGCTGTGCTCTTTGTCACAGCTCATGGTTTTCCGCAGATTCCTTACCTGCCGATGCATTGTTAGCTGATCTGCAAGGCAAGCACTGGTGGTGTTTTAGAATATCGTCTTTCCTTAAGATTTCTGAGCTTTCGCAGAGACCTGAGATGAGGAGGACTTTTCATAGTCAAAGAAGTGAGTCTTAACGGCTCATTCACAGGTACTTTTGGCATCATTTTCCAAGACAAGGAAACCTCATGTTAAGCCACTTCTAGGAAGAGTCAGATGTTAGTCCCCAGAGGTGCAGGAATGCAATGCAACATAAACCTTTCAGGAGGCAGGGAAGGTAGATAGGGAGCACGTTGGGTTTTTTAAGTCTTGCGTTTTCCCTGAAGGACTAGTTGCTTGTCTGTGGGGCGCTCAGGGCTGCAGAATAGACTCCTGAGGTTCTGCGCATGTCCGTGCTGACAGGCCTGACGTTCACTCCCATGCGCCTCTATTTTTCCTTTTTTGATTTTTTTTTTTTTTTTGAAAGAAAGGTGATGGACAGATTCCATCATCAGAACAGAAAGAGGACAATGTCACTCGACTTTCTGGTCCTAAAAAGTAATATAGAAATAAGTACTTGGAAAGCAACTCTCACAATTCTGATGACATCTGACATCTATCTCTCCCAAAAAGGAGTTCAAAGGAAGATGAATTTATTTATTTATTTTTGGTCGTTTGTAAATGTGCAATTACTCTCTTGGTTACAGTAGGTAGTTTTTCCTAGCTTAGGGTTACCATGTTCACTTACTGGTTTTAGCACAAAATTCTTGGAACGAACAGGAAGTAAATGAGTTGTTTTGTGGGCCTTCGTACAAAATGGTGCCCAGGGAACTTAAGAACCATGATGCAGACGCTGCCTTTTCACCTTAGCCCATTCAAGCAAGGGGAAGGCATTTTAGGCCGAACGTCTCTCATTAGCCACCAAGAGTCAAGAGCTTCCCGGACTTTGCATGGAACAGGAAGCCGTGTGTGTGTGTGTGTGTGTGTGTGTGTGTGTGTGTGTGTGTGTGTGTGTG
>OU015752.1:10013216-10025369 GCA_907169655.1 Acomys percivali
TGACACTGCCACGTGGTATAGGTGTCCGAGAACTGGTAGCCAGGCTTTCAGCTTCAATCATGTGTTCTTTGCTATGCAGATCTGTTAAGAGACCTGATCCATGCTTTTGAATGAGCTGGGTGTGCAAGGAGGTGGTGACTTTCCATCCACAAGTGACAGACACGCCAGTCACAATGGTATATTCCAAGGGAGAAAAATCACCAGCCTTTGATCTCTCTTTAAAAAGACCGTATCAGCCAGACTCTGGTAAGAGCACTGCAAGTTGTATGGAAGAGTTGGGGGATGGATGTGGGGGGCAGGGGAGGTGGGGCAGGTTCAGGAGCCTCCACAAGAAGATTATCAAGGCAGGTGGATTTGGACCCAGGGGGGCCTGCACAAACTGATGCACCAACTAAAGACATCGCAAGCAGAGAACCTAGATCCCTGTTCAGATGTAGCCGACTGACAGCACATTCTCCAAGTGGAGAAGGGGGTTTGGGGATGTGGGTGTTGGGGGTGGGTGGAAGGAAGAGCAGGGGACTGCCTCTGACAAGAACTGTGGTGCTCCCTATTTTATCACTGCCCCTTGGTGGAGAGGCCCTGTGGGAACACAGAAGAAGGGGAAGCATGCTATGCAGATGAGACCTGCTACTCTGTGGTCAGACAGTGGGGGAGGAGGACTCTACCTGTCAGAGGTCTAGGGGAGGGGAATAGGGTAAAAGAGGGAGGAGGCAGGAACAGGAAGATAAGAGCAAAGGGATTACAATTGGGATGTAATATAAATAAATTATTTTAAAAAAGAGTTTCTATAAAACAGCAAAATTAAAATAAAATAAAAACCGAAACAAACAAACACCATATCTTTTCTCTTGGAGAGAGCAGATGTTTTGATCTTGTTTGGTCTGGTCCAGTTAAGGAAAGGTCAGGGAGTGTGTGTTTATAGATGTATCTTGTCCATCTCTGGTCATTTTCTGGGAATGCTGATCTTTGACACACGTTGGCCTTCCAAGAATAAGTACTGCCTGGGTAAATGCCCTTCAAACACATGTTTTTTTTCTTCTTCTTGAATCTTGATTGCACTGAAGGACAGTGACAGTCAAGGACTGTAAGAAAAAGACATCCAAACGTAGAAACAATGAAATTAATGCTAGTCACTGCACATTTTCTGGAGTGACAGACAATGCCTGAAATTGTGATTGTGAAGACCCAGGTTAACAGAAATTACCAATTATCTATTTCAAGAGGCCAGTGAAGAAAAACTTAATAGTTAAATAAAGCAAAACGTATAACCCTCAGGTTACCAAGATGTGCCTGGTAAGACTGGCTTTTTCCTGAAAGAAAACCTACAGCCTTTCGTACTCCACACGTGGTACTAGTTTATGTGAGCATGTATAGGTTGGGGCCCTGGAACATCAGTCATGAGTTTGAAATCTTTGGAGAGGGAGCTGTGGGAAACACAAAGACAAAATGAAAGTGGTGTGTGTGTGTGTGTGTGTGTGTGTGTGTGTGTGTGTGTGTATGTGGTTGCTTCAGAAAACATTGCTACACAAACAACTGAACTGCAACCCTTTCAAATCTAGAGAAGCACTATACACGAGATTTTATCATAAAAACCAGGGGGTGACTATTTGCAATGTTTCCATGAGTGGCCGATGACTTTCTGACCTTGGTGACTAGAATATTTACTCATTTTAATTTCCTTCTCAGATGATTTAATTTTAGCAGATTTTTTTTTTCCTGTGTCTTGTCTGAAATTGGTGTATCCTTTGCTTATGAGAACAATGTCTAGACAGAGTCCTGCACTGAAATTCAGTTACTCACTAGGAACCTAGCAAAGCACTAAGTGTGATGCTGACCATGTAGATAGCTTGGTGCTGGTGAACTGTTCTGCTTTGGGTTAGCCACAGTTCTTCTCTCGGCTTCTATTATTTTCGGGAATAAGATTATTGTTGATGAAATTATACATTTCAGATCATTTGTGCTGTTATAAAAGAAAGGATGCCAATGTAGAATGTCACTGAAAAACATTATTCTTGTTTTACATAGGCTTTTAGAGAATGGTTGAAAGAAAGAATTGCAAACTGGATTCTGTTCTGCAATGAAAGGGCAACTGTGGGCTACTGCCCTGAGGCCTTAGAAAATGGAAAAAGGGACGCCATGAACTTAGTGGAGTGGTTCTCTCTAACAAAGGCCTCTGGCTTTCCAAGCCCCCTCACGCTGCTGTTCCCGTCTACTCAGGCATGCTGTTTACATTCTTCCTGCTACCTGTACCGCTTGCCCCTGAGAAGTTCTAGAAAGGAAGGTAATTTAACCCAAGTCTAGGAATTTTAGATGCTAAATACTAAGTGGGTTCTCTTCGTTACGGAAACCAAAGGTGTTTATGAACTTGAAGCATCAGATGACATTTGTTCGGAGTCTCACTGTGGAGACCCAAGTCCTAGCACTGTCAGAAGGAACGGGCATCCTTCTCTTCTTCTAATCTGCATGCTAGTTAGACTCTTGTTCTAAGCATAAAGGAGATTTGAGTTTGAGAAACATTGGGGAACGTGTTGCCTTCATCCCTTCAAGTCCCTTTGCCGGAGCCCTAAGAAAAGTACAGTGCAGGGGACAGTACAGTGTTGATGGCTGCGGTAATGCCACTAATGCGTGAGTGACTCAGACATTGGAACGAATTCTATAGACACTTCTGCTTGTCTTGCTTTGACCATCTGTCTTGTTTTGGGAGTAAATTATGGGTTTTTATTTGTCAAGGTTGACTCTATCTCCTGCCAATCATTTTGTGGAAGACACTCCCCAAATAAACATTTAAATTAGTAGCGAAACAGTTATTCTGGGGGATACTTGCAGAAAGATTTGGGGGTGAACTCCTTTTGTGGAAGTTGACCTAGCTGACTGAAGGCTGAGTAGATGTAAGAATTGAGTCAGGCTATTGGAGTCCCTTTCTATCAACAGTTATAACTAAGTGTGTGTGTCATATCTTCGTTCCTCATTTCCCTGGAAGCTGTAAGTAGACTTTTGGAAAGGGCATTTATTAGTTGTGGAAAATTTCTCAAGCACAGAGAATAGGTGCCTTCTTGGTCCTCACCATATAGAAGTGGATTCTACCTACTACAACACATCTTTTCACAGACTTGAAAGCCTATCTCAGAGTCGCAACTGAGTTCTTTTTCAATACAGATTTCTAGAAATGTTCTTCAAGGCTAAATTTATTACAATGGATGCTAGTAATTGTGGGGGAATCTGGTTGTGAATAGTCTTTTCATGTAAATAATGTCTGGAGATGGGTATCTAAGTGAGTGATGTCAGAATAATTTATAGGTTATAGTGCTGGCACTTCATTGCAGGCTTTTTTTTTTTTTTTAAAAGCAATGTGACTCTTTTGGTTTTTGAACATTTTCACTTGACATCCTGTGAGTGAGTGTAGATTACATACTAGGTGTGGCTTAGATGCTGGGGATGCAACAGTTGATAAGACATTAAAATTCCTGCTCTGAAAGAAAGGAAAGCAGACAATAAATAATATAAATCAGCAAAAATATAGTATGCTAAGAAGCAAGGCAGGTTTGCATAATTGTGTAGGTTGCACACTGCATGAGAGTACCACATTTTTTTTCAAGACAGGGTCTGTCTGTGTAGCCTTGGCTGTCCTGGACTTGCTTTGTAGACCAGGCTGACCTCGAACTCACAGAGAGCCGCCTGCCTCTGCCTCCCTGAGTGCTGGGATTACAGGAATGTGGCACCAAGCCTGGCTCAGGGTACCACAATTTAAATGAAGGCCTAGCATTTAAAACACCATATTTGTTGTGTGTACCTATTTTCAGAGTATTTGGGGAGCAGGGGTGTCTTTTTCTATTTTTCAAAAAGGATTCTTAAAATTCATAGTTGGGATGATGAGCAGATGGTGACTGAGCCTGTTAGGGATCTGCTGTAGTCACTCGGGTACAAGATGATGGATCTTAGAGAAGGTGGCACCAGAAGCGGTACAAAGGCTGCAGTACTTGAAATAAGTGCTTAAGGGATTTGCTATTGGAGCTGAAGTATGAGAGAAAAAACAGAATTTAGATCACTGCCAAAAGCTTTGGTCTAATCAGCGGGGAGGACGGGGTAGTCCTTGTAAGGAAGACTTGAGTGGAGGAGGTCTGAGGGGTGGAGATCAGTGGTCCTGCTTCACACACTGAAGGCCAGATGCCTGTTAGACATCCAGATGGTGATGTCCCACAGGCAGAGGGATAAATAGGTCTGATGTGCAGAAACAAGTCCATACTGAAGACATGAATTTTTAATCATTTTATTTTTTTGAGAGCCATTGTGAACCACCACTTGCCCTGTAATGGATGACAATGCTGGTAAATCTATAATTTTTATCTAAAATTTGTAACAAGGTCGCCTCTATTATATACCTTTCTAACCTGTTCTACAAAACTAAGAAATTCGGAACAGTGGTTCTCAACCTTCCTAAGGCTGCAACCCTTTAATGCAGTTCCTTGTGTTGTGATGACCTCCATCCATAAAATTATTTTTGTTACTACCTCATAAGTATAATTTTGCTGCTGTTGTGAATCATGAGATAAATATTTTTGGAGATATAAGTTTGCCGAGGGGGGTCATGACTCACAGGGTGAGTCCAGCCACTTTTTCTGCCCAAGGCACAGGGGACATCTCCAAGAAGGAGGCAGAAAGAACACGGGTTGGTAGACAGGGGAAGAGGGCTGTGAAACACTGTCTTCTGACATAACACGTGTGTCCCACTTATTAACCACACAAGCTCGGATCGTGTGTACAAGATCAAGCTAGACAGAATTCCTGGACAGAGTAGATCATTCCTGACGCAACCTCTTCCTGAGGAGCTATCGGCACTAGATGGTTACTGGGGGAGTGAGAACCATTCCATTTGTAGATGTGGCCACTGGAAGGACCCCCATACTCCAGGGGATGGTCCTACCCTCGCGCAGACATGGTTAGTACCAATTGGACTTAGCAGTAAAGTACAAACGAAAAAGGCACGAAGTCGTGACAGGGATGCTTTGGGTAAATGGGATGTAGATATGGTTGTCTTTCCTTTTATACATTTATAAAATTTTAAGAAGAAAGACACTTCGAAAATTCAGGTTTTGGATGTATAACATGTAGGGAATTTTAATGTGGTCGTGTATGATAAACTTGAAATAATTTTACACAGCAAGAATAGTATTTACTGTGAACAGTATATGCTGTTATCGGGTGCTAGGTCAATCTAATACTAAGTTTTAGAGGTTTTTACATCGGCAAGATCAAAGTGTATAAAGGAAGACAGCAGGGAATGGTTATAAGGAAGAGGATGCTATTGCTGCTGCCCCGCTGGCACTGAAGCTCCCTCGTGGAGGTGGGGCAGCTTACAGGACTCAGCTGTGAATTCTCTGGGCAACCACACTATTATTCACCAGCAGCAGCCTGCTTGCAGATTTTCTCCAGTTTCATCATCCACTTTCTCTTGTAGGGAAGGGGAACTGTGGCTCAGCACAGAGAGTGGACATCTGTGGGATCTGTGTTCCCCAAAGCCCCTCTCATTGCTTTCCAGGTGGTTGTAGCTCTGTGATCCTGTCTCCTCTTTAGCCTGCTGCCCTGTATGTTCAAGGGTGATTAAGAAAGAACATCGCTGCAGGCAATCTGAAGTGTTTAAGAATAGCTAGCTTCACAGACATCATATTTTCTGCCCGCTAAGAAAATAAATTAGCATTTTTATAACGAAAATATCCTGTTGTTTTTTATTTTCATAAATCCAAGGGGTCATATGTTGACTGATAGATATTGTTATTTTTAAATAGCAGTTTCCTGTATTATAAATTACAGTGTGGTGTGTTAGTAGTCTTCTGTCAGTTGACTTGAAAAAAAAAAAGTCAGGTTTTTTTTGAAATGCAATTCACATCCCAGCAACCCACCTGTTTAAACTTGGTGCATGGTGTCTTACAGGGCTATGTTACCATCACCACAATCTAATTTTAGAACATTTTTATCTTCTAAACAAAATCCATTATCTGTTTATTATCACTCTGCACCTCACTGTCCCAAGCAACCCTACTGCATTAGTAATTTAATTTTGGGTTCTGGGAATGCACCTATTCTGGATATTTTATACAAACAAAAATTATACAATATGAGCTTTTTTGTCATTAACTTTTTTCACTTAGCGTAGTATCTCATGGCTCATCCATATTATTACAAGCACCTTATTTTATTTCCATTACATGAATATACTACATTTTATTCATTAGTATTCATTAGTCAATGGAAAGTGAAGGGTTTATAATTTTTTATTATAAATAATGATGCTGTTGATATTTGTGTGGACATATATTTTCATTTTTCTTGGGAATATATGCAGAAGCCAATTTCCTAGGTCATATACTAACTATTTTTAGAGGACCTGATAAACTGTATAATGTGATTTTTATTTTATTTTAATAATTTATTCTTAAACTAATTTTTTTGTGTGTGTGAGATGTGTGTGCATGCATATGTATGTACACCTGTATGATGCAGCTACATATGTGTAGGAAAGCACGCATGTGTGTGCAGAGCATGTGAAGGCCCAATTTCACCTTCTGTATCTTCTGCCATTGCATATAGAGGCAAGGTCTTCTTGCCGAATCTGAAACTTGCCAAATCTGGCTAAGTCTAACCAGCTACCTTGACCAAAGAGTTCCCAACTCTGTCTCCCGGGAGTCAGGATTAGGTGGCTGCCACACCTGCCTGGCTTTTACATGGGTTCTGGGGGACTCAAAATGTGGTCCTCATGTTTGCAAGGCAAGCAAAACCAATCCATGCAGCCACCTCCCTAGCTCCTCATTTGATTTTTAAAAAATGTTGTCTTCACTGCTTCCATACTTTCTTAGATATGTTTTTTTAAAAGTTAATTCACACGTTTTCAGTATTACTTTTAGTTTCATGTATATATACACACTTTGCAAATTGCCCCCTTTAATAGTGTTTAGAAAATATGTGAGTATATACCATTTGAGTCTTTCTGCTTCTGGGTTAACTCACTCATTATGATCATCTCTAGCTCAATCCATTTGTCCACCAATTTCGGGAATTCCTTGTTTTTAATAGCTGAGTAGTATTCCATAGTGTATCTGTACCACAGTTTCTTTATCCATTCTTCTACTGAGGGACATTTAGGCTGTTTCCATGATCTGGCTATTATGAATAAGGCTGCTATGAACATGGTTGAGCAGATTTTCTTGCTGTGTGCTGGTGCATCTTCTGGGTATATTCCAAGGAGTGGAATAGCTGGGTCTTGAGGAAGCCCTATTCCCAGTTTTCTGAGACAGCACCAGATAGATTTCCAAAGTGGTTGTACTAGTTTGCATACCCACCAGCAATGAAGGAGTGTTCCTCTCTCCCCACATCCTCTCCAGCATGTAGTGTCGCTTGAGTTTTTGATCTTAGCCATTCTGATGGGTGTAAGATGGAATCTCAGAGTTGTTTTAATTTGCATTTCCCTGATGACTAAGGAGGTTGAGCATTTCTTTAAGTGTTTCTCAGCCATTTGATATTCTTCTGTTGAGAATTCTCTGTTTAGTTCCAAGCCCCATTTCTCAATTGGGTTATTTGGTTTGGTGGTGTTTAATTTCTTGAGTTCTTTATATATTTTAGATATTAGACCTTTGTCAGATGTAGGGTTGGTGAAGATCTTTTCCCAGTCTGTAGGCTGTCGCTTTGTTCTCTTGACCGTGTCTCTAGCCTTAAAGAAGCTTCTCAGCCTCATGAGGTCCCATTTATTAATTGTTGACATTAAGACCTGGGCTGTTGGTGTTCTTTTCAGGAAGTTGTCTGGAAATAATTGCTTATTTATACCACTGAAATATCTTTAGAGAAATGTTTCACACCCACACCTACCCACTCAGAGGTTGAACAAATTCAATGCTTTATTTTAAACAGTTTAACTTAAATGGTATTTCGCTCACTAGCTTTTTGAATATGTAAGGGTAGGATCTTGCAAAATGCTGGAAATCTGATAATACACTTGGTGTCTTGTCTTCCTCCCTCCTCTGTGGCACTGACACCCAGTTTCCCTCTCTGGAGACACATGGTGCTCAACCTTGGGTGGCCTCCCAAGGAAGATGTTTTAGTGACACGTTAGTTTGAATAACATTAAAATAAAACTTCTATTCTAAACTTGCTTGGTTTGGTTAATGAAAGTTGAGAGTTAGAACAGCCTGTGCCCTAGTTATGACTTCGCCTCAAGGTTGAATGACCATGAAGGACTCACAGTTTAATCATCGCCCTAAGTAACCCGAGGCTTTCCGCAAAGCAGCCCACGGAGCTGAGCCTGACCTGACACCCTCTGGGGTTTCACTTCGCCCACGTTCCTGAGACGCACAGTCTGCGGATTCTCATCCTCCTGAACTACGTTTCTGCTTCACATGCTTCCAGAAGTCGTGTTCAAAACTCTCCGTGCTGCCTCTTACCTTTCTCCCAAATCTCATCTTGCCTCTTGCTCCTTACCCCCACCCAACTCCCTGCACAGAACTCCAGGAGACAGGACTGCCAATTTTTAACAAGCAAGTTCCTCCCACATCAGGACCTTGAACTTCTATGATTTCCCTGTATGGGTTTCTTCCGTTGCTCTGTGACTGGCTCGCACCCACTCTTAAGTATCAGCTTAACGGGAACCTCGCTGATCATCATTGTTAAAGCTGGCCTCCTCCCCCTCACTCTTTGCTGTATTTGATAGTTGACTTAACTCTGCCTTTATTATATAGTTATGTGTTTGGTAATTCATTGCCTGGGATAATTTATTCTAGTCTGGTGTATAATCTCAAATATTGTTTTTAATTTATCTGTATTATTTATATTATCAGTAGGACTGGTTAGCAATCAATCAAGACACAGACACTTTTTATATTTTAAAATAGCCAAAGTGATTACTTGGAAACTTACAAAGGTATCACTTTTTTTTTTTATTTAAACACCAGTAGAGACCTTCAGTTTATTCAGTATGAATTTGCAAGTAGAAATTTGTATTCTAATCTGTCTTTTGTGGAAAGATTTGAAGATAGTATGTATGTGTAATATTGTATATGCAACAAGTGTGTTGTTTTACTTGTAAAGGGAAAATGCTTATTTTTCTTTGTACTTATTTTGCATATGACCAGCACTGATTGAAAGGCATGTTTAACTGCAAACAATGTTGTTTTCTTTGTGAAATGCAAATAAAAGTATTTAAATACAAAAAAAAATAGCCTTAGTCAACCTGGGACAGGGCAGATAGCAATCCTCTAAACTACCTCCCATAGTGAGGCAAGTATGGAATCTCTGCCTCAACACCATATCATCTGTTTCTAATAAATTTTATCAAGCTACCTCCCATTCATAATCTCAAATACTTGTTAATGTTTTTTTTTTTTTGTTTTTTTTGTTTTTTTTTAAATCTGGGCTGGATTCTCCATCCACGCTTGCCATGTGCTTCTCCTCCATCTAACCCATGGTGGCCTTCCTCTCTTCTCTTCAGGTCTCTCTCCTTCCTCCTTGTGGCGGCCTTTCTTTTTTCTAGAATTCCTCTCTCTCCTAGCCCCACCTATCTTCTTTGCCCTGCCCAGGTGGGATGGCTTTTTATTAATCAAAAGGTGGGTCACAGAGACAACAAACAATAATTAATATAAAATCCACCAGACCATCCCCCAACACTCAACCAAGGGGTAAACTATAGTACCTGCTCTATTTTTGTGTGGTCCCAGAAGCATGTGTTAGTGTATATTATTACAGAATGGTTTGAGGTAAAAAGTGAAGTAAAGCGTATGTTGCTGAGACTTTGTGTAATCTGAATTTTTTGAATATATAAAGAAAAATATTTCAATTCCTGTTTAAAACACAGGTTTCTAAAAGGTAACGTAGTACAAGAAGGTATTAATTTATTTCACAAGTTTTTATGTATTCCTTTGCAGTTATTTTCTACGTTCTAGAGAATATATGAACCTTATGTAGATGTAGGTATATATAATTTATAATGTATTTGCATATGACTTTTAATATATTTATTTTTAAAGATTTGTATTTATTTTGACTTATTCATGTGTCTGCATATGTGTGGGTGCTTTCAAGAACCAGAAGAGGGCATCAGATGTCCTGGAACTAGAGTTACAAATGATTGTGAGCCACCTGATCTGGGTCCTGGGAACCGAGCTAGGGTCCTCTGCAAGAGTAGGAAGCACTCTTAACCATCTCTCCAGCCTCTGATTAATAATTCATACGTACATTGTGTTAGTAACTTTCTTGCCATTGAAAGGTGAAACTGAAGAGAGGAAGGTTTTCTTTGGGTTCATGGTTTGAGATAGTACAATCCCCAAGAGTAAGAGAGGCATGATGGAGCTCATGGTGGCTCATAGCAGTGGCAGTGAGAGCGTGATTTCAGGGGACCAGGAATCAGAGAGGTTGGGTAGGAATCGGGACATGGCTATGACCCATAAGGCTCACATCACAGTGATTCACTTCCTATATAAAGGAACCACTTCATGGTTCTTAAAGATTCCATTGTCTCCCTGAATAGCACCACCAGCTGGAGACCTGATGTCCAAACACATGGGTCTGTGAGGGACACTGTACATTCAAATCTAATGTGCATGTGTGTGGATTGCAAATGAAACACTATTCTGGTGTGTGTGTGTGTGTGTGTGTGTGTGTGTGTGTGTGTGTGTGAGCATGTGTATGCACCTGTGTGGTCATAGAGGTCAGGGCAGGATGGGTGGCTTGTGTAGACTCTGAACTTTTTCAAACTTAGTTTTTTTGGGTTCTTTAATGCTTAAACCTCCCTTCCAACCCACCCACCATAGATAGGAGAGAAAAGAGGTTAATGGGAACAGAAGAGATAGACCTATTTGTACTCAGTTCCTTGAAGCGATTCCACTGGTGTAGTCTGCAGGATTCCAATAAACCAGTTAAACAGTGAACCAGAATTCAGCAAAGGTGACTGTAACAGCAGCTGCTGGAACCCAGGGCAGCAGCTGGAGCCCTGAGCCTTGAAGTCTTTGCTGGAGCTGTTCTCTCTAGGAGCATCTTGAGGTGGAGTGATGAACAGCCAAGACCAAAAAAAAAGCCCCACCTCTTGTTTTAGGCTCATATATATATATCTCCTTTCAGAGTTCGTACTAGGATGTTTATCAGCTGGCAAAGATCATGCTCCCACAAGAGGTGGTTCCTCTTCCAGTGGACAAACATCACCTGTCCTCTCACAAGTCACCGCACACGCTCACACAAGTCTGTTACACATCCCACACTTGGGGTCAAAACAAAATCATGTCTACACCCACTACAGGCTTGTTATATTGCACTTCACCATATTTCCTTGAGACAAGGTTTTCACTGAACCTGGAGTCAGGATGCTGTCATCCAGCCACAGGACCCTCCTGTCCCCACTCACCCCCCCGGCCACGTGACAATGACATTGCAAGTATGTGTAGCCATACTTGGCTTGTTATGTGGTGCTGATGTTCACACTCAGGTCCCCATGCTTGTGCCACATGCACTTTTATCCAGTGAGCCAATTCTAGCCCCAGCTGTGTTTTTAAATGGTTGGGCTTTATGATAAAAATGTATGAAGGAATTTGGATTAAAATATAATAGTGATTGGGAGAAGGACCATATTATATTCTCTTATATATTTCTACCATCTAATATACGCCCAGTAAATGTTTTTTATAAATAACGGCAACCAACTTCCATTTTTGAACATATATCAGTTGCAAGCAATAACTCAGTATATAATAATACCTGGCATATAATATTGCCTTGTTTTAAAAGACAGAATCTTACTTCAGCCTCCAGAGCACCTGAGACTGTAGAGATACACCAGTGTCCAGCTAGATAGCATCTTTAATGACCACAAGTATCATCTGAACCATGTCTTGTTACCCTTTCATCTTATAAATGAGGCAGCCGAGGCCTGGGAAGGTCAAACAACTCCTTGAAGGTCATATTGTTAGTTAGATGCTGGTCTGACTCCAAAACCAGGGTTTTTGTTGCTATTGACTTGTCTCTAAGTTCACTCCCTGTGATTCTGTATCTACCTAGATCTAGCCACAATTTGAATTTCTGTACGGCTTAGAAATGCTATTCCTATTTCCTCCAGATGTAAATTGAAATAAAGAAGGTGTGTGTGTGTGTGTGTGTGTGTGTGTGTGTGTGTGTGTGTGTGTG
>OU015752.1:10025701-10036330 GCA_907169655.1 Acomys percivali
ACACACACACACACACACACACACACACACACACACACACACACACAGATCTCTGACAGTGAAAGTCAAATTCAAGATTCTCTTGAGAGATTTTTGAATTGAAATTAGTATCCCTGCATTTCCGCATGTCTCCATGATATACTTGGAAATCATTTAACTTCAATGGGCACAATTTCTTACCCCCTCGGAGCTACTAATAGTTACCCCAGGGAGGTTGCTAAGATTACATGCACGTTAAGGTCTATAACGTATGGGCTCTTCTCCTGTAGTCCTATGCAGTTAGGCGGGGCATACATCTTCCATTTCATAGCTGTACTTATTATCACGGCACACTTTACAAGACAGACTACTTGAGTATTTAAAGCTAGCGCCACTATTTTCACACAGGAAAGAATCTAAACCCACATCTAAGTTTGACCTCTGTATCTGGGCTTCTTATAAGCTCTAGGTCATTTGATCTTAAGTGCACAACTGCACTGCAGTGCCGAATTCAAAGAGAAGAGCGTCTGTGCTCATCATCCCTTTTACTGATATGACCAGGACCGAGGAGGACACAGCGTGACTGTCACATCCACCAACACGGGAGTTAGGGTGGACGTTACCGTTTAGAGTCTTGCCAGCATGACTCTGACTTCCAAGTGACTTTAACAAAAATTATACTTCTTTAAGCTAATTTTATATTAAATCATAGAACAAAACCCAAAGCATACTTCATTGGGATAGATGTGAGGACATATTTCCATTTCAAATAGTATCACTTGTGGGTCTAAAATTCGGAGCTCCAAGGCTTTATGCTGTTTCTGAAACACAAACTTTCTAAAGGAAATCAAATGACACGATGTCATCAGACACATAATGACCGCTTTGCCATGGACTCTCTTCCACTTTCCCCACAAATGTCCACTTGCTTCTCTTCCCCAGGGCACCTTGAAGTAGAAAAAGGTCACACAATTCTTTTAACATCAGCCGTTGTGCAGCATCTAGTTTTAGGGACTTTAAGAAATTCCAAATACACAGACTGCATTTACCAAAACTTGTAAATATTTATAGGCCTCCCTTTCCCCTAATGGCTGTACCAATTATTGCCTGATGGTCCATTTAGCAATTAATCATGCTCTGCCATGTAACAATTTTTCTCCTTTGACTTGACCCATTATCTCAATATTTTATTGCTGTTTAATTTTACATGAATCTGTCTTGTTTTCTCCAGTTGCTTTCCGGGGTCTTTAAATTCCAGGCCTTTCTTCCTTATTCTAAATTCCACATGGGGAGCAGAGTTCCTGCCAATAGTGGACTCTCTAGTCTTTAGACCTGAGTTTCCAATACTGCTCTATTCTTTACATGCAACCCTGATCAATCTAGTCACATTTACGACCCTCTTTTACATCTATAAATAAAATTTATGATACTACTCCCTTTGGCTGTAAGCGCCGTGCTATAAGTGACCCGGCAGCCTTTTGCAGCTCCAGTGTCGCCATTCTCAGAGTCGCTGGTGTATCTGTTAGTGCGGCTGGCATATGAAAGGCACTGAGTAGTGAAAATTATGATTCCCCACACCTCGTTCACTTACTTTATATGGTGCCATGAAGACAAATGCACCAGAGGCAACATTGAACAATGTGTAAGTTACTGGCAGTAAGAGAGTTAGCTTTGGCTCAAAACTTCAACAATCTACATAGATGCTTGTTTTCTCTGGGGACCAGTCAGCTATTGTAAGTTTCTTTTAGGCAATTCTAAGTTCTCTTTGACATGGTGGAGAAACTGGGAGGCAAAAGTGAAATGGGCTACAAAATATATTGAACCTCTTACGTTTGGGATTCCTTAGTCTACCTTTGAGAGTCCAGAGGTTTCAGCTTGAGTTACTGGCGTAAGACAGACTGAGGCTCATAAGGAGCTTGGGGAGGTTATGTTTAAAACACTTTCAAGTGTGGTAACACCCAGACCCTTAATCTAGTTGCTAGAGTTAGCAGTTTCTTAGTCTGTGACCCACCCCAGCACATCAAGTCACATCAGGACTGAGCACATCCTCTTCCACTGAGTCCAGAAAAGGCAACCCCAGCAGGGGAGACTGATAGAAAGGCAGACAAGAGTCCATGTTGGAGAAAACACCAGCTTCTCTTACTAGGAAACTCACAAGAAGATTAATCTTCCCATTAGCACATCTGTGCAGGTGGCCTAGGTCCAGTCCATGCACGGTCCTTGGTTGGTGCTTCAGTGTCTATAAGTACCTCTGGGCCCAAGTTAGTTGACTCTGTTGGTCTTCTTGTGGAGTTCTTATCAACCTCTGGGTCCTTTATCCTTTTTTCCACTCTTCTACAGGACTCTCTGGCTCCACCCAATGTTTGGCTGTGAGTCTCAGCATCTGTTTCTATTCACTGCCAGGTGGAGCCTCTCAGAGGACAGCTATGCTAAGCTCCCATGTGCAAGCACAGCAGACTATCTTTAATAGTGTCAGGGGTTGGCTCTCTTCCATGGGATGGGTCTCAGGTGGGCTGGGCATTGGTAGGACATTTCATTCATCTCTGCTCTATCTTTATCCCTGCACATCTTATAGGCAGGGTAAATTTTAGGTCAAAGTTTTTGTAGGTAAGTTGGTGTTCCCCTCCCTCCACTGGAAGTCCTGTTCAGTCTCCATGACCCCCACTACTAAAAGTCTTAGCTAGAGTAACCCCCATAACTTCCCAGGAGCCTACCTTGTCATAGGTCTACAGCTTGTCCCAGAGATGCCCCTGCCCATGGTTTCTCTTCTTTCTCTAAGCTCTCTGGCCTGCCCCCCACATCTAATCCCCACATTAATTTCCTTCTCCATGCCCCTCTCTTACTCTGTTTCCTCCCTTCATCCACTTCAGCTATCTATTCTATTTCCCCTTCAGAGTGAGAGTCAAGCATCTTCCCTAGGGCCTTCCTTGTTACTTAGCTTCTTTGGGTCTGTGAATTATAGTATGGTTATCCTGGACTATATGGCTAATATCCACTTATAAGTGAGTACATACCATGTGTGTCTTTTTGGGTCTGGGTTACCTCATTCAGGATGATCTATTCTAGCTCCATCCATTTACCTGCAGATTTCATGATTTCCTCATTTTTAATAGCTGAGTAGTATTCTATTGTATAAATGTAGCACAGTTTCTTTATCCATTCTTCAGTTGAGGAACATCTAGGTTCTTTCCAGATTCTGGCTATTAAAAATAAAGCTTCTACGGACATAGTTGAGCAAATGTCCTCGTTGTATGGTGGAACATTATTTGAGTATGTTCTCAAGAGTGGTATAGTTGAGTCTTGAAGTAGATCTATTCCCAGTTTTTTGAGAAAGCACCAGATTGATTTCCAAAGTGGTTGTACAAGTTTGCACTCCTACCAGCAATAAAGGAGTGTTCCCTTTCTCCACATCTTCACCAACATTTGCTGTCACTTGAGTTTTTGATCTTTGCCATTCTGATGGGTGTAAATGGAATCTCAAGGTCATTTTGATTTGCATTTCCCTGATTACTAAGGACTTTGAGCATTTCTTTATGTGCTTCTTGGCCATCAGAGGGGCCTCTGCTGAGAATTCTGTTTAGCTCTGAATCCCATTTATAATTGGATTATTTGGTTTGTTGTTTAATTTTAAAAAATTAATTAATATATTTATTCATTTTACATCCTGATCTTAGCCCCCTCCACCCTCTCCTCCTGATCCCACCGTCCTTCCCTCTTCCCCCTATCCCCACTCCTACTCCTCAGAAAAGGTGACCCCTTCCCACCAACTCACCCCAGCACATCAAGTATCATCAGGAGTGAACAATTTCTTCCCCTTTGGCCTGGTGAGGCAGCTCTGCTAGAGGGAAGTGATCAAAAAGCAGACAACAGAGTGCATGTCAGAGACAGCCCCTGTTTTCCTTACTAGGGGTCTCACATGAAGTGCATTGATGTTGAGAGATACTAATGACCAATGATTGTTAATTTCTGTTATATTGTTGTTGGTGATAGTGCATGTGTGTGCTCCCCTTCTCTTGATTTTGGTGATGTGGGGTTGTTTATTTCCTGTGTTTTTCTGGGTGTAGTTAGCCCCCTTGGGTTGGAATTTTCCTTCTAATATATTCTGTAGGGCTGGATTTATGGATCGATATTGTTTGAATTTGTTTTTGTTGTGGAATATCTTATTTTCTCCATCTATGGTGATTAAAACTTTTGTGGGATATAGTAGTCTGGGCTGACATCTGTGGTCTTTTAGTGCCTGCATGACATCTGCCCAGAACCTTCTGACTTTCATATTCTCTGTTCAGAAGTCATGTATACTTCTGGTAGATCTGCATTCATATATTACTTGGCCTTTTTATCTTGCAGCCTTTAATATTTTTCTTTTTCAGTACTATGATTTTTTAAAAAGTATTTTCTGGCCTTTGGAGCCAGGAATCTTCTCTTTCTTCTATTTATATTATTCATAGTTTTCATCATATCCTTGATTTCTTGGAAATTTCATGTCGGGACTTTTTAGATTTAATATTTTCTTTGACAAGTCTATTGATTTCTTAAATTGTATCACATATGCTTGAAATTCTCTCCTCCATCTCTTGTATTGTGTTGATGAGACTTACCTCTGTAGTTCCTGTTCTCTTCCCTAAATTTTCTATCTTCAGGATTTCCTCAATTTGTGTTTTATTTATTGTTTCTATTTCCACTTTCAGATTTTGAACTGTCTTATTTGTTTCCTTCATCTGTCTGATCGTATTTTCTTCTATTGCTTTACGTGATTTATTCCCTTCCTCTTTAAAGGTCTCTATCTTTTTTATTCTGTTTTCTTGTATTTCTTTAAGGGTTTCCTCCATTTCCGCTTTAAAGGCCTCTATTATCTTCATAAGCATGGTTTTAAGGTCATTTTCTTGTGTTTCATCTGTATTAGGATATCCAGGGCTTGCTGTAGTAGGATAGCCAGGTTCAGGTGGTGCCATATTGCCTTGGATTTTGTTGATTTTGTTCTTTTGCTGGCCTTTAGCCATCTGGCTGGAGGCTGGATCTCAGAGAATAGCTCACAGCTCCCCTCTGCTGTATCCCAGTTAAACATACAGGCAGGGGTTTGGGGTAGGGTGTCTAACCTATATGATCCTGAGGTCCAACAGGGCTTTTCAGGAAGGCTAGTAGGGCAGTGTGCCCTACACTGGGTCAGTGCATCCCTGGAATCAGGAGCCATCCTCTGGAACTTCTGGAAGGCTGGAATAGCTGGGAGGCTGGAACCATGCATACCTAGCAGCTGGAACTCCTCCTCTCACCAGGGAAACATAGATGCTGGCATTTCTGAGAATGGCCACTCACTAGCTCCATAGTCACTGAGCTCTTTCTAGCCAGACACCATGTATACTGGGTGCCTCTATCTTTGAGCTAGACTCAATATGATCCTGTTGTCGAGCAAATATCCTCAGGGAGATGGGTAGAACTGGGGATTGGAGGCTGGGACCATGTGCCTGGGACTCAGAAGCTGCCTTTGGGGAGGTGAGAAGAGTTGGGGGATAAAGGCTCTGTGTCCCTAACACCCAGGATCCCTCATCTATCTTACTATTTCATTCTTAATGAATAGGCCATACTATCTCCAAGTGATGACCCTACAGAAAACACAAGTATCAAAATCCATATACTTGTCCAGCCAATTGTGTGAACATAGATTGTTCAACTTCCTGATATCTGATTTCTTTGCTGGCATGAAAGTTTCATATTTTAGATCACAGGGACTCTATTTTCTTTCCAAAGAGTTCATTCATTCTAAACAACTCTTTTGAACTGACTTCCTAGGATGGATGTGTTGTCTCTAAGTTCTCTTTTTCTAAGATATGTGTTTTTAGTAAACACATAAACACATCAAAAATATTCAAGTTATTTCATACTCAAAACAGGTTATTTGTTTTATGTGGGTCACACAATTATCATAAAACACATATCTATGCACACATATACATATATGCATATCTGTGTGTGCATGTAAATGGCAAAAGTTAGTAATTAATCCACATTATTGAACAGACATGGTACAAATCTCATAGAAACGAGAGCAAACATTGTTTCCAGGCATGCAAAGAAATAAACAAATCAATGTATCTGTATAAATGGAATTTGATTATTTCTCCTACTTTGAGTCAGATATGATATACATGTCAAGGAGCTTTGTCATTATTATTTTTAAAAATACACAAACCAGTAAAGCAAAACAAAGGCAATACTTGCCTATTTATGGTCTTCTGTGGCGGGAGGCAGCAGGGAAGTAGGCACGTGGGAAATAGTCCCTAGGTAGTGTGGTTGCTGCAATAATGGTCATTGCAGACATTAAGAGTGGGTCTGCCATGTTGGCAAAGTGTGTTAAATGCTTCAGGCATGTTCTCTAATTAATTCTCAGAGTCACACTACCATTCTAGTCTTATAATTGTGAAAGAGTAACTTAAATACAGACCTCTCTTTTCTTGGTTGGAGGCTTGCAGCACAGCCCAAATTCTTCCTGTCAGTGGTTTAGAGGGAATTGATGAGAAGCCCTGCTGGTTTGGCTACTGAGATGTGTGACAGAAATAGACATCCCAGTGAAACCAACACTGAAGGAGCATCCTAATGCGGAGTCAAAGAGGCACAGCTGGTACATGATGCAGCTGCTACGCCAATCCACACTGGGTGACCTCGACCACCTGGCTGCAGGCATGTGGCATGTGCAGACAAGCACACCAGTGCTCACCAGACTCTTGTCTTACACACATAGATCATAAGAGCATACATTCTTCTTCCTTCTATTGGCCACATCACTCTGTTCTTTCCCAGTGTATAAGCTCTCACTTTTCCCGCCTTGCTTAGAGCACTGTCGGTCCAGACCTCTGTGAACCCAGGCCTCCTGACTTGAAAGTCTTAAGGCTCTCAATTCTTTTTTCACTTTAGTAATCAGTGGGTATGATTGACAGATATAAAACTTATTTGAAGCTTTAGAAGTCCTTTTTCTCAAACACTTTGGTTTTCAAGACTATTCTCATTCTGTGGGATCCAAAATTCCTACTCTAGAAACCAAAAACCTTCTTTCCCTTGGCTTTTCTACAGCAATTCTAATCTCTCCAAGGCCAACCTGGTTGCTAGGCGAGGTGCTCCACGAAGGAAGGAGAAGAAGGGAGGGAAAGGATCGAGAGCATTTTCCACCCTATCACCTTTCTTTGACAGAATAAGTTGGGCACACAGACATTTACATACTGCCTTCCGGGAATCAAAGCACACACTCACCCAAAGGCACCATGCTTTAACTTTTGATGACCTCACTTGGTGTTGTGTCATTTCAAAGGTTTCCAGCATTTGTTCCTGTTCATCTAGGAAGGAAGAAAACCCACCAATGATGGTTGAGTGTAGTGAACACTTCCAAAGAGCATGAAACAATGTTTCCCTATTGGTCCTTTAACATCCTCTCTCTAAGCTTAGGTGAGGAAAGCATTCAAGACTTCAATGGCTCCCATGGCAAGCGCCACTTAAGGTCATGGACTTACTCACATACCAAATATAGATTACTTCCGATTGGGGAATTTTAGACTTTTAAGGAAGATCCCTTCCCCTCTTCTAAGTTTTCTCCTTTCAGAGACCATTAATCTAGCAATGTCTTATATATAAAATCTTCCTTTCAGTTAATTAGTTGGTTGTCCATATTGATCACAATTCCCAGAAGACATCCCTTGCTGTTTACATTTCTGCATTCATGAAATCTACAGCATATGTATATATATGTACGTTGTCTTTTGAATCAGTAGCTACTGTGATGACAGTGATCTAGAATGCCTATGAGGGATGTCTATGGTTACATTTACTATAGGAATATGGTGGGTGAAATAATGTTTTTTATATACATGAGAGTGGCCCTCCCATACTGGGAATTATGCTTACTAAATTTAATGACACTTTGAATGGCAAAAAACAAAACAAAACAAAACAAAAAGATGTGTGTAGGATTAATTTGTATATGCTGTTGCCCAGATGGAACAGAAATTCACTACTAGAGGGGAAAACGGTTCTTTATTACCTTAATTGTGTTATAACCTCGTCACTTACTCAGGGTCTTAAGTTAACAGCATAGTACTAACTTTAAAAAATGAATTTAGCTTTTGAAACTCATATTCATTATGAATGCAAGTTTAACCCTAGAGCCTGCTAGTTAGCAAGAGGGCTTACTGGTGTGACACTTTGGACTGGATGTCCTCCCTCACCTCCCACAATGACCTTTAGTGGCACTTGCTTTGCTGGCAGTTGACATCTCTCCCCCTCCTCATTTGAGCAGAGTTTATTAGGAGGAAGAAGACAAAAATGCGTTCTTTCATGTCTTTTTTAAAGCACTTGTTGAGATTTGTTCATCTTTGGGGGACCCACCCCCAATTCTTGAAGAAGACTAAGTTTCAGAATCATTTAAAATGACAAGACGTAGAGTCCTTGGCAGGTGCCTGTTTCTGGGCAAAGTGACTTCGGATGTCAGAGACTGTGGCTAAGTATTATCTTCTCTATGAAATCCAGAGTGTTTACTTGTATGCACATATTTCTCTCTGCTTCTCTGTCTCCCCTCTTATTGCATGGCGTTTTATTCTTCCTGTTTATTCCTTCTGTCTTTCTCTTCTTAACACTCAATAACTCCAATGTTCCCATTATAGGAGGATAGAGCTGTGTGTTTGCACTCAGTGTAAAAGGAGAAACAGCAGATATGCTGCACAGTGGAAGAGGAGAGTCATAACACACACTGCTTTGCACTGTGTCCATTTCTTACCTTTGTTATTATTATAATAAGAGAAACCAGAGAATATGAATAGCTCATTCTCCATGACTGTGTGTGAGGGGGAACAGGGACTACCTCTGACAGGAACTCTGGTGCCCCCAATTTGATCACTTCTCCTTGGTGGGGAGGCCCAGCAGGCACACAGAAGAAGGAGAAGCAGGCTATTCAGATGAGACCTGATAGGCTGTGGTCATATGGTGGGAGAGGAGGTCCCCTTCTGTCAGAGAGCTAGGGGAGGGGAGTAGGGCAGAAGAGGGAGGGAGGGTGACAATGCGACAATACAAGTGAGGGGGTAATAATCAGGATATAATCTGAATACATTATAATACATTTTTAAAAATTTAAAATATACCCTAACAACACACACTGCTTCATGATTGACCCAGTGGCTGAGTTTCTGTTGGATTGGCAGGAAATCTTAGTCCCAAAATATCATTCACTTAACAACACTACTTAAAGATTTTATTCAGTTGTCTGGGGGAAAGGATCAAAACCCCAAATCTATCAATTTGCCTTCTGCGTGCTCCTGAATTCCCTCTCTTTTCTTTGGGGATGGTGGTGCTGCTGTGCACAATGAGATCTGCCTAACTCTGAGGGTGTGTCTAAATCTTCTAGGTAGTCACTGAGACCCTGGAAACCTAGAAATCTGTGGTCTTTATATTAATCATACTAGGAAAAGAGGGGAGATGGAAGAGATAAAGATTATCTATTGTCTATAATCTCTCTCTCTCTCTAAATATATATATATGTAAATATATATCTCCTTCTATCATCTATCCATCTATCATCTATCTCTACCTATCATCTACCCATCATCTATCTGCCAATGTGCTATATAATCTATTATTTATCTACTTACCTATATCTATCTGTGATCTACCCATCTTTTATCTATCTATCTATGTATCTATCTATTTATCTACTATTATCTATCTATAGATCATCTACCTGTCATCTAGCTGTCTGCTTATGTGTCTATATAATCTATTACTTATTTACTTACCTATATCTATTTGTGACTTATCCATCTATTATCTATCTATCTATCTATCTATCTATCTATCTATCTATCTATCTCTCTATCTATCATATTTGGTCTATCAATCTATCATCTACCTAACTATAAAGCCTCTTCCTGTTATCTAATATATGTATGTATCAACAGGTATTGAGCCAAAAGCAGTGTAGGAAGCTGGGAAGGTAAGCGCCAAAGGGATTGAAATCACCACTGTCTGGAATCAGATGGTTCAGTTTTCACTGTCCTCAATATAATTTCATTTTGGCCAGGTAATCACCATCAGGACACAGGGCTACAATTTCTTTTCTAAAGCATAAAAGAAAACGAAGCTTTAGCAATGCCTCAAGGCTGCGAGTTAGATAATAGGAAGTGAAACAGTCCTATTGCTGTTGGAGCCTGAGTTATTCCTGAAATGTAATTGGGGCGTCCCTGGAGAACATGCTGTGCTGCAGAAAAGCCTGGACTGGGTGCCTGTATTTCAGCTGGCAAAGCTCCCATCTCTGCCTCAGACTCTTTGTTCTGCCAGCCAGGCTCCAGACAGTGGCAACAAAACACTGCTGTGCATCGTCATTTTTCTGAAAAGCAACTTCAGAATGGTACCAGTTCTATGGTTCAAGCAATTGAACATTTAAGCAAAATTCAAACTTAACTTTTAAAATTATTTATTTTTATTTTTATTTTTACATATACATTTATATTCTTACACATATATACAATGAACTACATACAGCAAGGAGTACCATGAAACAATTAGGAATTATATAAATGTTACTACATTCATAGTGTTTTGCCTGTTTGCATTTGTCAACCTTGGAGAAAACATTTTTCCTATCTTGTTGAGTCTACAATTCTGAATGTAAATCAA
>OU015752.1:10040827-10059489 GCA_907169655.1 Acomys percivali
ACACACACACACACACACACACACACACACACACACACACACACACATATACACCTTTGTTCCCAGTCAGTGACATTGGTGCCCACTCCAATTCCATTTAGTACCATCCTCTTAAGAACACTTCAAATCAATGGGTCTTGCCCTTGTAGATTATCCAAATGGATATAAAGGCTGTAAAATATTTCTTTGGTTGATATGGATGCTGACAAAAGGAGAGTATAATTTAGGCCCCTGAACAAGAGTATACAACCAATGTTGAGCTATTGCTATTATAACTGAGATACTATCCTTCTCAATCTGCTCAGAACTTAGAGTTTTGTTTTTCCTCAAATATTTGTAAAGTACTTGGCTAGCAGGTATAAGGCCCTAGGCTCTACTCCAAGTTCTGCCTACCCATTCCACCCACAGACACAAACGAAACTTTTCATCAAAGCCGGAGCACAGATAAACACTTAGAAAGCTATTTTACCAATCTGGACAGAAAATTCTGGTGGAGCATGGTACTAATGCCCCCAAGGTCACAGCTTTGATCTCCACATACGCCAATTAAACAGAAAGTCTAGTTCACATTTATAGAGTGAACCACCGACTGGGACTGGCCTCTTAAGCAATGTGCGTCACAGAATCTGAGATGGCCAGGGTATGCTTACAGCTCATCACGGTTCTCGAAAACAATAGCACAAAGACCTTGGCATTATATTTGAAGGAAGGCATGCTGTTAACACAGTGAGAACACTCCAAAACCAGGTTCACGCTTTTGCCACCCATCAGCTAGCTGTATGACCTTGGGCCTTTCCACCTTCCTTGTACCATGCAGAAGACAAATAATTATGGCTTTTCTTTTCCTGCCCCAAGCCAGAGTGGGGAATAAATGAAAAAAAAAAAAAACCCACCTCTTTGTAATGGTAAAGCATTTTTACAAGTGGGGCATGTTGTTAATATTTATAAACACCATTTTTAAATAGTTGATCTTGTGTATTTGCTTGTTATTCCTCTGGGGTAGCTAAAAAAAATTGTGGCTGCATTTCTAGAATGATGATGCTTAGCCCTATACTCCATCAAGGCCAGGAGTACACTTTCTACATCTTTCTTCCATACTGAACTGGAAGTCCCATATGGTTCCCTCCAGTAGCCCATTATCATCAGCCTATACTCCGCTATGATGAATGGCTGTGAAGCAGAGTTGGGGCCTCTGCATAATGACCCTTCCACATACATTACATTGACAGCCACACTGTGGAACGCCTGGTAGACAAGGCTGCCTTTTAAAGAAGTTATTTTCTGCTGAGAGGTTAGAAAAGATGGCTACAGCACATGCCTCTTGGGGAACTGCAAAGCACACTGTTTTTTTTTGTTTTTGTTTTTTAAAAAAGATTTATAGGTTTTTATGTGCATCAGTGTTCTGCCTGTATGTCTGTGAGAGGCTGCCAAATCCTCCAGAACTGGAGTTACAGACAGTTGTGAGCTGCCATGTGGGTCCTGGGAATTGAACTTGTCTCCTCCAGAAGAGCAGCCAGTGCTCTTCTTAACCACCAGGCAATCTCTATAGCCATCCAAGACCAAAGCACACTTATAACTAACCCTATTACTTGTGAGACAAAAGAATTACAAATTTGAAGCCAGCCTGGCCTACGTGGGGATCTTGAGGTAAGCCCTGACTATGTGGTAAGACTCTGTCTCAAATACATAACCCAAGAACAAATACGTTGAGCATTTCCTTGATTTTTGTTTTATGATTGTGCTGTTTACTCCTGACTGTCAACTTGAGAAGATTACAATCACCCTGGTGACATTCTCCTGGGTGTATCTACGAGGGCATTTGAAGACCTGTACCCTGAATGTTAACATTATTCCAAGGGCTAGATTTTCAGACTGAATAAAAAGAAGAGAATGAGCTGAGCACCAGAATTCATACCTTTTGGCTTCTTGGTTATGGATGCAATGTGAGGAGTGGTCTCCTGCTAACACTGCCGATGCTGATGACCTCTCCGGTCATACTTTCCCTTTCATGGTGGGCTGTGTCCTCTCAAACTGGGATCAAAATAGGTGCTCCTTCCTTAAGCTGTTTCTGTCAGGTGTTCTATTATGTGACCAGAACCAATACAATGATTATTCCCTTTTTGCTATGCAGTTGAGTTGTAAACTAAAAAAAAAAAATTGTTTGGGTGTGGTGCAGGAGGAATGGTAAAGCAGCTCTAGAACTCATGGGATGTGGCCCACCACTTAGCATACCCACGATCGATGTCTCAGAGAGGCAGAATCCTGAGGACTATGTGTCGTGAGGACTTCGTGCTGCTTTGGAGCATCGCTCTGCCTGTTGCCCTTGTGGGCACCACATCCCTCATAAGGTATGAGCTGTATGAGATCTCTAAGAGAGCTTCCAGTCCCTCACTGGGCAGTATCCCTGGCCCTCAGAGTAGCGATGCTTGATCTCTTTCAGGCATTGCTGCTAGAGCAGATTAATGATTCAACCGTCACCCTTGAAAAGAACCAACAGATGTAGATTGTTAGCAGTGATTACCACCCTTAGAAAGAATTTGGAAAAAAAGCTTGTTTAGTAAGGTTAGGTAAAGGTGTTTTTGCTATTGGCTCTGATGCAGTCTTAGGGAACAATATGAAGTAAAGAAAAGTGCACGCTCCAGACTCCACAGGCCCTTCTGGGCCCTGGCATCTGAAGCACCAACCAAGGACCATGGATGGACTGGACCTAGGTCCTCTACATAGATGTAGCAGATGGGCAGCTCAGGCTTCATATGGGTCCATTAGTAAGGGGAGCAGGGGCCATGTCTGACATGGACTCTCGGCCTGCTTTTTGATCACTTCTTCCTTGCGGGATGCCTTGTCAGGTCAGAGGGAAAAAGGACAAACTCAGCCCTGAAGTGCCTTGATGAGCTGGGGTGGGTGGGTAGGGGCCTCCTCTTTTCTGAAAAATAAAAGAGGGGGAGGGGGAATGGAGGGTGGGTGAAGTGGAAGTTTCCGGTTTCTTTGAAGAAGTGTTTTGCTGGAGCTCTCTTGTGAGAGTGCATGTGTTTTTCTGGAAGATGTCTTGTGATCACTTGCTGGTTTTGGATTGTACCACCTCTATGGACTCATTTTTGCTGTTTGGTGTTGGCTATTGGCCTGGACTCCTAGTATCCTGACAACGCAGAATGGAATTGGGCCAGGGAACTACGTCTAAACAGGTCCCTACCCTTTTTTCCCTATTAACATTCTTTCTCCCCTTCCTTTGGTTGGTAGGTTAGAAGTGAGGGTGAAGTGTTTCAGAACCCTAAATAAAGTAGCTGTAGAAAAACTAAGACTACAGGTGAGACTGGGAGGAGAGGAGGGAGGGTGTTATGACCGGAATGTAAAGTGAATAAATAAATTAATAGAAAAAGAAAGGTACATGCTTGGTAGTAAAGCTAGAGACTTTTTTGAGATTGGTGAGCTAAAACAATAGCCCAGAATGACGCTGCTTGTTGTGTCTCTTTCAAGCTGGGCTGGTGACTGAGATGATGACTGATTTCCTTCTACCTATCTTTTGCCCCCAGCTTCCTGATATTATTTAATAAAAATTATTAGTGAGTATATGTGCGCCTTAAAGATTTAAAGTAGACACGGCTGATTGTCTCCAAAAACAATTTACATTTTGATTCTTTTAAGATTTTTATAAGGTTACCTTTTAAGATAATTGATTCTCTCTTTGTAACTGCAAACTGTAGCCTGCCAGTAAAGAGAAACTGGCCGAGACATTACCTTGCTTGCTAATTCTTTGTTAATATATAACAAATTACTTAGTTCTTGAGAATAACTTGTTTTTCATGTTTGCCTCTCACCCATAACATGTAAAATATTTGATCATGTGAAGGTATTAAAGAACATGGTTTAAAATTTTTTTTTAATGTATACTCACTGTAGTCATTCACTTAAAAAAACTAGAATGCAGCCACATTGTGATTTTTATACTGCTTGAGAGATCTCATTGGAATATATAAGCTGTGGGAAAAAGAACAAAGTCATTGGAACTCGCTCCTCTGAGTTTGTTCTATCCATCACATGTATATATGTATGTATGTGTATATGTGCAATAGCTGCTTGGGTTGGAATCTTTTCCCATCCACAAAGATGTGTGTATGTATATGTGTATATTTGTGTAAGATTGAGCTGGAACTCAGTTGTTGGAGTTTTCTTCATCATCCACCCAGTGTGTGTGTGTGTGTGTGTGTGTGTGTGTGTGTGTGTGTGTATGAATGTGTAAGGTAAGAGAAGCTTGAAAGATGAAGAAGCTTGTTGGAACCTACCTGCTGGAGTTTGTCTTATTTTATCAAGTAAGTGTGTGTGTGTGGTCTTTTTCCTCTCAATCTTTCCTTTTTTTTTTTAAGCCACTTTGCCACTACCAGTAGAAAGCCCATGCTGGAGTCAATAACTCTAGCCCAGGCTTACCGTATAAGTGTAAGCCCACACCAGAAAGCTATCAGTACTGGCTAATGACAGTGATTTAATCCTGGCCCATCAATGGAAGCTGCTGCCTGTAACATTCAATTCTGGCCTGGAGAGTCGCCCTAGAGAAAGTCTGTTGGGTTACCAGCCAGCCGCCAGCCCTATGCCTGCCTCAGTTTACCCTGTGATGTGAAAGCTGATTTTCAATCAATCACAAACGTGGAAAAGCCTTAGTCTCCCTCCTTCTTCCCTCTGTTGAATTAGGCTTTAATTTGAAAGTTACACAAGATCTCAGTCATTGGCTCTGAGAAATTTACGTGGATATGGCGAGAACTACTTCAAATAGAAGGCTTCATGAAAAGGGCCATCTTCTTGAATCAAGACGTAAAACTTGGACACAGCTGAGTGAGTTCCTGAGTTTGATATTGTGCTTGAGAGCAATACAGGATATACTACCAAACATTTAAATTAGTAACTGGTAAAGGAGAAATCTCAGACCCACTGCGAAAGTTCATTCAAATTTAGTCTGGCTTGATATGTCCAGCCTTGTAAAGCCTTTAAATCTTTATTCTGAAACTTTAGTGTCAAGTCAGAGCATCAGCCTCCAGCCATAAAGAGAGCCCTGCTGTGCACAGGCCAGGTAGATAAGCTGGCCCGAGCAGAAAGGCAGTGTCTTGTAACTCTAGAATTCATGCCAGATTTATTTTGCTCAGGACTTCTAACAGAAAACCTTTGGTCACTTCAGCTACAGGCCACGGCAGTGCGAGACAACACCAATCATCAGGAGGCACCCTCTCACCAAGGGAGGCCATCGGCTATCTGGGGCGACTTTAATTCTAACTTGTTTCTCATGGACTGAAGAGTCTTGCCTCCTTTCTCCCCTTTCATAGACAACTATGCTTATTAAATCAATGGTAGCTTTGATTCCAACCTAGCCTTAGCTCCTAAATCTTGGGTAATATAGTGAGAAGTAAATACAATTTATTTTAAATGAGATTATTTTGCTTAGAGTAGCTACAGAAAATGTTGGGGGGGGGGAAGATGTGTATGTTTATATGTAAATGTTAGAATCCTTGTAAGGGTTGCACGGCAATGCCTTCCTCATAACCTTCAATTATAAAAATCTTACCGTGGCCTTCCGGCAGCTCATTTCTTAGTCCGGTATATTAAGTGTGTTAATGAGTGAATGGTTGATGCGCTTACAAGGGGTTTAATGGATTTAAAGATGACAGCTATGCTTTTTTAAAAAATCGCTTTTGCAATGTGAATAAGCTCTTAGGGCTTTTAAAATGCATGAAATGATCATAAAGTGATTTTCCAAATGGTTCCACTATAGGCACAGTTTAGGGATTCCTTCGTTTTCTTTTTAAGAAGATTTATTGTTTGTTTTAATTATTTGTGTGTGTCTGTTTATCTGCCTGAAAGATTATGCACCAGCAACTGGTGTCAAATGCCCTGGACTAGAAGTTAATTACAGGTAGTTGTGAGCTTCTTGACATGGATCCTGGGACTCTAGCACCCTCTACAAGAGCAGTAGGAATTCTTAACTGCTGAGTTCTCTCTCTAGTCCCCTTCTTTTACATCCTGGTGGCTGTTCCCTTCAGTGTATGTTAATGAAAACATTGCAATATTATATGAAAGTAATATCTTTATCATAAAATGAAACTAGGAACTAAGTATTATTAGATAGCTTTTAGATAATTTTAGGTAATATTAAAAGAAGATGCGTCTTCCAATGAGGTTGGTAGCTCGAGGTAGCTATTTATACAAAGGAAAACATTCAATAAAGTACTAAATCAGTCACTGTTTGACAGGTTCTTTCTTACATGTATAGAATGAAGGTTAATTGTTTTCGCTCCCTTTTACCTTCTCTCTCTCCCATTGAGACCCTTCTGCCCAACAACTCTCCCTTCACTTTCATGCTGTTCTTGTGTGTGGGAGTCACTGGGTTTAATTAACATTGCCTTGAGCAGGAATGGGAGGTTATTTACAAGAGCATGGGCTACTGATCAGAGCTATGCCTGTGAAGAAAGTTACCCTTCTTCCCCTGCCCCCTCCCCTGTCAACTTTAACATGTAGCCCCTCAAGGAGGGGGGCGCTCACCAGCTCCTTCACCTTCCAAGATGAAATGCTAAATGGCCTAATCACAGGCAGGTCTTGTGCAAGTGTTGTGAGCTCATGAGAACACCTGCCTCGCCATGGCCAGCAGACATTGCAGCGTATCTCTCCAATTTCCAGATATTCCTTTTTTTTTTTTTCCTGCTCCATCTTCTGCTGTCTTCCCTAAGCCAGCCTTTTTGACTCTGGTCTAAGCATGGTACCTGTGCCCTTCTTCCTCCCACCATGGACAGTATCACTCTATAAAAACAGTTTTAGTAGTACAGGATGAAAGATTAAGATCACTTTGGAGTTTCTAACCTAAAAATAGAGTTCATTACTGGAAGCTCCCAAGGCCACGAGCTTAAGGCATGGGAAATACTGAAACAATCCTCAAGAGACAGCTAGCTGTTTGACCAGCATGTTTCTTGGCTTCTTCTTATGGTGTATAATGTACAAAAATAGAACAAATATATCATGCAATAACACAGCTATGATAGATATATAAAAAAATCTGGCCTCCAGCTAGGGAGATGGCTCACCAAGGACTGTACATGAGAACCTAAGTTCAAATCCTCAGCATGCACACTGGGGAATGAAGACACCAGCTTAGCTTTTGGTTCAGTAAGAGACCCTGTATCAAGAGAGTTAAAGTAGAGCGATAGCACAGACCACCAGGCATCCTCTCCAAGCCTCTGGACCTACACATATACATGTATACACACAACAGAAAGAGAATAAAAAAATAAAATTTACAAAATAAAAACCTGGGCCTTAGAATCATATTCTTTCTTTAAAATTCTATTTATTTATTTATTTATTTATTTATTTATTTATTTATTTATTTATTTATTTATTTTACATTCGGATTGCAGCCCCCTTCTCTCCCACAGTGCTCCTTCACACACACTTCCCCCTCCATTCTTACCTTTCCTTCTCCTCAGAGAAGGAGGAGGTCCCCATGGCTACCAACCCACCCTGGCACATTTACGTCACAATAGGACTAGGTGCATCCTTTCCCACCGAGGTCAGATAAGGCAGCCTATATAGAGGAATGGGATCAGAGTCACAGAGGGCCCTGTTCTAGTTAGAAGACCAAGCTGCACATCTGCTGCATATGTACAGGGGGCCTAGGACCAGTCTATGCATGCTCTTTGGTTGGTGGTTCAGTCTCTGTGAGCCCCATGGGCCTGAGTCAGTTGACTCGGTAGGTCTTCTTGTGGAGTCCTTGACTTCTCTAGCTTGCTCAATCATTCCCCAACTCTCCCATAGGGCTCCCCGAGCTCTGTCTAATGTTTGGCTGTGGGTCTCTGCATCTGCTTCCATCAGCTTCTGGGTGAAGCCTCTCAGAGGAGTTATGCCAGGCTGCTGTCTACAAGCACAGGGTTCTCTCCCATGGGATAGATCTCAAGCAGGGCCAGACTTTGGTTGGCCATTCCCTTGATCTTTGTTCCATCTTTGTCCTTGCACATCTTGTAGGCAGGATAAATTTCGGGGAGAAAGATTTGAGGGTGTGTTTGTATCCTTAGCCCTCCAGTGGAAGTCCTGTCTGGCTACACTTCAGTCTCAGGATCCCTTGATGCTAGGAGTCTCATGTAAGATGACCCCCATAACGGCCTCCCCCATCCCAAGTCTCTGGCAAATCCCATAGATGCCCCCTCCTCTGAATTTTGTTCTCTCACTAGGCCCTCTCCCCCCTCCTTACTTCTAATCTCCACCCCTGCTCCCCTCTCCATCCTCTCTCCTATCCAGTTCTCTCCCTCCATCTGCCTCCAATGCTTACTTTATTTCCCTTTCTGAATATGACTTGAGCATCCTCCCTTGGGCCCTCCTTACTGATTTTTTTTGGATCTGTGAATTGTTTTACAGCTGTACTTATGGCTCATATCCATTTATAAGTGAGTATATGTCATGCATGTCTTTTTGGGTTTGGGTTACCTTACTCAGGATGATTTTTTCCTAGCTCCATCCATTTGCCTGCAAGTTTCAAGATGTCATTGTTTTTAATAGCTGTGTAGTATTCCATTGTGTAGATGTACCATGGTTTCTTTATCCATTCTTCAGTTGAGGGGCATCTGGGTTATTTCCACTTCCTGGATATTATGAATAAAGCTTCTATGAACACGGTTGAGCAAATGTCCTTCTGGTATGATGGGGGCACCTTTTGTGTATATACACAGGGGTGGTGGTATAGGTGAGTCTTGAGGCAGAATAATTCCCAATTTTCTGAGAAACCTACAGATTAATTTCTAAAGTGGTTGTACAAGTTTGCACTCCCACCAGCAATGGTGGAGTGTTCCCCTCTCTCCACATTCTCGTCTGCATGTGCTGTTGCTTGAGTTTTTGATCATAACCATCCTGATGAGTGTAAATGGAATCTGAAGGTCATTTTGATTTGCATTTCCCTGATGACTAAGGACACTGGGCATGTCGTTAAGTGTTTCTTAGTTGAGAATTCTATGTTTAGCTCTGTACTGCATTTTGTTTTTTGGGTTTTTTTTTGTTTTGTTTTTGAGATAGGGTTTCTCTGTGTAGACCAGGCTAGACTCAAATGCACAGAGATCCTCCTGCCTCTGCCTCCCAAGTGCTGGGATTAAAGATGTGCACTACCACACCCAGCTTGTACTCCATTTTTAATTGTGTTATTTGGTTTGTTGGTGTCTAATTTCTTGAGTCCCTTATATATTTTTGATATTAGCCCTCTGTCAGATGAAGGGTTGTTGAAGATCTTTTATTATTCTAGTGGCTGCCATTTTGTGCTATTGACAGTGTCATTTGACTTATAGAAGCTTTTCAGTTTCATGAAGTCCTGTTTATTAACTGTTGATCTCAGTGCCTGAGCTTTTGGTGTTCTGTTCAGGAAGTTGTCTCCTGTGCCAATGAGTTCAAGACTCTTCCCCACTCTTTCTCTTCTGTTTCTAGTGTATCTGGTTTAATGTTTAATGTTGAGCCACTTGGACTTGAGTTTTGTGCTATGTTAATCCCACTGATCCATGAGCATGGCAGATCTTTCCATCTTCTCATACCTTCTTCACTTTTTTTCTTCAGATACTTGAAGTTCTTGTCATACATGTCTTTGACTTGCTTGGTTAGAGTTACACCAAGATATTTTATATTATTTGTGGCTATTGTTTCTCTAATTTCTTTCTCAGCCCATTTGTTGCTTGTATACAAGAGGGCTACTGATTTTTTAAAGTTAATTTTGTATCCAGCCACTTTGCTGAATGTGTCTATCAGCTGTAGGAATTCTCTGGTAAAATTTTTGGGGTCATGTATATATACTATCATATAATCTGAGAATAGGAATACTTTGACTTCTTCCTTTCCAGTGTGGATCCCCTTGATCTCCTTTAGTTGTCTTATTGCTCTAGTTATTAGTTCAAGTACTATATTGAAGAGATACTGAGAGAGTGGGCAGCCTTGCTTTGTCCCTGATTTTAGTGGAATTGTTTTAAATTTCTCTCCATTTTATTTGGTTTTGGGTATAGGCTTGCTGTATATTGCCTTTATTGTTTTTGTGCATGTGCCTTGTATCTCTGGTCTCTCCAATACTTTTAACACGAAGGAGTGTTGGATTTTGTCAAAGGTTTTTTCAGCATCTGATGAGATGATCTTTGTGTTTTTTCATTTTAGTTAGTTTATGTGGTGGATTAAATTGATGGATTTTTGTATATTGAACCACTCTTGCATAGTGTTATATTATTTACACACTATTACAGCCAGCGTTCCATTCCTGTCTTTGATACAGGGTGGATTTGATGTTATTTAAGGCAGAGTGTGGGACTTTGACTTTGTTGTTGCCTTTGAGAATTGAAGTCCTATGGTCTTTATCCAGATAGCTGTATGGTAAAGCAGCTTGAGAAACGATGATCAGCCAGCTTACATAGCCCTTCAGGAGAAAGAAAATGACCCTGGTTTCAAAGACTGACAGAAATAATCTCAGTCTGCTGCTATACTTGTCAGCCTCTTTTAAAAGGATGTCCCAAGTTTACTTACTGCTGTATCTACAGGGCTCAATACATGAGAGTGTTAGCTTTGTTTAATAGTTTCTCAGTTAACAGCAATGGGAAGAGGAGTGGGTTGGCTTTTTTTTTTTTTTTTGAGACAGGGTTTCTCTTATAGTTCTGGCTGGCCTGAACTCACTTTGTAGACCTGGCTGGCATCGAACTCACAGAGATGCACCTGCTTCTGCCTCCCAAGTGCTGGGATTACAGGTGTGGGCCATCACGCCTGGCTTGGGTTGGCTTTTTTCAAAAAACTTTTTATTGGTTCTTTGTGAGTTTCCTATCATGTGCCCCAATCCCACTCATCTCCACATCCCCTCATATCTGCCCTTTGTCCTTCCAAACTCCTCCCTCCAATAAAAACACACACAAAGCAAAAAATAAAATGAAACAAACATAGAAAACATCTCCTCATAGCAGCTGTAGTGTGTCAGTGTGCCCCACAGTATATCCCTGTGTCCACACATCTTCAGTTGCAAAGGTCTGTTGCAGTGAGGCATTGGTCTGGTTCAAGGTCTCTGGCTTCTGTCCCAGCATCAATATTGGTCTTCATCAAGACTCTACCTTATTATTCTGTTTTTGTCGTGTGTTATGGAGATCCTGCAGCTTTGGATCAACAGGATGAGTCCTTTTATGTGGCCCTCAGCAGTTCACAGATGACGTAGATTTTGGCGTAGGCCAACTCAGAGGCCTGGATCTGGGTCTGGGTGGGAGCTGAGCTGGTCAGTCTTCTGGCTTCCTGCATCTACCCCTCCAGGATGATCTCTCCAGCTCTGCTCTGGCTAGGCCACCCAATGCCACCATCAGCAGAGTCGGCTCTCCCACTCTCGGTTTGTTTTTTGTTGTAGTTCTTTTTATTTTGTTTTCTTTTCTTTTCTGAAACGATACTTTAAAATAATAATAATAGTAATAGTAATAATAATAATTATTATTATTTTAGTAGCCCAGACTGACTTTGTTTATTTGTATATTCTCCTGCCTCAGCCTGCAAAAATAATAGGATTATAGTATGCCATGAGTAGTGAACTGGAAAGTGGATGGAGATGTGTACGTGGGTGAACAATTGCTTTAGACAAAGCAGTTAATCTAGAAGTCTCGGGGCTTCTGAGTGTATCATAAGGTGTGTGTTAGGTACTGTTAGGACGGTTTAATAAGTCACTGAGTTCTCAGAATGTTTTGCCTGGCAGGAGCAATTAGTTACACCTGTGAGTTAACAAGAGGAGCGATGCCTGGCCATAAATGAATGCAGTACTAATTTAGTGAAGGAGATGACCAGCATGCAATGTGTCAAGCTCTGAGCTAACGTCCATGGAAGAGCTATGGTCATCTGGGACACATGGAATCAGAGACTCTGCAGAGGCTGAGAAGAGCCTCCTGTGCAGAACGGGCATGGACTGAAGAAGAAAACTGAGATGAGTGTTTGTTTTGAATAGATTTTTGAGCTTAGGCAGCCAGTAAGTGACTGGATTAGATTCTGCTCACGTTGTACACATTTAGAATTCTCCAATGGTTAGAGGCCCAAAGCGTTCAGAAAGGAACAGCAGAAATAAGTGGGACCGAAGGCGACCTGTGCTGCTGTTCCTTTCTGTTTAAGGATCTGGTAATTTTTTAGGCGGGAGGGGAAATGGGTGCCACTTATGGATGATAAACCTTCGTAATAAACACATTACTGCCCGTACTCAGATTTCCGTGCTTCTTTGGGTCTTAATTTCTTAAAATGGCATATAAAACTGCTATGTAACATGTTTGTACACTTTCTTCTTTTTAATTTTGTTTTCTCTAGAGAAATGCTATGGTGAACTAGTGGAAGTTGAAAATAGTTTATTTCCCCTAAGTCCAGTCACTGTCTTTTAAACTGCACTGTGTGTAGGTAGAAGATGTGGGCCTGGTACTTTCACTCACCTGGCAGTTATTGCTCCTACTTTATTGTCCTTTGTCCTCTTCCTGCTTCCCTTCCTGAGACCATCATGGAAGTTATGAAGCAAAGAGAGAAACCAAGGGGAGAGGCCAATTTAGTCTTTTTGTACCATCATCCCTCAGTATCTAGGGAGAACCCTTCAGTACCTGGGGAGCATCCCTCAGTGCCTGGGGAGCATCCCTCAGTACCGGGGAGGCATTTCTCTGTGTCCAGAGAGCATCCCTCAGTACCTGGGGGAGCATCCCTCAGTACCTAGGGAGCATCCCTCTGTATCCTCTGAACATCCCCAGGAACTAAAATCCTGAGAGGCACAAACACTTTAAGTGATATGTCTCTCATGGGCTCATGTACTTGAACAGTTGGTCCCCAGTTGGCAGGACTATTTAGTGAAGTTATAGAACTTTTAAGGTGAGGAATTTTCTCAGGGGTGGGGAGAGGCGCGGGAGGAGTACCTGGCCAGGAGTGAGATTTGAGGGTTTATGGCCTCATTTCACCTCTCACTTGCTATTTCTGCTCCCTATGTGTGGTTAGGATATGGTTTCTCAGCTTCCTCTTCTGGCCACCTGCTGCCACACCTTCCCTGCTACTTATTATGGAGAGTCTCTCTGTCTGGAACCATAAGCTCAAATGAACTCTTTTTTGAAAACATCTATCTATCTATCTATCTATCTATCTATCTATCTATCTATCTATCATCTATCTATTTTATTACACATGAATAAAACAAACTACATACAGCAGGGAGAACCATGAGACAGTTGTGAGTTATATAAATGTTACATTCATAGTGTATTTGTCAAACTTGAAATAAACATCTTTCCTGTCTTGTTGGGTCTAAATTTCTGAATGAAATTCAATATCCATCATATCTCATCTCTATTAACCTAAATCTTTTATCCTGATCTTAAAAGATTTTATCTCTTAACCAACTAAACATGATTGTAAAACAAAACTATCTGGTCTTCAAGCCCCCTCAGAGACTTGAGAAGGAATAAAACTTAAATGCCTGAGTGAACCAGTAATGCAGGTTAGCAGCTTCCAAAATGAAGAAAATGACTGAGACAGTTTGCTGCCTGAACAGTCACCCAACACTCTCTATCACAGCAACCAAAAAGCAACTAATATAATTTTCCATGTGATGTTGTTTTAATCCAGAAATTCAGAACCTGAAGATACTAAAAGGCAACTACACTAATATTTTACTTATTAATATTAAATATTAATATTTAAGAATTTTCAAGTTAATTTGTTAAAGCAATGGTTCTCAACCCAGGGGTTCCCAACCCCTTCTGAGGTCAAACGGTGCTTTCACAAGAGTCACTTATCAGATACCTTGTATGTCAGATGTTTACACCGCGCCTCATAACAGTAGCAAAATTACAATTATGAAGTAGCAACAAAATAATTTTATGATGGGGGCGGGGGTCACCACAACATGAGGGACTGACTGTATTAAGGGGCTCCAGTGTTAAGACAGTTGAGAGCCATAGGACTCTAAGGACACTTCTGCTTCAAATACTTGCACATAAACACCCTTTAAGTTATTCAAGATGAAGTGAAGTCTTCAAGGGAAAGTGGGACAATTGCCCTCATGTGGAGACACAGGCCAGCTCTTCGTTCTTGCTGGGTATTGTCTTTGATCTTTCTGCTTGGCTTGATGAGGAATAAATTGGCCGAGAGATCTGAACTTAGAATTGCAAATGAGAAGCTTTTCTCTTTGCCCAATAAGCGGGCAGGACCGGCAACTTGACCTTCACTTTGCACCCAGAGCCAAAACAAATGCCAGACAATTCAAGCACTAAGTGAAAAAGAAAACTTGTAAACAACAAGGCAAGAGCCCTAGAAAAACAATCCATAGATGGTTAGCAAATATCTGCGTGGACAAAGACCACGAAATAGTAGAAGTCATGATCAAAGTCACGGGCAGATCTGAGTGAATGAGATTAATCTTTAAACGAATTAGCTGTATTCTAATTAGATGTCGTGGGGGGTGTGTGTGTGGATGGTCTTAGGTAGATTGGCTTTTAAGTGAATTTGTTTGGGAGGAATTGGCCAGCTCCTTCTCAGGGGAATTGTGATGGGAACAAAGCCAAGAAAGGGAAGAGAGAAGACAAGATACCACTGCTGGAGGCAAAGAAAGGATTGGCCTCTGGTCAGGCCCAGAAGACAGGTAGGAGGGCAGAGTTCTGAGTGAGTGGGAGGTGGTGGTAGTGGGGAAGAATAACAGAACTAATCAGAGGGGAAACTAAGGAGAGAGGGAACTAAGCAGAGAGGAAAGAGAGCAGTTGACAATTGGAGTTCCTGTCACTCACTGTAGGGAATTGTTTCTCACATTTCAGCTGGCAGAAGAAGGGGCTGTAAGGGGAAAATGGGAGGGAGGGAGGAATGGGAGGACACAAGGGATGGGATAACAATTGAGATGTAATATGAATAAGTTAAAAAATATATATATGGCTGTAGGCTTCATTAAGATGCACATTGCTGGGCCTGGGACCCGGAGCTGCTGAGTCAGTAGGTCTGGGTTTGGGCTGGAGAGTTATATTTCTAGAGGGTTCTGGAATGCTGCTGATGTTGAGAAAATGATGGGCTTACTTTGAGAACCACCACGTAGTTTGGGGATGGAGGTGATGTGAAGTGTTAGGCAGAATAGTGAGGCCAGGAACCCTGGGGAAGGATTAGAAAGGATTTGAACCAGATAAAGAGATGATTGAGATCTCTCTGTCTCTGTCTCTCTGTGTTTCTGTCTGTCTCTGTGTCTGTCTCTCTTTCTCTCTCTCTCTCTCTCTCTCTCTCTCTCTCTCTCTCTCTCTCTCTTTCTGTGTAAAGCTTCCCAAAGGCGTACTTTTAAGGGATAATAGACTTGAAACTTGAATATTGATTGTCCCCTTGGGTGGTGACTTGGCAGAACCTGGAGCGGCCAGAGCACTCAGCACAACTGTTCCTTGGCCCAAGTAACTTGTTTCAGAGGGTATGCATACATTATTATCAAATTTCATTTGTATGTAGTTTCTCGAAAAGCAAAAATGCTGAAGCCAAGTGCTTATTTTGTGGCAGGTGCAAGTGACACCTCTATGAAAAAGATCATATTTTTGTTATCCAGATTTATAAGAGGTGGAACTGGAGGCTTTTAGAGGTCAACCATTTTCTCAGTGTCCACGTGGCTGGAAACTGACAGATCCAGGATTAAAACCCTTGTCTGGCCTGTGTCCAGTCCTTGAACTTATAATCACAATGTCTGGCTTTTAAAGGATTTTTCCCATTATCTATATAGAGGTGAGCTTTAAAACCCTGACCCTGAAAGAGATTGCTTAGGAAGGAAGAGCATGTGGAGACAAATACCGAAGGAACCGATACCCAGCGCTTGCTGCAGAAATGGAAGAAGCAAGAAAGGAATTCACTGGTGTCATGTGCCTTGGAGATGTCAGGAAAGAAAAATACAAAGGGAAAATCTGAAGAGGTTATGGTATTTTTAGAGAAAGTCAGTAAAGAAATATCTCCTGTGTTAAAAGACAAAATTGAAACCAGCTTAGTATGAAGGCCTTCGCTGGCTTTTCTTTGTGGCTGTAGAATTTGCCAACACCTCCCTATTAGAATTACCATGTGCTTCAGGAGTTGAACAGATGAGGCTGGAATTAAAGACCAATAGGAGCTAAAGAGAACAGATGCAGAAAGGAGACAGGTCATTTCAAAGTTATTTTTCTTTCACAGGTTAAAGAAGGGGGGGCGGTCCTAACGATGCCAGCTAAGACACATTTATTTGGGGACTTGGCTGTTATCGCTTACCCTTCTAATTTCCCATAGGGTTAGATGAACAATTTAGCTTTGGTCAACGTGAAACTTTCTTTTAGCATGAGTAACTCCATTTTGGTTTGGTTTGTTGAACGGATAGCAGAAACCCAGTCAAAACCAATTGCCTCCTATAAATTCTATTCAGTATAAACGAAGTAAAGATGAAAATTCTTGTTGAGTGTTCTAGACATCAGTTTCTTCTTAACAAATAACCCCAGACTTAGTATCTTATAGCAATAGCATCTTTCACCAGGGGAGATAGCTCAGTGGGTAAAGTATTTGCTATGTACAGGAGGACCTAAGTTCTTGCCCCAAGAACCCATGTGAAAGAGCTGGGCATGGTGGTGCATGCTTTCATTCAAATACTGGGGAGGCTGAGACAGGAAGATCCCTGGCATTTGCTGCTTACCCAGCCTACTCAGTGAGCCTCAGGCTAGGGAGAGACCCTGTCTAGAAAACAAACTGAGAGCTCCTGAGAAATGACACTCCAGGTTGACCTCTGATCTCTACATGCACCCAAACACTCATACACATCTGTACACACATGAGCATATTTGTGAACACTCATATATACATGAAATTATAGCATCATTTACTTTTTCCTCACATTTGTGGATGTTTGGCGATTCTGCAGTTCCCAGTGGTGTGGCCTGTGGTGTAGGAAGTCTGCACCTGAAGGTTTGATAGGGCAGAAATTGTGATATGTGTATGACGTGTGACAGCTGTGAGTCCTGGTTGTTGAAGTTCACTGGGAATGAGGACAGTTGGTTATCTCCACATAGTTTATGCATTAAGTTTTGTTCACAGTGGTTCCAAGGAGCTGTGTTCTAAGTGTAGACGGCATACAAGTGGCAGTTTCCTGGGGCTGTTTGACTGTGGACCATACTTTCGATGGTTGGAGGCAAGCAGCCATTTTCACATTTCTTCCCTTATGGCCACTTTTACATGGGGCTTTCCAATATGACTTCTTGCTTTCTTCAAGCCATTGTAGGAGAGGAATGTAATGTTCCACAAGAACTGCAGAAGAACGTTCTACAAAACAAGCCTGTGTATCTTAACCATACATATATAATCAAATGCACCTTGTCACCTTTGTTTCCTCCTAATTAATAAAAGGGACTCCCAGGTCCTGCTTACATTCAAGAGAAGGGAACAAAGAAAATTATAAGTACTAGGAAATAGTTTGTCGGGTTCATCTTTGAAGTAATCTGCTTCAAGACTTAAATTTGATCGTAAACTATGAAATAGTGGCCTCACCAGCAAGAAAATCCATCTTAAGAGACAGGTTAGTGACATTTGGTGGGGGAGAGTCAAGGTCATGTGTAAGTGGACAAGATTTGGAAAAGAGGGTTTTTTTGTTTTGTTTTTTACTTTTAATATGTAGAAAAGGAGAACGGATAAAAGGGTTCCTAAGTGTGTAGAAGGGGTGTCAGCTTCCACCTCCCTGGTAGAGTAGGAGACAAAGTTCTCTGAGTTTACGAGTGGAAGCAGGATTTGTGGCTTGCAGAAGGTGGAAGATGATAGCTGAGACACAGACTATGGGGTGTCTTCTGTGGAAAATTGTTAATTAGAAGTGAAAAAGGGAAACAACTATGAAGGAGACAGGGAACCGCAGACACAGTCATCTTAGATTGTTAAACATGAATTTCTTTTGAGCTGTGGGCCAGTGATGCTGGCTACAATGCAGAAATGCATGATCAAGGTGCTGAAGCCATGTAAAGAGATAATATGAGGACAAGACTGCAGTTTTAAGTCCTAAGGGTAGAGGTTCTTCAAGGATAGGGTGCTGTGGGGTGGATAATAGTTCCAGTAATACCAAGGGAATGATAAGGAGAATTATTTTTTTTTTACATTTTATTTGACTTAAAAAATTATTTATTTATTATTATGTATACTGTGTCTTGTTTACATGTAAACTTTCAGGACAGAAGATGGCACCAGATCTCAATATAGATAGCTGTGAGCCACCATGTGGTTGCTGGGAATTGAACTCAGGACCTTTGGAAGAGCAGCCAGTGCTCTTAACATCTGAGCCATCTCTCCAGCCCTTATTTGACTTTTTAGCAAATGTTGAAAATTAGATTTCCTTCATCCTTGACTTTCACAACATAGACTCTGGTTTTCTCTTCCTGTCTAAAGCCTTCCTCTTTTCTATCCTCTGCCCATCTGCCAGCTCCACTGGCTGAAGGTGATCATCAGAGTTCCTCCTACAGGAATTTCATGGATTGAATTACTGTCAAAATGCCATGGTTTCTAGTCCTGGTTTTCTCATTAATTTTAACATATGCCCAGCTGCATGTGTGATCCACAGGCTTTAACACACACACTTAAAAGAAGGAGGAGAAGGAGGAGGAAGAGGAAGAGGAGAAGAGGAAGAAGAGGAAGGATGAGGAGAGGAGGAAGAAGAAGAAGAAGAAGAAGAAGAAGAAGAAGAA
>OU015752.1:10059889-10073307 GCA_907169655.1 Acomys percivali
AGTAACTTGTTTCAGAGGGTATGCATACATTATTATCAAATTTCATTTGTATGTAGTTTCTCGAAAAGCAAAAATGCTGAAGCCAAGTGCTTATTTTGTGGCAGGTGCAAGTGACACCTCTATGAAAAAGATCATATTTTTGTTATCCAGATTTATAAGAGGTGGAACTGGAGGCTTTTAGAGGTCAACCATTTTCTCAGTGTCCACGTGGCTGGAAACTGACAGATCCAGGATTAAAACCTTTGTCTGGCCTGTGTCCAGTCCTTGAACTTATAATCACAATGTCTGGCTTTTAAAGGATTTTTCCCATTATCTATATAGAGGTGAGCTTTAAAACCCTGACCCTGAAAGAGATTGCTTAGGAAGAGCATGTGGAGACAAATACCGAAGGAACCGATACCCAGCGCTTGCTGCAGAAATGGAAGAAGCAAGAAAGGAATTCACTGGTGTCATGTGCCTTGGAGATGTCAGGAAAGAAAAATACAAAGGGAAAATCTGAAGAGGTTATGGTATTTTTAGAGAAAGTCAGTAAAGAAATATCTCCTGTGTTAAAAGACAAAATTGAAACCAGCTTAGTATGAAGGCCTTCGCTGGCTTTTCTTTGTGGCTGTAGAATTTGCCAACACCTCCCTATTAGAATTACCATGTGCTTCAGGAGTTGAACAGATGAGGCTGGAATTAAAGACCAATAGGAGCTAAAGAGAACAGATGCAGAAAGGAGACAGGTCATTTCAAAGTTATTTTTCTTTCACAGGTTAAAGAAGGGGGGGGCGGTCCTAACGATGCCAGCTAAGACACATTTATTTGGGGACTTGGCTGTTATCGCTTACCCTTCTAATTTCCCATAGGGTCAGATGAACAATTTAGCTTTGATCAACGTGAAACTTTCTTTTAGCATGAGTAACTCCATTTTGGTTTGGTTTGTTGAATGGATAGCAGAAACCCAGTCAAAACCAATTGCCTCCTATAAATTCTATTCAGTATAAACGAAGTAAAGATGAAAATTCTTGTTGAGTGTTCTAGACATCAGTTTCTTCTTAACAAATAACCCCAGACTTAGTATCTTATAGCAATAGCATCTTTCACCAGGGGAGATAGCTCAGTGGGTAAAGTATTTGCTATGTACAGGAGGACCTAAGTTCTTGCCCCAAGAACCCATGTGAAAGAGCTGGGCATGGTGGTGCATGCTTTCATTCAAATACTGGGGAGGCTGAGACAGGAAGATCCCTGGCATTTGCTGCCTACCCAGCCTACTCAGTGAGCCTCAGGCTAGGGAGAGACCCTGTCTAGAAAACAAACTGAGAGCTCCTGAGAAATGACACTCCAGGTTGACCTCTGATCTCTACATGCACCCAAACACTCATACACATCTGTACACACATGAGCATATTTGTGAACACTCATATATACATGAAATTATAGCATCATTTACTTTTTCCTCACATTTGTGGATGTTTGGCGATTCTGCAGTTCCCAGTGGTGTGGCCTGTGGTGTAGGAAGTCTGCACCTGAAGGTTTGATAGGGCAGAAATTGTGATATGTGTATGACGTGTGACAGCTGTGAGTCCTGGTTGTTGAAGTTCACTGGGAAGGAGGACAGTTGGTTATCTCCACATAGTTTATGCATTAAGTTTTGTTCACAGTGGTTCCAAGGAGCTGTGTTCTAAGTGTAGACGGCATACACGTGGCAGTTTCCTGGGGCTGTTTGACTGTGGACCATACTTTTGATGGTTGGAGGCAAGCAGCCATTTTCACATTTCTTCCCTTATGGCCACTTTTACATGGGGCTTTCCAATATGACTTCTTGCTTTCTTCAAGCCATTGTAGGAGAGGAATGTAATGTTCCACAAGAACTGCAGAAGAACGTTCTACAAAACAAGCCTGTGTATCTTAACCATACATATATAATCAAATGCACCTTGTCACCTTTGTTTCCTCCTAATTAATAAAAGGGACTCCCAGGTCCTGCTTACATTCAAGAGAAGGGAACAAAGAAAATTATAAGTACTAGGAAATAGTTTGTCGGGTTCATCTTTGAAGTAATCTGCTTCAAGACTTAAATTTGATCGTATACTATGAAATAGTGGCCTCACCAGCAAGAAAATCCATCTTAAGAGACAGGTTAGTGACATTTGGTGGGGGAGAGTCAAGGTCATGTGTAAGTGGACAAGATTTGGAAAAGAGGGTTTTTTGTTTTGTTTTTTACTTTTAATATGTAGAAAAGGAGAACGGATAAAAGGGTTCCTAAGTGTGTAGAAGGGGTGTCAGCTTCCACCTCCCTGGTAGAGTAGGAGACAAAGTTCTCTGAGTTTACGAGTGGAAGCAGGATTTGTGGCTTGCAGAAGGTGGAAGATGATAGCTGAGACACAGACTATGGGGTGTCTTCTGTGGAAAATTGTTAATTAGAAGTGAAAAAGGGAAACAACTATGAAGGAGACAGGGAACCGCAGACACAGTCATCTTAGATTGTTAAACATGAATTTCTTTTGAGCTGTGGGCCAGTGATGCTGGCTACAATGCAGAAATGCATGATCAAGGTGCTGAAGCCATGTAAAGAGATAATATGAGGACAAGACTGCAGTTTTAAGTCCTAAGAGTAGAGGTTCTTCAAGGATAGGGTGCTGTGGGGTGGATAATAGTTCCAGTAATACCAAGGGAATGATAAGGAGAATTATTATTTTTTTTTTACATTTTATTTGACTTAAAAAATTATTTATTTATTATTATGTATACTGTGTCTTGTTTACATGTAAACTTTCAGGACAGAAGATGGCACCAGATCTCAATATAGATAGCTGTGAGCCACCATGTGGTTGCTGGGAATTGAACTCAGGACCTTTGGAAGAGCAGCCAGTGCTCTTAACATCTGAGCCATCTCTCCAGCCCTTATTTGACTTTTTAGCAAATGTTGAAAATTAGATTTCCTTCATCCTTGACTTTCACAACATAGACTCTGGTTTTCTCTTCCTGTCTAAAGCCTTCCTCTTTTCCATCCTCTGCCCATCTGCCAGCTCCACTGGCTGAAGGTGATCATCAGAGTTCCTCCTACAGGAATTTCATGGATTGAATTACTGTCAAAATGCCATGGTTTCTAGTCCTGGTTTTCTCATTAGTTTTAACATATGCCCAGCTGCATGTGTGATCCACAGGCTTTAACACACACACTTAAAAGAAGGAGGAGAAGGAGGAGGAAGAGGAAGAGGAGAAGAGGAAGAAGAGGAAGGATGAGGAGAGGAAGAAGAAGAAGAAGAAGAAGAAGAAGAAGAAGAAGAAGAAGAAGAAGAAGAAGAAGAAGAAGAAGAAGAAGAAGAAGAAGAAGAAGAAGAAATAATTTCTTTCTGGGATCTGTTTCCTTCCGGCCAGTGTTCTCTGTCCCACAATGCACCACCACTTACTTATTGGCTCAAGTAGTAAGCTCGGTTTCATCCTCGATTCCACTCTTTCTTCTCTTTCACCCTGCACCCACTGCATCTCCCTTTCTCTTGTCTCTGCTGTTACCCTGTTCTAACCACCACTGTTGTTTTACCTGATCACTCCATTAGGCCACACACTGCCTCTCTGCTGGGCCTTGCAGTGTTTCCTTCCCCCTTGTAGCCAAAGGAAGTTTGTAAACCACAGCTCTTGTGAGGTCAAAACCAACCACCTCAGTGCCCCCCCCAACACCCCTCCCCAGTCCTGCCTTATACAAACCAATGAATTTGTGTTACTCATAGAATAAATAATACTTACTGATAACTTGTTTCATCCAGGGAGCTATTCATGCTGCAGTGTTAAGTCACCAATTCTTTAGCAAGCATCCTGTTTCAGGACATTGGTTAACTGGTCCTAGAGCACTCCATAGCCTCAAATTGTGTATCCGGCATGTTTCAACACACTTTTCAAGGTCATGTTTACAGGTACAAGGTTTGGGAAGCCTTCTTTCTGCTAGGTTCAACTTTGTTTGAGAAACTTAGACCTAAAGTCTACAGAATTCTGTTTGCATTGTGTCTCTAGCACTTCTTGATTTTATGACCTTTTGTGCCGGAAGTGTTTTTCACACTATGACACTATATGACAGTTACTCAGTAAGTGTCTGTTGAAAGAATTAATGAATATTGAATGCAAAATTTCCAAAATTAACAGATTCCAAAGAGAGTCAGGTGTGATTACATTATAGTCTGAAGGGCCATGGTCTTTAATGTGGCCTGTTACTTCCTGTGAAACAATCATGTGGCATGTTGATTTTTTTTCTTTCTCTACTCATTTTTCATCTATCTCTTTGTTTTCTATTCTAGGTTGTAATGTACCTTGGCACGGTTGATCTTCACTATCTGAGATCATATCCCATTAAACTGGTGTGGTGGTGGTTGGTTCTGAGAAAGGACTTAGATCTTGGTGGAACACAGAGCTAAGTGAGGGGCTGTAGGCCTTGGTGTGAGGTCCTCAGAGAATCAGAGTCCGCAACACCTGAGAAATGTGAATTCTCACATCCAGACTGAGATTAGAGGGCACCATGGTCTGTGCCACAGCCCTTCCAAATGGCCCTGACTCAGATGAGAGGTAGAGAACCACATTGGCTTGAGCTGTTGCCCACCAATTTTTTTCTTTCTTTCTTTCTTTCTTTCTTTCTTTCTTTCTTTCTTTCTTTCTTTTTTTTTTGAATTTTTTTTTGTCTTTTGTTTCTTTGCCTACCAATTTCATAATCACAGCTGATGACCACTTGATCTGTTTTTCTATCCTCTTCTCTAAAAAGGTTTTCTATAAAGATGGCATTAGAAGGTGGAATTCAAAAATATTGATAAAAAAAGAAACCATGTCTTGAGAGCATTGCTTGCTAGTTTGAGAACCTAGTGTTTGCCAACCAGGACTTGTGTTGAAATCAACGTGGTGATGAAACTTCAAAGGGTGCTTGAGACAAAGCAGAGCGGGGTGGATGGACTGAGGGCCCTTCCTCTCTCCAGGACTACCATCCTGAGTATTCTGTTCTTGAATGGAGGCCATTATTTCTTTAGTGAAAGCTACAAAAATCATCCCACATCTTCTTCTTGCATTTACCAACATCATTTGCATAAATCCTACTTGATAGTTATCAAGGCATTCATAGGATATGTGTGATAACAATCCAATCATACGAAATTCCAGTCTCAGAGAATGTGGTTTAGGCTTTGGGTGAATTCCACATAGACTTTAAATCTCATCCTCTTCACATAGCTAGCTGGTCTGTGTGGCCTCTTAAAAATGTTGTTTTCAAAATCAGACATAAAAGCTGCACTATCATTGTTTTGCATGTGATTGCTGAGTCAGAGATCCACCTCTAATCCAGGAAAAAAAATAGGCAGCTAGAATGGAGCCTAGAGAAAATACAGGCTCCCCAAAAAAAAGAGCTTAAACTTTGCCACTTGCATAGTGGCACAGTGGGATCCTGGCTCTTTGAGTTCTTGCCCTATATAAACAATAAGAGACTACTTCTCATTAACCCCTGGCACCTCACTCCAAATGGAAGGACAAGTGATGTTATAAAGCTTACTACCTAACAAAAGATGGGCTACCCGTATCTATACTCTATTCAAAATGTGGGTTCCTTTCTCCAGAAGCTGGGCTGAGAATCTGGTCACACACAGAGTTTTCTTCAGCCTTCTGGAGGCTAGCTGAAGAAAGTTCAGTCCTGAGAACCTGTCACAAAGAAGGCCTTCTGTGCAGGGAGGGAGCACAGGGCAGCCACACTTGGCTGGGGTTGAGACAATAAAAATCTGTGTCCCTTCCAGAGGAAGAAGGGAGCCTCTGGCTTGTGAAAGGTTAAAATAAAGACAGTCAAGAGCCAAATAACTAGATTTTAATTCACTAAGCTTAATGATAAAAGAAAGACAAGGACAGAGAGCTATGGGGGAGAAGTGGGGAGTGTGCTCCAAACCTTCCAGCCTCTGGGTTTTTAAACTAAGCATACTTGAATAGCAAGAGACACTCCCAGGACACTTCCTGGGCTTGTCTCCAGGGCACCTTTGATATGTTTTTCTTCAAAGAGCCAGCTTTTGACACCTTTTGTGTGGGTTAGAGTCTGCAAGGAACTAGTTTTTTTTGGGTCTAGTTTGGATCTGAGGGGTTGTTACCAGCAGGAGGGTCTGCTCACCTATGCAGGAGCACTAAGCTTACTGGGAGGGAGCCTCTCCTCAGCCTGCAGACAAGGACCCACATACAAACAACTCAGAAGATAAGACCAAGCAACTTTTCTCAGGTGTATAATATTCCCTCCCTCTCCCTCCCTCCCCCCTCACTTCTCTTGCACCCATACCTCTTCCTCTCAGTTAATCTGTGGTGTTCCTATCCACAGTGTGTCTTTTTGTTGTTGTTGTTTTTAGACTTTCAATTTTCTCATCTTTATAAGAATTACAGGTATCATTCTGTCACTAGGCAGTTTGCCGGAGATAATTTTATTTTATTTATTTTTTAAATATATTTTATTAATTTAATCTTATTACATCTCAATGGTTATCCCTCCCTTGTATCCCCCCATTCTTCCCTCCCTCCCATTTTCCCCTTATTCCCCTTCCCTATGACTGTTCCTGAGGGGGACTTCCTCCCCCCTGTATATGCTCACAGGGTATCAAGTCTCTTCTTGGTAGCCTGCTATCCTTCCACTGAGTGCCACCAGGTCTCCTCATCCAGGGGACGTGGTCAAATATGGGGCACAAGAGTTCATGTGAAAGTCAGACCCCACTCTCCACTCAACTGTGGAGAATGTCCTGTCCATTGGCTAGATCTGGGTAAGGGTTTGAAGTTACTGCACGTATTGTCCTTGGCTGGTGCCATAGTTTGAGCAGGACCCCTGGGCCCAAATCTGCCTATCATAATGTTCTTCTTGTAGGTTTCTAGGACCCTCTGGATCCTTCTACTTTGTCATTCTCCCATGCCTCTCTCACCACAGTGTATCTTTATTAAAACTTGTAGTAGAGATTCTGGTCTAGTAAAATCTTTCTTGTCCATGTGGGGTGTTATTATTCCAAGCGAGACATGGAGTTTCTGCTTGGCATTTAGCAGGGCTGGCTCCCACCATTCCTCAGCATGCACCCAGCAGAGCAAATGAACAGAATTCTCTCAAGGATTTATCACCAAGAGTTCTGAGCAGAGATGAATCAGTCGGCTGACACAGTGGAGAAGACTTGGTGGGAAATGTATACACATATGTTTCTTACCCGTGCGAGCATACAGAAGAAATCTATGTATAGTGAGCAAAATCTGGCAAGGAAAACAAAAGCTCTCCTTTCTTGGCTTACTCCAACTGCATAAAAATAGTGCTTGACAATCACAGGAAAAGTTTGCAAGCTGTTGTGAGTTAACGGGCATGTGCACAACCCCTGAAAGAATCCAATCAGCATCTTACTGCCTGCCTGCTGCCTTCAGAGGTCAGAGGTCAGCTTTTTGTCTTCTTCCATGATGGCTTCACAAGAATGGTTTCAAGGAACTCTTATGCTCAGGTGCTAGGTAAGTGTCAGGAAGGAAAGCTTTCTTTGAGGTGGTTGAAATTGAGATGACCTGGCAGGATGATGTGCAGGTCTTGGTGAGGATGGGGGTGAGTATCAGCAGGGGGCTGCAGTGGACTGTGTGGACCCTGACAGATACACAACATCATCTATTACTTCTAGCGTTGAGCACTCTTAGAATTTGAGTCGCTGGACATTAAGTTTCTGGTGATTGGTCTAGAGAGATGGCTCAGTGGTTAAGAGGACCCAAGCTCAGTTCCAAGTGCCCGGGACCAGTGGCTCACCACCACCTGTAACTCCAGCTAACACATAGACTGGATGTCGGTTCTAAACTCTATATAGAAACCGCTATATAATGTCAATGATGGCCCACATCTGTGACAGGGTCCCTTAAGAATGTAATGTGGGTCAAAGTTTCCCATTGTTTAGTGACGTCACAGGTTCAGTATCTTACTGCAATGTATTGCACATTGTTTGAAGCAATGCAAGTCAACCTGCTGTTCCATTAGTCATGTAAAAGCATAGTAATATGGTTATAGCATGTTAAGTTAATATACATAGTATGTTGATAATTAGTGACAGTGTTACTTGGTTAGGATCTTGCACTGTCTGGTTAACACTATTTGCAATGCTGGGGATTAAACCTTGAGCCTCACACTTTTAACCAGTACTTTAGAGTATCTTCTTTCCACTCAGACTTTTAAAGTAAACTGTAAAACAGCCTCAGGCAGGTCCTCCAAGAGCTGTTTGGAAGAGGAGGTGTCATAGGGGTTGACAGCTGCAAGGGTGTTAGAACCCCCTCAGCGCTTCTCTTGAGACATGAAGTGGACATGCATAAACCTGACCTGGGTAGGCTGAGGGTAATGTATGTGTTAGTGTCTTAGTTTTTAACAAAACATTTAAAAAGTCAAACTCAAAGCTTTTTAATAGAAAAAAACCTTAAAGAGTGTTGGCATATAGAAATAAAATATTTTGTACAATTAGACCAACATGGTTGTGTTGTAAGTTAAGTATTATTATAAAATTGTGAAAAAAAGTTTTTAAAGATTTATTGGTGTGTGTGTGTGTGTGTGTGTGTGTGTGTGTGTGTTGTGTGTGTGTGTGTGCACCCACAATGGCCAGCAGAGAGGTGTTGGATGGTGAAATTCATTGGAGCTGAAATCATCTGTAGCTGTGAGCCTGAGCTTAGGAGCTGAACTTGGGTCCTCTGGAAGACATCTTTACAGTCCCCTGAAGAAGTTCTAGAAAACCATGAAAGTTGATGAAATGTAAAAGTTTCCATAAGCTAAGTCCAATGTTTATGGCTGACCAAGGTTGTCAGCTTGAGCAGAGTGAATGGTACCCAGAAGGCTAGTGAAGCACATTCTGCATGTGTCTGTGACAGTGTCCCCAGAGCGCCTAGACCTTGAAAGCTCTGACCTGATGAGTGGGCTAATATCTTTATGGATTCATAATTTTGGCAATTAAAAACCTCTTCCCATACTGGAAGTTGTGCCCACTTGGAGGAAAATAGACCACCGAGGGCATGCCCTAGGTGGTGACAGCTTGTCTTAGCTCTTTATTTGGAGGTGAGAATCTCTAGCCCTTCACTTTAACTGCCATGATGCTCTCTAATCAATCACACGGGGCAAAGTAACTGTAGACTGAACCCTTTGAAAATATGAGTCAAAGTCTCATTCGTTCTTTAAATTGTGTTCATTAGGTACTTGGTTACAGCTATGAAAGACTAACTAATACACTGCATTTATTTTTAAAAAGAAATGAGTACTTTTTGTAATTTCAGTGTAGCCTATGTGTATTGCCAAATCTCCCATTAGTATTCAATACAGTAACACATTAAGTGCAATAGGCTATAACATAGATGTATACTCCATGATGTTTGTGCAATGATGAAATGCCATAATGATGAATATTTCAGAATGTGTTATCATCAAAGCATTATTATCTACTTGAGAAAGCATTGTGTACTAGGCATGTGTGACGTTAGGCTTTGAAGTGAAGGTACCACTCTTTTTTGGACATATATAATAATCTTTGTCCATCACTAAGTACATGACAATTTCAACTTACTCACCACAACCCTACAAGGTAGCTTCTTCTTCTTCTCCTCCTCCTCCTTCTTCTTCATCATCATTTAATAGTATGGTATTAGAAACAATCACATTCTATCAGCCTTGATTTTTCTTATCAGTCAAAGATTAATAAATCGAGTCCCAGAGAGATTGAGTAGCTTCTCCAAGGCCACACAGCTGGTTGGTGGCAGATATAGGATTCAGCCAGTTGCTGCCTAGCTTCAGTCTGGGCATCACACCAATATAAGCTACTGAAATAATCAGAACAGTGTAGAGATTGAAGTTGAAGGTAACACTAGGAGCTTCAGTTTGTTTTGTGTGGCAAACAAGAGCCACTTAGTACATCATAAATGTCAGTGAGTGTGGTATAAATGGCGTTCACATAGCTGTTGGCTGGGTGAGATGTGAAAACTCATCAGTAGGTTTTTAGCACTCTTTGCTAACTCTCTTTTGCCTATAGAGAGAATTTATGCTTTTGTCTTCTTTTTGGACTCTGCATCACTTCTGAATCCCTTCTCCTTCATTTCTCTCCCCTTCTCTTTCTTTGTGCCTGTGTACATGTTTGTGTATGTGAATACACATGTTTGTGTATGTGCACCCATGGAAGTTGTGATTGATGTTGGATATCTTGCTTAAGTTCTCTCTATCTTGGTTTTGGGGGAAGGATTTCTCACTAAACCTAGTGCTTGCAGTTCAGCCTGACTGGCTAGCTGGCAATTCCCAGGGGTCATCCTGTCTCTGCTTCCCTAGTTCTGGGGTCACAGGTGTATATCTGTACCAAGCTTTTCAGATGGGTGCTAGGGATCTAAACTTAGGTCTTGTGCTTGCTAAGCAAGCAGTATCCCAGCTGAACCATATCTTTAGGTCCTTGAATCTCTCATTTAGTAAGAACTGGAGATCTGGCTTCTTGAAGAAGCAAGCAATGGAGGTACTTCATGTGGTAACGTTTAGGTTTGACCTGCAGAATATTCTGACTGTCCTAAAGCTAGATTTTTAACCCAATCAAAAGCCATGGTGCACACTTCTGCACTGTGACTCTCAAAGATCAAACCCAATATGTCACTGGAGTTTAATTTCTCTATTGTCAGTTTAGTCTGTTTTTTTTTTTTTAAATTGGCATGAACTGTAGCTGGCCTAATGTTTTACTGCATGCTGTGGTGTCATTTAAACATGCACAATTATGGCAAGAAGTCAAGAGGCAACTATAGTAAAAGAAATATATCTCAATAAAAGCGGGACTAAACGATCAAGACGTCACATGGCTGTATCAGCAAACCAAAACTCGAGTATACAGAAGCTGAGGGAAAGAATGTTTCCTTTGTAGTAAATCCTAGTCTCAGATCTTTCACTCTCTGTATACTTACTTGTGTAGAATCTAATATACATTATGGTTAGAATCAGTTGGGGGCCACTGCCATGTCCTGCAAGCCTGGTCCTTGAAACCTGGCTAGGTCTACTGGGGAATGAGGAAACGACAGAGATCGAAGACATGACAGATAAGCTGGCATTGGGTTGTATGTGCTTTCTTTGGAGGAGTGCACCCTCTATGTAATTCAGAAACTCAGCTAGTTTATTATGTAGACTACAAGACGACGAGGCTAGCTGGTATTAATAGGGGGTCTTCCTAGGAGAATACTTTCATTTTGTAAACACTGCAGTGGATGCTTTCTGCACACTGTCAGCATTTGTGTATGGATGAGGGAAAGGCTTTATTTACCATTTCCTTGAGGCTGACCTGGAGAGAAGGCTTTGCCATTTCCATGAAAGTGAGGGTTGAGGTCCTTGACATTGATGTGCTCATATCAACAACATAGATTCACTCAGGACTTTATCCTTGCCTTACACATGAACTCCGGGCTTCCTCCACTCCCAGGGGCATAATATAATGACTATGTCAGAAAAATGGAAGGAACAGTTGGCAGCTTAATTTCATCTATTTAGGGTGCATGAACTTTGTGCTAACCATTATTTAACACACACACCATTTAACACACACGACTTTCCATTTTTACTAAGATACATTAGAAAGTGATGGAAATAATAGAAACAGTGAAAACCATCAAATCAAATATTTGTCTCTCAAGTGTCTACTGGATATACTTGATACACTTGTGTGGACTGGAGTGAACTAATTCACTTCTGAAATTAGAGGTGGTTTCAAAGAGCCAGGCAATGCTTCCAGAACTATATAAATAACATTCAAACACATGACACAGAAGTGTGATAATGCTTGGGCTGGATCAAGATCATATGTCCTTAACCTTACAGAATATCTCTAGTGAGTTGAATTGTGTATGCAAGTTTTGTAAATATACAAACATATAACACACATATATACAGTATAGTCAAATGCTAGAAGCAGTAGATTGTGACATATAGTACAAGTGTGTCATAGACTATGGCATCTAGATCCATGTAAATCTAGTCTGTGGTTTGAAAGATGAAATAAATCAAGTGATCAATTAATCAGAATATATTTCTGTTACCAAGGAAGGAAATCTCTCTCTCCCTCTCTCTCTCTCTCTCTCGTGTGTGTGTGTGTGTGTGTGTGTGTGTGTGTGTGTGTGTGTGTGAGCGCGCGCTTGTAAAATTTCTAAAAAGCCTGGACTGACAAGATAGATCAGTGAAGTGAATAAAGGATCTTATAGACCAAACCAGTGACCTGAATTTGATTCCTGAGACCTGATGGTGGAAGTGAACTATTGTTTCCTCACATCCATATGCATTAATAATAATAATAAATAGAACATAAAAACTATGCTTTTTATATGTACATCCATTTGAATGCATGTATGTACTCCACACACTTCTTGTTCTCTGGAGAGATGAGCTGCTCGCCCCCTTTGACTGCCTATACTACCCCCCAGCAGGGATGGAAAGTGAGGATGGTCAGCACTGCTTTGTGAATAAACCAGTGGCCAGCACCAGGCTCTCCTTTACTTCCTTGAGCTCAGTGAGCTTCTGCACATATGTTTGCAGTATAAAATAAGAGAGCCAAGAATCCCCATTTGTATGCCACCAGCATTCTCTCCAGACTGTAGCAACTCTGAAAGAGATATTCACATACACCGCACTCCTTTTCTGGCTAAAGTAATGAGGCTGTTCACTGATTTTTAAGCTGTCATTTCAAAGACACAATGGTGGGAAAATTGATCTATAAGTATTAAAGCATTCTTGGTCTGTGGCATTAAGGCGATATGAAAGGATAATATTCCCTTCTAGACTAGAATTTATTAAGCATTTATTGGAGCCTATTATTGACACTCATTTCTCTCTAGAAAATCTTTCTGATTGGCAAAGCTAGAGTATCACCAGCAGTGGAAAGCGAAAACTCCCTACCCACTGGGCTAGAAGAGTATATAATGGAATCTTGAGACCTTCCTTTTGATTTGTAAGTTATGTGGATAACTAAAGGGTTCAGAAGGGTGTGTCCTGTGGTCTGGAATTTCAAGTCATCATTGCTTTGTGGTGTTTCCCTTCTATGTATAACTGCCTGGCTTTTATTAATCCTGGGTTGCTGGTGTGGTCCTTCCATGTTAAGACCATACATGGAAGGTTGAAAAGATGCCTAATAAACCAAGCTTTGGGAAAGACTTTGTTTTTCTTGCAGAGTGGGTTGCCTATAAGAGGAAAAAGAGGCTATTTTGGGATTCTTTTTTATATTCTGTTAATGTCAGCTCTGTTGAAACTCTTTGATTCTTCTACCCTGTTGCTTAGAAACATTTTATTAAATGTTGTCAGTGCTTCAATCTGATCTGATTTAAAATGTTATTTCTGTCACTGTAAAGTGAGCTCTTTGATTTGCCTTTTTCCATTTTCCAGTGACTGTGTTCTTAGTTATTTATAGCTATTAAAATGTTCTATTGACAGGACATGATGGATTGAGGAG
>OU015752.1:10082516-10108565 GCA_907169655.1 Acomys percivali
CTCCTTATCTCCCAGAGACCTTTGCCTGGTCTCATCATCTCCCAGAGTCCTTTGTCTGGTCTCCTTATCTCCCTTCGTTGAGATCTTTTCAACTCTCTACCTTTATCTTATCCTTTTCTTCCCAAAGTTTTCCAAGTTTGTCCCAATTAAAGTTCAGTTTCCCCCTGGAATTTCATGAAGGTTTTTTATCTCTTAATCATGGAGACATTTATTATTATTTATTGATGTTTCTATTGCTATCATTGTCTACCCTTCGTACAAATTCTACCAGAAGGTAGAGTCTCTGAGAACAGCAGCCATTTTTTTGGTTGGCTTTTCTGTTCTCTTTGGTGTCTGTCTGTTAGGTCCATGGCTGTTGCAGACACCCAGTAAATAAAGCTCAGTTACTGAAGAGAAACAGACTTTCTGCCAAAATTTCCACATATCCAAACCTTATCGTCATCTGATTGCAACTAAATGTACTCAAATATCTCTTTTCTTCCTCTTTCTTTCTTTCTTTCTTTCTTTCTTTCTTTCTTTCTTTCTTTCTTTCTTTCTTTCTAAATTCAAGACAAGGCTTCTCTGTGTAGCTCTGGCTGATCTGGAACATATTCTCTAAACCAGGCTGGCTTTGAATTCAGACAAATGCCTGCCTATGCCTCCTGAGTGCTGGAATTAAAGGCATGTTCCACCATGCCTGGCTCAAATATTTCTTAAAAGGAAAATAATTTATTTATTGAGGAGGTGATGAACTCAGAGTCACATCAATTTCAACTGTGTATCCATATCTTAGTTTTCTGTTTTAGGGACATTCTGTATGAAAAAGAGCTTGAAAACCAGACAAATGCTTTGGGAATATACTATAAATTGACAGGTATTTTCAGACTCTCCATATAAACATTATTATTTGAGCTTTACAAAATAAATGCAGACAGACCACTACGTCCTGATGAGCCAAAGCACATCAGCATACAGGTGATGGATATTTATAAGAATGAATGCTTGTTTCCCCCCTGGCAGACATTGCTTATCAAGGTTAGTGCATGGCTGTTCATTGTAGGCCTTCTGGTGTGGATACCTAATTATGTCATTACCAGCCAGATCCAGGAGAATCCTATTTAATCTCATGACCCCCAAATTAACCGAAAGCCAGTTGAACAAACACCCATGTGTGAGGGATTCCAAGAAATGCCTACAAATATGCTTCACATTTTATCTTTATGCTTTAGAGCTATTTGTATTACATTTAATTCAGAGTGCAAAACAGAAGCAGACCTACAGGCTATTAGATCAGAAAAGCTAAACAGTAAATACACTCTATTCATTTTCAGGAACATTTTTTCCTTACTGAATAAGAAGATCAACTCTGTATCAAAGGAGGATTTGTTCTGATTCAATTAGTCTAAGGACAGATTACAAGATAAGTGCTTTTATAATTGGCAAAATTAAGTTCCTAAGTGTTTAGCAAGAACAAGTCATATTTTATTTGTATAATATTCACAACAGGGCCCACCTTCTGCCCTCAACTTTATTTAACAGATCCTTTGTCAAGTGGAGATCACAGAGGCTCACAGGTGCTCTGAGACATGGCCAGGAGGTATGGATTGACAGAGTTTCTGTCATTTAGTTAAATAATGCCAAGAATCCAGTTCCTTGTGATTCTGCAGATGCTGGAAGAGAGGTTTTCAGGGAAATTTGGCAGGCAAGAAGGCCCACCCTCAAGTGCCAGGTCACAGAGAACTCTGAGGCTCAAGGCCCTTCTCAGGATAAGAGCACAGTGCTTATAGAGTTCAGCCTTTCAGATCAGTATGACAGAGGCCATAAACTTAGGCAAAAAAGTTTAGAATCTGGCTTTACATCCCATCCTCACCCCTATCTGCAGAATTACTTGTACCTTTAAGATTGTAGCGTTAGAGTCAAAGTGTGCTGATTTGGATGTAATAGTGTTTGTACAGTGTCCTGAACAAAAGTGAGAGAGATAGTAGATTTCACTCTTGGCATTCCAAGATCTCTACGTGCCATATGATGGACTGATTCTGCCAGTATAAACTCATCACTCTTGATTTTTCCACAGCTCCTATTTTTTGAGAGTTATCAGAATGGGTTGCAACCTTAGTGGGATGTGTTTTTTCTCTTTCCAGTTGTCAGTAGTGTGCTGGGATGTGTTTAATACATGTATGTAAGAAGCATAGAATATGGGCTGTGTAGATGTGCACACAATTTGCCATATGGGGAGACAGTTTTTGCAGAGTCCATATGCAAGTTGCTATAGTTTTATTTCTTGCGTGTGTGTGTGTGTGTGTGTGTGTGTGTGTGTGTGTGCGCGCGCGCACAATCATGTGCACACATATGCATGTTTGTGTGAGAGAGTATACATGTACCTATGAAGGCCAGAGGTCAAGCTCAGTTATTATTTCTCAGAATGGCTGTCCACCTTGCTTTTATTTTGGGATAAAGCTCACTGGGTCCTGAGGTTCTCTGTTTACGCTAACTGGCCAGAGAGCCTCATGGATCTTTCTGCTCTGCCTCCCATGTCCACCATGGTTGGCCCTTTACATAGTGTGAGAGCTCAAAGTTAGGTCCTCTGCAGGCACTTTATGGGTTGAGCTAACTCCCCAGCTCCAGTTGTTTCTTTCTTACTGTGTATAAGACAGGGCAAAATGAGGATGCATATTGTCATGGACTCAAACTAAAGAGAAGACTCACAGGTTTGCCTACCTGTAGCAAAATATTGTAATACCAAGAAAGTAATAGGAAATGTCAAATTTTGCTATTGAGAAGTTGAGTATAAACAAAAATCTAAAACTGTGAAATATATCATGTGAAGAAGAAAAAACAGAGTACAACTTCAAATAATTTTGAACCTCATAGTTGGAGTATAGATACAGATTTTTATTCTTAACCTCGCAGTTGAGCAGAATCCACTGAATAGCTGTGTTACTGACGAGGCAATTAGAAGGCACGTTTTTGAGGATGATGAACCAAAGTATTCCAATGACTTCATCACACTCTGAATAAATGAGCATTTGAAAGATGCCTTAATGTTGCTACTTGAATGAAAGTCTGACGTCCACTATTGGTGGAGATAATTTCTTGAAAAAGAGCTGACAACTTGATTTTTAAAAACGGTACATCAATTAACTTATTACCAAATGCTTTAAGCACGGAGATTATGCCTGTTAAAGAAATAACAATTGAAGAGATTTCCCGACTGAAAATTGGGTAGTGAATGTAATTTTTTATGATTTTACTGACCAATTTACATATGCTAATAAAGATATGATAGGCCTTGTGTTACAAATTGGTATCTAGGCATGGCTATCCATGGTTGACTGTATGAAGGAGCTGCTGTTTAATATTCTCGGTCTTCTTAGGCAGCTCCGGCCTTCATTTTCCAAGAGGCTGGATTCAGGATGCTCCCTTTTGCCGATGAGCATCATCTCCACCAACCGTCTTGACATCTCCTTGGATGTCCCTGCTCTTATTTTCTTTAACATGCTTGCCATTTCAGTGGGCCAGGTAGATGAATGCCGCCTCCACACCGTCCCGCGCCCCCCGACTCGCCATGAGTACTTGTGAAATGGGAAGGCTGGGAAAGACTTAAATGTGAAATATTTCTCACCACCACATGTGTATTGCTGCTTTAGGAGTTTTGAGGCCTTTCAGGCATGTGAGCTAGCAGGCAGCCACAAAAGCAGGGCCAAAGGCTTTTAAAGGCCAACCGTGGTTCCAGCCCCAATCTTTTGCTTTTTAACTGCCAAAATGACATACAATCTTTTTCTCTGCTCCTGCTGCCATGACAATAGGCCACTCCTATTGCTATGCCTTACCTGCCACAGTGAACTGTGCTTCCAAATCATGAGTCAAGTCAACCCTTCCCGGCTTAGGTTGGCTCGTGTTGCACTTTAGTCATAGCAATGAGAAAAGTAACTTAGAGCTGGGTAACTGTACTCAGGCCAATGGACAGGCAGTGGTGCCATCTAACAAGGTATCGCTATGAGAGAAATCAGCAATGAAGGCACTGGACACCACTTTCTTGGGTAAATTTGAGTCTACAGTTATAACAAAATAAAAACATCTTGATGTAATACGTGTTCTGTGTGTCCCAGATTGGGAGTATTCAGAAAGATAGTATTCACCCACACAGCATACAAGCAAACACCCATGCAAACAACAGTAGTCAAGAAAAAAAAATTTTTTTTTTTTTGCTACTAAATTCACATTTGGATAACAGACTGACTCTAAAGTAAGTGTCATAAAGCATAGCTATTATGCTCGTGGTTTCTCTTAATGTGGAAAAACTACTGAAATATTGCCGTAAGAGTCCTTCAGTCAACAGGAAATGATAGAAATGTTTATCCTGTGATCAAGTCTGAGTTCTTGAGAAACTGGACTCTATAAGGCAGTTGGTCTTCACAGTCCCTCCTAGGACTAGAGTTGTAAGAGATTGTTCAGTCATTTCTCTCTACTGAAAGGCTGAAAGATAAACACAGGTGTAAGGAACTTCTCTATCGAGCTTCCTAGTGCTCTCAAATAACAACACCTGTGGGGACCTTTTACAGTCTTTATTTTGCTTCGGTGTCCCCAGACCATTGGTGTCTTTGTCCTGATGTCTACGTTTGTCAGCGGTCCATCCCAATGTTAAAGTAGCTTGTACTTCTTGTCACCAATGTTCTTGTCACCTGTGCTGCATACCCCCTGGTCACTGTGCAGAGCTCAAGTCCCTATTTTCAGCCTTGTAGATATATACCATAGTGTCTTGCTAAAGAATATAATGCCACGACCATCCCATCCCTCACTCCTAGACCCTCTTCTAAAAGCAATCTCTTCCTGCTTCATGAATGGTACTGTTGTCTATCAACCAACTCAGGCTAAAACCAAGAATAGTATTCCTCCCAAGTTCTGGGATTGCAGGTGTGAACCACCAACATCTGGCCTGTATGAGGATGTAAAATGCAGCTCTGTTGGACAGTTCAACAAAACAGAATCAAGTACTCCGGTGTAGACATAGGTTTGAATGCATTCAGCTCTTGTAAAACTACTAACTAGCTATTTTTGTAGTTTAGTGCCATCTTCTGCAGTTAGAAAGGAGTGAGAAATTATTTTGTTTTTCTGAACAGGGCTTTGAGGAGCAGCAACATAAATCACAGGATTCCCAAAGCAAAGCAGTTAGAATCACAGAGCCAACTAGTAACTAGTGAAAAGTGGCAAGGGTGTCATGTTTAATAACAAACAAGAGTCACCAAGTGACATCATCTGTCCCTTCCCATTAGTCTCCTCTCCAACTCTCCGGCTGCTGCTAAATCTGAATGGTCACACTTAGCTTGGTCGAAAACTGACCTTAGGAAGGAGACATGGGTCAAAGATGCTGGTTATAATTCCAAAAGCGGGACAAAAATTCAGAACATTTTAAATTAAAAGACAAACAAACAAAAGAAGCAAAAACTTAATTTTTGAAAAACTCCAAATAATCACATAACTTCCCTAATGGGATCCTGGTCCTCCCACTCAAACAGATCTCTTTGCAGAAAGATGTTTAAGAGACTATCAGTGGCTCCTCAGTCTGTGATTATAGGTGATGACCACCTGGGGATTCAGATGAGATTTGTGTTACTTATTTCAGGACTTGCCATTGAAGCAGGCGAGTGATCGAGACAGGTGAGTGACTCTCACTCCTTTGCCTTTCTTGGGGAAAGGGGGGAGGGTAGTTTGGTTTGTTTTCTTAGAGTGATAAAGACCATGACACAAAGCAACTTGGGGAGGAAAGGGTTTATTTGGCTTCCATGTCCCAAACACAGGCTATTGCCAAGGGAAGCCAAGGTAGGAACTCAAGGAAAGCAAGAGCCTGGAGGCAAGAACTTCAGCAGAGACCATGGAGGAACACTGATTACAGTTGCTCTTCACAGTTTGCTCAGTTGCTTCCCGAGGACCACTTGCCCGGGGATGGCAGCTCCCACATCAATCATTAACAAGGATGCCCACAGGCAATGTACTGGATGTAACCTCTCTTCCCAGATGACTTTAGCTTCTGTCAGTGCAGTGGGGAAGACCTTCTGGACAACGGATTCCACCTCTGGCTCCTCAGGTAGCAGAGAGATCAATTCCCAGAGTGGGAAGGGACCTGAAGATGGCATCCTAGCTTGTCTGGCACAGCTCAAATATTTATGCTTGGGAGTGGGATGGTCCCTCTCTCCCCTGAGTTGGTTTGGGTTATGGGGGGTTGGGGAGGTAGAGAATGCAGACAAGGAAAAGGAAGCTGATTGGTTTCTGACACCAGAACTCCCCACCACCCCATAGAAGATTTTAAAGTCCAAGAGGGAGAGGTATAAGTCTTCCTCTTGGAGAGGGAGAAGCAACAGGAACTTGGTTACGTTAAATGATAATCTACCTAGAGCCTCTTCCCCTGCCCCCATGTATCTGCCTGACTCCTAGTCTTATGAGTATTCTATAAAGTCATTTTAAAGTGCAGAAGGCAAAACCTAGGTCCATCCATAGAGGCCTGGAGGACATGTGGGAAATTTCATGGTCTGTGTTTTCCATGGTATCTCCTTTGTGAGGATGTGTTCTTCATGTGCTGTCTCAGGGCGCCTTCCCCTATTAGCTGCAGCTGCTCTGTTTTTATAGTCGTACTGTAAATCCCTCATTGATTCAGCGTGTCTGGGTGTGGGGTATTTGATCAATGTGGTTTGGCTATTGAGAGCCTGTGTGCTTGTGTGAAACACAGCAATTAGCAATTTCAAAAGACTCGTAGAAGTAAAACATACTTAATTTCTTCAAATTCGGTAGGGAATGAGAGAAGGTATCATAAAATACTCAACAGATTACAGAAATACATGCAATTTTCCATTTGCATTCTTTTCAGGAGCTGGCAGCATTCAGAGACATCACTAATGCATCGCAGTCACCGAGAAGACATAAATTGGGATGAGCTGATGACATGGAAAGCTGCACTTTGCACATTATAAAAATCCAGCCATCACAAAACCCCCTTTCTTTTTTTCCTACAAAATAATATAGAACATGAAATTATATTATCTGAAGCTTCAAAACTTTCAAATTTTTGCATTAGATGACATCATCTGTACCAATACAAGTCCATCTAATGAGGGCAATGTGTAGAGCATTGACCCACTTCTTCAGACAGACTTTCTCTGGTTCATGTAAGAAGCTTGGTGGTTGGGATTCTGAAGTCTCTTGAGGCTCCAGGACTTTGTTCACTTGTCCACCTTAGAAGTCAGCAGTAGCACCAGGCAGTCCAGACAGACTTAAATAGAAAGAGACTGACCACTTTGAATGTCTCCAGGGTGGAAGAGCTTTGGGTGAATGACAATCCCAAGAGCATGCTTGTTTAGGGGAAAGCTGACTCCATTTTTAAATTTTCCTAGTTAAACATAATGTTAACATTTGGTTTCTCTCTATATTGGTCCTTAAAGTTTATTTTTTTCCCTCTCTAATCCTATCTTAGGAAATTATCTCAATTTTGGTGGTTTCACCTAACATTATAAAGGCAATCAGTGCTGGCCACTTATGAAGCATCTTATTAGAACATATACTGCATATGTTCTCAAGTAGATTCTAGTAAGTCCTTGAAAACAGTGCTCTAAGTCTGTAGATCTGCCTCCCCCAAGCTGTTAAACAGATTTAAGAATAGCTTGAAACAGAGGTCTGAAGGCAATTTTATTAGAGAAAACCAACCAAAGAAACAAACGCAACCAACCAACAAACCAACCACCTAAGCCAGCAAGGTGACAAGGCATATGGCAGATAAGCAGCCACATGGCAGTGTTGGTGAGGGCTTTCATGGAAGATAAGAAAGCCAAAGTATCTGAAAAAAATATTTAAGTTCTGGTCAACATCCAGAAGAAGTGGAAAAAGGAAAAGAAAAAAAAAGGGCGGGGGGAGAGCTGTGGTATTCTGACTCAGCCCCCAGAAAGGCAGATAGACCCAGCTGAACCTCCTGATGGCTTCACCAGGGGTGGAGAGGGAGGTGGGGGGAACTGGGAAGGAACAGTATCTCCTTAAAGGAAAATTACTTTGCCTATCTCTAAAATGGTTTATGGGGAGTCCCCTTTCTTAGGGCTGGTCCCACAGCCAGGTGATTGACTGGACCTAACTGGAATCTTAGGTCTCCACTCTGGTCCAAGATCTATACTCCTGACCAGCTGTTTTGATGGGGTTTTTATTGCTACTGACTCTATGATTTGAATGTAGCTGTCTCCCCCAACATTAAAGGCTTCATCCTCAGTGCGGTGGCAGTAGGACTATAAAGAGATGGGGCACAGTGGGAGGTCCTTGGGTCACCAGGAAGTATCTTCTCAGAAGAGAAGTGCCTCCTTGTCTTCCTGTCCTGAGATATGCTCTTTCTTTCTACAGTCCCTGCCATTGCTATCCACTGAGGGGGAACAGCCCAGGTGGGTTCTGCATAAACTGCTGTGCTCTCTCAGCAGCCAAGTTTGTGAGCTGCGAAACCTCTTCTTCATAGTCAGCCTCTATTATCATAGTATGAGAAATACTAATAATGTCCCTTTTGGCAAAATTTCCAAATATCCCTTTGGTCATATTCTGCTCATGGTACAGCCAATGTAATAGTATCAGAAGTCCCCAGTCTTGTTTATAATCTTGTGTCATGTGCATTAAATTTGGGTTGTGTTGACAGTTCAGAAGACAGTTTTATCACGGAAGGACCAAGCCATGTTTCCCATTCAAAGGAGCACTGAAGACAAACATTTAAAATTCTTTACTCAGCACCTAAAACAACAGAATATTTTACTTCCTTGGGTAAAGAGTTCTCCCTGTAATTCCAAGCAGAGATGAACTACTTGTCAGTGACATCCTTCACACTTGCTTTCTAACTCTACACTGACACGCTCCTTTGAAAGTCACTCACAGACACTAAACCTGACCTATCTACCTAAGAATAGCACTTCAGAACTGGAAAAAAATAGTTTTGGTAGTGTTTTGGTGCTTTATGATACAAATCAGTTCAAATGTACCAGGACAAACTTTTTTATTTCTTTCCTATCATGATGCAGCTGAAAATACACTCATTAATGCCAGCATCAATCTCTTAAATGTTTTTTGTTGTTCAAACAAAAGCACATATGGATGCTATATCAGTGATATCTTAGGTAACACGTTTAGCTCTTTTTTCCTGTCTACCTATAGCAGTAGTGGCCTATCTACAGCAGAAGGTATAGTTCTTTCCCACTTATTTTTTAAGTCTTCTTTCTTGCTCACCCCTCACATGCCATCTGAAAGGACCAGAGCTTTACAGTTTATATGATCATGAAGACCCTGCTCAGTGAGTTTTTGGATTCAGCCTGGGTCTGGTGTTATCCAGGTGACTCAAACAATTTCTACTATGGATGCATTCTTCTTGTGTGATGTTTGAGATGTGTGTTTCCTCATCCAAAATTAACTCCAAGAGGATTTTCTGCTTGACGTTATGGCTAAAAATCTATATGATGGTGATAAACGACTCTATAAAGCTTGTCAGGATACAGCTAAGGGTTATGAACTAGAATAAAAATTAATTCATTTTCTACTTTTTTTTCAAGAAATGCTGCAGACTCAAAAACAAAGAAAAAAAAACAAAACAAGCCTGGTGAAGTGAGTTGGGCGCAGAATTCATTTCGCCTGTAAGGAGTGAACGAGGCCATCATTCGGGTGGGGTTTGACACACACTCCACACACCTGTGTAAACCCTTTATTAAAGCAACAATCAGACTACAGGATGAATCACACATCATGTTTTCTCTTTACTACAGTGATATCAACTTACATCTTAGTCATTTGCTTATGTCTTTAAATTATTTCTTATTTCTTCTTGATACATTTTCCATCTCATTTCCAGTTCAATAGAGAATGTTCAGAACTAGAAGCACAGTAAAGCAAATGTAGATGTGAACATATTCTCTGAAACTAACTCACTGTTCATGGTTTTTATAATTGGTTAAATAATAAAATTATTCTTTCCATAATGTTCTTAGAATGATTCACTTTCTAGCTTTATTCTAGCTATCATTAATGATTGTAGTATTCTCAGTGTTAGCCCCTTCATATTTCCATTTCTAAGGAAAAAAAATTAACTTAAAGAGCATCCTTCTTACATGAGATTTTTTTGTGTGTAAGAGTCAAACACTTAGTCTTTTGGAAAATACAATAAACGATCCTGCTATATTTGATTATTTTGTACCCACAAATGATTTGTTTCATCCAAACCTATTAATCTCTGAAGAAATCATAAAAAGTCATTAAAATATGAACTTTGTTATTGGTTTGAAGAATTACCAGTGAAATGTAAAATCAATATCTTACAGTTAACAGATGTTCAAAACTATGTGTGTGAATAAAATGGCGATTGGGTGATATTTAAAGACTACCAGTAAGTGTTTAAGAAGCAACAAAAGAAATAGAGATTATCTAGGCAGGGTGGCACAGGCCTGTGATCCCAGCACTTGGGGAAACAGAGGCAAGCGGATCTCTGCAAGTTCGAGGCCAGCCTGGTCTACAAAGGGAGTCCAGGGCAGCCAAGGCTACACAGAGAAAGAACAAACAAACAAACAAATGAATGAACCAAAAAGAAAAAGAAATAGACATTACTTAGGGGGCTGCCGAGAGGATGTGTGAAGACGTGTGGAGGATAGCAGTTGAATATGCTGAGAAAATAGGGTTTGAAATAGACTCTGATGGGACATCTCTTATCAAATGAAAACACTGAATGAAATCCTCAGATAAGGTAACCATCAGGACTGCCATTTAAAAGTCTAACACAGGAATAAACACACTACTTCAAACCATGTAAGAAAAGGTAATTGATTGTTTTTCTAAAACACTTCTTCCAGTGTCTGATGGGTTTTGCCATAGTCACCCATAGCGGCTGCACTAAATGTCCACTGTGCCTGTTCAAAACATGCAAGCATTCATTCTTCATGCCCTACACTTTGTGTGCAATAGAGCTGAGCAGATGCCACATCGCCAGTGAATGACAACCCAAGCATGGGATGTAAAGCGTGTCCTCAGTTCTGTTAATGTGATATATAGCCACAACGAGACTCATTCCTGTTGCTGTCCCATCACCTCCCATTTGCCCTTCAGAAGGACATGTCCAGTTAAACAGGAAACAAACAAGATAAAGAAGGGAAAGAGATTCTGAGATCCATTGTGTGGGATATCGGGCCCTTCGGTCTTCCTTGTGAAAAAGTAATGTTCATGAGCACCCCAGGCATTCTGGCTGTAATGACACGACACAACAATACTTGGCATGGATGAGAACATTTAGGTATTTCTAGAGCAGTTTATATACATTATGTATCACACGTATCACATTTGGTTCCTAGAGATTTTAGTCAAGTATTAGTATTTCTTTTTGCCAACTGTGATGTACAAAAAGATGAAAACAACAGATGTGCCCTAAAGATATGAAAATATAAATATATAAAACAAACCATTATAAATTACATAGATTTTCCCCATATAAAATTTTGGGTATTTTTCCCATTTAGAATAAATACCATCCAAGTTTATAGATCATCTAAGAAAATTAAATATGCATATGTATGTGATTCATTTTCAGAATTTCAAGGAAGAAATTGTTAGAGGTATCACCAGGATGACTCAGAAACTGGAAATTGTTGATTTTTTTTTAAAAAGAATGACTATAGAAGGTCTAAAGGTTGGGACTGAGTGTTAAACATTGGGATTGAGTGTTAAGTGTTGGGATTGAGTAAGGGTTGAGTGTTGGGATTGAGTGTTGAACACTGGGATTGAGTGTTGAGTGCTAGGATTGAGCAAGTATTGGGACTGAGTGTTGAACTTTTAAAACTGCCCAAACGAGTCCATCATGCACATGCGTGTGTGCATGTATGTTCAACGGGACTCCATGAATGACTCTAAGAACCTGAATGGGTCGCTGCTTGGGGAAACTATCAGCTGAGTGTTATGAGGTCTTCCACATTTCGCATACTAGTAAGAGGATGTTCTCATTCTGAAAGGCTCTGTGGAGGGGCAGCAAGAGCACAGGATTGCTGGATGGAGAAATTCCACAGGAAGCCAATCTCCCTTTAAGGTGGGAGAGTCTTATACTAAGAACATCTGATGCCTTCAAGGGGGCGGTTTGAAAATCATCCACCTCTACTGCAGTCAAGAGAAGCAAAGTCAATCTGGAAACATTCTTTGGTCATATATTTCAGCTCTTGTTTCATAGAAAATCTGCCTACTTTAGCTTATTATCCTAAATCAGCATCTACATGGAATGGATGCCTTGCCCTGCAGTTTCTATGAGGAATTCTGCACATGGGTTTGGATGGAACAAGAACTGAATAGAATAGATTTCACATAGCATCCAGAAAACATTCACTGCTTAGTCCCTGGTGTTACCCTGGGCAAGTAAGCATTTGTCAGTCTTGATGAAAATAATAGAATTGGTATATTTTAAGGGCCGGAAATAAAACTTTTCTTCAGTGTGACCATATAAAATCCCCATCCAGAGAGCCCCCCCCAAAGCAATCATGGCTTCGTATGGCTGCAGGATGCAAGGTTCTTTAGGTGACCTATAAAACATTTCAATTAGGTGCCAATAGGAAATTCCTCTTAAAGGGAAATATGATCAAACTCCACTTCGTCAGATTGTTTTCCACTTGAACTGTCAGTAAGCATGTCGCAGTCATGTCTTACAGACATTTCTACCACCCTCAATGACAGATACCCCCTGCTGTAAGCACCTTGCCTCATGTCCCCGATTTTGCTCCTATTGACTTAAAATGGTTATTACAGTTTGAAGACTTTCATGGAATTCTAAGAGAGCGCCAAGGGGTCATCTAGATCACTGCATACGTATTCTATTCCCATGCCAATGATAAAAGATAAAAACCCCAGTAAGAAAGAGGTTATCCAAGGTCACTTCCTCTGATGGTGATCGAGTACCTATTAAACACTCTGCTCTGATAAGCCATGCAATCTCTGACATCACAGCCCCATCACACTCACCACACGATGTGGCCCTAACTCTGACACCTTTTAAAAAGTTTTAGTCTCCCTTGTTTGCTGAGTATGAAATAACAGCACTCATCATTCTTACCGAGATTAAATCTAAACTGTGGTAGAAGCGGGCCTCATGATTTTGGAGGGGAAAAATTCTAGATTTTGTTGAAAATGCCGTGATAGTTTTCATTTGAGTGACACAGCATTAAAGTGAGTCTAAATTGTAGTAGAAGTGGGCCCCATAATTTTGGAGGGGAAAAATTCTAGATTTTGTTGAAAATGCTGTGATAGTTTTCATTTAAGTGACACAGCATAAAGTTTCTTGCGAACCCACATATGAAAGCAAAAATCCTCAAAAACAATTATGAAAAACTCAAAATTTTAAAATGTTGGGTTAGAATGTGATGCCACTGGGAAAAAACAGTGCTCAGAGTTCAGTCTCTCTCTTACAGATTGGCCAAAAGCCTAGCAGCTCGGTATTGGCACAGTCAGGCATTAAACCTCTGGGTGACTGGTTTGACTTTCTTCTCTAAGCTCAACCTGCCTTACACATACTATGTGTTAGTGGGACAAATAATTCAATCATTTCAGGATAAAATCATCGATGTCATTGTCCTCATCTTTTATGCTCCTTTTCAATGACCAATGAGTGAAATATGCAGTCTCAGGGGAACTGCTTATGCTCACCACAGAGACACTAGTTGCTGCCCTAAATCTACTGTTGAGCTCACCACACCTTATGGGCCCTGCAAGGCCTTCTGGGAAGCTGACATGCGGTACCTATAGGAATTCTCCAATCACCTCTGTTTTGGAAGTAATAAATCCCCCAGATAAAGAATCCATCTTCATTTGGAGGGTGATGCCACTTGCATGTAAACCAGTTTCGTGAGTGCTGTAGGGACATCTAAGCATTTACAACCTAGCCCCACACCTCAGCAGAGCTCTCCTGAATGCTCTCAGAACTGGGCAAGTAAACGTTTATATTTGACTGTTAAAGTGCTATTTGGGGGCAAAGTTTTTTTTTTTCTCAGTTTCACAATAGCAGCTTCATTGGAAACAAAGGCATATGAAATAGATGTGAAGTTATTATATTTTTAAAGAGAAAATTAGGAAAAAGAAAAAGTGTAGTAACTACTTTGGAGTGTCACAAATGACAGATATCAGCCATGTTAGTGACTGATACCCAAGACTCTGAGGTAAACATACTAAGGAAAAAATAAGGACAAAGGGGACACAGAAGACGCTGGCAGAAAGAGCAATTAATATTAATATAATAACATCTACTCCATTATAAAAGAACTGTGAAGATAATGAAAACTGAGAAGAAAGTGCAACAAACCCGTGTATGAGCGTTTGCTACTGTAGCAGACCTATAATTTTCAAAAGGAAAAGCAATGCAGTATGCATTAGACAGGGCTCCTGAACTCAGAACATCTTACAATAATAGTGTCCTCCTGGCCAAAAGGGCATCACCAATTACGGGATTTGGCGGAGAATGGCCTCTACAAGTCAAGATCACACGGACAGACCTCTGCCCCATCTTATCAGTTCCGTCCCCCAGCATTTCTCACATTCTTTCCTACTGGGGTGATTCCAGTCACATGAACTCCACGCAGGTGTCTTCCTTCTCACGGGGCATCACTCCTACCTAAAGGGATGAGCGTCTCCTGGTAAGGCTTAGCGGCAAGTGCATACTACATTTTTATTATAAGGAGCAGCCCCTGATTTTCTTGATATGCATAGCTTTTCGGAATTAAGATTAGACATGGCTTTCGTAAATGATGCAGGTGTTTTTGTCACATGTCACTGCTGGCTGTGGTGTTTCTAGGTGTGCTGGTGGCAGTCCTCGCTCCGGAGCCTCTACAGGCGACGCCTCTTCTGACGACGTCAGCTCCGTGGTCGTTATGTCTGTAGAAGGCTCCGCAGTCTCTGGGGAATGTTCCTCTGACGGCTCCGTCTCCTCTCCGTCTTTGACCTCAAACTGTCCGCCGCCCTCTTGGTCATCCACGTGATCCTTTTTGGACTGGGGGTGAACGGAGACCTTGATGGCAATCTGCTGAGGCGGCTGTTCATGCAACGATGAAGCGTCGGAGTCGCCGGTCGGGGAGTCGCTTCGCTTCAGAGAGTTGGGGATTGTGTATACCTCGTCCCTGTCCGCGGCTTCTTGCCCTTCTGGGGTATGCCTCACAAAATTCTGCCCCTGCTCCTCCAGCCCGACTACTTCCATGATCTCCTCCATGATCGTCCTGCAGTTCATGATAAGCGGAGGCAGGGGCACGCTCCTGGCAAGCTCTTCTATGTACCGGGCAAACTCCATGGTTTTGAACTGAGTCACTTTGGCGAGCTCTAGAGTTTTGGCTGAGGTAATGATGGGGATGCGCTTAGCAATCTCAAATGCCTTTTGCAGCTTCTCGGCACCCTCTGTCCTAAAGAACTCATTGATGGCTTTCTCAGTCTTCTTCAGGTGGCTGCTCATCATACACAGGCGGGTAATGTTGAGGATCATGACAATGGTGAAGGCCACGAGGCACACGACCATATAGTACACACCCATGTCTCCAGAGGTAAAGATGACTCTCAGGGTCACCGTGTTGTTTACCGTGCCGTAGATATTAGACGCCACGCACGTGTATTTGCCTCGGTCTGAGAAAGACACCTTGGTGATGTTAAGGAGGCCACCATCCAGCATTTGCCACTTTCCTGTCGGGAAGGAAGGGAAGAGAATTCAACTAAGCATAGGCGACTTCCATCGCCACACAATCTTATGCCCCTGTCTAAAACCATCCACGGCAACTGATGATAGCATCGAACGTGTGACAGCTACGCTTGCTGTGTACTTGTGACAGTCTCTCACTCATCTCCTTTGGGGCATTGTAAAGAAGCACTAATGTGGGCCCCATGTTATGGGCAAGGAAACTGAGGTGAAGCTGAGCAATTTCCCCAAGATTACATATCTAGATGTAGTATGTATAACAAGAGTGTGGATTTGGACTTGGGAAGGCTGTATTCTTCCCCATCTGCCAGCTTCTTTTTGTGGTGATAGGGTTCAAACCTAGGGCCTCACACGTGCTAGACAAATGCTATATCACTGAGTTGTACCTCCAAGTCTCTAGCACCCTGCTTTCCCCATATCCCTCCCTCTGAACTTCATGCCCTCTCTTTTGTTATTGTTGCTATAATTAACTAGCCCCCCCCCCCCCCCCGCGTCCAACTAGTGCTGTTTGTGTACTTGTGGGTATTTGGACATTCCTGGAGTTTGGGCAGCCCACCAGAGGCAATGTTTCCAAAGGAGTGAGACTTCCTTAGTAGACAAGGTTGCATTGTTATAATGTAGAATTCCAAATCCTTGTAGAAAATGAGATAATCTGGGAAAAGGGCAGCGTTTTAAAGAAAGAGTTCCTTAAAGCACCACATGCTTTTCTGGCTTGCCTGCGAGCAGACCTCCACTGAGCACCCTTCGCTGGGAGTCTGAGGTCTCTTGGGATGGAAAGCATTTTAGGTTCAGCATAAAACGTGGGGAGAATCAATTAAATCGTAATTGTTTGCTTGGGAGGCTCATATTTGGGATTGCTGTTATCCTTCTATGACTCCAGTTAATTAAACCTAATTCCTGTCATAAATTTTGAGAATTCACAGTAAACTGTCTATACTGTCTGGAGTTGTAAGCTGACAATGATGGCTCAGAGGTCACATATGAACTAATATCAATTAGTTTTAACCTTGAACATCGGTGAAGTCCCATCAGGATGATGATAAGCCTGGCAAGGGGGGGAGAAGGCACTCTGATAAATATGACCTTATGCTAGCGTGGGAATGTGTGGGGGGGTCTAAATCCCATGGGATGAGATGAATTCGGAGCCTGTGTCCCTGCACCTTTTAAGATTTCTGTGAAGTTACCTCTTAGGTTTGGTTTCCAGGTACTGGGTCATAGTCAGAAATTTAATACTGATACTCACCTCATACTGTCTCCTACAGAGCAAGGAAGCGTCAAGCTAAGACTACTGGGAGTTTTGAGGAATGGGCAGCTAGTTCTTCATACAAGGCCTCTTGTTCTCTGAAGCAGCCAGAGGAGGTGGGATAATTTAACACGGTTTTCAGTGTCTGTTATTGCCGTGTGTCTGAATTGCTTCCTGCCATCACAGCAGTGATTTTTTACTTGCCACTAAAAGTCTCATGAGGCTGGGACTGGCTCAGCTACTTCTAATGGCAGGGCCCTTGTCTCGCATTCACAAGTCCAAGGCCCAACACTGCTAACTTCTAGAACTTGGTGTCTTCTAAGCCAAAGGACATGTTTAAAGAGGCTAGATTCAGCAATGCTGATAGTCCCCTGGGGTCACAGCATTTTCCTGTTGCCCGCTGCGGTGACTCTGGCAGACCACCACCACTTGGATGCTGTCTACTTTCTTTGCCTTTTGAAAGAACCTGTATAAAGAGTGGTCCCTGGGGTCCCAGAGGAACCCTCTCTAACAATCCAGCCGGTGTGCTTCCCCTAAGAGCAGAAAGTGCTGGCTTAGAAAGTCCAGTGTCTTCAGTTTCTTGTGACTGCAGGACCACACAAACCCAGCATGGGGCCCATCTCATGGCCATTCCGGTGCAGCTCAGGCAAGCTTTCCTTCCCTGCCTATGAATTTTAATCCTCCTGCTGAAGATGTAGCTGCACACACAATGACTGGAGGCCAGGGAAACTGTTCTATCAACTTATTTTCTTATAACGCGCATGTTTTATGTAGACTACAGCAGGCAGGTGGGGAGAGAGGGGGATGCCCTGACTGATGGACAGTTTATTCTACATGCAGGGTGCTGTGCTTCAGAGCCTAACCTAGAAATGTTCATATAGCATCTACCTTCCTTCTGTTGGAAACTGTGTAAGAGAGGAGAGTGAGTAATGAGCAGGGTCCACTAGGTTATTTATCCTTCACTGTCTTTCTCTACTCATTACCTAGAGAACTTGTTATAAATACAAAGCTAGGACTTGGGATATGAGAGAGCTGGTGACTGATGATTAAAAAAGGGACAGAAGTCCCTGGTGGAAGTTAACAGCCCTCTCTCTTCCTCCTTCTTCTTCTTCTTATTTCTCTCTCTCTCTCTCTCTCTCTCTCTCTCTCTCTCTCTCTCTTTCACTTTCCTTTCCTGTGAAAGGAAAATGCAAAAATGCACAGTAGCTACAAGGAGGAGATGTTTTTCCTACTGAGTATTTATAAATGTTCTGAATTTGACCTTTATTCCAGATATGCTTTACATTTTCTATTGGCTCCCAGTTATGTAACCTGGGGTCAAGCAGTTGGGTTCAGACATGCAGACACTTTGAAAGTGTCTTATTGAGTTGTTAAAAGCAGCATAGTTCGGTATCAAACACACCCTGATCTGTCCATATCTGCAGTTCATTCTGGGGAAACTGGACTTTTAGCAGATAAGTGATTACTTACAAATATATTATGGCTCATAGCTCAGAACTATGATTCCTTTAACATTTCCTGAATGCTTTATCCAAACCTTAAACATCTCACTTACTCTTTTTTTTTTTAAAGCTTTTTATCTATGTGCAGGTGTTTGAACCTACATGAGTTTACATGCACCGTGTGCATCCAAGAGCCCAGGAAAAACAGAAAATGGAGTTGGGCCCATGGAACTGGAGTTACACACAGTTGTGAGCCATTGTGTGGATGCTAAGAATAAAACCTGGCTTTTCTGCAAAAGCAGTAAGTGCCCTCAACTGCTAGGACATCTCTCCAGACACTTGTTTGCTTTTAAAATTTGAAGCCGAAACACATATGTGTGAAGTGAGTATTATGACTTACCTGTAAGGCATAATAAATATAAATACATATATTATGATGCCCAAACAGTTTTTTTTACCATTACTTTAATTAAATAACAGTGATTTCGCTTCCAACCTAAGGGGACACTGACACATCATTATATTTCTTGAAGCCAACAGCATGTTTTTTTTTTTTTTTTAATGGATTCAGGTAATATCAATGCCACTTAGGGCCCTGCCGATGCGTCATATGGGAAAATGAACACGTGATCTAGATTAACATTCTGTCACCAGACCACATATTAAGTCGAAATACTGGAAGCCTACAGACAGACAGACAGGCAGGCAGACAACAAACAGACAAACAGAGACACATACACATACACTCACGCACACACACCTTCCAAAGCTTATGTCAGATGAACTAAAGTTCTGGTCCTCTGCTCTCAAAAGCTAGATACGTCTCATCTGTTTCTTCAGCTTGACTGGTAAATTTACTCTTCTTTTTTTTTTTTTTTTTTTTTGGACTCTAAGTTTCCACATTCTCCTTAACCTCAGCTTCCCCTCTGCCTCGTGAAAAATAGATTTGCACATGGTCTACTAACACAAAGGGACTGGAAAACCAGAAAGATGCCATGAATTATGCTTTGTGGTTTTCCTCCCTCAGGTTGGACCAGGCTCAAGAAGCAGCTCCACAGGGTAGCTCCCCTGCCGGAAGGTCGGGGTACACTGTCTCTGGGTCGTAGTGTTCCATCCACCTCTGTCTGTGAGAATACCTTCCATGAGACCTGTACGGGAAGGGCCCCGCCTTAGGTTGTGAAAGACATAACAACGCCCACAGCGACTGTCACAGGAACGCTTCAGTGCCGTGACTAGGAGGCAGGCGCACACCAGGCTGCTGCCCAGTGGTTTGAACTATAGCTGCTGGGACTGTCAGAGACATGCACTGAATTTTCATGAGGCTGGGCCACTTCAGTGCAAATCAAAACCTGAAGTGTTAGCAGCTGAAGCCAAGGCAGCCCCAGGAGCAATGCTTTGGGAGGTAATAAAAGGGCAGGCTGTTGACGATTGTAAGTCTGAAAAGAAAACAGAAGACTGGAGGTCAAGGATCCTTCCCAGCATTCACTTGAGCCACTTGTCTTGTGCTCTTTTCTGTGTCTGGCTCAGGTTGCTGCCCCTACCCTCACATTCCAAGCTCCTCCTCTCCATCCTCATTCTTCCCAGTGCTGCCTTGCAAAGTGACAACACCTCTGAGGCTTCAGGATAAAACACAGACACATTCGCTAGTGTAGATTTGTGGTCAGTTAGCAATCTGTCACTGTCTTCCTCTAGGAGCTCCGGGCACAGGAACACCTCTCACACGTGAATGAACGCGTTGTGACAACCTCTTACGAGAAGAGGAGAGCTAAGAGATGTGGAACTAAGAGACGTGTGGGGTTTGAGTTGTGCTGCCAGGGGTGTGCGCGGCTTCACGACAAAGCTGACATTTTCAGGAGGGCACTGATTTTTTTTTTTTTTTTTAAATCTTGCTCACTCAGCCAACAGACATCACTGAATAAGCTGTCTGTGTACCAGGCTCTGCACTAGATAAGAGGACAGAGACAAGTAAGACAGGACTCCCTGACTACAGAGAGTGTCCTGTCCCTCAAGGGACTCAACAGACAGCTCTAGCACTGTGTGCCAAGTGTAAGAGCATGCAGAAGAGGGAGGCCAGCAGGGGGTGAAAGTGGGCAGGGGACTGAGAGAACAGAGAAGAGACTTTTAGGGCCAGTGGGGGATGGTAGAAGAAGCAAGAGAGAATGCAGTGTGGGGCGCTGAGCTGACAAACCAGGCATAAAAAAAACCAGGCCAAAAAAAAAAAAAAAAAAAAAAGCAGGTCTTGGGGTAAGATAGGCTTGAGAGGAATGCAGGGCCAGAGGACAGGGGGTTCGTGACACCAAGTGGAACAGGAACACTGGGCCCCTTCAACCTCTTCATTTTATCTTTTTATTTATTTATGTATTTATTGGCACTTTTAAAATTAATGCATCCATATTACATCTCAATGGTTATCCCATCCCTTCTATCCTCCCATTCCTCCCTCCCTCCTGCTTTCCCCCTGCTCCCCTCCCCTATGACTGTGACTGAGGGGGACCTCCTCCCCTGTATATGCTCATAGGGTATCAAACATTTTATCTTAACCGACTTTTCCAGATACGACACACACATTTCTTACATTAGGAAGGACCCCGGGATCTTCCTACCACTTCCTCTCTGCGTAGATGACTCTCCTCCTCACTACTGAGTCCCCTGGCTGACTTCCCCTTCTATCCCATCTCACGCCTTCTGAGGCCATCTCTGAGATCCTTATTAAGTCAAAGAAGAAAGTCCCAGATTAAAAGTAACTAGCAGCGGTTTTAAGAACGAGGAAGAAGACTCCAAATAAGTGGGGGAAGACCTTTGGGATAACCAGCCAGACACTGAAAAGACATGTAAACCTGTTTTATGTAATAAATAAAAGTCCAACCAAGCACTCTTAATATATAAAATTAAAACTATGAAATGAATAGAGGACATGAAACTTTGGTTACCCTGGGGGATGGAGGCCTTTTCTAGGCATTTTAACGAATTTCAGAAGCTATAAAGGAAAATTTGTCACAGAAAAACTTGAAGGGAGTTAGAGATTAGAAGAAAATTCTAGAATATCTGACGAATGCTTAATGGCTATGAAACATAAAACAAAAGCAACCCAACAAAAACTCCAAACCAACAACAACAACAACAACAACAACAACAACAACAACAACAACAAATCCTTATGAATTAAAACAAAAATCTGAAAGAAGAACAGGGAAAACATCTGAACAGGCAATTCATAAGAAACAAGGACCAAAAACTGTCAATGTTTTCTGCCCAGAATTTATTAGATAAACCATAATTATATTTAAAGGGATCAAAGTCCTGTTTTAAAACATTCACCTTTCATGTTGCCAAAATAAAGAGGAAGGCAACGACTGAAAATTGCATTGCTCATAACGAGCGAGAGAACACTGCCCACACTAGGGGTATGGTGAACTGGGACATCTAGAACCTTCTTCTAGACCTCTTTTATCAAATCAAGCAAACTTCTTGACTGATGGGCAAAGAGTAATGAATCAATGTAATGAAAAAAAATTAAAAACAATTTTTTTTTTCATTTTCAAAATAATGTGTCTTGCTTAGATTACATCTCCTCCTGGAATTCTCCTCCTATGGGGATGTGGCATAGCTCTAGAACTTTCCTTTCCTGCCACTGGTCTCTAGGAGACGCTGCAGTTTGGTTCCAAGGCAGGTGGGTGATAAGCCTGACAGGATCATGATCCTGGCATGTTGGCTTGGGCACAAGTTACATCACAATGTCACACTACCAGGACAGTAGACTTTCTGGCAAGGAGCTCAACAGGACTATGTGGTTGGAGTTAAACTTGTAAGGCACAAGGAATCTTCCAACACAGGTGCCAACATGGCTCAGTGTGAAGCCAACCCACGGCACTGCCGCAACCATCCAGCACCTTTGCAAACGGCTTCTCATCAAATTACTGCTGCGTGAATGAAAAGCCCCAAGGAAAGCAAGGACAGAACCTACAACGATCCAGTGTGTGGTCACAGTCTGTCTCTTCAAAACCTAGCTGTGCATCATCCCTGCTTTTCCTGAGGCCGAACGTTAAAGAGAAGCTTGATGCTCTCAGAATGTCCAGATTGTCTTTTTGAAGGAGAGGGTTATCCCTTAGCGGCATTACCCTGAATATATGCATAAACCAGTGGACGTGTGCCTCCGCTATCTCCAGAGAGTAGGGCGAACAGATTAAAACTGTTCCCAATCTGTTTAGGGTACTTGGGCTCTTAAGCTTCACAGCCTTGCGAGAAGAGTATACAATCAGCCAAAATCAGTAGGCTATTTTTTTAAACCAATATCCATAAAAATGATTAGGTGGTGAGTATTCCAATGTGCGTTTATGTAAATATAAATCGACAGTCTCTCGAGTATCTTATTACATGACGCTCTTCAAGTAAGCCCAGGCTGCATGTGTTTGTGCCTATAGATGTGATGCATATTTTCAGCTGTGTGGAATGCAGGCTGCTGAAGAGAAAGGATCCCATACCTCTCCACAAAATATAATTGAAAATAAATTCAGTACCGCATGGCTGCACCTGTTCCAAGGCTGCTGCTGCGGCAGATGACAGCCCCTTAAAGCCACTGCAAGACTCAGGTTACAAACACCATAAACCTCAAGCCTTCTGGTGCTCTAATCCCCACCCTCAATCCTCCTAAGAGTCCTCTTCAGAGAGAGAGAGCTGGGGCAGCTCTAACAAGCCATTTCCTATGTCGCGTGGAACAAAGGTGCTTGGGATAATAGCTCAGCTTTTAGTGCAGGAAGGTGTCAGGATGGAAGGATTGGCTGTTCAAATCTGAAGCTCTGCTCTGCTTAGAAGAATTAATATCTGAAAAGAACCTGTTGCCTTTATATCCTGGCAAAGAGAAAAAACCTGATTCTCTTGCTAATTTGATATGATAATCTTAATTTTAAAAAATGCCAAGCATGTCATTCTATGCATGCTAGCTATGGACTTTTCTGAGAGTAGCTATACTTGACCTTCCAAAACAGGACACAATACACCTGCTTCATAAGCGACTCCCATCTGGGAAATCTGAGTTGTCATTCTTACATGGGATGGACCTCAAAGGGCCTTTTCATGCCTAAGACTGTATATGTCTGGGTTTACATCCCAAATTAAGCACAAGTCACCGGAGAAACACTCAAATGGTGGTTATTAGGCTAGGCCAGGCCGAAATATCATCCCTTTATGGGAAAATACATTAAGGATTCAAAGACCCTGACTCGGAGCTGGGTGGTAGTAGCGCACGCCTTTAATCCCAGCACTCTGGAGGCAGGGGCAGGCGGATCTCTGAGTTCGAGGCCAGCCTGGTCTACCGAGTGAGTTCCAGGACAGCCAAGGCTAACACAGAGAAACCCTGTCTCAAAAAACAAAACAAAACAAAAAGACTTGACTCAGAGATTTACTTCTGAAGGTTTCCTTAGCATACACCAGGGCTTCTCATTGGAAAGTGTGGTGCTGGTGCATATGGTGCCGGTGACTAATTCTGTGTTGTAGGACCTATTCTGTTCGTGGTATACTTTTTAGCAGCTGACCGTGGAGCATCCCTGTAGACCCCCCGTTATGAGGGTCGAACTTGTCTCAGAATTGGCCACATGGACGCAGTGGTGGTAGGAACAGGTTCCAGCTGAATATCCATAAGCACAGAGTCAAAATGGAATGTTTACCCTGCACTGGACATACTGTGCCATTTCTATATATTTTGCCTTCAGGAGAAGAAGGGTATCAGCTATCAAAAAGTACTTTGTGCACAAAACCAGAAGGTTATTTTGAAATTTCAAATAGCATTTAAAGAGATAATCTTTTTGCACTTACTGGAAAAAAATTTGTATGATTATTATTAGTGTGTATCACAGTGCGCATGTGGAGGTTAGAAAGGACATCTGGGAGGTGTTTTTCTCCTTCCACTGTGGGTGCCCAAGGTTCAAACTCAGGTTGCCAGGCTTGTAGGGCAAGTGCTTTTACCTACTGAGCTGTGTTGCCAGCCCAAAAATAAAATGTAAGAAAGTTCATTTATTTTGGTTTATGGGTATGAGTGTTTTGCCTGCACATATGTATGTATGTATGTATGTATGTATGTATGTACGTACGTATATATGTGTATGTACTTTGTGAATGCTTGGTACATGTATTGGCCAGCAGAGGGCATTGGGTTCTCTGAAAATAAGAGTTATGAGCTATTATGTGGATGCTGGGAATTGAGTCTAGTCTCTTGTAAGAGGTAGCCAGCACTGAGCCATCTCTCCAGCCCCAGAAAAGTAGTTTTTTTGAGGTTGAAAATGGACAAAAATGAGAAATTATCCCAAAAAAAAAATCTTTGTATTACAAGAGACTCTGTATTAGGAAATGGGGATTTTAGCACTTAAAATACATTACGGTGAAGACAGAGCAGAATATTAACAATAATATCAGCAGCTGTCATTTACCTGGGAAGTTCCAGGCACCATACCAGGCATTTAACAGACAAGTGTTTATTCAAGACTTGCAAGTCAGCTTGGTAGTTAAGAAAGGATTCTCTCTGGTTTACAGCAGAGAAAACCAGGGATCAGCATAGCTTGCCACTGCATAAACTGGTTTAATGCTTTGAGTGAGTATTTTTAAATTCTCAAATATTGGATGTACTAAGTGAGGAATTTATGCAGATTTTTATTGGCTGATTTCCTACTTTATACTTAAAGGGTGGTTTATATTTAATGCTGTGAGAACTGATTCTCCTACATGTTGTGTGTGTATGTGTGTGAATGAGTTTGTGTGTGTGTATGTGTGTGTTTGATAAAGCAGAGAGGAAAGAAATGACCCCCTTGAATCCAGTGTGCACCTTACAGAGCTGGTGAAAAGGCACTACTAGACTGTTAAAAGATTCTGTAAAACAGTGGAGCAATGTAAAGGCAGCTCAGGTCAGTTTTCTCCTGTGCTGTTTTCAAGAAAATTCTTAGTTGTGTTTGGCAACAGAGTAGTATGCAAAAACAAATACACACAAAAAGAAAAATTAAAAAGGGGGGAGGCTTAAAGGAAGAATTTGCCACTTCTAACAGCCAGGCATATTTCCAGGGTCTTGGACTCGTCAACTTTCTGGAAATGCTATTACTTCTACTATATACATCTCTGATGGTGGTGCTAATGTGAATTTAAATGCTTTGATATCACAGTGAGAAAGCACAGTGAAATACATTAGAGAATTACTGTGTTTTGGAATAATTGGGGACTTTTCTTAACACTTCCCAGACAAGTAGACATTTCTACTCATTTCTAGCAAAAGGAAAAACTGAAAACAGAACATTTCTGGCATTTTGAGCTCGTGCATATTTTAATTCTGATTGAGCTCTACCACATGGCTGGTGGGCCATCTGAAACGCTCTTTTAGTGGACTTCCAAACCGTAACTCTTCTAGATGGAGCGCACATATTATGCTTTCCTGATACCCTAGAAATGACTTGAGGAGAACCAGGAAAGCCAAACAAACCAGCTGCTGCTGCTACTGTCAGGACAGGAAACGGCCCCATTCTTTCTAGCACAGCATAGGAGCTATTAACTTTCTCGGCATAAATGAGATATGAAATTGTTTCTTTCCCAGCTAGTCAAAAAGTCAGAGATAATTGTGATAATTAGGAAACTGACCAATGATTATGAACACATTTGTGTGTGCATCACACACACACACACACACACACACACACACACACACACACACACAC
>OU015752.1:10115607-10150432 GCA_907169655.1 Acomys percivali
AGAGAGAGAGAGAGAGAGAGAGAGAGAGAGAGAGAGAGAGAGAGAGACGAGAGAGAGACAAGAGAGAGAGAAGAGAGAAGAGAGAATGCAGCAGTTGGGTGGGTAGGAAAGGCAGGTGCATCTTGGGAGGAAGTGTGTGGGGGGAGAGGAACATGATCAAAACAAATTCTTTGAAAATTTCAAGGAACTTAGAATAACTGAATTAATTAAAAAACAAAAGTGTAATTAGAAAGTATTAATTGTATCATTTTTTCATCCTTGCCACTGCCTTTTCTGAGTTGTGTGACTATCAATTCTGACTTCATAACCATCTTATCAGAAGTTGTGTAGCAGTCCTTTGCGTGATCTGTTCATCCTTTCTGTAGCTCCCCATCTGGTTTCTATAGCCTTCCATAGCCCAAATCAGTCAGTGCTGTTCCTTTGTGTTTCTCCTCTTCCCAGTTTCTAACCCTTTCACACATTCAACAATATTTATTGAACATGTGCTATAGGCAGACTCCACTCTCAGTCTTGGAGATACAAAAGTAGACAACAAAGATTGTTACTGCTAAGTGGGGCTGACAGTCTCAAAGAAGCAGGAAATAGGTAAGCACATGTGAAAATGCGTGGTGCAGGTTTAGAAAAACACACGGTGATAGGGTTGGTGCTGCGTTAGGCAGTTAGGGAGGACTTCACAGAGAAAGCGACACCTGAGCCAGGCCCTTCAATGCTAAGAACTGGGGAAGAGAGCGCTGGGCAAAAGGCGACAGAAAAGACAGGGTCCTGGATAAGGAAGCATCACTGGAGTGGGTGTTGCGCAGTAAAGAGTGAGACGGGCCCTGACCAATGACTTCAGAATAAGGAGTGTTCAGTTTAGCTAATGCTCACACACTGAGAACATTATGCAAGGGAATTGAAAACATTCCAAACTCACTGTAGCATCACGTACATAGGGTAACCCTGACCCACTTTAAGTATGTACTTCATGTGCCTCTGCAACTGTCACAATAAGTAAGATTAAAGCAGTTCCTTATTATTCCTTTCCTCATTTTAGCATCCTATGATCCAGTCTAGTGATATTTGAGCATAGGTCTACTGGGTTAAGGCTCATCTCCCCTATAGATACCCAGCGGTTTTAGCATCATTGTAGACAAGACTCCTCTCTCCAATGGATCGATCACCTTGCCTTCCTGTCAAAGACTATCATATGTGCGTGGGTGTATCTCTAAGCTTCTTATTCTGTTCCACTGATGTTGAGGTCCTCTCCTTATGCCAATACAGTACAGACCTTACCTCCTCCCTCATTCATCTGCAGTGTCTGATGTGCCTCTGGCACAAAGGATGTTCAGCATGTTTGTCTGCTGAATGAGCAGATATCTCTCCAAGGGAAGGAATTGACTCTAGTTTCAAATACAATTTACCCAAAGAGGTACCTACTAATGATAGCATCATCAGGCCACTATTTTTTTTTTCCAGAAGAAAGAAAAGTGTTTTCTCCACCATCTCCTGGGGATTCAAGTTTCTTCCTGTCTCGGTGTAGCCAGTCTTATGGCCAAGGCAGGTAGCGCAAGCTGTGAGCCACGATAGACCCTGATGTGACCCTGGAGATGGAGATGAGTGAACTTGTGGTTTCCTTGCATCTGGGTGGTTGCAAGTTGACATGTTCAATGCAGAAGGGGGGGCTAGGAGTGGGACTCCCGGCTTCTCATTGGAACCTGGCTCTGCTTCTATTGCTTGCATATTTTTTGGGCAGCAGGGGTGTGGGGAGAAGGATGGGGGGTAGACAAGTACTTACTCAGCACAAGAAAGCTCTAGGGAAAGCAAGCACTGGCATATTGCCTGGCTTGATAGACAGGAATGCCTGGTTCCATATACAAAGCTGTCTTTCCTAGAGCTGGGCTCCTTAAGTCTCCTTTTTAAGTTATGCTATTTAGAAAATGTAGCTTGTGGGCCTAATGGCATATTGATTGTCACCCTGTCACCAGAAGCCATTGCAGTGGCTTCTAGTCTTGGATCCTTTGTAGGCACTCCAGGCTAAGAACGTGAACCTATCTCTGTGGCTTCATGCTGAAGTGAACACGCTGAGGGCAAAGGTTGGATTCTATTAGCTTGTTACTTCTAATGCCTAGGCCAGAGGAAATGTCCTTAGACTAGAGGCAAGATAAAGGTGGGAGAAGGAATTAAAGAAAATACTAAGAGTAAGCAAACTGTAGCCCCCTTCCCAATTAGGGAAAAGACAACAGTGATTTGTTAAAAAAAAAAAAAAAAATGAATGTGTAAGTCAAGAGCTGTTTTCAGCCAGTGGCCAGCCTGGCTGGCTCTGCACTTTGAAATGCATTGTTTATGCTAGCAAGAAAGAAGCACACTACAGTGCTGTTCAATCATCTCAGTGGGTACTTGGGCTAGACACATAGTGCCTTCTGCACCTGTCTTCTCAGTCTCTGAGATGGGCAGGCATGGTGACTTGCATTTTAAATCAGGAGTTTTAGTTAACAAGCTGCCATGCCTCCCTTCTTACTCCTAATCTGTCTCTTTGTGAAGTGACTGGTACAGCAATTTCAGGGCAGGTGATACAATTCAAAGACCAGGGGCTGCAGTGATGGCTCAGTGGTTAAGAGCACTGGTTGCTCTTCCAGAGGACCTAGGTTCAATTCCCAGCAACCACATGGCAGCTCACAGCTCTCTGTAACTCCAATTCCAGGGGATCTGACACCCTCCCACAGACATATATACAGGCAAAACACCAACACACATTAAAAAATCATAAATAAATTCAAAGACCATACAAAAGTTTTTTTTGTGTGTGTTTAGTTTGGAAAAGAAAAAACACTACCTTGATGGACAGTAGCTAATTAGCAGTTATTCTAGAATCCCAATCTATTGCATGCCACACTTCTTCACTTCCAGTTTTTACACAGCATTTTAACAGATGCTGAATGGTGAATATACTGCCAGGCACATAAGGGAGGACCAGTGCTGTAAACTAGGTAAATCATAGGCCATATCTGCTCATAGTCTAGATGCAGAGAGAGACACGGCTGCTCCTGGGTGACATGGGCTTATGACTGTGAGGGTTGAGGGGGTCACTGGCCAGATGGAGAGATACACCTAGGTTATGTTTGCTGAAAGCGTCCACCTTGCACTTGTTGGGAGGGTCCAGGGCTTCCAGCGTCCCTGTGGCACCCGCTGCGCATATGGAACTTCAGACACTCTCTCTACACCATCATCTTGCTCTTTTCTCTTTCCTGTCGAGGATTTCCTTAACAAAAGGCTCCAGTAATCCCATTTGCCCACTTGACTTATGAAGACCCTCTTCTGTGGGATCCAGTGGTAATCGTCAATGAGGAAAGTAGCATGCACTGGCCAAGGCACAGATGATATCACATGACTCGATGTTGGGGAAATAATCTCCAAACGAATTATTAAAAATAAGAGCCTACCCTATGAGCATATACAGGGGGAGGAGGTCCCCCTCAGTCACAAACATAGGGGAGGGGAGTAGGGGGGGAAGCAGGAGAGAGGGAGGAATGGGAGGATACAAGGGATGGGCTAACAATTGAGATGTAATATCAATAAATTAATAAAAAAAGATATATGAAAAAAAGAATACATACATACACATATATATATATATATATATATATATATATATATATATATATATATATGAGTCTATCACACTGGGATCTGACAGCAACATGAAAAGTTTAGTTAGTAACACCCTAACTCCGTGAAAGACAAAACGTTAAGTGTAAGTACAATAACCCAGCAGCTTAAAACGCAGTCCTTCGAAATACAAGAAGAGCACAGGTTTCAAAGGCAGGCTTCAACAAATGCTACAATGTACACATTGTTAGGTTTCCTGTGTTTGCTCGTGGCCTTTGGGAAAATTTTCATCGGATACTTTATTTTCTATAAGTAGGGAGGAAAAAAAAAAAGAAGAGAAAATGTGTGGCAAACATCAAATGTTCTTTCTTTAGTTTGACCCTTCCCTATTTCTCAACACTTGGATTTTATCTTCAAGTATTTAACAGGAAGCTCTGTTGAGTCCTGCTTCTTTCTTCTCCACCTACAGCCTGCAGGACTATAGCTAATGTATTTATGGAGTTGGAAGAAGAAGGGCCCCTTGTTACGAGTGTTTTCAACCACATGAATATACATCATTGTTCTTTTTCTTAGCAGTATTGTTGCTGGCACCTTTCCATCGATGGGGACAAGCACTTTGTTTAGTTACACTGTTTTCGCCGGTGCACAGGTGATGCCATGAGGCCAGGAGGTGCCTTCTGGTTGAGGATAAATTCCTGACAAGCTTCCACGCCTGCACAGAGGCGGCGGCGGCAGCTCGAAAGGAAAACTTGTTCAGATGGTGAGGGCAGTGTATGGAGTGCTGAAGACACGTGCACTCTTTCTGTTTACAAAGGTCATCGTGATCAGAACTCAGTGGCCGGTGATGCAGAGGAGCCTGCTACACTATCCAAAGAGAGAAGGGACATTCAGAGTCTGAACAAAAAAAGCCAAAGGGAGGGAGAGGAGTGGGCAAAGCAGAAAGGGCACAAGGACTACAATGTTTAAGACTAACTGATAGTAAGTTCGGGTAATATCAGTCCTCCTGATTTAAGAGATATCTTGCCAAGAATTAGTGTAGTGCTGTTGGAAGAACACACATGTACATACGATGTATGGACTTCCACTAATACTCCTTTGGCAGTGCAATCCTCTGTCTGCTAGAAATGGACCAAATGGTAGATCTGACCTGCTTCTCTCATTTCTTCTAGCTCCACTGGTCTCTTGTCTCTGATGAATGTCTCAAGGACGAGCAACAGTGACACTATCCAAAGTGTCATAAACCAGGAGGCATGGCAATCGGAAGGGTAGAGGCTGTGATTGACCCTACAGAGACAGAGACTAGGGGAGACCTCATGGCACTGTAAGTCCATCTTTGATTTACTGCAGGGTCAGGACTATTTCTAGCTACTTATGAGACAGAATAAAATGCATATCCCGACTCGCTGGACTGCTGCAGGCAACCTCTATAAACAATTGAGTGGATACACTCCATAAATTGCCATTGCTACTCTATCCACCATGGCAGTGTAAAATCTCCCAAAGAATCTTTTGCTTTGTTAATTTTTTGACATAAAAGGTATACATTTTTTAAATGATCTGTTTTAAGTCATAGTTTTTCCAACTTAAAAATTAACCATAGGGTCCCATATGCCACATGTATACTGTAAATTTTGATGGTATACAATGCTAAGAAGCTATTCGTGAATTTTTAATCACAGCTTCCCTACATAGTCTGTTGTTCTGGTTACAGATACATGTTACACGTATGTAGTGTGGCTCAGTTGGTAGAGCCTTTGCATGGCAGCATGACTTTCTGGGTTTGATCCCAAGCGGCAGATAACCTGAGCTCTGTGGTGCAGGCCTATGGTACTAGAACTCAGAAGATGTAGGCAGGAGGATCAGAAGTTCAAAGGTCATCCTTAGCCTCATAGTGAGTTTGAAACCAGCCTGGGCCATATGAGTCTTTGTCTCAAGAGATGGGCTAGGGCTTAAAAACATATTGAAATTGTCATGAAATAACTTCAAAAGTCCATTTGATGCACAGGGAAGATACTGTTGATAAAGTATTAAATCTAAGCTCCTAGAGATTGATCACTGGGAAGGATGTCTTCTAGGCATTTGTTACTGCAGTTTTTTAAAGAGAGAGAAAAAACAACAACAACAACAAACAAACAAACAAACCAAAAAGCCATCTAGAGGAAGAAAAAACATTATGAAAGGCCTTCTTCTGTAGATATAATTATTATACAAGTTGTAAATGGGTCAATCAATGTGTATTTACAGCATTAGACTACAACATTAGTCTTGGAAAACCTTAGACGTTGTTCATAAAGGTCTTCTCTTCATGCAAGATAAGAAAACACAGGAGAAGGCAAGCCACTGCCAAAGATTAGTGGCTCAGGCCTGATATGAAGAGCCCATGGCTGCCCCTGCCTGGATGGGGCCTGTTAGAATGTCTTGTCACTAGAAAGGCAGTGCTGAGGTTGTCCCAGTACTTGGGACACGTGGCGAAGACGGTCATCATAGTGCGCCCTTCAGAGGAGCTGATTCTTCTTGTAGCACACATCTTACTTCCTCTAGATCTCATAGGCAAAACCAGTTTGAGTCTCCATAAACGTAAGGCTTTAGCTGAACACATGGAAACTTCCTTAGGTGTGTGGTGGCAGGGGAGAACCCTGGGAATGCAATACACATGGGAAAGGTGAAACGTTACAGTGCGTCCGTGCTGCCAGGTCAACGTCCCAAGCGGCTATACCTGCAGACTTTTTAAGGGTTTTCCTGGAGCTAGCCAGGTGCGGCAGCGCACCCTTGTGATGCCAGCACTCTGGAGGCTGAGCAGGAGGGTTGCTGTTTGAAGCTAGCCTGGCTATGCTGGTGAGACACTCTGTCTCAAAAGAGTAAAACCAAAAAGAGGTAGAGAATTGTGGTAGGTAGGATGCTTAGGTTGGCATTTACCATTCATCACATGACATCCTAAGGCTGGGTCAGAAGTACTTTTAGCTGCTTTCTGCCTTCTATGCTTCCAGCTTTGGGGTATATTTTCCCCAGCATTTTATTCTCTCAATAAAAGCAAACACAAAAACAAGAATGTCTTCCCTGTTCATTAGGAGTACACATATAGGAAGATTCAAATTGTCTAGGCCCAGTATTTTTCTATGTGCGTAGTGTCTGTCTACGTGTACATATACCTGTGTGGATGTGCACACACATCTTGAGCCTGTGGAGGCCAGAGCTTGACACTGGGTATCTCTGCCTTAACTTTCTCAGTGAATCTGAATCTCACCAGTTAACTAGAGCGGCTGACTGACATCTCTCTGTCTCTGTCTCCCACCGCTGTGGTTAGAGGCTCATACCAGCACACTCAGCTTTCTGCATGGGTTCTGTGGCTCGAAAGTCTGGTCTTCATGAATGTACACTAAGCACTTCATGCCTGAACTCTCTTCCTAGCTCCTTCCAGTCATTTTTTTTCAATGTGAACTTGATCATCTACACTATGATTTGTGTGGATTTTGAACTCTTGTTTGTAACCTATCTCAAGCCTGTTTCCCAACAATTTCTTGGTGTACATTACTTAGAAGCTCAAGTCAGAGTAATGACATCAGGAGCAGTCGGGATCTGTATACAATCCTGGCTACATCAGTGGGCCAGAACTCCTCCTGGGGCCTAGGAAGAGTGCTCAGAGGATCCCACAGGACATGGACGAGATTTATTGCAGTATTAGCTCCTAGCTGTCAAAAAGTGGTGTGACTGGCACTGTGCCGGTGTCCCTGTGCAGCCTCTGAGGCCTATAAACCAGGGAGTGACAATGATATTCTTTTACAACATGGTTTTAATGTTATGCATATGTCCAAGCGTGTTCATGCATGTAAAGGTACCATGTATGTGCTGGTGTCCACGGAGCCAGAAAGGGACCTCAGATTTCCTGGAACTGAAGTTACAGACAGTTGTGGACCACCTGATACAGCTGCTGGGAAGCAAACCTGGTTACCCTTGTCCCTCTGCAAGAGTATCAAGTACTCCTAACTGCTGAGCCATCCCTCCAATGCTATTTAAAAAATTATTTGTGTGTGTGTGCGCACGCGTGTGCGTACATGAGCACCATGTGTATGGAGGTAAGAGGTGCAGAGGTCTGAACACAATGTTTCGGTGCTGGTTCTCTCTGTTGTAGGGCTACAGAGATCAAATTCAGGTTGGGGACTGAGCTCAGGTCATCTGGTATGCTCAGCAAGTGTTCTGACCTGTGTGGCATCTTGCCGGCCCAGGGAAATCATATTCTCAGCACAACATTTTCTTAACAGTAAAACAGGCCGGAACCAATTTTGAGTTCACATTTTCTTGCTGGTTCCGGATACTCTGTAAAGTCTCATGGCCGGCTTGGTGAATGAGTCTTTGTGCATCTGCGGCTTCCCAACTGGCCAAATGCAATTAACTCACTGCTCGGGAGGTGAGAGAGCAGTTTTCCCATGCACTCTTACAAAGGGCGGCTGGTTATTTTGCAAGGGCGCAGCCGTAATAAAACTATCAAACTCATTACGAGCCTCAGGATATTAGTAGCCCTCAATAAAGAAAAAGAATAGCCTCCGAGAAGGGCATGCACTGTATTTCAGGCTACAGCCAGGATTAAGAGCAGGCTGAGGATCTTCCTACAGCCCAGGAGCTGGGATCATAGGAGGACAGAAGGGCAGGCATGGCTCCTGGGGGATGGGGGGGAAGAAATGGGATGGGCTCTGAAGTTAAGGTTGAGAAAAGAAACCCTAGGGAGAGATGTGAAGAGAAAATGTCTTTGGAATTTTAGGATGAAGGGCCACAAACTAGGATAAAGATAGCGGCTCACTTCCTTGCTTGTACAATTCTCTAAGTGCCACAACCAGCGCTGGAGCTGGCCAGGGGAAGAAGTGGTGAGGAGTTGGGAGATGAGAGAATTGTTAGTACCCAGATTAAAAAAAAAATTTCCTACTCCAGGGTTAATCTTCCTTGTCAGCTTGATTTGCTTTGGGATCATCATAGAAATACATATCCAGTAGCAGGGTGGAGTGGTGCATGCCTGTAACATCAGCACTCCAGAGGCAGAGGCAGGAGGATTTCTGTGAGTTGGAGGCCAGCCTGGTCTACAAAGAGAGTCCAGATAGCCAAGGCTACACAGAGAGACTCTGTCTCAAAAAAACCAAAACAAAAAAGAAACACATATCCAGATATTAAATGGTGATTCTAGAAAAGTTTAATAAAGAAAGGAAGATCTGCTTTGAATGTGGGTTGTGGGCTAGGAGTCCTCACACTCCTGCCACTGTGTTTTTCCTGCCACTACAGGCTGTCCCCTCAACCTGACAGCCCAAAGAAATCCCCCTTCCTTAAAAAAGAAAAAGAAATGTCATCACAGTCCTGACAGGTCAAACTGTGACCACAAGCCATTCGAGGTTTGAAGGGATGGCTCATGGGAACTATTGGTGTACCACAAGGCATGTGAAACATAAGGCATGTACCACGTGATAACTTTCCTCCTCGGGGGACACAACTTCACAGAGAACAAGAACTCACACTCTCAAGGCATGAGGATCAGGCACTCATGACCTCTTTAGGAATCAAGACTGATCCTACTGGGGACAGACCACAAGGCTGGCAGGGACCATCCTTCTGGGTACAGATCTTCAGTCTGTCTTCTGAAACAGTTAAGAGTAAGGACTGAGGCTCACTGACTATCAGAGTTCTTTTCAAGGCCTGAAATACATATTCTTCATCCGTGCTCCCAAATATCCAAGCACCCTTCACTCCATGTGCCTCTGAGGATTTGATTAAAGTTGTTCAAATCCACAGCCAAGGACACCGGCCAACTAAGGTTTTGTTTTCTCATTGGTTTATGATTTTATCCACTTGAAAAAAATGCATGTAATAACCAGAGATGGTAGTTGAAAAGCTTTTCCTCTTTCCTGGTTTACTGGGTCATTATCACAAAGTGGGGTTGCATAACCGACATTCCTCATGTGAAGTGGTTCAGCCACTCATGTGAGCAACTAGAGCTCTGCAGATCAGAAGGCTTTCTGCCATTCAAACTCCACGAGACATAATTCTTACTAAGAGTGTGACAATGACTTCCTTTATAATCGACAACATTCACACTGAGATGTTATGCCCTCGAAAGCTCCATATACTCTGGGGTGGGTGCAGGCCTGTGTGAGTCTGCCCGTGTGACCCTGGATGATGCAATGCCAAGGTGCAGGCTTTAGCTGCCTCTTTAGCCTCCTGCTGCCCTTACTCCGTCAGATTCCCAGTCCAGGGCTCCTGCAACCTGTACACAGTGATCAGTGAGGCCACGCCTCAGCTTAGGAATGCTGTCCAAATGCCCAACACATTTAAACTTAACTTTAATACATTCGCATATACACTTCTAAGTAATGATTATTTCAAAGATCTGGGGCAAAAGACTAATACTATTCAGAAGTTGGGGTAGATCTGAAATGTCTGCTAGCTGGCTTTATTATGTAGATTAAGACTCTTTCCCCCCAGTAAGCCGACATGCCTTTCAATGTGACGATGCAATGCAGCAAGTTGTTAGAAACAAACTAAATCAATCCCCAGTTGAGATAGCTCAGTGGTTAAGTGCACTGGCTGCTCTTCTAAAAGACCTGGGTTTGATTCTCAGCACCCAACTAGCAGCTCATAGTCATCTGTAACTCTGTTTACAGAGGATCTGATGCCCTATGTTGGCCTCTTTGGACACCAGCACACAAGTAGACACGTAGACAAACATGTAGGCAAAACAAACACCAATATGCATAAAATAAAGTCAATGATTTTTTAAAAACCCATACAGTTAAAAATAGGAACTCTCTGGTTTCCATAATGTCTCCATACTGTGATGGGAAAGGCTCTGCTAGGTCCAGAACCAGCTCCAGGCACTCTCAGTCATGTCTTTCCTGGGCAGGCAGGTCTAGCTAAACAATAAACCAAGAGCTGATCTACCCACTAATCAGAGAAAGTATTATAAGGCTATTAGTGTCAGTTTGATACTAATTGCTCTCGGGAGTAGAAAATGTTCAAGATCAGGTTTTTACCTGTCAGGTACTTAGCGTATAGAGCACTACAAGGCACAGAAACTCACAGGAGGCAAACTGAAAAGGTCATAGAATAGTCAGTCCGTGGGCTTGGCCAAGACCTTCGGGGAGAAGAAGATAGAAAGCATAGTTTTCTCAGCAGGAATAATGGCTTCACTGTGGAAAACAAGGCTAGAAGTAAATTGTCATGGTAATAAATATAAGTCTGTGTTGTGGTATGTTTTCACAAAGCTCTTTTACTGCATCTGTCATAGTGCCATCTTGAGAAATCTGGGATGTTGGGGTACACTCCAAAAAATTCAGTTTAGTAAAAGGGATACTAGAGTTTCTGGACTATAGAATCTAGAGAAAGATGAAAAAGAGGACTTTGGGATGGTCCCCTACTTAGGAAGCCAACTCTTACACATCTGTGAGAGAAAGGGAGGTGACTACCACAGCCTCGGAGCAGGAAGGAGATGCCCATCAAAGGCAAGAGGGAACGAGAAGTCTAAAGCAGCACGGTGTACAAACATCCACGGAGAAATGCTGGGCCCCTGTGAAGGCAAAAGATGGGCATAAGGCCAATGCTTTCTGGAAATGAATCTCAAGCTTCTAGAAAGTATACTGGAATAGAGAAAAATCGGTTACTGTTGAGAAATCTAATGAATTCAACTCAGAGATGAGGTCATCTAGGGTTGTCCAAAGCTTGCAGTTTTAACTAACAAAAAGGGAAGAAAATTTAAGGCATGCACGCATGTGCACACACACACACACACACATACACACACACACACAGAGAGAGAGAGAGACAGACAGACAGACAGAGACACACACAGAGACAGAGACACAGAGAGAAAGAGAGCACAAAAGCAACCAAGCCTTCTTTCCAAATTGGGCTACTAGCAGAAGTATCAGGAAGAAGACAGGCAGAATGAGGACAAGAGCCACCCTGGCCTGTGGCAGGATGGGCCATTCCAGTGCCTGCACTTATAACAACACAGCATTATACAGCGTGAGATGAGTCACAACAAGCAGGAAACGAAATGGTTTCTGGAAGTTTAAGTTGTGCACAGCCATCCCATATGCATGCTACAGCGAAGCCAGGAGCTAGTCAAGTACCTTCCTGTGCTAAGGTGGCTGTGTGTGCATCTGTCCCCATGACAGCTGGTGGCTGTGTATGCATGTCTCCCCGACACGTGTGGCTGTGTATGCATCTATCCCCATGGTGGCTGTGTGTCTACCTTTTTCCTTGCAGAGGAACTGGACCTTTGGGGAAGAGGCATGAGTCAGACTCAGTGAAGTACTCACAGCTACAAGTAATGTCCATGCTAGGTCAAGCCAATGCAGGTGTGTGTGTGTGTGTGTGTGTGTGTGTGTGTACGTATGAATGTATGTATGTATGTATGTATGTATGTATGTATGTATGTATTCTTGCATGTCTAGGAGAGACACCCCTTTAGTGAGTCCAGGAGGAGTATCTGAAGTAGTTCAGTCTCCACACTCTGACCCTGTGTGAACTGGGAAAGCCACACCAGTGAGTGGATAATTCTGGAGCCTGTTGCTCTGGCCCATTTATTTCTTCAAGAAACAAACCCTTCCCTTTGACTTTCCCTCTCATTCCCAGCAACCTCCAGTCCTCAGTGGAGGGAAAGGGTGAGGATTACACTTGAGTATCTGTTCAGGGAGTATCCTTCTCTTGGCTGCTCACAGAGCCCTCCTCTAAAGATGCCCTCCTTAGTGCGGAACTAGAGAAACCCCCACACCGAGGTTCTCTCGGCCTCATCAATGGGCCTCCCATCTTCCCATCCAGAGGTGGTGAAGTACCAGGGAATAAATTCCTTTCACTCATATCTCTCTTACAGAGCCTATGCCCTGCGATGGTAAATAAAGTCCATATACATGGTATTGCGTTTGGGCGTTACCTCCCCTTCCTGCTTTAAGTATATACAATAGAAATTAGTCTCTTTGGGCCCTCCAAGAACTTGCCTGGGATAAAGCCTGGGAGAGTTGCACAAGCCGCTGTGCCTCCGTATACATGCAATAGCTGACAATCTAATTAATTACATGGGAGTTGTTTTAAATGTCTCTCTTCGCTTCCTGCCCAGATGTACAAATCTATCACCGAGTCCTAGCAAGTCTTGCTCCTAGGAATCTGGCCCCCACCCTGCTTCTGCCCTCATGATCATTGCCTTTGTCAGGCACCACCCTAAGAGACTCCTTCCTTCTTGATTTCGCTTCCAGTCCCATGTGACTTCAGCCCCTGTGCCTTCTTGCTGTAATCAGCTGACTCTACAAAAATCCTATTGAAAACATAGTCCAGAGGCTGAGGATACAGTTTGGCTCATCGAGTGTTTGCCTAGGACGCCACTGGGCCTGGGTTCAAATCCCCAAGACTGCAAACAAGACAAAACAAACACAGGAAGCATCACTTTGGACAGAGTGAATCTGAACACGTGAGTAGAACACACATGGCTTTTCATGTTGATCTCATTCTGAGCCTCAACTTTATGGTCACCCCAGAGTTTCCCCTCCCCCCTCTGTCCTCTCACTGACTTCTTGCAGTTCTAATAGAACCCCTGTGACTTCTTCCAATGTTTCCTTCCTTCCCCTGCCCATATGGAAAGAGCCTACTTCTCTGGTAAGTCTTGCCTAAGAAGTAGCAGACACTCGCCCCAACTTCACCCCAAACTCCATAATTCCATGCGGCTTGTCTTTTGTGCATGCCCCTCCCTCAGCGGATGATGAAATCTCAGGCTGTCAACTTTTGTGGAAACGAATCCATGAATTAACGCAGAGAGAGAAGATATACTTGAGAGATGTTGGTTTGAAGTGCACACATGAAACCACTGGGGTATGGTGCCTGACTGATATAGTCACAGGCAAACCTGAGTACCCAGAAAGAAGATAGTAGCTTACAAATTAGAAGAGTGAGACTGGAATCCCAAGAAAGTGCTGGACAATCCTGAGAAAGAGCAAAAATAAAAGGAAGGTATTGGGAGCGGAGGGATGACTGAGTGGCTAAGGGCACTTGCTATGGAGAAGCGGAGTTGGGTTCCCAGCTTCCTCATGGTGGCTAATAACCACATCTACCTCCAGGTTCAGAGGACCTGAAGCTTTCTTCTGGTCTCCTTAGGCAGAGTCACACATGTGATACGGACGTGCAGGAAAGCAAAAACACTCACAAGCATGAAATAAAAATAATCTTAGAAGAAGAAAGGCATAACTAAGGGCATACTATTCCAAAGACTAACTGATGCAGAAAAGCTTCTGGAAGGAGGGCATGGCCTGGCAAAGAAACGGAAAGTTCCTCAGAATCAAAAATGCAGTTGCTTGGTCAACCCTAATAAAATGAACACAGCCAGGAAGTCATAAAGGTCAGGTTCTAAACACATGATTATCCGAGAACTACCATCACACAATCTTCTAAAATTGTACATGAAGTTCTTCTACAAGGACATTTACGCAGCAACTCAACAGAACCTCAGACCAAAGTCCCTCATGTCGGTAATAACATGATCACGGACTATGGTTTCTGAATACTCAGTGCAATCCTTCTTACAGGGGGTTTTAACTATCCTCTTGCCTCATCGGTGCCTCATTGGTGACTCTGCTACACATAGTCCCAACGAAACTCTCTGTCAGTCCCAAATAAATATCACTTCTTTTTCTTCTTGTAGAATCTCTCCCTGAAATATTTTTTCTTTTGATTGACAAGTTTATTCTGAGCTGGTAATACCACAGTGGAAAAGAAGAAGTACCGCATCATTGTGAAAGGACACTTGGGTAAAAAAACAACAAACGATGGCATGGAGCTAGCTAAACGGAACCTGTACAATATACATGCATGCATACAATTCTTTTTTATTAAGGTGCATTTAATAAAGTCTCACTGTTGTTGTTTTTAATAACAGACATGGATAGCGTAGGGAATCCTTTGCTACACTGTCTGGAAAAAAATAGTTTTTCTCTTACTAATGTTTCCTGAAATATAGTTTCTTTTCAGTTCTGAGTCATCCTTTAAGAGTAAGGTAGCCTTTTCCAATTTGGCCTTTTCTAGGCACAGGTACCAACTCAAACGAGACTGTAGGTTTCTAAGGGCAAGAATTGAGGCCTTGCCCAGAAAAGAGACTAGCTGCGTTTGGAAAGCAGAGCTGACTTTCTTACAGCTAAGCGGGAGGTTTTCTGATCTTCTATTAGGAAGCTCACAGCCAACATGGATGACTGAAGATAGAAGTCTCCCGGATGAGTCAGCCGGAGCCCATGTTGCCCTAAGCAGCCACCAACTGGGCAGGGCTAGACTCATGCAAAAAACTCAGCCTAATGATGCCAAATCTGTGTTTTCACATCTCACTGCTCAAATGTGCGTGCTGCGGAGAGAGCAGAATAGTGGCTGTGGCTACAACGGCACTAAGCAGGAATAAAATACAGATGGTTCTGCTTTGACAATGAGGCTGCATCCCAATGAGTCACTATAAAATCAGAATGCATTAAGGTGAGCCATCCTGAACCAGGGGTTGTGGTTTGAATGTGAAATGGTCCCTAGCCTCCCCACAGGTTTATGTGTTCGAATACTTGTTTTCCAGCTGCTGATGCTATTCTGGGCAGTTGTGGAACTTTTAAGAAGTCTAGCTGGAGGAAGTGGGTCACTTGTGAGGAGGGAAGACAGGTACTGGAGGCTAAAGCCAGGCCCTCCCTTTGAGCCAACCTACTCTGCTTGCTACTTTTCTGAACTCTGAGCATCATCATGACCCTGTTACCATGCCTTAACGGCTATAGCTTCTCACACCATGAGCCAGAGGAAATACTTTTTCATTAGGCTGGTTTTGTCAGATGTTTGGTTTCAAAGCAGTGAGAAGTGTAATCAACACTGGAGCCATCTCTAAGCTATACTTAATGTGTCACTGGGTCTGTCTGCTTTCATTGTTATGACTGTCTATGATGAATGGTGAATAAAAGTTTTCTTAAACTTTTATTGCACAAATACATATGCATGGTGTTATTTCAGAGATCTCTACTGGCCACTGACCACCTCTGGGTAGAGTCCCTTATCAAACTGACCTGTGTAGTTGGGGGTTTAGCTATTGTGGAGGCTTGAGCCACATGCTCAAGTACTTGAACACTTGTTCTCCAGCTGATGGTGTTGTTTGAAAAGGTTGAAGAACCATTAGGAGGCAGAGGCTTGCTGGAGGATGTACATCACTGGAGGATGGCTTTGAGAATTTGTAGCCCTGTCCCATTTACAGTTCACTCTGTGCTTCCCGTGTGTGGATAAAGATGTGAACGGCGACCTCCATGCTCCAGCTGCCTGCTGCCACCCCACCTCTGCCATTATGGATTCTTACTCTGGAAGCGTAACCTGATATAAACTCTTTTTTCTATAAGTCACTTTTGGTCATGGTGTTTTATCCCAGCAAAGAAAGTTGACTACTACAGTTACCACCTTGCTTTTTAAGGAAAATAAGCCTGGAAGAAGTATTTCTGCTTTAGTTTCATTTCTGTTGCTGTGACAGATAACCCAGACCAAAAAAAAAAAAAAAAAAAAAAAAAAAAAAAAAGGCATAGCAGAGGAACGGACTTATTTGGCTTACAATCTCAAAGTGCAAGCTGTTGTTTCAGGGAAGTCAAGGCAGGATCTCAAGCAGCTCATCCCATCAGGCCCAGAGTCAAGAGCAAAGACATTAATTTCTTGCTCCCTTCTATACTGTTCAGAATGCCCCACCTGGGGAATGGTGCCACCCACAGTGGGTTGTATCTTCCTACATCAACGAATAAGCTAGATGATTCCCCACAGACATACGCGGAGACTCCCATGATCTAGATGATTTCATGAAGACTCTTCCCCAGGTTAGTCCAGGATGTGCCACGCTGGCACTTAAAACCAGCCAACAAGCTGCTCCTTCCGCATTGTTGTTTTAAAGCCCTCGGCTCATTTCCCATTGTTTACCCATAATGGGATAGAATCCAAACTCCTTTGTGTGTAGTTTAATTCATCACCGTGAAGGGAATACTTCATGCCCTTTATGTTGCCTCTGCCTGTTATCTCATTACACCAAAGCTTCCTTTGTGTATAGCTTCATGAGCTCTCCATGGCTTCTACGACAGACCACCAGAGTTTCAGCGACTTTATACTACACTCCTTCCCCTATTGCTCTGTGGTTTGGAAATTTCACCGCACGTTCTAGGCTGCTTTCTGTTGTAAAAATAGTCTGACCAGAAGCAACGGGGAGGAAAGGGTTTATTTGGCTTTGACTTGTAGGTTATGGTCTGTCATCTCAGGGCAGGGACTCAATCAGAAGCTTGAGGCAGAAACCTTAGGGGACCATGTTTACCAGCTGGATTGCTGGCTTATTCTCTGACTCACAGCTACCTTTTTATACAGTTTAGGCCTTCATGGCTGGGGAATAGCGCCTCCCACAGTGGACTGGACCCTCCCATACCAATTAGTAATCAAGAAAATGCCCATATTAACCAGACCCAAAGTCTATATAGTCAGAACTTGCATTTGGAACAGAGGCTATGAAGCCTTCCATTAAACTTTACACTTTGGGTATAGAATATATTTCAAGTACTGATGGTTAATTTGGATGTATGATGTTTTTATTTATTTGCAAGGTTTTCTTAATAACAAAGTACATAATTTTTTTTAAAAGGACAGTGCCCCATAGACATGTCCACAAGGCCAGGCTGGTCTGGAGAATTCTTCAATCACAGTTCCCTCTTAGGATATGTAGGCTGACAATAAATACTAAGCAACACACATGTGTCTTAGTGGGCTAAATTCAGGCGCTGGTAAAGGCAGTCTGCTTCTTTGCTTTTGCAGCTGCCTACATTGTCCTGTGAGAACCTTTCATCTTTAAAGCCAGGAAACAGCCAGAGGAGTGTTTCTTGAGATACCACTGAATTCTTTCTTAGCCTCCAAAAGCCCTATGATGACACAGGGCCTGTGTGGATGATTCAGAATTGCCTTCTCATCTCAAGGTTTTTTCTTCTTCACATCCTGAAAGTCTCACATGATCATGCAAGGACACATTTTCCTGCCCACCGTAGTAGGTTCCTTCTGTATGGAGGACCCACTTTTCTGCTTTAAGACTCTGAAGCTATTATCACTATTCCCTGAGAGTTTGTAAGAAGTCACTACTTCATGAGGCCCCTTTCCTTCTCTAAACCCAAGGAGGCCATTTTTCTCTGCCTCCTCGAGCCCACCCACATGCGCACTGGCGGCGACACGTTTTCTGTGCTCTAGTAGATTTGTCTTCAGGGACGTCACTCCAGCTAGAGGGTGAATCATGGTGTCTTACTCATCCTTGCAGCTTCAGAAGCCTCACCATAAAAATTTGTGGGGAAGAAAATTTAATGTGGTGTTTGAATGCATGAAGAGACCTCAGGTGGAGGCCCTGAGGCAAGACCAATAAATTTACAGAAACAGCCTCTGTTTGGATCCTAACTGTTAAATGACTGACAGCCTTTCATTAGTTATGACCACATAACCAACCAATCTCTATTCTCTCAACCATTCCAGGGTGGTATCACAGCAAAGTTATAACCAACCATTTACACCCTAACACTGTTGAGTGTCCGTGGAAACTATCAAAACCGTAAGTGTTCCCCTGTGTTTGGCTAGAAATGACAAGCTATACCCCCAGTGTGAGGGTGGACCCTGAGTTAGGCAAGCGCTACTTACTATCTACAGGTTTTCTGAATTCACACTTACTCACTCACTTGCCTAACAAAGCTAACTGAATTGGTCAGAGACTGAAAGCAATTTGGCTACTACAGTAGTCACTTGGTATTTAAGCATCTGGAGGTTCTTGGGGGGAAAAAGTTGCAAGTTCAAATTAAACAATAGCTGTATTGCTTAAACAGTCCGGAAAAAATTTTAATTACAATTCAAATGGGGGAGGTGGTCTGTTGTATATATATCTAGTGTCCCTAGCAAAACCACGGGGGGGGGGCACACAAACGCGAGCGGGGAAACACTCCTAAAACCTATGAGCTCTGAAGTTGAGCTTCAAGGACCCCAAGCAGGAAGAGAGATGATCAACTGCTTTGTCAGTTGAATACTTTACTGTTTGTTTCCACTAGTAATAGTAAAACCCTCTCCGCCCTAACTGATTTTGTTAATGTAAGGCCTTGAGAACACAGGGTTTGTGAAGTCAAGGGCACAGGGGCAAAGGGGCCTTTGGCTACATTTCATTGCATTTCCTGAGAATACTTGGTCATTTTAGAACCAGGTGGACGCCCCCATTAGCCTATAGGAGACCCCCACAGTCACATAAGGTAAACAGAGGCTCAGCTCCCTGCTACGGATCAGAAAGACAAGGCTAGGGGAGAGAGTCCACTTATTCCTATCCAAACAGCACAAGGTAGGTGCAGCTACATGGAGTAATCGTGGCAGATTTTCAACGTGATGTATCATACAGCACCAGGAAGCGTCACCATTCATGTGCTGGGTTTTCCTCAAACTTGTAAATATTTTAATAGATGTATATGGGTAGCTGTAGGGGAAACCGGCGAAGCTGCAGTGGAAGGTACAGATCGCGTGTTTTGTGCATTAGTTCAGTGTCTGCAAAGTACCTTGCTCTAATTTAGTCTCTCTGGGAAAGTAATTCTTTTTCCATCTTGCATATTTCACCCTGAACATTTTACTATGTCGAGTATAGTAGCAACTAAAAAAAGTGTTTCGTCTAGAAAAAAAAAAAGTGAGAAAACTTGAAAAACCACTGCGTTTCTACAGTGCTGTTTCCAAGTTCTTAATATAAAGCTAGAGCAAAATAAAGATTGCTGCAGTAACCAAACTTTGAGCAAGTGTCTTTCAAAACAATGACAACTGAGCCACATTTCTACAGTGCGAGCAGCGAATGCACCTGCAAACATTTTTCTTTTCTTTTCTTTTTCCAGTTTGCTTTATAAACCTTGGAATTTGCTATCCTAGGCCATTTTTAACGAGGGAGACAAGCAATGCCCAGGTTTTAAAAGGATTTATTCTTTTAGCCAAAGAAGCCCTTTTCCCCATACCAGACCATGAGGCAATTTCGTGTCAACTTGCTAAGGTGTCAAATGCGACAAACTCCAAGAGCTCCAGTGACAAGGAGGCAGCTCTCAGCACCCTCTGCTTCCCACACTTGCAGTATCAGGACGCGGCGCCCTAGAGGCTCCCCACGCCGCCTTCCGGGCAAAGGCCAGTACACCCCTTTTTCTGTCTGGGGAAACTGAGGCACCGAGACGAAAAACGATCTACAGCCCGGAAAAGAGCCCCGTCTCTGCGTGGCGTCCTCCTTCTCCCGGGAGATTCGGGAGGCAAAGGGCCAGCGCGCTGTAGACAGCGCGCTCTTAGCCCTCAGAAGGTTGTGGCACGAGCCTGGGACACAGCTGTGCCCAGACCGCCAGTCCCCGCCCTTCATATATTTCCAGCATCCTGCGACCAGCCACGAGCTGGGACTGCAGGGCACCTCCAGGCGTGTAGCCTCCGCCAGCCCAGGCGTCCGAAAGTTCCGCAGCTCTGGCGGCCGCTGACCACAAGCCCGGCGCGCGGAGCTCCCTCCTACCGTACCCTCCCGCCTAGGCTCGCCCGCCGGGTGCTCGCACTGACCTGACACCGCTGCGCCACTCAGGTGGTCGCCGTGCGCCGCTCGCCATGGCCACCCGGAGAGCTCTGCAGCACCCAGCGCGTAGCAACCTCCTCCACCCGCGCCTCTTCGCCGCCTCTTCTCGATGCGGGCTGCTAGCCCTGCCGCCGGGAGCCGGAGCTTCCCACCTACGGGCGACCGTGCCGGCGAGAGCCGAGCATGCCCAGTGCGGCTCCCGGCGGCGCCGAGGCAGGGTGCGCTCTGTAGAACCGGGTTTTTGCGGCAGCAGCGGGTGGAGGCGGGTCGCTGCGGGCGGTGGGCTCCTCCCAGCCGGGGCGGGTCGCACCGTCGGCTGGCCAGAACTGTGCGCAGCGAGCGCCGCCTCTGGGCGGGACCGGGTGGCCACCCGGAGGTGCTCCGGAACGCCGCGGTGACTTGCTCTTCCACCAGTACCTTGAGCTGCCGGGGTGGCTTGACTGGTTACTGTCGGGGGCAGGGCGCTGCAGGCGTTGTCGCCGCAAGTTTCCTGAGCGTCGCGTCGCGGCGGCGTTGAAGGACACGCAGGAAAAGGCGTCTTCGAGTGTCATTCTGGATGCCACGGGCAACCAGCCCACCCACACATTAACCAACCTGGTCTCTAAGGCTGTCTGTCACACCACCTCGCTAGCAGAAGCATCTGGGGCCTTCCAGGCGGCCGCGCTGTCACTGCTAAAGCCCAGCGGGCTCCTGGAAGCCACAGGGATAAGAAAGAGCTGGGTGTTTGCGGGTGGCCTCTGAGTAGTGGGGTTCCGAGGGGATTTATAAAACTGCCCCTTAAAATTATTTGCAGTTTCGACGTTCTCTCTAACGAGCAGTTAAGTTGTTTTGGTGGGGAAAAATAAGTACTCGAAAAACATTTTTAACACCTACATAAGTTTTCTGTACACAATCCTGCTATGTTGTAGTGGATTCCCCTCCCCCGCCCCCTCTTTTTTCTTTTGGAGAGAGCATGTCAGTTTCTGGGACAGTGACTAGGCTCCTCCTCCCGGGATCATCCTTACAGCTCCCCCTCAGGCCACGCCTCACACGCGGCCTTTTTTTTTTTTTTTTTAAACTCCCTCCCCCACCCCCCCCCCCCCCCCCCCCCCCCCCCCTCCCTCCTCCCCCCCCCCTCGTTCCCCCGCCCCCGCCACCAATGTTGGCCATTGGCTGCTAGGAAAACACGGAGAAGTGGATTTTTTGCAAATTAAAGCTACTAAAGTGGCTCCAGCTGTCAGACCCTGCGTGTTCTACTCTGAGTCAGAGACAGCTGTCAAGAAAACAGGAGGCTATTTAAGTGATCTCAGTCCACCTCCTTCTCTGTGACTGGCAAACCCGGAGGCAGAGTATTGCCTGTGACCTCAAGCCCCCGGGCCCGGACCCGCAGAAGTGGCAAAGGACTCAACTGAGCATGCTCCAGACAGTGCCAGACTGCCGCACGTGGCTGCCTTTGGCATCTGGGTGCCCAAGGTTGAGGAGCATCAAGACATGGGGCTCAAGAAACCCGAGGAAGCTGGGCTTACAACGACCAATAGCATGGACACGTGGGAAGAACGCTGGTACAAGAAGGGTCTTGTGTGCCGCTCGATGCGTGGGCTCTGGTTTCTAAGCATAGCAAAACCCAGTCGTTCCCTAAAAGCCCGAAAATAGAAATCATACTTGAACATTAGTTTCCATAGCGCCTTAGCTCAAAAGAACCTCTGCTGCCTCTTTCAAAAAGTCTAATCTTTTCAAGTTATTCAATAAGCATTCTTTACAATTGCAGTCGAGAACTACACGGGATCTGTCTCCCTTTGTTCAAGTAAGTCATAGTATGTTCTTGTAAAGTATTTTTGTATTCACTTCTGCTCTACTTGTTTTTCTCCCCACTCCTTTTTTAATGTCACAGAACCTGCAGAATTACTCCCGTTCTGTCTTAGAGACACTCGCTGCAGTGTGCTTGTGTGTGAGAGAGCATTTGCTTTAAAGTGACGGAAGACTGAAGTGGGAAAAGGCTGCAGGGAAAACCATACCCTTTTAAGATGAATAAACTCGGGGAGAAGGAGGAAGAGAAATAAAGGGAGGGGGAGAAAGGGAGGAGGAAGAGAGAGGGTGATGGCCTCCTACTGAGTTAAAAAAATTGACCTGCCCGGCGAGGTTTGTTAAGATTCTAGGAAATAGCCCAAGTGAGAGTAACCCTTCAAGTCAGCCTCTTGGCCTGAGCCAATGCCAGTTCAGAGCGGTGTGGTGGGGGTCACCATGTCTAGTGGGCGTTTATTTCCGGGAAGAATGCTAATATGCTTCCTTTTTGGATCCTAACTTACTAGGGCCATTTTAATTCGCCCCTCCCCCCTGCGTTTCTAGAATCTGATGCTGCTGAGGTCCAGACGCTGCTCTGGATCTTGCCCACATCTCCACAGATGTGAGTACCACAAATAGTGAAGCCTGGGAAAGAAAGGGTGGGCGAGATGGCTCTTGGGCAGCTACCTTGGAACTTAGGTCTGAAGCTATCTCTTCCCCAGGCTGCCTTGTGGGACTTGCGCTTAGCTCTCAAACCACTGTGACCTTTCCTCCACATCTGCTTCTTCGTGTCCTCTTCTTTACCTCAACCTGTTTTAGGTGTTCTCTTTCCTGTTGTCCTGTGATCTTTCATCCTTGCAAAGATAGCCAATACTCACCGGGGTTAGTCAGCCACCCTCAACCTTTCACATGGCTCAAACACCTGTTCCGATTGGTCAATGTCTGGTGTTGGTCCATATATGTCAGTCTTTTCTACCATCTTTGTCTCTAATTCTATTCTTTCTCTGTATCTCCCAAAGTTCAGACCTTTTTATGGGATCTTGCAGCTCGTCTGCTATGCCTTCAGCATTATGTGCTGAACACAGTCCATGGGCCGTGATTGCTTTTTTGTCAGTATTTTCTAGCAGGCTTACTGGTACCTCCACTCAGCCAGAGATCACAAATCTGGAAATGTCTTGATCTAGTTATGTGACTTTTTTCCATCGTCCTGCTGGTCACAGACACTGCCCACCTGCCTGTAGGTATCTGAAGAGCTCTTATCCTTTGTGTTCCCACCTTCACTGCCCTCTTCAGTCCTCATCATCACTAATGGGTCATCATTAACCATGGTGACATGATGGTTTAATATAGCTAAACAAGCCCCTCTTGTGCTCTTCAACACACCCTCCTCTGTGCCTCCTTAGATTTTCCTTTTTCAGCAAGTTATATTACAGTGTGTGCCTCACCACTGAGGAGAGTTTCCAGCAAGTGTTCCCTAACACCCAGTGTCCTAGCCAAGCCAAGTGACCTGCTATGCAAATGGACACCTCCACACACTCATCACTTCTTAGTTCCTCTGTCATCTTAATTTACCTGCCAAATATTAAGCACTCAAGGGTGAGTTCAGACTGGGCACAATCTGGCTTTCCTGGAGTAACTTCTGCTTGGATACTTCCTTATGTGCCTTGTGTCTTGTCTCTGTTTTGACATCTGACCTTGAAGACAATTTTTTTTCTTTAGTTATCTTCTCTACACTGTAGAGAACTTGATAGCAATGGAGGCATCTCAGCCATCTTTGTTTTCAGCATCAACAGAAGGTTATCTGATGGATGAGTGATAGGCATATGTATTGATATAATACTGAAAGTTTGTTCCTTAAAAAAAAAATTCTTCTTGAAGCGTTGCAAAGAACTTGATGCCAGAACAAAGTCATGCCCAGTGCAACATGAGGGATCTCAGGTTTGGCCTCCTTACCCCCAGTGAGTTTTCTTCACCTTCAGAAGTCAGGAATGCTTTGGGAGCCATCTGGCATACTTGCTTCATTGGCATGAAGTAACACAGCATTACTAATTAATCCACGCATCCCGTTTCTCTGTTGCCCTGCTTTCTTCTGGCAGCGTCTGGACAAGCCTCCAATTGTCTGAAGGTCATTATTTTACTCCATAGAATAGATTTTCCCCCCTCTTTAAAGTGTGGTGCCTCAGAAAGGCAAACTAACCATTTGGGAATTAATGTGATTTTAATATTTCTCTCAATTTTTACTGTCCACTGACAGCCAGAACTAAACCCCAGGTGTGTGGGGAGGTGGGGCAAGTCATCTGCTGAGTCATCACCTGAGGATGATAACTATGCTGGTGGCTAGCTTTTGTCAACTTGGCAGAGGCGAGGATCACCTGGGAAGAGGGAACTGTCTGCATCTTCAGATGAACAATGGCCTCCTCTATCAGACTGGCCTGTAGGTGCATCTTTGGGGGCATTTTCTTGATGAATGATTGATGTGTGATGGCCTGGCCCATTGTAGCCAGTGCTACCCCTTTGATGGTGGCCCTGGGTTGCACAAGAAAGCAAACTGATTAAACAATGGAAAAGCAAGCCAGGAGACACGTTCCTCTATGGTCTCTGCTTCAGTAACTGCCTTCATATTTCTGCCGTGAGCTCTCCTGCTTTGGGTTCTTTCAATGATACATGGTAGACTATAAGCCAACCAACCTTTCCCTCCACACTGGACCCCAGATTAGGCACAGACCACCCCAAAACACCAATTTCTAAGCACAAACCAAATTCAAAAAGATTCTTTATTGAGCAAGGCAACTAGACAAAGTCCCTGAATTTGAATCGGGCAGAAACAACAACAGCTAACTTTGCAAGTGTTAATTTTAAGAAGGAAAGGGGGAGGCTGGGGGTGGTGGCACAAGCCTTTAATCTTAGTACTCTGGAGGCAGAGGCAGGTGGAGCTCTGTGAGTTTGAGGTCAGCTTGGTCTACAAAGTGAGTCCAGGACAGCCAAAAGAACACAGAGAAACCTTGTCCTGAAATAAAAATAAATAAGTTAAAATTTAAAAATTAAAAAAAGGAGGGAAAGGAGTAAGTCTGTATTGGAATGAGCTAGGACGTGTTGGTAAGCTCTGATAGAGTATTTTGAGTAGGGTAGTCAAAATAATGAATTTTGATTGCTGGAGTTTGAGGTATTGCTAAGTAGAACCTTGGTGATCAGTCTCAGGAATGAGGCTGTAGCCATATAAGGGAATAGACCTTGAGGGCTACCTTTAGGAATGTAATCTAAGGATTGAGCAAGCAAAAGAAGGGTAAAGGGCAAAACCGGCCAGTGCCATTTTTTCATGCTCAGGCCTGCTAGAGCCCTTCGCTCCTAAGTTAATTATGCAACAGTGACTCTCCGGGAAAGAGCATTCACAAAGGAAGCAGCTGAACAATTCCTCTAGGAGATTCTGCACAGTTGTCACCCATGTGAATAAAATGAGACAGTAACAGGCATGTGGTAAATAAACTTTTTTTTTTGGTAACATAAAAAGGTAAAAAGAAAAGACAGGGGCAAAAGACAACAAAACAAAATAAAAAGCCATTATTACAACAGGTTAAGCGGCTCCTACTTGGGTTTTCCTTGTAGTTTCATATGGATAAGAAGACACAAAGCTAATGTTAAGAAGTGCGATGCATGTTTGTATTCGTTCAATAGCCTAAACTCTATCAGAGAGTCTGGAGAATGAAGAAGAGCAGCCTAGGTGGGAAGCTAACTTGGTTTTTGTCCTGGTTGACCCATATAGCATTTTGCTTGGTAACAGATGAAGGACAGATGTTATTCCTCAACATGTCCTTCCTAAGCTCTGTCTCCTAGGAGAGTGGCTAGGCCAGTGGACGGTTTGACTTCATATGCTTCCTGGAAGGGAGCAGAAAGAGGCTATACTTCTACATCAGGCTTTTCTTTGTTCCTGGGAGTTTGAAATAGCCTCCTCGGGACAGTGGGATGTGTGGAGGGAGCGAAAGGAAGCAAGGGCTTCTCTCTGAAGTCTCGGTAGCTGAGGCTGGCGAAGCTACTTCAAAAGTCCGAGAGTCAGTATTAGGAAAAATATTCTCTTCCTCTTACGCGTTGAGCTTGCGCGCTGAGGTTGCGCCTGAGGAGGTGTTTGAGCATGTGTGTGGTCTAACCAGTTACCCAGCTGGAAAAATCCAGCTATCAGATGGCATGCTTGAAACTCACAGGAGGCAGAGGGCCCAGCTGAAGCCACACCCTCTGGACCTCCTTCCACACTACACCAGAGCCTCTCCTTCCAGGAAGACGTGCCTATGATATAACAGCCTTTACAGCTGATCGTTCCTTATTTAGCTCTTCCAAGGCTTTGTTTGCTTAGGGCCAAATTATTTGCAGAAAGAAAGAATGCAGTTGGGATTCTGCCTCCTATATAGGGCCGTGTGAATGTTTGCATGCAGCTGTTACAAGTCACTAGGGAGATGGCTGAGTATTCCATGGTACTCCTTGGTAAAGATTTTGACTTCATAGGTGCTTTTTGCTTGACTTCTTGTTTACAGTCGGGAGTTCAGTACTTCTGGTGTGTGATTTCTTCTGGAAGGAGGGAAAGGCAGGCAACTCTACACAGAGAAATGGAAACTGAAGTTGTGTTACCCACATAGTCAAACCAAAAGGCACAAAGCAGACAATATATCATCCTCCAGGAGTGTGGCCCACTAGATGAGTCATTTGTCCTCGGACCTGACAGGGAGGCTACATTGTTTACTTCAGAATACTGCTCAGAACAGAGAGGGGGCTCTCATCCCCAGAGGTCTGGCCTCCTTATGGGAACCTCTGCAGGAGCAACTATGACTTTGTGCCTCCCTGAGAAGCAACCCAAGAGGAAACTTAGCAATTCACACCATTCTTTTCTTTCTTGGAGGGGGGGGGGGCGTATTTTCATCCCTTTACTCATTGTTGAGTCATTTACTAAACCTAAGAGGAAAGAAAAGAGATTTTTCTATTTTACCTTTTGAGTAGACATGACACCAAATTCTCGGTGCGGGCACAGAGCTCCCACAGGGAGAAAGATGAGGAGCCCTGAGCTGTGGCAAGGACAGAAGAAGCAGTGGGTGGGTGGATGGGTGGGGTGTGAGGTCCTTTGGGAGATCCTGGAGATTTGCAGAGGGAAGGGTGGGGAGATGTGCAAAGAGCTACAGAAATCTAGGTCTCGTTTGGTGGCATGTGAAGAACACAGGGTGGCTAAGTGGATGTTTGGCTTCTTTTCCAGGGGCTGACTCTCCGGCTAGGTGAGGTATGGACAGATCTGGAAGACAGCTGGCCAAAGCCTATATCCTACCTTAGGACCTCCGTATGGGGGAGTTCTAAGGCCCAGGGCATCCACTAGTTGTCAGAATGGGAAAGAGGATTTGACACTTAACTTTACTTGGGACAATGCCACTATTCTAGTTTTTATCCATCCCTCAAAATGACATTTCAAAGCAAATGGAAATCTCGGTTCTTTCTCATAGCAAAGGGCATTGTCCAAGTGTGGTAAACTTCAGGATGGGACCCAATTTCTCTCTTACTTGTAGTTACAGGATTGGTTGGCTTGATTGGTTTTTTTCTGTTGAAGATGTTTTCCTATGAATAGAAGCCTTTTCTATAATATAAATCTAGGGATCATGTAGAGATTGTATAATAACTGGAATTATTAGGCTGCAGACCACAGGTGATTTTTCAGAAAGTTTCTCTTTAGGTCTCTTTGTGGTCTAACCTCATACAGTTTCTGACACAATGTAGATTGCAGGGAGCTCTGTTGAACTGGAAATCTGTTGAGGCTTGTTGATTGAAGTTCTCAGGAAAAAGCTGAGCCTGTGTTACCTATTCTGCAAGTCTGGCTGGCGGATTAGAAGGCCAATGATTTTTATGGATCGGAAAATATTGCAGTTTTAGGGGCAAATTATCTTGAGTTATCTTAGCCCCTTAGACAGTCATTTATTACCTACTTCAGTGTATGATGTGACATCCTTGTGACTGCTAGGTCACATGCATGAAATGCATGAATAGACAGCAACCCTAAAGACAGTAATGCGCCATCAGATAGCATCTGAGGCTGTAGCAAAGGTTTCCTTCCTTCGTTATAACATGCCTTCATATTATGTTTCCACTATTGCATTTGAAAAGTGCCTTGGTTTATGACTTCTTTTGTTTTGTTACCATAAAAGTTTAATTGTTTCAAGGTGGGCACATAGTACTTGGGGTAAAGGTAAAGCTGAGTGCTTGGGTCATGGTTGATCTTATTTGGTTCCAGAACCAAATTCAAAATGATTCCTTTTGAGTGTGAACTGTGATTTTGTGTGGCTACCCACATGTTGAGGGTATCTGAGAGGAAGGGGATGCCTGCCCACCTGGTGGGTCTGAACGCCATTCAGACTTTAGTCTCACCACCTCTGAGATCCCGAGTCTGAGTTTCTATTTGCTGAGAGTGTTTCAGGCCTGTGATGCCTACGTTTCTCCTTGGCCTGGGTCAGTAGCTAATAATCTAGACTACTCACAAGCTGAGGATGAGTGTGTAAACAGATACATGAATAATAGCTAACCCAGCCAAGGACTACTTAGTGCATTGTCTTTAAGTACCATAATTCATAGGCTTCTTCTTGTAATAGGTTAGCATTTCTGTCGTGATTGCAGTGCCAGGACTTGAACTCAGGATGTTATGCATGCTAAGCAAGTGCCGTACCTCTGAGCTATGTCACCAGCCTTGGTTATTAATTTTAATGAGCCTTCCTAATTGCTTTCATTTTAAAGACATTTTAAAATTAACCACTTCCAAAACTCAAGGAACATTGTGATTGTATTTAATGAAGGAAACGAGGCAATTTTCTTAAACGGCACAGAAATTACACCTTACCTCCCACACGTGTAGAATGTAGGGTAAAAGATGCCACTAAGAATTACCAATAGGCAAGATGGCCTGGGTCAGCACTGTCAGGTAGAAAGCAGGGTGAAGAATAAGGGACCCTGTAGGTCTTCTCAACACGATTGAGTGCAGTGATTTATAATGCCATGCGTATGCTTTGGCCTGTAATTCTAATTACTAAAAATGGACCAGCCGTTTTCAAGAATCTTTGACTGTTACAAGAATATCACATTCAATCACACTAAAAGTTCACTAACTGCTCATTGATCGTGGAAGCCATAGTCAGGGGTCAGAGTTCACTCTGAGTCAAACTGCCACTCATCTCCTAGCCATCTACTTACTCATAGTTCATCAGAAGTTGGACCCCCATGCAGAGAACACCAGAATATCCAGAGAACCAAAGATAGCTCTGAAGGTGTCATCATTATAGAACATCAAAATAGCCACCCCTAAAATAAAAATAAAATAAAATAAAATAGCTCTCCCCTAAACCTGCTACACAACTTGGCATGGTTTTATCTGTGCTCTCGGTGTTATGAGTTCTAACAGTCTTAGGCTGGTTTTTGTGTGTGTGTGTGTGTGTGTGTGTGTGTGTGTGTCAGTCCCTTGATTCATTATGTCTTGTGCTATTCATTTCCTTGGCTGTATCATTTACTTTTCTTTCATAATGTTATGGGAAAAATAAGGAGAATATAAGGCGGGGGGGGGGAAGGAATGAGGAATTGTGACTGGGCCTGAGGATGGTGGAGAAGATTAAAAAGAGCATGAAGATTGCTCCTGAGAAGTTGTCTGTGTAGAAAGTGAAAGCAGGGGAGATTTAACCGTAGGCCCTAGGACAATGATCCACCCTAAAGCACAGAATATTGCAGAGGCTGGGCTGATAATTATTGGTGAAGGTAACCTTCTAGAAGAGCAGGTCCTCATCATAAATGCTCAGCTGGATAATATCAGCCCAGACACTGACTACCAGAACCCAAACCTATGATCGTTGGCACCAATAACGTGTTTGAAGTTGGCTGTCATTCTCAAGCCGTGAAAATGGGAGATAACAATGCCATTGAGTCAAAAGCATATGTAGGCAGAAATGTAATCTTGACCAGATAGTTAAAGGCAGTGGCGAATGACCTCTTCATTCTTCCATCCCCTTCAACCCTGATGGCAGAGGATAGGGTCCAAGAAACAGCTGGAGTGTTTAGGACAGGAAACTCATAGCCAGAGGCAGTCTTAGGCGTCTAGAAGTTTCCATGAGCCTCTGCTTTAAGTTTCCAGTGCCCTTCCACTCCATCAGTCATGACCTTCAGACGGAGACAATTAGATACGGCCTTTTCCTACAGGAAATGAGTCTCTGTCGAAGCTTGGGCAGAACACTGAAGGAGAATCCAGGAAGCAGCGTAAGGAGATAATAAGGCAGTGGTGTCATTGAAGCTGGCAACGGTGCCTCCTTAAAATGAGCTGCTCTTGTTCAGTGCATCCTGTAAACAGGTTCACACAAAGGAAGGGAAGGGTCTTGTCACACCTGGGGAGATGGCTCCATCAGCAAGTGGTGGCAGCATTGGGCTTGCTGCAAACCTAAACACCTTTGAAGTCATCCTTGAGGACACAGTGATCTATGGGTGCAGACAGACTACAACGGGTGCAGATGGAGTGACCAGAGCCCCAGACACTATACCTGGATATCTTGATGAAAATCTTGCCCAATTACCACCACCTAAAGAAGACAATGAAAGGAGGATTGACTTTAGTTAAGAATTAAACCGTGGGGTGGGGTGGGAGGCGACTCTGCTTTTGTAAGGGCCCAGTGTATTAGCATGATGTTGACTGTACATTGGAAACTGGAGTTACAGAGAGAGCTGGGTCCTATCGTAACTAGTGTTTTTTAAAACTTTATATGGAGTGTATCGCTTCTCTGTCCTTGTTCTGGTATCTTATAGACTCAATTTTTCTTTTGTTATATAAAATGTTAGCATTACATTTATTGTGTAAAAGACTACCCATGATGACACATCATATTATATTTATATTTTAACATAGCCACTTACCATAATTGAATAAAAGTTTGACCACTCAGATTTTTAAAAAAAATAAAGTGAGGAATTGAACTCCTTCTGAGAAGAGCAGGAGAGACATCTCAGATCCAAACCAGGGGTCAGCTCTGCCTGAGCTTGCTTTCCTATGGCCTGATTCCCCGGGTTGGTGTTTATAATCCATGTGCTGAAGTGGCCAGTTATGCTTTCCTATGGTACCTGTTCAAGTGAAGGATTCGGTTGTTGTCTAACTTAAGATTAAGAGTATGATGAGCAAGGCTAGAGCACAGAATTTATAGAGTTCAGAGGTCTCTGGACCCTTTCTTCCTGCCTTCCTCTCTTTCTCTATCCCTCCCCTCCCCTCCCCTTCCCTTCTCTTCCCCTCTCCTTCTTGCCTTCCTGCCTTCTTTCCCTTGTCTCTGTGTGCCATATGTCTGTCTGTCTGTCTCTCTCTTTAAGACTGACTGTCCATGGAGCTTGAAAGAACCCCACTCCCATCCCGGCACTGACATTACAGGCACAAGCCAAGCCTTTTACATTGTCTCTGTGGATCTAAATTCAGGCACTTACGTCTTCCAGGCAAGCACTTGCTGATGGAGCCATCTCCCCTGGTGTGACAAGACCCTTCCCTTCCTTTGTGTGAACCTGTTTACAGGATGCACTGAACAAGAGCAGCTCATTTTAAGGAGGCACCGTTGCCAGCTTCAATGACACCACTGCCTTATTATCTCCTTACGCTGCTTCCTGGATTCTCCTTCAGTGTTCTGCCCAAGCTTCGACAGAGACTCATTTCCTGTAGGAAAAGGCCGTATCTAATTGTCTCCGTCTGAAGGTCATGACTGATGGAGTGGAAGGGCATTGGAAACTTAAAGCAGAGGCTCATGGAAACTTCTAGACGCCTAAGACTGCCTCTGGCTATGAGTTTCCTGTCCTAAATACTCCAGCTGTTTCTTGGACCCTATCCTCTGCCATCAGGGTTGAAGGGGATGGAAGAATGAAGAGGTCATTCGCCACTGCCTTTAACTATCTGCAACCTCCCGAATCCTCCTGATGGCTTCAGAGGCCAGAAGCTGCTGCTAGGACTCAAGAGACTCTCCTACTGCCCTCTTGACCTCCCACTTCCCTGAGCCTGTTCTGACAGCCTGCTACTTCTCTGTGCTGAACTGCTGTTATACCTGGCCCCATCTCTGATGATTTCCCAAGAGTCCTTCGTAATCTACCCATCTCTTTCTGGCATTGCTCATTCTGTTAAGCAATAAAAGTGGCCTAGGGGTGGGGCTATGGAGACAGGAAAAACATGACATTGGGAAGGAAATGTCTGTCTTCATTTCATGCTCCCGTGAAAGCAGTGCAACTCTTGAAATGACACCATCTTGAAATAGTAGTATCTTTATCGTATAGAAACATGTAACGATTGTGGAGAGAATGGTTTTCTCATGTTACACTGATTGTGAGAGTGGTGTTAGGATGGCCATGGGTCACTGCCAAATAGGTGAGCTTCTGTACGGCTTTCTCTTAAAGTCATCTTATAAAATTAGCCTTATAATTCATGAGGCTTTAGAATGGACCAGATGCAATATTTTGGTTGGGAATAAGTAGGAGAATTAAGTCCGATGCATGCATTTTAATTTATTATAAAATACATATGTCATATTTGTCTAATGATTTAGGTACACTGCATAATTTATAATGACAGTTCATCTACAAAAGAACCAGAGTATCTTTTTGAAAGCCATAAAGCTAATTAGAGAATGATGCTCATCCCATGATTTAATTATGGCAGGAGAGCTAGAAGATTAGTAAAAATATTAAGCATGATAAATGTAATTTCAATGACTAGATTATAACAAGAAAAAAAACCTATTAGCAGTCATAAAAATGAAATGAATTTTACATTTTTAATCAGCTTGCAGAATTTTGTTAAACATCAAATTAAACAATTTTATTCTTTGATACAACATTGAAATGTTTTATAGTATAAACCACATTTTCTGTGTATTGTCCTTCACCAGTTAGGGTTAAAAAAAAAAAAACTTAAACAGAGGTAACATCTGTTTTTACAGCCTTGGCAACCAGGTTGGATCCTGCATCTAGGGGAGTTTGCTAAGTATCTGTTGATGAGAATATTAATTTGATATTGATTTATGTTTCTTTCTAATAAAATGGTTTGTTTACACTGGGACATTTAATATTTGAAAGAAAACCAATGACTTCATTTTGAATAGTTATTCATTTGGGGAAAAAAAGGACAACATTATTTGGTTATTATCAATCAAGTGTTTGGGGAGTGGTTTCTCAGGTAGGAATAGTAGGTTTAAAAAAAAGTCAGTAGATAGTAAAAGCCTATATGGAAGATTTCCTTAAGTTGAGCATAAAATTTAACATAGTACTTAGGCATATGTTCCAAACAGCAGCTTTTTTGTTTTGTTTGTTTGTTTTATTTTGAAACAATGTCATGTGAGCAAAGGCTGTTCAAAAACTCTTCATTCTTTTTCCTCAGCTGCCCAGTGAGTTAGAGGTGTGTACCACCACACCCTGCTTCATATACTAATTCTTATGCATGAAACGTTCCAAAAGGCAGAAATGAAAGCACATCCTCTGTAGATTTCCAGGTGGCACTCATATCCATCTGTCATAATTTTTCTTTAAAATTTTGAGACAGGGATATAGGCCAAGTTGGCCTCCAACTCACTATGTAGCCAAAGGTGACCTCCTGCCTCTGCATCCTGAGTGGTGGGATTGTAATACGCAGGTGATACCCTGCCTGGTTTTCTTTGTGGTGAGGCTGAGGATTGAACTCGGCCTTTTTATTTACTAAACTGCATCCCCAGGCCCAACTCACCTGTCTCAAAGGTGTCTATCACGTTCCCAGGAGAACGGAAGCCAGGAAGGGACACCAGAGTGTTCCTATTGCTTCAGAATATACTCCTCTGTGTCGCAATAACAAGTCTTTATCGTCTTACTGTCTCTCTCAGGGGAGTTAACATGGCAAGGCATATCTTGTGTAGAGAAGGGCCGGGCACTGAAGTACCAGAGTCTCCTAGCCCTTAAATGGTCCCCTGTGATCTGAAAGGAAGCCGGTAGATTGCTTCTAATTGAGTCTAACTGTTTCGCAGTTGGGCTAGCTCTATGTTCTTGCCAACCCAAAGTGAGCTAGCTTGCTCAGTGAGATTCTGGTGGGCTGAGACTGTAGCTCAGTGGTAGAGTGTTGGCCTGTCATGCACAAAGCCCCGAGATCTTTCCAGCATGGAAGAAGACAAACCCAAAGCATTGCTTCTGGAAGTCTTGCTCTGTTGGTTATTGTCCTTGGATCATTACGTGCTACAGTGTGAAAATAACACTGATACATCATTAATGTTTAAATCCCATTTTGGGAGGGTAGGACCTGGGGGGGAAGTGAGGGGGCTATGATTGGGGTGTAAAGTGAATAAATAAATAAACAAGTAAATAAATAAATAAATAAATAAATTTTAATCCAGTTTCACTTTACTACAGGTCTTATGAAGACTCTGTTCAACTATCCTAAGATTGTCAAAAGAGCAATTACATAAGGTATATCACACTAGTACACTCACTGTATCACCACTTTAAGCAAAAACATGTAGAACTTGATGGGCAGTCTAAAGCTGATTATGTGTCTCGAGGCTTATCATTAACAGTGTTTTGGGGAGCTGAGGAGATGGCATAGTTTATACAGTGTCTGACCTGAAAGTTTGAGCCTCTGAGTCCAGAGCTCCCACACGTGTGTAAAAGCTGGTCCCAGCAGCGTATGTCTAGAAGTCTAGCACTAGAGGGGCTCAGGGGAGGGCGCAGGCAGGAGTGTACACCTACAAGCCTAACTGGGGTGTATGTGGAGACAGGTGGATCTCTGAGCTCACGGGTCAGTTAGTTTTGCTGAATCCGTGAAAATTAATCCAGGAAGACAGTTGCCTTCACCTCTGGCTGCCGTATGCACACACACACACACACACACACACACACACACACACACACACACAC